>CM077309.1:106291818-106932954 GCA_039655065.1 Glossophaga mutica | reverse complement strand
AAATGTCTGGGATTCAAGCCCATTTGCCTTCCCTTCTGGCTTCCTCGGAATGACGCTAACAGGTGAGGTGGCCTGGCACAACACCACCGCCCCGCATGCACACACTGCTCCACAGTTCGCCCAGCTCCGTACGTACACACGTGACATCATTTATCCTCCGAAGGCTGATCACGTTTCCTCATTTTAGAGACAGAAAACCTAAGACACGGGACAAATGAAGTGTCTGGTCCAAGAACACGCCACTAAAAAGTAGTGGATGCCAATCTTCTAACTCAAACTTTATGATTTCAATCCGTCTTTTAAAAATTTGCTTTACTTCATGCACCTGCACCAATCCTACCACACGCAATCCGTGGGAGACCAGACATTGTGGTGTGGTGGGAGGGGGTCATACGCTATGTCCTCAGGGATTAGGAGTGAAGCAAGTGGGTCTCATTGTGCTTACTTTTCCTCTACACCCCAGGGAGGGTCAAATCAAAGAAAAGACTGTGTTGCCTTCGAACAAAGGCCGTTACCCTTGGTTAAAGAAAGAGACGCAGGGCACAGCCCAGGTGTGAAATCAATGGCAAGAGAAGAGATTCCAGACAAGTTAGATCTAACCTGAGCTGTCACCTTGATCCTGAACAATACAATCTCATTATTCTGAACTTTTTTTCTTCCTTCTTAAAAGGTCAATGATACTGTAACTGAAAAGATAATCTTAAAAGTAGCCAGAGAGAGCAAAAAAGGCTGATGTAAAAAGATTCCGTAGAATACCACTAAGCTATGTCAGGTTTGACCCACAGATTCAATGACCACATAAGGAGGCTCAACATTTTCTTGAAGTTCTCAGACTCTTAAAGAATCCCCCCTTGGGGACACAGTCGACTTCCTCGTTCCATGACTTCAGGCTCTTCTAAAAGAGGTCACTGCTAACGTCCTCATGTATCCATGTGATAGAACCCAAATTCAAACTGCCTAACACAGGAATAAAGCAGCAGAGGAAAATTCGGGGAGCCAGCTATTGAAGCATTTCACGGGGGCAAAACAAATTTTGAAGAATATGAAGGAGCAAAGTGACGTTTTCAACATAGCACATGCACGAAGAGCTTCGGCCAAAGTGCCATAACCAAGTTTATGCTCCGTTCATGCTGTAGAACACATATTCCAATTTCAGCACAGGCCCTATGGAGAGGTTTGCAAAACTGAATACTGAAAGGTATTCAGTTAAGGCAGTGTACCTTATGCTCAAATGGTAATAACGCTTGCCACGTAGAGAGCTAAATAGTAACAAGATCACCCATTTGCATGAGACATATTTAACACTAAACATTTCCAGCTACTGAATACAGGTAAGTTAGCCTATGGAGGCTGGCACATAGAAATCATTCTAGAGCTATAAAACAATTCTGAGGTTTTAGTCATAATAATACTTAGAGCTCCCGTAACAAGGATTTGAAGACTTCGAATTAAAATATACTGAACAGGTCTAAGTTTCTCCACTAAACACTTGAAAGTTAAGACCTGCTAGAACGCCAGAGAAGGCCGGGTGTTATCCCTTCCTTCAACAACCCTCCTCCCCGCTGCCCCCTTTTCTGTTTCAAAGGAGTCCCTGTGTACAAAAGGCATGAGGAAATGCAGAGAGACGTCGGATCAAGCTGTTTACTATGAATGTCTCTTCACTAAGCTGGATACCGTATATAAAAAGAGTACAGTGAATGGGGCTATTTTAACAACAGGTGGGCTATTGGTGTGTCCGACCAAGCTTGAACTGGTGCTGGCTAATCATGTGGACAGCTAGAGGACGGAGGAGTTGTTAAAAAACAGACTTACAGAAGATTTGACTTCCCTTTACCTAGTTAACATAACTTACCTTGGAAGGCAAAGTGGCCTGAGTTTTTGAATCAGACAACTAATTTGGATTCCACTTCGGCCACGTACCTGCTGCCCATTGGTAAAGTGGGGATGACAAGGTCTACCTCACTCAACAGATATGAGGATTAAATTGAGCTAATGCACATAAAATGCCACGTGCAGCACCTCACATAAAACAAATGCTCGAAAAATGTTAGTTATGCTTCTCTTTCTTCTGATTTTGGTCTAAGTTGCAATGACTTGGGCAGAAATTCAGTTTCTCTCATCATGACATAGCATTTCTTTGACCTAATAGAGAGCTCAATCAAGAGTGCTTATAATAGCCCTGACTGCTGTAGCTCAGTGGGTTGAGCATGGGCTGCAAACCAAAGTGTCACCAGTTTGATTCCCAGTCAGGACACATGCCTGGGTTGCAGGCCAGGTCCCCACTACTGGGTGTGTGAGAGGCAACCACACATTGATATTTCTCTCCCTTTCTTTCTCCCTCTCTACCCCTCTCTCTAAAAATGAATAAATAAAATCTTTTTTTAAAAAAGAGTGCTTATAATAGTTGGCGTTCCTACGCTCTCACTTGCCTTAAAAACAGATCTGTGTTAGTTCATCACCTGGTTTTCCTTTAGTTCTTATGATAATAGTTGGTGTTTTGCATAGCCCTGACTTCTATACTGATATTTTCATTAATGAAGAAGATCATTCTCATGAAATATTTGAGGTAGATATTTTGTGAGCAGAGATAGAAACAATAAACAAACAGAGTATGGTTTCCCTTGTCATCCCCCAACCTTGGTCATAGAGTCTGTCCTCCTCCCTGAGTGAGATGATGTCTGACTTTAGTCCAGGGTAAGAAGACCCCTTCTTATCTCTGGGGGCTCAGCAACTACCCATGAACTTCACTAAGCAGCCTTTCTACCCTCTCTTGATGAGCAGTTAAGAAAAGCTGCAGGGAGGGTGCTTTTTCCTCAGACAGAAGGCATCTCTGATCTTTCTAACCCTGCTACCATTTCATGTGTCTGGTGTCTTGAACTGGTGTGGCTGACTGGGTGGATATCTAGAATGTTTTCTGAGAGCACCACCTCCTTTAACTGGAGGAAGCTCAGACAGTGATGGGAGGCCCAGCTTGGACCAGTTAGACAGGTCTCAGTCAGGGCAGAGGTGTTACTGGGAGCCCTCCACGACTGCTACGAAAATCTTATTTATACGTAAGTATACATTATACGCAAAAAATCTTTTTTTAATTTATTTATTTTAAATCCTTATCTGAGGACACGTTTTTCATTGCTTTTTTAGAGAAAGAAGAAGAGAGGAAGAAGAGAAAGAGAAACATTGATGCAAGAGAGGCAACATAACATTGATGTGTTGCCTCCTGTATATGCCCGGACCTGGGGTTATTCCCTGCTGGACCAGGAATTGAACCCGCAACCTACTATGAATGTCTCTTCAATAAGCTGGATACCACATAAAAAAGAGTACAATGAGTGAGACCATTTTGATAATAACGGGCTATTCATTTCACGTGTCTGGTCAGTCTTGAACTGGTGTTCAAGGTTGTGCCCTGACCATAAATCAAACCCGGAGCCCTTTGGTCACAGAACAATGCTCCACCCAACTGAGCTACCCCAGCCAGGGCTGAAAATCTTCTCAATTAGAAATGAAGAAGCTGTGTGTGGGGGTGAAGAGAAGCTGCATCACTCACCTGCCCAGGCTGTTCACAGGCTGTCTGGTACCTGGCCTGCTGGCACAGTTCTTTGACCCTCTCATATTTGGGCAAATGATTTGACTGTTGGATATTCTTGTTGGATTCTTCTTTCTTACGTAGAAATTTCCTTTGACAAAAAGGGAAAAGCTTCTTATACGAGAAGTGATCTGAATTATCTCCCCTGCGACCCGCCTGTTCTCTTTCTCTTCCCTGTCCCTGACTCCTCATTCTTCAAACAGCCAGAAATAGATGATAGGGCTCTGACCACGGAGTTCAACATCTGATGAGGCCCTCACGACAAGGCTGGGTGAAGACGAGAGGCCAGGATTGGAGGAACCATTTCCCCTCAAAGCATCACTTTCAAAACTTTGGCATATAATGTGTAGCTTTACAGACTCAAACATTCTTTTTGTTAAAAAGCAATTACAGAAATGCTTCCTCTCAAGATGCGTAGGGAGAAAAGCAAAGACATTGAGCATTACAAGGCAAAAGGGGAAATCCAGAAGCAACTAGGGAAATAATCACAGCCTCATCTGTTTGTGTATTTAAAACTAAGGAAAGAACACCAGGAGAGGAAGTAGAAAGGTGCCAGGTAGGACCTGGGAAGGATGGTTAAGAGTGTCAATTGGCTGGTCCAATTTGGAACCCAGGCTGAGAAACCAACAGTAAAATCCATAGCCATGTAAGGGCTTTGGTCCCATCTGATGAGAATTCATTCTTCACAATTCTGATGCAACAGTCATCATTCTGCTGGCCAGTGAAGAATGACTAGCAAACCATTCAATTTTGTTACCAGGCTTGCGAAATCCGTAGGCTTCGTAAACCAAAGTAAGGGGAAAAAAATACCCAGCAGGGAGAGCTGCCCACTAGGACCGGTTCCCAGAAGCACCCCAGGAACTAATAATTACCCTCTTTCCACGAGGAATGTATCACGCCAAATTTTGGCCTTTTTGTTTGTTCGAAACCTGCAAGCAAAATAATAATATTTACAGTTGGCATCTGACGACTTTCCAAACGGATCTGTGCTAACAGTTTATTTAAAGGAACACCTCTCACTTCCCGCAGACCATGCTGTGTCTCCATCAACGTGCTATGTACAAACAACCAAGAAATGCTCCGCCCGGCATGGCAAAGCTACTTGGCCTTCACCTCCTTCTGCTTCTGGCTGGTTCTGGGAGCCAGTGTGCCTGGGGCTGGCTGCAGGAAAGAAAATTGACACACCTGTTACCTGGCTTTTCCAGGTCCAGAAGTTTGAGGACAGACTTGCCATCCACATCGGGAGGGGGGTCAAGCCCAGCGATGTCCAGGATCGTAGGGGCCAGGTCAATATTTAGGACGATCTGCGGGACTCTGCAATGGGACAGATGGTTACATCCTGGACCCAATACTAGTGGAGGGTGGCCCATAGGGCTGCTTTCTCCACACTGTGACTCATTGGCCTTCAGTGCCTCTCCTCTCCCATCTGGTCTCCCGGGGAGTGAGCTGCCTTTGGCTCAGTGATCAGCAGTGAGACAGCACAGAGCAATATTAACTCTCACAGGGGTCACTGGAAAGTTGCCCAGAGCCCTGTGCTTGGGCCACACTGTCACACAAGTCGTGGCCTGATCTATGGTTTTTGTAGGATGTATACTTTCTTCTAAAACCCAATAGTCTGTAACTTCTCTGGTAAATGAGGGCTTTAAAATTGACTTCTAAGGAAGGACATGAAGTTTTCACATTTGAATCTAATCCATGCCATCTAGACTTCCAACATAACGCCCTCTAATTCTATATTTGACAATTCCTGAGGTGTGTCTAATGATCTGAAGAGACACAATAACATTCTTCCTGGAAACCCTTCTTAATGATATCACCTTCTCCCTGGGAGGTGGTGGATTCCAGCACAGGAATGAGATTCAGGTATCTGGGTTCGGGGCCCAGATGCTGCTATGTCTAGGACGGGGACTCTAAAATGCTGTCAGTTGAGTTGCTTCATCATTAAATCAGGGGTCCAGGACAGATGCTCTGTATGGGCCCTTCCAGCTTTTGAATTCTACTTGCATTCTTTTCTTTCACTCTTTCCGTAATTATTTTGTGCACACGTTCTCACTTTATACAAACCATTCTGTTGTGGTTGGCAGGGCACATGAAACCCACTGTATGATGGGAAAAGAGAGACCCAAAGGGATGCAGTGGTTTGCCTAAAGTGACAGGAATAAAACTCCAGTCCTTTAGGTTTCTTTCCTCTTTTTTTTTAAATCATGCTTTTAAAAAAGTTTTTTAGTAATAATTAAAAAAACTAAGAGGATGGCACTCATTTTTTAAAAAAGACAGTGTATCTCTGTCTTTTTCAATTCAAAGAAAGTAAGGACGATATTATGTTATCTTAGATTCTGGTCAATCTGAGAGAATCGTTGATACAGTTACTTTTCCTTTCTCTTTAAATAGCATACGTTAGTTAAATTAACATGTGGGGGAGGTGTCAGTTTTCATCTTCTAAATTAGCAGCCTACAAACCCCCTTTGTTGTTTTGGATAAAAGGAAACCAGACACTGAGATCGGTAATCGAATTATCTCAGATGTACATGAGCTATGACAGCTGAATGTTACAAACCCAGAAATACGTACATTGATCCAGGTTCCACACTTGGCCCACGAATAAAGAAAGGCACACGAATATCAAAGTCATATGGCATGGATTTCCCCTTGACCAGCCCAAACTGCCCAATATGGTAACCGTGGTCGGCGGTGTAAATGATGTACGTGTTCTCCAGCTCCCCCGTCTCCACCAGCATATCGTACAGCTGCAACACAGCGCAGGGACAAGTCAGACGGGACTGTACTGGCCGGAGATGGCAACAGCGTTGCCAGGATCTCCCCCAGATCTTTTTTTCCATCACTTTTAAAAGGCAGGAGTTGCTTTAATAGGACCAACAAATGCGAACATTAACCACATTTTCATGTTGCTTACAATTCTGGAGGGGAAAAGTCCCACAATACAGTGGAAAAGTAACATTTTTGAATCTGGCACATGCTACTTAAGGGTTTCTGTTCACCTATTTGAAAGAAAAAAAACACCCACAAAACACCTCTACCAGCAAACTTACAGGTTTTACTTTGAAAAATTCATCGTTAAAGCAAATTTTAACGTCACCACTCTTACATGTAGTGATCAGGGTTAAGAAGTGACTGCTCTGAGCTCGGCCCAGCTAGATCTAGCCTTCGGGCAGGTCTTCCTTGGCTTATATATGCTTTAAAGTTCATGAAATTTCAAATAAAATTTTTTTATTTCTGGATTTTTGGAAAAAAGTCAGAAAACTCGATGATACTGGATCCACACTCCTATGTGGCAAAAATTAGTTGGAGCTGAGCAGTTGCTCCTTCCTCGAAACGAATCACTGAATTCAAGTTCACCACAATCCCCACCATTCCCTATTGCTTTATACTGGACCTGCTGTAGTTATTTACATTATTTGCTTAATTCCTGAAGGTATTTGTGAGTGTAGCCCTTGATTTTGATGTTTTGCTATTTATCTTCTCTCTGCTGCTGGCTCTACAAGAACCAAGCCTGCAGAGATAACAGGAGAAAGCTCAAGAGGAGGGAGGCCTGATAAATTTTCTCTTTCATTTCTCTCTCGACAAAATGAAACAGAACAAACAACAAAACCGGATTGACAAGAATGGGAAGTTGGGCCAAAACCTCATAACTGAGGCAAGTTCACATGCTTACCCTTTCCACAGAGTCATCCACTGACATCAGAGTCTGAAGCCTTTTGCGATGCAGAACGTTTGTGAATTCCATGTGGATGGGCAGCATGGGCCCCGTGTACTGCAGAATCCAGTGTTTATCCATGTTTGGTGCATAGTTGTAACTAGGAGTTCTGAAAAGATCCAGAAAGGAGTCTTAAAATATATATTCTTAGCCTCTTAGAGAACTATCTCAAGTTAAAGGTTGTGAAATAATCATTTAGGAAAGATAATTTAGACTCTGTCAAAGTATTTTCCTCTCCCACGTGTCTTCTGCCTGCGAATTTAGGAAGATCTGAAGTCTTCTCCACCCCAAACAGCTCTTATCTTCTGAAGGTATATGGATTCAACCTCATAAAAGCCAGACTGGCAGCTAAAAACCTAATTAGTGCAAGTTCATTTGGGTTCACTGAACAAAATGTGTAGAAACACATCAAGATGATCGTGGTAACATTACAAATCTACAGATAAAACTCAGTAATGTAGAAGGGAATGTTCTCATCATGATGTTAACTCGTAAAATGTTATTGCTAATTAGGCTATTAAATATAGTCACACACATGTTATGTGGAATGATGAATCATAATTTCAATGCATTTTTTCCTCTTGAATTTACTAGGGCATTTATGTGGGGTGGGTGAAAGGAGGTTTACAGTTGTTCATATGGAAAACGACACAGTAATTGATAATAACAGGAAAATAAACTCACAGCTGCATTTGCCCCTCCTGTATACCTCACTTCTACCAGTTTTTCTCATTCCTAACCTTGTATGTAGACAGCACTAATATAATTGGCTTTATTGGAATTGTAACCAAGTCTATTCTGTAATATATATGCTTACCGATAAAGCTGTTTATTTTATAGAAAAATCAATACAGATACAAGGCATAATTTTTGTTATACACCGGGGAGTGAGTCCTAGAGTTCTAGGACAGGTCGGTTCAAGCCTGTATTTAACCTATTGCAAGAGCCCAGTGGTACCAACACTTTCCACTGGGGACAAAACATGTCGCCTTCTCTTTGAAATTTACCCAACTCCGTCAGCCAGTAGCTGCTGCCACCTCAGATTCCCAGAGAACATACATATCTATACTACATTTCTCATGCTGAGAATTATTCATCTGTATTTGACTTCTCCACCAGACTCTTATGAACTTGAACCTTCTTCTTGGATATTATTAAGCGTATAGAAACAGTTTAGTATTAAAACTTAGTATTTACCATGTGTCAGGTATTGTGCTAAGTGTTTTATATACATTAGCTCCTTTAATTATCTTGGCTCTTCTGGGAAATAGGTTTATCATTCCCATTTTACGGCTGAGAAAACTGAGGCGTAGCAAAGGTAATTTCCTCAGATTAACAAAGTTAGCAGGTGGAAGAACCAGGACTCAATTCCAAAGCCTACTTCCTTTAACAAAATGAAAGAGAAGTGAAGTGAGAGCCACTTCCTACTTCCAAGGCTGCTTTTCACATGAACCACAGCTTCATAAATAGCCAGTCTCAGGGGGGTTTCGGTACCTCCGGTCTTGGAACAAAAAGTCAGCCTGACGACCTGCGTGCTTGCTGGCTAACCTGCAGAAGTGCAACAACTCAAAACCCGATATAACACCGAGTACAGTAGACACTGTACAACTCATGCTCAAGTGTAATGTCTACTCCCTCTTAAAGAGACAGATTTGCAGAGTGGCAGAAGCTGGTGTGGCTCAGTGTGCTCATCTGTGAATGAGGATAAGAGCACCTCTCTTAAAAAGCTCTTTTGAGGAATAACTTTGTCTACCTATATCTATACATCTATTATCCACTTATCTGTCTATTTATCTATCTCTCACTTAAAAGTGCCTAAAACAGAGGAAGCACAGGAGTTTCATACATGAGCCAATAAACACATACATTTCATATATGTAGCTGGATTGAAAAAATCCTGTGGCATTAAAAAGCCAACAACTTTTCAGGTATCACCTGCCATTCTTTTAAGAGAAACTTTGAATATAAACTTTCTTCTCTTTTACAGGTAAATGACTCACGAACCAAATGGCCCCATTCTGTTGGCCGGAAAGGGTTCCTCGTATCTGAATTGGATATGGACTTGTATTATCTCAGGAACTTGTGTGATAGGAAGGGGCATCAGCTTGAGTTTCTTACTCTTCATGCAGCACGTCAAGTTACAAACAGGATTAGATTAAGTGGTTGAGGAGGAGAGAGGGGGCTTCTAAATCCCATTGGAAAGGGATTTTCACCCATGGCGGGGTAGTTTGAGGTCAGAGAAATACAGCAAGCTGGCTGTGAAAGGTCCCTAACCATTTACTGATACGTGCCCTGAAAAAGAATATGGCCATAAAAGATTACACAGGGCTTCTTCATAATACCTAAGCATCCTCCTCTGACTGCTTTTGATGTTGGTTCGCCTTAATTTTAAAATAAATCTAGTTGACTTTTTTAAAACCACAAAACCTCAACACAAATAAAAATTACAATAGGGAACTGAAGCGCGGGCTCACAGTGGGCAAATTATATCTTCCACTGGTTACCTTGATGTGCTTGGCACGGCTCCACCTCACTTGGAGGAACAGCAAATTACAAGCCTCAAATTGGACTCCCGGATTTACAGAATGACATATGTTAAACCTGGCTTATATTAAAAGGGAGAGTTCAGGTCAGTTGTCAAAGCTGTACTCCCCTGCCTTTTTTCCCTTAATTTCTTGATGTGGGAGATGACCCCCAGCTCTGGGGCTGAAATCCCAGGTGGGATCTCAGCAGGGGGCAAGGAGGGAGGGTTATGCATTTGCCTTTTAAAGGAAGACAGACTGCCCCTGCTTCCCACAGCACAGCAGCTGTTCAGGGACCTGCAGGTGGAAGGTCAGGGGTCACTGAAATTGACAATGTTGTTGAAAAGTGATCTTTTGCCAAAGGCCTGTGGTTGCCTCCTGCTGGGGTCTGCCAAATTCCTGGAAGATGCAGCCTTCTGTCCCCCAGTGATAATTAAGGCTGCTTCCCCAACAATGGCCTTACACCCGTTGAAGGGGGCTGGAGCTGGGGGTTGGAACACAAGTGAAAGAAGCAGGTAATTGTTTGAAGGAAAAGTGGAAAACCACATATCCAATTGTTCCAGAATGTTTTTGAAATCAGACCCTGATTCTCATCCCCACCCTTACTAGCATGTGATGGTGGACAACCTTTTTTCCCCTAAGCCTCTGTTTCTTCATCTATATAATGGGTATAACAACTTTAAAGAGTTCTCGTCAGGGTGAAAAGGGATTTCAGCGATGGAGAGAACAAATCCTAGGACCCCATCATACCCATACTTACGGGTACCTGGAAAGAGTTTATTTTCTAGCCTCTTTGATTGTTGCGGCAACCCTGAGGGGCAGGCAGGGCATCCTATTCCCATTTTGCACACGAGAAAGTGAAGTTCAAAGAAAAACTGTGCAAGAGCTGATGTTCCTTCTATGATGACGGCATGACCAGAATCCTGAACCACGGTCTCTGAGAAGTGCCTCAAAATCCCAGTCTTCAAAAGAACCGATAGAAACATTTCTTTCTATGAAAAAGTAAGTCCTGAATTCCTCAGCCTTCATCCTAATTTAAAACATCAGCAGCTTCTGCTTCCCATTCAGATACCTCGCACCAGATGCTGAGAGGCTACTTTTGTTGCAAATACAGAATGCAGTCTGACCCTGCAAGGCACCCTGAATGTATAGCAGAAAGGTGGGTAACACTGGCTATTTGCTTTAAAATTGAGAGGACAAAGCACCGAGTTGCCATTTTTGAGTTTTTGTTGCTTTCTTTAAAAAAAGAAAGAAAAACAAAAAAATCTGTGTCAGTTACAGTTACACATGCCTGGTCTGGAGAAACTTCCTATTGTCCCTTTGGGAAGGAGTTTTGCCCAGAACCTTTAGGAGTTTTGCACTACAGACCTTAGATGCTCAAGAAAACATACCTGTAACCCTCAATAGACTATTCCAGTACTTGGAAGTGTCAACTTTTCCCAGCAAGCTTCCCTGCACATTGTTTTTCTCTAGTCCTACTCCTTGGACTTTGTCGCTCAGGCGCTAGAGCACATGTCCTTTCCCCCACTGCATTTGCAAGTCCGACCCTCAGCATCAACAGCAATTCTCTCAGCTTTCGATTCTCTTTCCAGGACTGCTTATTGACATAACAGGAATAAGAATTCTAAAAATCAATAATGTCATCTTTCATTTTGATGGGTGGGTATTTTAGGAGAATAATTCTTACTAGTAAAGAAATATTTCAAGAAATGCATGTGTTGTAGATTAAACCCATACTTGGGGAAATGCAAAGACCTTAGCCATTCATTCTTACCACTGATGGCCTTAGCTGTCACCAGTGAAAATAAATATATTCATAGTGTGTTATAGCTGAACACGTGTTTTCTTCATTTGTTATTTAGTCTCAGACGAGAAAAACCCCAATGATCTCACTCTTGAAAGGTTTTGGTAGCAGGACCATCACTCGTTGAGAAATGAAATGGGTCTCAGTTCCCAGAATAAGCCAGTTATACAGATTTAAGACACACACACTCAAAGCATTAAATTGGAAATTCTATACTGAATCTTCCAAGCCACACAATCTCAGCTTTCACTACAATTGAATTTATTTAATTGCCTTTGTGGAGGTAGCCCCACATGAGTTCAAACGTCTTTAGGTGGGTAACATTGAACACATGCAGAAAATACCAAAGGATGTTGATTATAGCTCTATCATCAAACTAATTTAAAGAGTCCTCTAACAATGTTGCAAATGCCAATTGGAATTTTGCCAATACAGACATAGGAACCACTTCTAATATTAATTGTGCCTGTGATGGGCAGTGAGCAAGCCCGGAGTGCTGCGGGGAGGGGGGATGGTCACCTGGATCGGAGAGAATCGGCTTTGGGCTCCAGCTCTGTCCCTGTCTACTGATGTGACGTCGGCAAAGACATTACAGGGTCTTTTTTTAAAAACATAGATTTTAGGTCTTCATTTTTTAATCTAAAAATGTATGGAATTATATTATTTTTAGGTATCCTTTTAATTTATAAAATCAATTATTTAACTATTTTTACATTTAAAAAATGTCTTATTGTCAGCTAGTTGGAATGGATGTTTATTCATTTTCTAAACAACGCTCACCAGGCACCGCGAGGTAGAGATGAAACACTTCATCCTGCCTTCAGGAAGGAGCTGCCTTGCATCACTCCAGGACACCATTTACACAGTATTTTGTGTGAATGCTGCCCCCTGGAGTTGTGCAATTGGACTTCAGGGGATGGGTTGAGCAGGACAAATAGAGAGAACAACAAAGTGGGAACGCAGGAAAGGTGCAATTAGTTCTGCCCAAATCAGAAATTTTAACGGAGATTTTACAATTCTCTCATCAGAAATTTTATGGAGATTTAAAAATTCTCTCATCTTCCAAAGAATTTCCCTTTATGTATTTGTGGAAGAAATGAAGTCAGAATGTGCAACTTCTTTTTAATGCAAAACATTTCTTTCCAAGTTTCCATAACAAAGGTGTTTCCAAAACTTTGTTTGGAGGCTTACACAGAGAGTTTTCCAATTAACACACTGTGTTGATCTGAAAGCTCCACTTTCAGCAGGATTCTTGCGAGTAGACAGGGACTGGTGGAGATTTTAGATTCCCCTTGAACCTGTGTCACTGTGCGTGTCCACAGTCCCAGGTACGGGGAGAAAGAACTGTTGAATTGAAACAAAATATAATATTTTGATAGGGGCATCCTTGGCAAGAAGGTGAAAAGAGAGCTTTGGAGCTTCTCTTCGAACCGAGGGCCAGTGGGCTCTCCCTGTCACGGGTGTGCATTATGACATCACAGAGGCCAGGGGAAAGTTCTGTCAAAGCCAGGGTGACGATACGGCATTACTCTGAGGACACTGGAGAGAGAACTTACTGAGAAGTACAACAGTCTCAGCCGTAGTGAAGGGCTTTGTGATAAAGATGGTTCTGTGTGTTACTACAACGGAGGTGCCCTCAGATTTCTCAGAGGCCAGCAGCGGCTGTGCTATGTCTGATTAAACAGGGTCTCCTGTCACCAGTGGCCAATAATCCGCTCTCATTCTTAGTTGGTCAGCATAACCTCTAGACTCAGTTTGTAAAGCCAACAAGCCAATGTTGGCCTGGCTTCCTCCCTTTGTTGGGAATGGCAAACACCGTGGAAACACGATACGTTTGCTCCAGGCTGAGAGGGGCACATAGCTATTACCCAAAGCCAGATGAAAGGCATCTTGATAATGCTTGACCACCAAGGAAGGTGACCTAAAGGAAGCATTCACATTACTTGGGTCCCCCGAATGGGGGTGAGTCTACAGCTTCTTGCTCTGTTTTCCCTGGGCCTGCCAAATCTTTCTGCACAGTCCTTAACTTCTTCCATCCCTTTGCTCCAATGTACTGCTAATGTTTTCTCTAAGGACACTGCCTATTCAGGAGCTCCGTGCACCACAAATGGCAGCTTTTCTTCTATTTGTCTCACTCCTTTTGTCCGCAGACTGAACTGTGAACCTGTGCCGTCACAGTGACAAGAGACACACACTGACTCTCTCTAGTCCCTTCCTCCTGCGGCAGCCAGGAGACCTTTACAACAAAGATGCCAGCAATCCAAGGCTCCAAGGCCTGTGGGGAGACACCAGATCTCCACATTCTAGGTGCACCAAAGTCCAAGGCTTAGCAACAAATGGAAGCGGAGTCACTCAACCAACCACATGAGTTTTTGTTTTCTATGCTCTCCAGAGTGGCGCTTGCGGGCAGCACACACAGGAAGCACAGCACATTGCGGGTCTCAGTGCTTCACGACATTTGTTATGTCACAGTGGGCAGGTATCAATCTGTCATTTCTCTAGCTGCTTCGCCCAAATGTTAAGTTGAACCAGGTGAAATTGCACTTTTGGTAGGTCACGAAATATAAAACAAGAAAGAACAGTGTTATATGGTTCATCTTAATGGGAAGAACTGACAAGAATGAACATCACTGAAGTGACTTCTATGTTGCAGGCCCTTTGTGGGAACTTTAGCTGTGCTGCTTCTCTGAATTTCCATTCAAGACATAATGTCAAGGTGCTAGTGTTTCCCCCATTTGACAGCTGAGACAATGGAAGAGGTTAAAGAAATTGCCCGGAGACTCGATAAAGACAGCTGAGATGGGAAGCCACTCCTGTGTGCCTCTAAGGCCTGAATACTTTTCCCTCGGCCACATGGAGATTTCACTTTATAAAACCACTCGTAAGGCTCACAGGTGGTTCGTTCAAACTAAGGAACAACCAACACTATTTCCATGTAAAAACGACTGAGTCAGATATTATGCACTACCCTATCAAATGACCCCCAGTGACTCTCTGCTTACAGTTACGTACAAAGTCACTAAGGTCCTCAACGCTCTGCTCCATTCCCCTTTGCTTTCCTGGCCCCCCATTCTCCACTTCCTAGGCCACAGCTTAGATAGCCTCACTTACATGGTGACCACTTGTCCAAGCCACATTCTTTTCCTAAAATCATCCACCAGTCTGTAGAATCAGCTGCAGGAATTTTATCCATCCTTTGAAGCCTACTTTGAATGCCTCCTGGTCCATGAATTTTTCCTGGGTCCCCTAGAAGATGTGAACACTTCCTCCTCCAAATTTCCATAGCCCCTTGAATGCCTGTTTGAGGTCTCACCGCTCTGGTCCTACTGGTGAGGTGGCTGCTTGAACACTTGCCTGTCTTCCCCTTAGAGCAGGGATCTGGGGGGAAATTCACTTTGCAAAGAACCAGACAGTAAATATTTTAGGCACTGCAGACCCCCCACTACCTGCCACAGCTACTCAGCTCTGCTGTTGTATTGTGAAAGTAGCCACAGACAATAAGTAAATGAATGTGCATGGCTATATTTCAATAAAACTTTATTAACAAAAACTATCGGCAAGTTGGATTTGGTCTCGGTGTGCCAACCCCTGTCTCAGCTTTTGGTTCTCTATGGTCAATAACTGTGTCCTCCTCATGTCTACTTGCTGTGCTGCAGTGTCACAGGTGCTACTCATAAATATTTGTGGAACTAAATAAATTTTTAATTGTCAGAATCAGAGATGCTATTGCAGTTATCACTGAGGCCCTGAGTACTCCACAGACTCCTCTCTCCCTGCCACTGTTGCCTGCACTTGACACTGAGCTGCCAGACAGAACCTCTTCACTTATGGCTGATTTTCCCACAGGCTCAGCCTGGAGCTGCAAAGGCAGAGACTCCTAAGGAGCCATAAAAGCCATTCCACCAACCCCTTCACTAATTCGAGAAAACACCGGTAAAATCTGCAGTTGTAGAAAGCCACCTTGGGCTGGGAATCTGCTAATGCAACAAAGAAGCTACACAAGGTGATTTCTGACTCAAAAGAAAAGAAAAAGTAGGTTCTAGATTGCAAGGTCCATTTTCTTTCAATGGAGCAGCTGGTTACTGACTTCATAAATAATCTGTAACGGACAGATGCCTGCCCCTCGCAGGCTTCACTCACAGATTTAGCTGCATGGTTATATGCAGAGTAGACCTTCAGAGGTTTATGTATCTGTCCACAGGGTCAATTCCAAAACACAGTGGCTCCCCTAGACCATATCCCCCAAGGCCTGGGGCACCCTTCTTTATTCACTGATGATGTTTTATGCATTAAAACACTTCTGTCCTACAAGTTCCTGGTGTGTAGGTTATTCATCCTGGCTCCATATATGTTGTTAGTTGCTGTCCTCAGTCAGCTGTAAATCACTTCCTTCTTTCTAAGTCACTTAATACATAGAGAAGATCTGTATCCTACTGACAAGGAGTCATCAGTCTATTATAATGAAAGACAAAACAAAAATATAAAAATGTTCCCCAGGAATGTGTAATGGCCAGCACCCAAGTGTCTTCAGTCGTTACTTCTCGCTTTGCACAAGTACAGCTGACCATTGAACAACATGGTTTCAATTGCATTGATTCAATAGGCATGCCATTGGTCCTCTGTATTCCTGAGCTTTGTATCATGGATTCAACCAAACGTGGATTGAAAACAGTATTTTCAATCTGTGGCTGGGAATCCCCGGATATGCTGGGCAGACTGTATGCATTGTTCTACCCCATTTTACATATGGGACTTGAGCATCCACAGATTTCAGAACCACACGGGAAGGGGGTGTCCTGGACCCAATCCACTGCAGCTAGCAAGAGGCAGCTGTAGTCTTTTGGGGGAGTCAAAACTTATACATGGACTTCCAACTGTATGGGGCTCAGCACCCCTAACCTCCTCAGGGAAACTGCACATCTAATCTATTTTATTTTCATCTGGGATTATAGCTAGAGAATCACGGTGGATAAAAAGGGATGGTATTTAAGCACTAACAAATTAAGAATCAATTTGAGAGCTTTAGTGATAAAGAAAACACATCGATTCCTGTTCCCAACCTCTCTCAGGGCTGAACTTTGCGCAGGCCCAGAGCCCACTGCTCTGTGTGGAAGACTGCAGATCACTGCACTGGGCAGGAAGACAATGCGTCAACAGACTCAAAAACAGTCTTGTGCTTTGCTGTCAAAGCACCCAGGCTTTTCCATCCTTGGCTAGTGCAAACTATCAGCATGATACAGCTCTCTGCCCTAGGCACGGTCCCCCAGTCTCTGTGCCTCCCCACCCCCTCCTCTCAAGAAGAAACATTGGGTTAATTTAAAGCTCTGGCCTGGGCAGGCCGCTCGGGCAAGCTCCTCCGGCTGCTTTCTGGAACAATCCTAACTGCATGTCTTCAGTGAAGCTGCCACAGTTTTCTCCTAGAAAATGAACCATGTTTCTATGACCACTCTGTTGCTATGAAAAGAAACTGATCATCATTATTATTAGATGATATTCATGAATATTAAGACAACTAAAGGGAACTCAATAAAAATCACCTCATTCACCCTGTGTGCTTCTCTTCCTTTCCTTTGAGTGACTTAGAAATGTTGGAGATGTGATTCCTTATCACATCACCTGGGCAAGGCCCTCAGTTTCAGGCCTGTGCGGTGGTGACCCAGCAGAAGCTGGCATTCCTGCCATGTGGAAGGAAATGGGGTAAGGAGAGAAGCAAGGTGGGGAGCAAAGGAGAGGCCCATGTTCAGCAGGTCCCCAGAGCCGATGGTATTACTCACATGTGCTGGGAAGCATTGGGGTACAGTTTTGAAAACTGTGGGGCCGAGTCCTCGGGGCCGTGGGGCGCAGCGTGGCTGATCACCATCATAATGGGCCTATGGGGATACATTCTCTTAGACATTTTGAAGTAATTAATGCTCTCGTTAGTGATTAAGTCTGTGAAGTAGTCCTGAAACATACATTTGACACAAAACAGAAATTACAAAAGGTGACATTCATCAGATCACATTTGAATACTGCTTTCCTCTGAAGCAACTCACTGAATGAGGAGGTAAGTCTAAAGCAGGAAAAAACACTGGACTTCCTAAGGCAGCAAAAACACTTTCCCTAACAGAGAAAAGTCAGTTGCCAGGGGCTTTCTAGAGTTGCTAGCTTGGTAACACGCAAGAAATGCACAACTTAGCAATTAGGAAACACAAAAAGTCCAGTCCTGTTTGCCCAAGATAATGATCGGATCTGGCAATGCTAGAGCACATGAAATACCGGATACATACTTCCCTCTCAGACTTCGTTGATGTAACCCATTGACAAAAAATTTAATTACTTCAAGGGCAGGAAACATCCACACCCACTACAAATTCACAGTTGCAGAACACACACACACACACAAATGAACAAACAAAAGATCTTCTCTTTAAATTAAAAATTCACCTGTGGGAATTATATAATAATCGCTAAGGAAAACCTTGACCAAAATCTGGGTGCACAGGGAAAAGCTGCAACACTTTTATCAGTTAATTTACTTGAAACACTAAATATGGGAAGCAGTTGATTTCCTGCAGATTATCCTCTGGTAATTGCACAACTGAAATGATACAGCTGCTGGGATTAGAGCCTGACTTGTTAGTAAAATGACTTAACCTACAGTCTGAAGGGCTGATGCAAATCTGTAAGGGGAGGGAAGAAATGGAATGAAAAGGAAAGGAAAGATGAAGATTTAAATTAAACCACCTGCCTCTCTAAGTGTGTGTCTATGGCCTGGAGCTCCAGCCTAAACGCCAGCAAGTGCCCAGGCAACAGTTCTCAGAGGCAGAGGCTTCCAGGCATGACTAATCACGTGTAGACTTAAGGACCAGAACAGCTGCAAAAGCAGTGCCCAAGGGACAAAATCTGTGTCACATGCCATTGTTAGGACAAGTCCACAGGCTACCACCTTCTTCCACGGGAGTGTCTGTTTCATCCCTCTCCTCACTAAAAAAAGATATATTCTTTTTGGACACGGTTGTCTTTGACACTTAATCAGCTGTGGTAATGGGCAAGTTACGCTGATTTAGTCTTGGGAGGGAATCTTGATTACTTTGCTCTCCTTAGGACAACAGGGAAAGAAAGGTTAATAGCTTGAACAAGGAGCATGAAAAGCATCCCCACAGATAAAAAATGATAGCGATGACAATCAGTGCACTTTGTAGGACGCAGCTCAAATCTGCCTCCAAGGTCCCAACCAGCTCTCCACTTTGATGAGCCTGGAAGCCTATTAACAGTGTTTGTGAATTCATTTGCATTCATTGTTTTCGAAAGGGCGAGAAAGAGGAGACTCACACCTTATCTCCCACCAAGTCCCTTGTGCTCAAATCAGGCCAAGCACGAAGACAGCAAATGTGCCCAAATTAAATTGCGCTCCCTCTTTCTCATTTCTACCAGTGGTTCTTTTTGCAGTGATGGGCATTAGAGCTGAGTCTCGGTTTTTAGGTAAATGAGGAAGAACTGAGTATGGCAGGAAGGGAAGAGGATAGTTTAGGCTACTTAGCACGCTACCTTCAAAGATAGTTTCCTCTTCACTCCTGTGATCAGAAAATTGTTTTATTT
Organism: Glossophaga mutica; assembly: GCA_039655065.1. Lineage (NCBI taxonomy): Eukaryota > Metazoa > Chordata > Mammalia > Chiroptera > Phyllostomidae > Glossophaga > Glossophaga mutica. The sequence continues at coordinate 106,913,746 of CM077309.1, read as the reverse complement.
ACGTTGGCAATCACAAACCCTTGGGAATTTTAAAGCCTAATTTAGGATCTGTTTGTCAGAGAACTGCGAGGCACGTCAATTCTGGTTTCCAGGAGCTGACTTGGAGATTTGGGGGCTGACGGCTTTAGAGACACTTGCGGACTCCAGCTGCAGTGGGGCAGGTGTCCTGGTCTCAGACCTCTGTTTGGTCAGACAGGAGGAGACGGAGGAGTGTGGGTTCCCCACCTTTGATTATTACACCTGTCTGCTCTTATTTTTGCATCTAAATCTGAAGATGAAATTGACTTTCATCCCGGTGAAAAGCAAAACAGTACAAGAGGAACATTTGATTATGTGGACAAGTCCTCTGGGTGCAGGAGGGAAACCAAAAATTATCACAAGCCAGAGTGGAGGCATCTATGATTTTCTTGATGATACTTTCATCAAAGGCTGATTGCCTTGTGTTCTGATGAGGGGAAAAATCACTATGTGAAGTCAGTGTTCCTTGAGAGTCTTTTCTTGCCTGGAGTTTAAAATTACCTTAAAATTTCTCATTCTAACATTGTGAGAACATAGAAAGCCAATCTTGTGGATAGGTTAATTTGCTGAAAATGGCTGTTCCCTATTATGCACAAAGTAAATTGATGCAGTGTAAAAAGTGCCTGAAAATTACCTTTGCATAATCAAATCCATGCTTTTCTTTGATGCCATTGCGACAAACAGTGTAATTATAGAAACGAGAATTCTTGATTAATCCAAGCCATTCTCGCCACCCGGGAGGGATGTAGCTGCCATTATATTCATTGAGGTATTTTCCAAAAAAGGCTGCAATGGGAAAAAGGGATTATTTTTCTCATATGAAATGAATAATCATAAATAAATACATAAATGCATTAGTATGAAATGATGGCTTAAGAAAGAGACACTAGAACAAAAGTTAACCTAGGTAAAAGTGGATGCCAAAATAACGTTAGGGTAATAGTCCCGTCCTCTGGTGAAGTGACATACACACATTTTCCTCTTAAATAAATAAAAGTGGCTCCAAGTACATGGATTATAATTCAACAGAATCACCACAATGATCATGGTACTCTGGGGGCAGCTATTCTTGTGGCTTTACCGGGAGGCCGGCAGATTATACCCTTTTGTCAGTTGATGGAACAGTCAGAGAAGGAGCCAGGGTGAGATGTAGGATGTTACTCCTGGGCATGCACATACTGGAGAAGTGAGAGTTCAGTCTTTGTAATAAATTTTCTTTTTAAACTTACAGTTGGAGAGTTGTGAATTATAGAAACACCATCGAAAAACTTGTCTCTCTTTCTGCATAGCCCAAGAGCACAAATTTTCTAAAGCAAGGGACCACGGTAAATGTCGTTTTTATGGGACATGGTCAATGTCTTTATGCATCATGTATTTCATATCATCTGTGTTTATATTACACGTATTTTACAAATGGCAGTAGCTAATGCCTCATAATCAAAAAGTCTGGCAACCTAGAGCTGCTACATAGATGACTAATTTTCACAGAATAATTACATAATTGAGGTATGTACACCCTAACTAGTCCACTGCTCATGGAAAAGGCCATTGGAAGGACTTCACATTTGTAACTTCAGCATGTCACATCCAAGAAAGGCCACTGTGAGACAAGGCTTACTGATTCTTTTGGAGAGGCACCCCATGAATATGGCCTTCTGCCAAAGATAAGGATCAGAGAGGGGCCACAGGACAGGGAGGCTGTTTGGGGTTTCAGGAACAAAATGGGTTCGATCTTAAAGTCGGATACCTTTTAACTATCTGAAGATAGTCATAAGTGTATTGTTGGCAGACTTTTGAGAGAGAAAGAGAGCTCTATTTGTAACTATTGTAATTACACCAGAAAAACAGGTGTAAAGGAGCACTATTCAGGGTAAACCTAAATGTCTGATCTCCCTGTTAGACACATACACAGCCTTCCCCTCAACCCTGAAGGGCTAGAGAACACTATATTTCATATATGTATACATAGGGACACCTATTCATGTAGGTATGTGTGTGCCACACACACACACACCCCCCTATATCTATATATACAACCACACATGAATGCAAGTTTTAATTTTTCTTATTTTTAGATGGCTTCCATCTTTATTTTAGGGAGAGACCATGTCCTCTGCCTTCCAGGCCAAAGCCACTTCTTAGCTTCATTAAGTAGGTTTTATAGGTGCCTCCACTCACATCCACCAGGAAAGGAAGCTGCTGGGTGACTGGCTTGGGATGATGAAGACGGACCCTCGAGTCCAGCCACTTCACTGGTATTGCCCTTAAAGCACCCATTTCTGAACCTTAAACTTACCCACTGTACATCATTTCCACGTCTCCAAGGGATGGCTATTTACCTTGCTTCCATCTTTGATATACAATATCTCCACCTGGATGTTTCACTTGCCACTTAATATGGTCATCCAAATGGAATGGATCATTTTCCCTTCCAAATTACTTCTCAGCTGTCCTTTAATTCCCAGAGTTGCACAGTCACCCACTGGGTAGCCAGGTGTGGCTGCCCCGAGCCTTCCCTGATTTCCACCCGCTCCTCACTGGTCAGCGGCCACCGCCCGTAGGTCCTACACTATCTGGACGATAACTCCCGAAACTTGCCACCTTTCTGAAGACCAGCTCTGGTCACGTTCCTCTTTTCTCACAATCTGGACGGAGGATTGTCACTTGTGGGATCCAGTTTAATTGAACAGAATGCTATCCGTGGCCTTCCTTGGGTGGGAACAGAATCATTCTTTCTCCAAGCCCCTCTTGCATTTCTTTGTTCATGTTCCTCTCTCCAGCTCTGCTTTGCTCTGGTTTCCACCTTTTTACCTGTGTCTGTGCTACTGTCCTCATCTCCCTCTCTATGTACCAAGGCCAGAGCACGTGCCATTCCACTCCGGGGCTTTGGCCTGTAGCAAATTGGTGCCTGTGGCTTTAATGACATCCTCTCTTTCTTCCTAGTGGTGGGCTCGTGTTCACACATACGCCAAACCCTCTTGGACTGTAAGGCTTTTGAGGGCAAACATTGCTTTTGCCTGTTCTCTGTACTCCCCACCCCCATCCTTGCATACAGTATAGGGGCTCCATAAATTTTGTTTCTTGAACTGGGGTTCATGGACCCCCATGTATTCTGGGCCTCTACAGGTTCTAGGTTTGTTAAATTTTGTGTCTTCACATGGATTATAATTTTAACATTTGATTTGGTCTAAATATTTTCATAGACTAGAACTTCAGAGTCAAAGTTGACATTTCTCTGATTTTTTTTTTTTGAAGAGTTGACTCCAGGCCATGTGTACTTATTTGTTGAATGAACGTTCATCTGTTGAATCTGTGAAGGAGTGAATGAATCAAGCCCTCGCTGAGCCAAATGCCCTTGCCCGAGGATTCTGCCAGGGCCTGGAGCAGATCGACAGGGTAGGACAAAATGTCAGAGGCTCTCACGCCAGCTTTGACTCACGATTTCCTTCCGAGCTGACTCTGCGCAGTGGGAATTCTTCTAATGAGGGGTTCTTGTCTTCAGAGACTAACCACCTTTTCACACAAAACCACAAGATGAGTTTCCTTTTCCGACAAAAGCCAACATAGACTTGGAGTCGAGGGCAGCTGCTCAACACCACACCCCAGCTGCATTTCTCCAGAGGGGAACTGTTTCCAGGAACCTTCCACTCAATAACATCAGACCCAGCTCTTCCCTCTGGCCTGTGCCTCATCCCTGGGGGGTTATTCCATTTTTCTCTCCTTTGTTTTCAAAGAAGTAAAACATCATAGTGGTTCAGGACAAAACCCAGCCTGCTTGGGTTCCAATCCTGCTTCTACTTGTTTAGCTATGTGTCTAGGCAAGTTACTTAATTTTCTCTACCCCTGATTCCTTTTCCTAAAGCCATGAAAATGGTAATAATAATAGCAGTAGGACTGTTGTCAGGATTAAATGAGCTAACACATACATAAAGTGCTTAACACAGTGCCTGGTGCCTAACAAGGGTTTTTTTAAAAAGTGCTTCTACTGCTGTTGTTATTATCAGCATCACCGTTATCTTTATCCTTTCAACTCTGTGTTCTGATTTTAAATAATTTACCATTCCGCAGTGCAAGGACCGCCCATCCTAGAGTTCCACACTTGTGCATTTGCAAACATTTCTTGAGAGGTGACAGTATTATCTTTCCTGACCTGACTTACGTTTTGACAACAAATTCTCTCCCATTTGGCTTCCATTTTCCTGCTTAATTAGTTTTAAAAGTTTTCCTGCTACTCTTAGCTTTATTTCTTGGTTTGTTTTTTTCCCCCCTCTCAGGGCAGCCATACTAAGCCCTTCCTTCCTTGTTTTCTCTGTGAGGTTATTTTGTACTGTTTTCCACCCATTTCCATGGCTATTCCCTTCCCTTTCATCCTCCCCTTATAAACCATTTTGCAAGTCTCTTTGCAGTGCTTATTATTCACGTCAGAACTCCCTCCAGGTTCTCGGTGTCTTTGTGTTAATGGAGTGTAAAGAATGCACTCAGTTTTCCAGATGTGCCCTCACCCATCACACTTGTTCTAAGAGAGACCAGGACCTCTTGGGTCACAAAGCGACACCCCCGTGTTGGCAGCTGCCAGTGACTCTGGCCTCTCTTGTTGCCTCCTGACATTGAGCCTCATTTGTAATCACCCCTGGCCTCTTTCAACATCACGCTTCCTGGCAGCGCGCTGCAATTGATTATCTGGGCTTCTAATTATTTTCCTCCAGATGTATTAAATCTCTTTCTCCTTCCCTAAGGTGAATTTTACTTTCTTGCCCAAAGTGCCATTATATTATGTGTAGTTTGAAGATTTTCTCTCCTTTGACACTGGTCATTCAACTTAACTCACTACTATACTATCCGAATATCTCACTAACATGGCGCTGACCCTCCTGCTATGCCACTTTCTTTTCTGAGATGCCACTGAACACGCCCCTTCACAGCTGTTTGAGAAGGTGATACTGGGGTTAAGTGTCAGGACAAAGATCACAAAGACCTGATTATAATTATTTTTGACTTTAGGCCATGCTACTCTGTCCAGCACTATCTGTGCCAAAACACACAGAAAAATTTCCTTGAACTATCTGAAGCCAAGGCATTTAAGTAAGCAATAGGAACTGCACAAAAGATTTCTGATACTGTGGAGGAGTTAAATCTTATTTAATGTAACAAATGATATACTAGCTGAGCTTTTACTCTATGTAATTGATAGACTTGGGTTATAGGATTTCACTGGTTGCAACTAAAAATATACATAATTTTCAACCAATTGAAAATTATGATTTTCTCTTATGTCAACTTGTATACATGGTTTTGGTTTCCCCAATCCAATTGTTAAGTCTAATGAAGACAGGGATCTTATTTTACATCTCTTCCTATCCCAGTGTCAACTGTAGTTTTAAGCATGCTGTGGCTCAATAAATACCTATTTTTATGTACTTAACATGAAAATCTATAATACTATAACTCATAAAAATAAGAATACTAGTTTGTGTTACTTTAAGCGAACTCTACATTAAAAAAATCCCATATTAGAGAATAAATATATTTGCCATAAGTAACATAAATAAATTTTATAATATAAAAAGACATGAAATTAGAAAATTGACTAATTTGTCTATGCTGTTTATTACAAAAAAAATTCTCTACAAAAGGATTTATTGTAGCTCTCTACTAAATTTTGCCCCTTCCACTCCAGTGATGTGTACACAGTAGAATTAGCAAGACTAAAATTTAATTCACATGCTATTTCATGTATCATGCATTCTGATTATAATTTGAACACTAACATTTTAAAAATGACTCAATATAATAATTACAGTGGTTATAATAAAATTACAGTGTAATTTTGGGCAGGAAAGAAAACTTCAGAATCCTTCTCATTCAATCTCTGCGTTTTATCTGTTGGAAAACTGGTCTCTCTACAAGTTCTCAAAGCAAATCAAAGGCAGAGCTAGGACCCGCCTCCAGGCGTCCTCAGTGTCTGTTCGGGGGTTTTTGCTAACACTCAATGTTACCTCTGAAATGCGGATTATCACCTTTACTTTAAAACCATGCTAGGTTTCACATGCATGTCTATGCCCTCACAAGAAATTTAAAGTAAAAACATTCTGAACGTAAAGTCAGGCAAGATATTCATCTTTATGATAGATAATCCGATGTCATTCCCGGTTCAGTGGTCAGAACATAAAATGCAATAGACATGTTACTGTATTTTCCCCTTCTTGAACATTTAAGCTGTTGTGGACTCATATTTTCCATGAGTAAGTTTAGAAAAATTTAGGCTATAGCCAGTCCAAAAATATGCCTAGTTCTGAAAAAGAAAAATCATGTCATACAACAGTAAATATAATATTGGATCAACTCGATTCATTTAAATCCATGTATTCTGGATCCCTCCCAAAATAAGTCTCATAGTAATTTGTCTTCTCGGAGCTGTTCTTCATAAATCTGATTGCTGCTTTGTGTTTTCTCTCAATGGACATTTATGTATAATGCATATTTCAGTTTCCTTCATTATTTTCTTAGGTTCTCAGCTAAATGTTCCAAATAATGTATTCATCATTAAGAAAACAATAAAATATACGTTGACTCTTTTCTGACTAGTCTAGAGATTCATAAATAATTGCACTGGTTTAATACTTATTCACTAATTCTCTTAATTTCCCAAGGTGCCTGTCATCTTGATATACTTATTTGTCTATTTTCAACCATGTCAATGTCCCTGCTTAGATCAATAATTATCATTACAAAGACATCTTTACCTCCCAATTGTCTCAAAGACACTTCAATATGTTCCCAGCAAAGATAAATTTAAACTCTACAGATCTCTATCACTGCCATTTTAGTCTTCCATTTATAATTGTTCTGATTTACTAATGAGCACATTAAAATTCATTTTCTGGACTAAGTATTTGGGTACGTCCTTGTTACCCTTTAAGAAATTCCTGTTATTTTGTAGGATGACTCACTATAAATTCCAGTATTACCTAAGAGTCTAGACCCCTGGGGAGAAGGTTGGCTTCAGAATCTGCCTTAGTTTCCAAGAACATATCCCCTCTCCCTGGAAAAGACAACTGAATGAACAAAAGGTCAGACACTCGCCATGGCAAAGCCCTATGATGTGCAGTTTTGTCCTAGACCTAACTGTGAGGTTAAGGCAGCACACCAGAAAGAACCCTGATGCCTAGCCTTACCCTTAGAACATCAGATGTGTCACTTCAGCAAGTCACCTTAATCTTGTGGGTCTAAGTTTTCTCGTTTGAAAACAAGGGAATCAAACTAAATTACGTCTGAGTTTTATTTCAAGCTCTTGCAATCCATTGTAGGGTGGATACGGGACAGCACAATTAAAACAAGTACCAGAACACACTATGCTTCTTAGCAGCAACTGAGTTGTTTATATCTTTGTGACCCAGGGTACTTTGTAATGGGTGGTGTTCCCATTTTTGCTTTTGCCATCAGGAAGCTTATTTTTAAATATGCAGCCTTTCTCTATAACTCCATGCCATGTCGGTTGTAACTAACCTTTGCCTTGACTTTAATTATTTCTCTTCATTCCCGTTTGCCAGGGTCCTTATTGTGCTATATCCTAGTTTGTTTTATGTGTCTCTGTAGGGCACTTTGGAGTGAGGCATGATAGATACACATGCGGAGAAGTAAGATAATGGGAAGAGGAAAAGCTCTGGAATTGGATGTGCTGGATTCATTGACTAGCCTGTGTTCTTAGACGATGAACTCTCTCGAGTAACTATTTTTTCCCTGGTAACGTGGGCAATCCTTTCTTTCAAGGTTTCTTTAAGAATTAGGTGACAAAACTTAGCTAAAATGCCTGGTATAGGGTAGCTAATGTCTTTCTTTTTCCCTTTTCCACCCCAGCTTTATTAAGATACAACTGATAATCAAAAATTGTATATTTTTAAGGTACACAACTTGATGGCCCAATATACATAAAGACTGTGAAATATTTACCATCACCAGGCAAACCAATATATCCATCACTTCACCTTTACCATTTCCCTCCCTCCTTACTCCCTGGGGTGAGAACACCAAAGATCCACCCTCTTAGCAAATTTCAAGTGCACGATATAATCTTGTCAACTACATTCACATCCTCTTTCCCCCGTTTCTTGGATTAGCCCTGAAACAAACTAGCAAACCCTAGCTGAGTGCTCCAGTCCTGGCAGGATGCTCTGAGTCACCTCACATCTCTGCTTATTACGGACCTCATCCATTTTGCTCTGGATACGATAACAGTGCCAACCCTCCAAGCTGCTTGTCCACTGCTAGGGATTAAATTATAGGGATCCCGGGAATTGAAAGGTCCTGATCTCACAGAACGCTTTCCAGGAACAAAACAAAATTGGGTGGTTAAAATCAGAAACCAGGCATTAGGGGGATCACTGTTGATTTTGCTTCCAAGCTGGTCACTCAGTTTTTGAACTCCCCACCTCAGTTATGAAACAGAACCAAGTCCATTTGCTGTGTGCAACCCTATAGGGATGCTTGATGGATTTGCAAATTGCTTTAGAGTTCTCAGATAGAAGGTGCTATCAATTTAAATCACTTATGTGAGAAAACACACTCAGGATAAGGCACTCTGAGTAACCTAGTTTCTTTCCTAAGTATAAGCAAACACCCTTGGGATTCATGGGAAGATCTTCCTCTGTGAGTGGCTATCTTAAAATATCTGTGAATGACAATGCTGTCAGATTCACAATGAATATTTTCATCTATAAACAAGTATGAAGTGCCCACGGGGTGCTCTGCAAAGGAGCCAATGGCCACATGCTTCCTGAGATCAGTGGGAAAGATTTGATTTCATTTTCTGAAGAGATTTAATAGAATACATTTGTCTGAAATCCTTTACTTTTCATCTTTGGGCCAGAGAATCTGTAAAATCATTTCCAAAAGCTTTAATGATAACATCATTAATTCTTATGAATAAGTCCAGGTGGTTCTGAAAAATCAATTTTGCACTGTCGCCCCTCCAGAAACACCCTTGCTTCCTCTCAGGTAGAAATGCTGAGGGCATCTAAGTGTTGGCAGAATGAAGGCATTGGCAGGGGTTCGGGAGAGTAACCTTATTAGAAGGAGCCTTGCTTCTTCCTTAGAAAGACTGGCATGATGTTCATGACCTCTCTTGGAAGAGGTGCCCAATTTTTAGAAGACCAACTAACCCAAACCTTCCTTAGGCCTCATGGAGGTTAAACAATGAGAGGAGGTATAGCAATTGCCTTCCTTTCTTGGAAGATAGAGGTGAACATCTGAAACCTCAAATGGCCACAGTGAAGCTAAAAACCCTCCAGATCTTACTAAATAAATGCATCAATAAGATATGTGTCATTGATTTGTTCATTTAGTGATTTAATAATTCAATAAATGATTATAATCATCTGTGTCCCAGACCCTGGGGGAGGGGCTAAGCAATTGATGATTTCTTACTGAAACAATCATCAGAAATTTGCCAACATCTGAGACAAGCCTCCAGCTGTACCACGATCCCTTGAGATTTGGGAGGTTGAGGTACATAGGCAAATGGAGTGAAAACTTATTGGTGGTAGGTTCTCCTGGAAAATTCCAAATGCTAGGTGCTCTGATGGGTAAAACACTTTCATAACATGTCCACTGAGAATCATTCTGACTTTTCCCCAAGGCACCTCTCTTTGGTACATCATTCAGAGTGAAAAAGTGAGGGATGGGGAGGACACTGATACAGATGAGAACAGCCTAAAGACTTCCACCGAGGAACTGATTGGAACTTCATACATTCCATTACACACTGCTTTTCCCTGTGTCTAAGATGTTTTATCAAGGGGTCAGGGGCCAGGAAGTCCACCCTTTACCTGTTCTGTAGCCAGTGTTGTTAAGATATACAGCAAAAGTCCGGGGTTCGTGCATCGCCTGCCACGAGGGTGAGGAGCAGTTCTCATTGTTGGTGTAGACATTGTGGTTGTGCACGTACTTCCCCGTGAGCATGGAGGACCGGGAGGGGCAGCACATGGGCGTGGTCACAAAGGCATTGGTGAAGGTGGCCCCTCCATGCTCCATAATCTTTCTCGTTTTGTTCATGACTTGCAGGGACCCTGAAAGGCACAATTCCAGTGTTGTTTGACGGAGCATGCCACACGAACATTTACATTTTGTCACTCAGTGGCTCTGTTCCCCTGATTTATTAATTTCCTTCTCTTGGTTTGAAGAAGTCTATTAATTTGACCAGCTCTCATTTCCAGAATAAAATTAAATATCTGGGATCTTACCATCTCAAGTATTTTGCAGAATAATAAACACATTCTAGCTTCTCCCCCTCTCCTTAATCACAAAGGAAAAAAAATGCAAGCTAATCTGATAATTAAAGCTAGAATTCTAGAAACGGGGCAGATTCAAAGGCCAGCTGTCCTTTGAAGATTACATAGAACAGTAGCCTGTTACACAGAGCGTCAGGCCCCCCCGGCCCACGACACAGGCGCAAAGCCAGTGACCATGCAGAGATGGCTAGATCCGGTGTTGTAATCACATGAAATAAAAGAGGAAGACCTCTTTTCTACTAAGTAAAAGTCCCTCCAAAATGCCTGTATTTAATTAAAAAAAAATTCAATGTACCTTGGTATCCTCTAGCAAATTCACCAAATGCCTACCAGTTTTGCTATAAGGACGGCACTAGTTTATATTTGCACCTGTTTACATGCAATTTTAAGAAACAGGTTGTTTGCTTGTGAAAGAGCTGTGATTCTATTGCACTCAAAATTATGTGCATGGGAGAAAAATATTTTGTTTCAACTTTAAAAGATAAAATTATAACATAAGATTGCTGAGGAAATAGAAAAAAATTCTATTTCGATTACTCTATCCAGCCAAACACTGCAGCTGAAACACATCCAAATACTGCAGAAAAAGCACAGGCCAGAATTCAATAGTCTTTTCAGGACTTGTCAAGAAATGCACTACAGAGCCCCACCGCCAAGCCCACTGTATTTGAATCCCAGAGCTTCACATTTCCAACAGGTCCCACTTCTTCCAAAGAAAGGGGGAAAGTCTATGCAGTTTTCCAGTGAGGAAGGAAATCGTAATGCAAACCAGGCAAGCACTCACAGCAGAAGAGAAGTGTGCCACCGTCCAAAAAGCCACAGTTTGCCTGTTTTTTTTTTTCACATACTGGCTTTTACTCTTCACATGAAACATACTCGAACACAAGAGTTTCTAATTGGGTCTCATTAGAACTCCCTAAAATATGCCTCACTTAGGAGGATCCTAACTGCTTTTCCTCCCCTGGGTAGTGTCTTCAGGGGACCCCACAACATTTTTGTGATCAGCGAATAACATGTCAGGAGCACCTATTTCATGCTGAACATGCTATCGGCTTTGCACTCCGGGCTGGTCCCCAAGTGTAGCATTAACAAAAGAAATGGAAAATTCTCTCCTGCCTCTGGTCATCAGTAGTAAGCTACCTAGAGAAGAACCTACATACAAAAATCCTTGGGGATAGTTGCAAAGCAACACACACATCAGAGTGTAGATACAGCAGTAGCAGCACCTCTGAAGTTAGAGGGGACCTGGAGTGAATGTTTAATAGGGTCCTGGAATAAGAGCTGAGGACAAAGAGAGGGAGGGAGAAAAATGTGCAATGGGTGAAGTGGGTTGTTGGGAGAATGGAGAGGATGCTAAGAAGTGGAGTGATGAGTACCCTACATTGATTTCCTGGAATTGAATAGAATACGGAGAATGCTCTTAAAATGTGGGAAGCAGAATTAGCGAAGAGCTTGGAGGCTGGGTAGAGATGTTTGGATTGCATAGAAGAGACAAAATAAAGGCAGAGTAAGTTCTTTGCCAAAGGCATAAACAACCCGGCAAGAAAAGAGTCTTTGAAAGGTGTTGCTGTGGCAATGTGGCCATGGAGGAACGTGCAGAGGAAGAATATGCTGGACCATGAAGGATACAGCCCAGGGTCACTGAAGCCATCAGGCCACAAGATGGTAAGAAGCTGAACTGGATTATGTCACTAAAACTAGAGCAACTCTACAAAGCAGATCCAGGAGACACTGTAATGCATCAGAAGACCATGAGTTGACTAATACCTCAAAGTTTTCAGCATGGGAAGAAAGCTTGAAGAAATTGTTTCACTGTTGGTCAAAACATAACTAAGAAGAAATATGCCCTATAAATCAAAGAAGTTCATTGTAGAAACAATGCATTTTGTTTTGGCTGATCCTACAGGGGGAAGCATCCTGGAGATGAAGAGATGGCTAGGCACATGGTCCTGGGAGAGAGAGACAGGCTCCTGCCCAAGTCTATCACTTAGTCCCCTCTCCTCTTCACAGTGCTTACTCATCGAATATCCCGAATTTTGGAAAAACTCAGAAAACATTTGTAGATGGATTTTCATTGCCTAATAATCTCTTTATTTCAAAGAATGAGCTCTCAGAGTTTCCTTTATCGGCTTAGCTAAATTCAAATTAAAAAAAAAAATGCAGTTGGAAGCCATCTTTCAAGGTCCTGAATCGCAAAGGTACAAATGCCAGTGTATAGTTCCATCTGGACTGCAAATATGGCCCAGGAGGTAGAAATCTGATCTAAGGTCAAATAATATAAAAATGGGCTAAAACGTAACCTAATTCAAATCTCTGGAATTGCCCCAGCCAGGACTCGCCTCATTATAAGAATTGCTCTTTTCTTAATTAACTGAGCTGATGGTGTTGAGGTCTTTAACAATCCCTGCCAACATTTTGCTTCCAACTAGTCCCCATCTCTAAGGTATCAATGAAGATATTTGGGCCCTGCCGTCACCATGACCACTGCAGCTCCATCTTTGGGGTTCCTAAAAGTGGGCACCTGGCTTGAAGATTCTCAGTGAAGAGGAGATTCTGAGACAACCCTTCTCAACTTTAAACATCACCTGCAGAACATGTTAAATGCCAGAATCCTGGGCTTACCCAAAGATACTGACTTAGTAGTTCCAGGGAAAGACCTGAGAATTTGCATTTGTAACAAGCTCCCTGTCTGTGGGCCACACTTGGAGAAGTGTTCTAGGTTAGACAGAGAATCAGGGAAGCCTACAGCTGGAAGAGACTTCAGTGGCTGCCTTGTTTTAAATGACCTAAGTGCCTTAGAGCATTTCCAAGGCCATGGGATGCTATAGACAGGAAAAGAAAACACTGATTTTATACTCACTTTCAGGTTCTCGGAGTGCTCCACATACATAAGCTCATTTAATCCTGACAATAACCCTTTGCAGTGAGGCTACTATTGATTATTCCCACATTATGGATGTTAAAAATGAGGTGTAGAGGCTTAAATAACGTGTGGAGGGACACACAGAGCCCAGGGAGAGATCCAGGCAGCCTGCTCCAGAGACTGTCTACTCAGCTCCACGGAGGCTGAGCACTGGCCATGACATTGATGTTTTCAAGACAGAGAAACAGAAATGATGTCTGCGTGCAGTCAAGATATGCCTCCCTTTATGTAGCCTCATATTTTGCATCCTCTAGCCTCACAGGGGAGATACTAACAGACACTAATGCCTGCTTTCTGCTCTCCTGAGAGCTGGAGGGATCTCAGTAGTTGAGGCCTGGGTGAAAGGTGAGTGGGCTGAGGATGGGTCTGTCTTCATTTAGTAGCTGACAGCCATGCAGGTGTTAAACACCGCCTCTGGGCTCAGCGGATTGCCTGGCTAGATGCAGAGGATGGAGTGCAGGAGTCATACCTCTTCCCTTGGCTGAGCTCACGTGCACCAGTGAGGTAAGCGCCAAGCACCTTCTTTTTTATGGCTGTGCGATGATTAATGCTGGTCTATAACGCTGCCTTGCTCTGCCTCTGTTGCCATGTGATTGAACTACTGATTTTTCATTGGGAAATACTACCAAAAACTGTTCCCAAATACAACTCAAAATGACGCATTTACAGCTGTTGAGAGGAATAGATGGGACAATGTTCCATCCCACCGTTGGAAGGACAACAACGTCCTTTGTTTTAAGCTGAAACTCTTCACCTCTCTGGGTTTCAGGCCTTTGGTGCCTAAAATGCAAATGGTGTCGGTTCTTACTTACCTATGAGAACACTAATTTCATAGGAATGATGTGAAGCTTAAGACGGAAGACTTAACAATATCCCCACAGCAGGGCTTAGGAGGATAAGAATGAGAGAAGAGAGAGAGCCCCAGACTTGAAGTTGTGGAACAACACCTGATTTTGCCACAGATGGGCTTGAACACATTATTTACTCTTTTCTTTAAATTTGTGTTTTCTATCCGAAAAATGGAGCTAATAATAATTTCCCTGCATAGTTCACAGTATCGATGGGTGTGCTCACCTCAACCCCATGTTTAGTTTTCTCCAGCCCCTCCTATCTCCCTCTCTGTAATCTGCATATTAATTCCAAAAGTTGGGATAAGAATGAAAAGGTTACCATAGACTGAATGTGTCCCTGAAAATTCATATTTTGAAACCTAAGGCCCCAAGAGATAGTAGCAGGAGGTAAGGCCATTGGGAAGTGATTTGGTCATGAGGGTGGAGCCCTCATGAATGGGATTAGTGCCCTTCTTAAAAAAATAAAACAAAACTGCAAAGAGCTCCCTTGCTCCTTCCACCACATGAGGACACAGTGAAAAGACAGATATTTATGAACAGGAAGTGGGTCATCACCAGACACTGAATCTGCTGGTACCTTGATCTTGGACTTACCAGCCTCCAGACTGTGAGAAAGAAACATATTGTTTATAAGCTGCCAAGCCACCCAGTCTGTAGAGTATTTTTGTTATCGCAGCTCAAATGGACTGAGACAGAGGTCGAACTACTTTTTCTATTCTTTAAGACTTAAAATGTTAATGCTGGCTGACTGTTAAAAACAGCAGTTCTCTCCCCCACCACTTAAACTGCCCTCCCTCCTTAAGCAAGACATTTGACTTCATTATTGTTTAAAGTTGTCCTGTGAGGTGGGAGCCTGGTGGGGACCATGGGGACCTGGGGATGCAATGAAGGGACTGAAATTAGGTCCAGCAGCTGGTGTAAGGAGACTGCTAATTGGGCTGGCTTGAGGACAGGGAAGGTCCAGGCCACAGCTGAACCTCAGGACTGGCAAGAAAATCTGTCCCAGTGCCAGAGTTCCAAGTTGGGACTGCAGACATCTGCCATTGCTCCTGCAACAGTGGGGAGGCAGTGACAGCATTCGGCCGTGGACCAGGATGTTGCTCAGTCAGTGGTGACTGGGAGGGGAGAAGTGACGCTCTTCAGGAATCCTGCAGGATCCACCAGGCTTGCAAGTGTGGTAGTGTTACAAATCCAGGCTCCAAGATGAGTACTTTGGGTGGATTAACTGATTGGCTATTGGAGCTGCACAGAACCATGGCCAGGAATTTAAATTGTTCTACACTTTCTGACTTATTTATTCCTAAATCACCTATGTGAAAAAGGTCAAAGAGAAAATGTCCCACTAATCTGAATGACTTAACCAAAATTACATAGAGAGTCTGAATTACTTTATTTACATGTTAAATTTTACAGCAAAGCTTAACCTTTCCTCATTCAACTTTCTTAGGGTTTGATTATTCAATATTTTATACTGTCAAACATTAAAATTTTCATCAAGCCTATTTATTATGTCCAGGAAAACTCACAAAACCTGAAATTCAATAATAACTACTGTTATCACCAACCCTTAAGGAAACCCCAGACATGTGGGATTCATATACACCTGGCCTCCCAGAGAGACACATCCCTGTGCGGGTTGTAACCATGCAGGGTTTGATGAGTGACAACAACAAGCAAACACAACTCTTTTTAATTGTACAGGGCTGTTTCTAAATGCCATTGTCTTGTGATGGGGAAAGGCTAATGCTTTAAATATATAAATGGTCAGTACTGAACACATCATTGCTATTTTTTTATGCAGTATGGAACCTTAAACAGGGACATTTCTCATATTAAACATGGTTTTATTGATCTATTAAATATTTTGGTTCTGAAAGCATAAGAAAAATAACATAATAAAACAGTATACCTTCTTCTAGCCCAGGCATGTAATTGATAGAAAAACAAAACAAAACAGATGCTTCAGCTAAAATCAGAGGCGGAGAATCAAGTTGAGGGAAAAGGGACCAAGAAACAGATAATAAATCTACCTGGAATGTTTCCAGGTCACTAGGACTCATTATATTTTCCCCCGAAGGCCATTAAAAGTGGAGACTAGTCTCTTCAGGGGATGGAAATGAAATGTCTACAGAGTTAGACAGAGAAGGTGGGCAAGTGAAGGCAGCCAGGTATAAAAAAAAAATTACAGGGTTTTTGCCTTTTCACATTTGATAGTGATATGAGTATCCAGAACTCTTCCCTGGCTAAGGAAAACCACAGTATGGGCATGATGATAAACAGCAACCGCTCCTTGGTCTAAGTGTTGGGAGCCATGGAGAGTTGTGGGGACTGTGGTGGCATGGGGAGGACATGCCCCACTTCCTAGGGACAGCTTCAACTCCCCTTCAAATCTGACAGATGGCTGCCTCATGGGAATGCACACCCTCATTCTTCTGAATTTAAGAAAAGGAGAAATCTGGGTTTTTCTTGTAACATAAAATCACCTGATTTTTAACATGTTGCTTTGATTTTAAAAAGTATGCTTGTCCAGTAAAACATACCTAGGTACTAGCTCTGCACTACAGATACCATTTTGTGACCTCTGCTTTAAAAAATCAAAGTATTTCCATGTATTCATGGTTTCTCAGTTCCACTATGATCTACGGGAAGCATTGGTGGAGTCAGCATTACTGAGACATTAGCATCAGCCCTATTTCCTAAGAATATAAGGAATGCCACCACAAGTCAGTTCAATGGTACAGTCGGTTTAACAGTTTGCTTCTCAGAATGGTACCAAGGAAGCATTTGGGAAAGATTTACACCCTCATCCATTCGTCTCTAGTCCTCAAAAATTAGGGTAGTCCCACAAGCATTTCCAATTTTCTTGTTTTTGATTCATAAAACATCCCAAGTGCAGGAATAAAATAATATAAACAACACATCTCCTAGCTTTATCAAAGCTTAACATCATAGTTGCTTCGGATATATTTTTTAAATTATAAAATAAAATATGGATAATCAATGTTCTTGGTTACCACTCCTTCCCCAGAGGTGCCATCATCCCAGATGCCATGTTGATCATGTCCATGATTTTTTCCTAGCTTTGAATAATGTTAATCTTCCACCAATGAGCTTAGTCTAAAAACCTAAACTATTCACACAACCTGGATAACCTCTTAAGTTGTAGAAGAAACAAATCCAGAGATAGGGAACCACTGACCTCATTTAATCTTTCCACATAATTAAGTTTTCTTCTGGAATAATGATCTTTGTCCTACCCACCCAACTTGGGTGGGATGACAATAAAATGCAATAATGAGAACAAGTGTTTGGAAAAAGATAAAGCATTATCCACATGCGAGGTTCCAGCACTTTTATTAATGAGTTCCTTCTATGTCTTACCCTTTTCACAAAGTACTAGTTTATTTTATTTGTCCTCAGACAGAATTGAGGGAGTAGCCCCCATTCTTCCTGAATAAGAGCTTTCCTTCCCAGCTTGATTCCATAAACTTTGATTAAAATCCTTCTCAGACTTTGTCTTTCCAGACAAAGAGGTAGAATTGTTTTATTTTTTCCTAAAAGGAAAAGTATTCTATTGCAATTTCCTAATTGTTTCTCTAAGCTTTTTCTAAGTCTGTTATATATTTCTGGAGGCACAGGAGCCAAACTTGCCTGCAGTATTACAGGTGCAAAAAGTTTTGCTTAGGTGAAAATTTATTTAAGTACTTGAACATTAAGTACATGTAAGTAAACAGAACCAAACCCATCCATATCAAAACTACAATGAGATACTACCTCTCACCCATTAGGATGGCTCTTGAGGAAGAAAATTTTAATTTTATAAGATGAAAGAAATTCTGGAGATTGGTTATACAACAATGTGAATGTACTAAATTATACACTTAAAATGACTAAGATAGTAAAAAAAAGTCTACAGCAGTAAAGCCTTATAAGAAATTATGAGAACATTACAAAAGACTAGGCAAAAGTCTCCACCAAGCAGTGTCCACTATCAAGAGCGCAGTCTTTCTGCTGCAGATGCAGGTTATCCGTAGTTCATTGTGGTTCATCACCAACTTCTTTTGCCAACAAGGTAATAAGACCCAACATATGTGTTTGTTGTCTTTCTCAGAACCTAGAACATTCATAAGCATTTCCAGGTTGTCTTTAGGAAGGGCTCACAAAATATTTGTTGATGGATTCATTGATGGAAGGGATCATGGTTAAATGTGTGGCTAACGCAGGTCCTAGTTTTACCATTTACTAGCTGACCAGAGCCTATGCGACTTCTCTAGGTATCATTATTGAGTTATTGTGAAGATAAAGTGGGCAATTTCTTAGTATAGTATTGGGCTAGAAAAATCATGGAAGAAGGTAGAGATTGTAAATATATAAGAAACAACTGGGTTGACTAAACCTGGTCTATGACCCTTTACCATTATATCCATGTACCTCCAGTAGAGGCCAGTACTTAGTAGTTTTTCAGTAAATAATTATTGAATGACTGCATTAACTATACGATAAGGGTGTAATTCTGAATTCTGTTAAAATAAATTGAATAACTCCTTAATATATTTTAATGACAAGGACTGTATACTCAATAGATCATGACAGATACCTATATTCATGTCTGGGAATTTTCTTAGCTTTTTCAGACCCTCGTGGGTCTATTTCAAGTTTATTTAGCACCTGCTATATTTATAGCACAGTCTCAGCATCAGAAATGCAATATGAACCAAACACATCCCCGGCCTCTAGTTGCTGTCAGGCAAGTGGAAAAGACAATTACGGAAGCATATGGGGGATTAAAGGCCGCATGGGAGGCATGTCCAAGGTGGTGCAAAGGACAGTTCCATTGACCCAGCTGGTTTTGGTGAGGGAAGACCCCTGAGGGCAAGGTATTGGAACTGGGTCATGAAGAACAGAGAGAGCTACTCCAGGCAGGGAAAGGGGAAAAAGACAGTGGGGACCAGATGTGCAAAGGCATGAAATGCAGGTGAGGGAGATGAAGCAATCAAATACCTTCAGGGAAGTGTAAGTTGTTTCCACGAAGCACAGAACAAAAGTGGGGGTAAGAAAAGTAGCCTCACAGAAACAGGCGGGAGCCAGACGGCCCAGAGCTCATCTGCTTGCTGCGGAGAAGAGAGGAAGAAGCTGGGAGGGAAGGTCTGTAGATCTTGGCTTCAGCAGAAAGCATGGATATGAGATGTTAAGGAAGGCGAATTCAAACATGTTCACATCATTTTATTTGCTCTGTAAGTGATTAAAACCTGAAACCACCAGCCACATACACACTAAAGTCGTACCTGCAAGACCTTTCATTCTGGCATATTGCCTGAAAAAATCTATACTCTTGTTTAAAAAGCGTAGTGAGAAAGAGCAGACTCAGTGACTCAACCTCAACGATCATTACCCCTGCTGGCTTCTCGTGCATTCTCTTCCCACTGAACCCAAGGAATTCACTTTGTTGGAATTCTATTGTTTGGTTTCAAATCAGAAACCAAAGTTCTCTTCCATGTAGATCACGTTCCAGCATGGAGGGTTTTATCCTCAAGAACCCTAAGCCAGAGGAGCTCTGTAAAGAAGGCTGGGGCTCTGCAAGCACTGGATCGAAAAGATACTGGTGTCAGCCAAGTTGAGTGTGATGGATAGATAAGCTCACTGAGTGAGGCCTGACGGTGAGGAATTCACGTCCAGGAATGGAAATGAGATGTGGTGACAACTTGTCAGGGCAAGATTTTTTTTAAAATTTGTGCTGGGGTAACCTAAAAGAACTTGACCCTAGGCTTACAGGCAAGACCATGGAGCTGGCCCAATTGGAGGGTGAGAAGATGAGAAACCCAATCAGATGATACAGAAGCTAAGGCGGAACCACCGTATTTTGGCAGGATCTCTTAAGTGCTAGGGAATTGACTCAGATGAGCTATGTCTTTAGAAGACAGCACTTCTAAGGTGGTAGTAGTGAAATACTACCAAAAGGTATGTAGAATACAGCAAATTTCAATCACGTAACAATTATTACAAGCTGTGAATAAATCATTCACTCTAATACTAATAAACCACTGAAAGTTCCTCTAATACTATCTACGTTCGTATACATTGCATAGAATTCCACTCATAGTCTCCTACTCTTTGAAACAACTGCCCAAATATAAAAAAAAATTTTGACCAAGCGTTTCCAAAGCCCACCATCAAATCCTTGGCTTCTATAATATTTAATCCGGGCTTACTCCCTTCCTTCTTCCTCCTATTCTCTTAGCCACCCCCCCCCACCCCACCCTGCTGTTTCAAAAGCTTAAGACAGAAAAGTAATGTTGAAACACAAACCAAATGCCTTATGCTCAACACAAGTTCATTTTATAAACTAGGTCATTGGTTAAGGTGGTATAATTAAGTGCCCAACCCCCAAATGTTCACTGACAGTTATTGAGAAGGGTCAGCAAATCACTTGAGCAAGAGACTAACAAGCAAAAAATCGGACGTCTCACCCAGCTCCACATCTTGGTCATCAGTGAGCACGAGAATAATGTTGGGTCGGATGTTTTTTCGTTCCTGCAGTACCCGTCCTCTGAACCTCGGGGATCTGACGGTGGAACAGAGGCTGCCCAGCAGTTCCGTGCCCAGCACAGCCAGGACCAGAGCCCAGCAGGAGCACTTCCTCACGTTTGGTCCCATGTCGCAAAACGGACAAAACCTCTCAGCCTCCTGGTTTCTGCAGGTCTGAGCAGTCAGGGAAAAAGCGAGAGGGAGAGACTGAAATGAAATCCAAACCCCAAACACAGTTGCAGGAAAAGGGCTTCAGCTAAGTGGGACCTGGCACATTCGCTGGCGGAGAACAGGCTGCACATGAGTCAGAAGCAGCAAACCCTCACAGGCGCTGGGTCGTTTTTTAAGCACTTGATTATTTTGCAAATTCACTTTTGTCCTTTATTCTCATTCCAACTTTTCCTATTCCAGTTCATTGCCAAAATATCACTTCCAACACAGGGCTCCAATGCAAAAGCTTTCTGACAAGAGCTAATACCTTAAATTAGGTATTCTGGTTGAAAAATCAATTTTTCTACTCAGGGGTGTTCAGCACATCTGTAGACGGGGTCCTGGAAGGGGGAGAAAAAAATACAAAGAAAACATCGGTCAAAGATTTTGATACAGGTTTTTGGCCTGAAGTAGTCTCTTAAAACAGCATACTATAATCTGTATATTATATATACATACATGTATAG
This sequence comes from Glossophaga mutica, assembly GCA_039655065.1. NCBI lineage: Eukaryota > Metazoa > Chordata > Mammalia > Chiroptera > Phyllostomidae > Glossophaga > Glossophaga mutica. Next base: position 106,892,466 of record CM077309.1, on the reverse strand, counting down.
CATATATAATATTAATACGTATATATTTTCTCCTCTGCCCTCCCAAATGAAGAAACAGAAGAAAAAAATATTTAGAAGTGCTAACAAATGACTCAAAAAACACCTTCATTCCATAATCAGCTCCATAAACTGGCACAGTCTCATCCCCATTCACACCCTAATTGTACTTTAAACATCTTCCCCAAAACTAATGATAGATCAGGAAGAGCCAGCAGCGCCTATGAAACCACAGTGCATCTGGAGAGCACATCTGGGGGGCATCTGGCGTGAGGGGGCGTGCTGGGGGAGCGTTAACTCACCTGCATAAGATATTGAGTACTTATAAACTCAAAGCTGTCATTTGTCATCTGCATTATGTCACTCACTACCCAGGAGAGTTCTTTCTGCTGACAAAGACTTCATAGGAAGGAGGGCAATTTTTCCCAGCCTCTGAAAACCTCCTAACTGTGCTCCATCAATCACCAGGGGAAGAGGCGCTTCCTCCGAGCAAGGCTGGTCCCTCTGTCCAGCCCGTGTCCTCAGTGCGCTGGCGCCTAAGGGGACAGAGCCCTCCTTTGACTGTCAGCACCAACCTCACTATTAGCGAGAGACCCGGTGCAGCGCCACCCGCACAGAGGTTGCGCTTTGCTGCCGCAGATCTAAACCTGCAAAGCGAAGTGATTGATTGGCTCTGAGGCTGAGGGTTAGCGGCTACCCTCCCACATTAAAAAATAAATACAATCCAGAGGGAGCGCTGCAAAATCTTTGCCAGTCTGCATAAGAGGAGAGAGTTTGGAAGGGTTGGGAAATGCCCCTTCACTTTGGAACACTAACCTGCTGCAAGCTTTTCTCTTGGACTTCTGAGAGATGGCAAAGGACTCATTACCAAAAAAAAAAAAAAAAAAAAAAAAATCTGCCTCTAGGATGTCACAAGGAAACATCTGTATGGGAATTTACGCTGCCCTAAAATTAATTAGATGGCAGCCCCCTTCATCAGCTCCTCTGTCTCCACATACTTGAGGGTCTGTATTTTGATTGGCAACAATAAACTGGCGTCAGATAAATAAACATAAAGACTGAGGAGTGAGTAGTGCGGTAGCAGGAGGAGAGGGGCTCCGTGGCTCACTTCCACGCCTGCGGTTCTGGAGGGTGGCATGGGGCATGAAAGAAGAAAGACTGTGTCCTGTTCAGCCTGCCACACACTGCATTTTGTTTACATCAACACACACGCCCCTATTATTTTAAACTTTATGAGCTGTTTTGTAAACAATTCCAATGCTTTTCACTCTGCAGCCTGCAATTACGAAGAGAAAGAGGGGGCGGGGGGAGGGAGGGAGGAAGAGAGGGAGAGAGAGAGAAACTCAACAAGAAATAGGTTTTTAAACAAAAATCTAGCGTCCGCAGTGGGACTATCTTGACTACATGATCTGCAGAGCAACCAACAAGCCCCCTCGGATGGGTCCTGCAGCTCTGAGAGTCTACGTGTAAGGGCTTTTGGGGAAGAACTCAGGGTTATTTCAATGATTGCTGAGCATGCTGAACGCTGAAAGCCCGCAATTGTTCTGCACCAACTTTTTGGTTTCTGTGCATTTGTTTTAAATCATGAGAAAACTGATATGAGCACAAAAGGACAGGAAAACGAAAGAAATAAGGTATCAAACAATGGCTTTCTCCCACTAACTGTGCCCTAGGCTCTCTTAAATACAGAAGTTTCTCAGGAGGGTGGGTCTTTTAAGCAGTCAAACTTTGCTCACTTCTCAAATCCTGCACGGGTGGGTGAAGAGAGTGAGCAGAGCTTTCTTTCATCAGCTGTCATGTAAACCAACCTCTGCCGGTGGTAGTGACCTGGTAAGGACAGTCAGCCTCTCTGTGTGGAATAGGCAGTGACGCTGGGAGCTTAGCTAATCAGCCACACACACAACTGAAAATTCTTGACAATTAAGATGCTGATAATATTCCCTGGAACCCAATCAAAATTACTGGCTATTCTTCTCTTTATCTTATTTACTTTACTTCTTCCTTTAGGAAAAAGGATATTAGCACTAATGGGCCCTTACATAAACTACATGGAAAGTCATTTCCTAATAAAAAGGGAGACACAGTAGGTGTTTTTTGGTGTGTATGTGTTTCCCCTATAAGATGACCTTACTTTCTGGAGAGTTGGTAGAAGAGACCTACATTTCTTCTGCCACAGTTTATTATCAATTCAGGGGATTTGTATGTAAAAGCCTGGAACTGAGCGGTAAAGAACTTTCTGACAGGTCTGGCCAGCAGGAGCGCTGTGTCCTTCATCCTACCTCCCTTCACTCAAACACACAAAATGCACCACTGTGCAAAAACTGCACACAGACAATTCTTTATTCAAAAATGACCCTTTAAAAACCTGTCATCCCCTCCCTGCCTGGTTTCCAGCTCCAGAAGGAAAAGGAGTCACGAAGAAGAAAAACACCATCAGACAAAATGCAGAACTTGACGAAGAAAACAAGGATGCAATGTTTGAATTGGATACTTTGCGGTGGACAAGTGTCCTTAGAGACTAACAATTTGTCTGGAGAATTAGTAGAAAGTGGGAGAAATGTAAAGAGAGGTTTTTCTCACACATGGGAAGGGAGCTTTGAGGAATGGTGCCCCAAGCCCTGGAGTGAAAACACCAGTTGTAGTTATGGCCAATCGGTGTGGAAGGTTTGCAGGACTTTGTTTAGGGCCGTCAACCCAAAATCTGAATGTGACATTAAAAGTTTCAAGTCACATACAGAAGTTAAAAAAAACACTGGAAGGCTCTAAGCCACCTGGAAAGTTGAGTCCATGTATGCTCATGTACCATACCCCACGGTCCATGTCCCATTGGGTTTAAGGGGAATGTTTGTCTTCACCAAACCCCCCAGTCCCCGCAGCTGGGGCTGAGGTGGCCATATGCTGAAAGAGTCCTCCTACTTTGCAAACCATAGCAGTTCTCAAAGTGTAAGCTGAGAATTTGGGGGACTCTGAGATCCCTTTGGGTGGTCCATAAGGCCATGACTATATTAATAAGAATGCCAGCAAGTTATTTGCTTTTTTAAAACTTTGTTGATATTTACACTAATTGAGTAAGAGCAATGGTGGGTAAAATTGCTTTTGTCTCATTACGAACGGAGGGAGTGTCACATTCGGTTAAAAAAGCCAGCTCCACTGAAGACGAGGCAGTAGAATGATTAATCTCATTAAACCTGGACCCTGGAGTGCGCATCTCCTCTTTCTCGTTTTCCTGTGTGAGGAGACAGGAGGTGCAGACAGAGGCCTCCGCTGCCTGTGAGGCGTGAGGGCTGTCGTGAGGAACAGCACGCGTGTGACTGAGCTGCAAGCTGAACGAGACAGTCTTTTCCCCCATAAACGCCATTTTTACTTGAAAGAATTATTTGGACTTAGGTATTTGGCAGGCATATTCTCAAATAATGAATGAAATGAGACTGTGTTTTCAAGGAAAACAACTGGCAGGATTTGTTGTGTTTGTCGCCAAGGAGAGAAATCTAGCTTTTCAAGTTAAAATCAGAATTTGGGAAAACTTGTATCCGCCACTGTGAGCGTGGCAGCTTCTCGATACGTAAAACCTTTCTGATGACATTGGTGTTGATAGTAATTTATTAACAAGTGTTATTTTTTATATGGTAAAATAAAATGTCAACATTTAGAATATTTGCCTAATTTAGTGGCCCAATATTTCCCAAATGACCAAATACAATGCTACAAAATCATACCTGAGTAAAAAAATTCAATCAAAGTGCAAGATGACTTTGGATCAGAGCACTTAAATGTTCACTGATATGGTTTCGGATTTCTTCCTACTTCTAAACTTTTAAGAAATTACATAAAATATCACCACTTGTCAAGTTTTGGTATAGTATCAGAGAAGATCTACAAGTATCTAAAAATGTTAATATATTTCTCCTTTGCCAATTACTTATCCACGTGAGGCTGAATTTTATTCCTGTACTTTCAACCAAAGTAACGTATTTCAAACACAGAGCACAGAAGCTGATATCAGAACCCAGCTCTCTTCTATCCAGATAAGCATTAAAGAGATTTGCAAACATGTAAGACAATGCCACTTTACTCACCTATTTTTTTGGTTTGGAAATATAGGCATTTCTAAAATAAACTATATTATTTAAGTTAACAGATAACAGATTTCTTATTTTCATTTTCAAAAGAATTAATAAATATTCTTAAAATTTCTCAGTTAAATGTCTTAAGTATGAACAGCTATAACCCACGCACACAAAAGCTCTGGGCGGGGGTCTTTAATACACTTTGATAATGTAAATGGGTCCCGAGTCCAAAGGGTCTGAGACTTGCTGGCCTAGGCGTACCTGGTTCCACAGTTCTGCCCAGGCTTTCACTTCGGAGGATGTAGATCTGGCCCTATTCACAAACTTCTCATTCGCTTTTCTTCCCCTTAAAGCTTTGAAACTGCCCTGCATTCTCAGTGCCTGGTGTCACCTACAAGTTGTTAATAATGAGTGATGACATCCTGTGATTTAAAAAATAATCTGAGGATAACACCAAACTTTACAAATGAATGCCCACACAGCTAAAGCCCTTGAGAGACAGGGTCAGCACCACCCACTGGGCGCAGACACATAACTCCCAGAGAAAGGGCAGAGAATTGTTTGCAGAACAAAGCGATGCACTCCATTGTTAGGACAGAGGAAAAAAGGAGCACTATACCTAATCAGAACAGCAGGGAAAATGAGGCCTGCTGCATGCAGTTAATAGAAGCCGAATTTAGCCAGAACACTTGTAGAGTCTGGTCGGAGTAAAGCAAAATAGGACTTAAACCAGCAGAAAGGTGGTATTCACATCGGCCCACACTCACTGCCAGTCTACATACTCGCATTTCTTCACATCAGTTGACTTGGTCCCTTACTCTTAATTCTGACTTTCCGGTTTCCCAGACATCACTTTTCTTGAGCGAAAGCCTTTAGGGCATGCTACCTTCTTTATGACATATGTGAAACCATGAAGGAGCTAATTTCTTCTTTTTAAAATCCCATCGCTTGCAAAGTTCATCTACTGTTAATCCCCAGAAAGCCTGTTTCCTGATCTAACTTATTACAACTCCTAGCAAAGAAGAGAGACAACAGTCTCCTTCTGGTGCAGTAACATTTTTATTCTCCTCTAATAATAAATCTCTTCCAAAAACCAATTCCGGCTGAAAAGTGTGCGTTTCTGACCTGGGGCACCTTTGGGAAAATACGTGGCCAAACGATGAGCTCCTCCTTGAACAACGTTTGCTTTTCTTCCCTTTCTTCCCTTCTCCTCTCTCCCCCGCCAGCATCGTGAATCCCGAAATGAGAAGGAACCTTGAAAAGTCATTGAGTCACAAAACTGAGTGTCAGCTAACCCTGGGGTATTGGTGAGGGTGAGAGACAGATTTTATTTTTTACTTCATTGATGCCTATATTGGATTTTTTTTAGGAAAAAAATGTTCTCTTGCATTCTGAAAGTAGAAATAGGTAAATTTAAGTTTTCTAGATTTTTCCTCTATTTTCTCATGGAGGAAAAAAGATAGAGTTTGGGTAGTGACAAGAATAAAGGGAGAGGTGATAGCAAGAACTGTAGTTTTGGGGTTCTGCCCCACAAAGGTAGGAACTAAAACCAGAAATGAGTGAACCAAGGGCATTTTGGAGAGTGCAGAAGGTCTAAGACTAATTCAAACAGGAATCAGCAAAACTAAAGAAAACAACATGACTAAAATGTATAGAAGGAACCAGAAGGAGCTTAGAGTCCTGAGGCAGATGCTACACAGTGTCTAAAGGGTGAAGGGTCTGACAAGGGTCACCAGTTCCAATGGTGGCAGTGAGATCCAAAAGAATGGGAACAAAGAGATTCCTGGAGTTTTAAAAAGGGGGCACTGGAAACTTCAGTTATATGGGTTTGGTGACACTATAGCAATATTGATAGAAAGAACTAGCTAGGCCTTCAAGTATATGGCTCATTATATTAAATTTCATTACCTTTGCATTGGTTTCACACACTTACACCTTATTTGTGTTTAAGTATCTTGAGGTATTACATTAGTCAGCAGTAGTTTGTTGTAATAACAAATGAACTCCAAATATCAATGGATTAACACGACAAAAGTACATTCCTCACTCATACTGCAAGTCATGCGCAGGGTGGCAGGAATATCTGCTCTGGCCAGTCACGCATGGATGCTGGCTGACTGGGGTGCTGTTGTCTTGTTGCTACAATAACTGGATCAAGAAGCAGAGGAAGAAAAAATATTGGAGAATCTTGCAGGAGGTTTGCTTGGCTTCATCCTGGAAGTGACTCAATCAATTCTAACATTTCATTGGCTGTCACTAGTCACATGGCCCCATCCAGCTGTAAGAAGGCAGGAAATCTGGTAGAGTGGAAGAATCGTGTGTCAAGCACTAGTCTACACCACAAGTATCATGTTTCACCAGTTCTGTGGGCATTTATCTTAATCTTTGAAACACACACACACATACACACACCCATGTGTGTACATGCACACTTAAGATATATGTATAGGCCCTGGCTGAATGACGCTCAGTTGGTTAGAGAATCATCCAGATGTGCCAAGATTGCAGGTTCAATCCCAGGTCAGGGCACATACAAGAATCAACCAATGAATGCATAAATAAGTGGAACAAGAAATTGATGTCTCTATTTGTGTATAGATATATTTATACACAGACAGATTTATACACAGACACATATTTCAGGTAATGAAGAAACAGTTTTCTTTGCAGCAAAAGTTCAACCATTCCTAGATACTAACAATGTATTTTTATCGGATTTGGGGATTTGTTTTGGACCTGTTTACTTCTAGTTTGTTTTCCTGATATACATACTGTGGCACAATACAAATGGATTTTAAAGATCCATAATTGTGATAAATCTAAGTTGAAGAAAATATTTTGAAAAGACAATTAGGTGCTGTATTTATGTTTAAAAAGCATTTCTCCAAACATTTTCTTATAGTTAAAATCTATGTGAGGAAAGGGTAATGTCGGACTTGACTCTAAAATAAATCATAGTCCAGAGAATTCCCCAGGGCTACTCTCTGCATGGTCAAGCTCATCACCACCAATAATGATCTTTCTCATCTCTAAGGGTTTAAATACAGAAGAGTAGAGACACATGTGACTTCTGAGGGATCCTGCTGGCCTCACACCTGATGACCAAGAAAGGGAGGTCTGGGCCACAGACAGTAAAGGATGGATACTCATTTCAAAAGACAATGAAAGACAAGTTTACTTCCTGGCTTAAGACATAGGGGTTAAAATTATGGAAAATAGATGTTTCTTTTTTTAAAAAAATAATGTATTCCTTAGAGGAGAGCCTTTAAAAAAATCAAACATCCATAGTTAAGTCAACTTCTTTGCTCAGAGACATTTTCAAGGAAACCTTAAGATTTAGATTAGTTCATGTATCGATATTTCAAAAATACTCCTTCATAAATTGTACTGGAAAATACTGTGCCGCAATTTTTTGTACTATTGGTTAAATATCTAATTCCAAGTCTTTTAACGATAAGGCCATCTTAAACGTGTGTTTTATGTGCACCTAAATCCCCATCTAACCTCAGGGATCGTCCCTCCTTTACCTGCAAACTCGTCTCCCAGTGATTCACAGGCATACTGCACAGTTATTAAATCAAAAGAGCGACCCTTAAAATTTTAAGGGAAATCCAGGCCTGCAATCTTGGAAAATATCATCGAGGTAAAACAAAGTGAGTAACCAACTAGAGGCCCTTCTAGGGAAATTACTTTATTAATCTTAGCCATAAAGCATGCATAAAGCATACAATGAATGCAAACTGCCTATTTTTTTGCTATTCCTTTGATGTATGGCATTCTTGCCCAATCAAATTCATCTTCTTACCCTCAAATCATTATTTATCAATGTCTTTAGATAGATTAGCACCTGAAGAGAAGCAGTATGAGATTTTTAAAACCATAAATTCACTAAAATGTTTGCATTTGCATGGTGCTACTTGCATCAAAAGGTTTGTAGCAACTTGAAATTGGAAATATGACTTCTTCGTTTATTGTCCAGGCAGAAGTTGAGAAATATTATAGCTAATGGAAGTTAACATTTTACTTTATTGTCATAAAAGAGTAAACTTTATGAAATTGTAAGCTGTAGGAATTTATAAAAGGAAAAAGTTAAGAACCACATTATCACTCTAAACAATTATTTGTCATATTTGTGAAATAATCTTCCTGAAAAAGCTCAAGTTATGATCTATATCTATGGATGTTTGGGGCAAGTTTCCATTTATTTTCATTGGAGTATCTTTATAAATAGATGGATACAGCTGGACAAGTCCTCAGGTTTTATCTAGACTTCTATTCTACAAACACCCAATGGTGCTCCACTCCCAGAATTTATTTTCTCACTAACTACTCCACTTTGTTTTAAACTTTCATTTCTCAGCACATACAAGAACAGTGCCTGTCACAAAAAGAAGCTGATATAATTAAACCAGAGGATGGGCCCCACAAGTAAAATCAGCCATTCATGAAAGCTGGTCACCAGAGGCTATTTCAAACAATGTGTATTTCAAAGTAATCTACAGTAATCCCTTCTCTCTACTGATTTGGTTTCCGTGAAGTCTTAAGCACATGTGTTCTACAAAAAAGGAGGCTTATTAAAACCTGATGTGATATTAGAGATCATAATGCAACAGGGTCAGGCTGATTTTAATACCTGAGTTTTCAAAAAAGGAAAGCAATTTTCAATTATATCTGTAAGCTTACTAAAACATTAGGCACATAAAAGTAGATGGTGTTGACTGTTAAGAAAAAAAATGAAAAATGTTACCTGAATTTTAAATTTGCATATAAAAGTGGGGGAGAAACTCAAACCATTTTCACTGATGGCTGGATTAGCAAAGCACACACCTATTTTATAATTAAAAATACTAAGGAGCTTTAGAAAATTCTTTATAAAGTTGCAAATCTCGAGTTGATAATTTTTTTGGCTTACTATGGTGAAACATTATCAAAATGTGTCATATGATAGCATTTGACAACTTCAAAATATTACTCGTCATCACTAGTAGAACTGGATTGTGACCGTGACGACATCAGTCTGGCTGCCTAACAAGCTGACCAAGACCTCCAGGCTGGGTGGATTTCTGGAGGTTTTGTTAGCTTGTTTGTTTTTCTTGATCCCTTTTCTATTTCCTGTTTGTTCTTAGCTTCAATCATGGATGAGAATGCAAAGAATTAGATTCGGTATGTTTCTGATCTTCTACTTCAAGATCTGCATACAACTTTACATCCTTGAAATATACACACAAAACGGTGCCTGATCATCAACAGGTTTTGAAATTAGCACAAAACAACATCTTGGCACATAGACAAGCTGCTTTTCCTCAGGGGAACATCGCTTCACAGACCAGATCATGTACGAGAAAGGAAAGGGCAACCTCTACCTTAGAGAATTCATTTAAAGGAGACCTTCTAGGAAACATTATAGAATCTCCAAGTTAGAAGATGTTATAGACTGAATGTTTGTACGCCCCTTCATTCATATGTTGAAATTCTAACCCCCAATGTGATGGTATTAGGAACTGGGGGCATTTGGGTGATGATTAGGTCAAAGAGGGGAGCCCTTCTGAATGGGATTAGTGCCCTTACAAAAGGGAGCCTACAGAGCACTCCCACCCCTTTCCAGGTGAAGACACTGAGGAAACGGCCATCTGTGAACCAGGAAGTGGGCTCTCACCAGACACTAAATCTGCTGGTGTCTTGATCTTAGACTTCCAGCTTTTAGAACTGTGAGAAATAAACGTTATTTAAGCCACCCAGTTTATGGTATCTTCGTTATAGCAACCTGAATGACCTAGACAGAAGAGACCTTAAAGTTTACCTAGATAAACTTTTAACTAATGAATAAAACTTCACTGGAGCATCAGTGAAAAAGTCCATCTAGGTAACACAGAACTCACTGGGCCACTTGTTTAGTTTTGGGGCAGGATTTAAAGTTAGAGAAGTCTAACTTTTATCAAACAAAAATCTGCCTTCCTTTCTTCTTTATGTTTAATCATGCTTTATTCTTCTAAGCCACACAAAATAATTCTATATTCTTCTGCATATAACAAATGCTTTGAATATCTAAAGAGTGTTTTTATCTAACTGCTAAATCTTCTCCTCTTACAAAATATACCTATATGTTGGTTTTGTGGTAAGTTATGGGAGAGTGCTGAAGGGGTTATTTTGAATTTGACAACTGCTTAGTTAAGTATTGAATCAACAGATCCTATAAAGCTGTAATTACAGAAATATGAAGGCAGCATATTTAATGTCCCTATGGCTCAAAGAATTTGGACTACCAGACTACTAATCTGTGTTTTCCTAATTCTCTAAGAAAAGTTTTCTTATGTACCACTACTTTCTTGTTTGAACAAAACTCAATTAAAAAATGTTCCAAAATTTGCATAATTAACTTGTTAATCAGTTTTATTGGAGAGTAAAGTCAAACAAGAAAGAGTAATATCCAGGTTAAGAATCATAACCCAAGTATTGGATTTTTGTCATTACTTGGCAGTTTAATCATTGATTTCTCTCTATATTTTGAAAAAGCTTTTCTTCTAGGAAGAAAAATCTTTACCATATTTGGCTTCTAATTTTAGAACAGTGGTTACTTTACAACAGCTATGCAAGACAAGAACAACATTCCACCATTAACCAAAGGCCCCAAGCTCAAGTACTTAATTTATTGGGTAGAACAGGGATCTATGATAAGTTTGTCAATTACTCCAGAGTTCCTGATTCCAGGGCGGGGCTTAAGAAATTGCACTTCTAATGAGTTTCCAGGTGATGCTAATGTTGATAGCACTGGTCCAGGGTAGAGCAATCAATGCACCACCACTCGTGAAGGAAAGATGGCTACAGCTAAGCCTGGGGCAGGTGCTTCAAGTCTTTTCATGAAGGTTGATCATTCAGGCCTCTGCATTGGCTGGAACAGCTGAGCATTCACAAGACATGACTATTGATATTGCTGGTTATTTCATAGCTGAAAGAACTTTTGTAAGGCCATCTTTTGCACAGTTGACAGGAAAGCAAACATTCCAATGCGCTCAGTCTTCACTAGGCATGAGCAACTGGAAAAGTTATCCATTGAAGACCATTAAACTTCCCTCAGCAAATAAACAGAAATGTTCTTTTGAGTGGCTTTCAAATGACCCTTTAAGATCCCTTTCTAAACATTCTCACTCAATGTCTGAAGAAACTAGGTCCCACAAATCCTTGATATCCATGAACTAATGCAGTCTAGCAGTGACCCAGTGCAACTTTACATTTATTAAACAACTGCTATGCATGAAGATAGATTTACCATCACCACATTCTATTTTACCTATCTTTAGGTTAATTATTCCTAGAGGTTAAGGAGTCAGAGCAAGTTACCTGCTTTTGTTCTAATGAAGTCCATCCTCACTTTTGCAGCTGTCTCTGCCAATCGCCCACTCTAGGCATTGTGTGCCCACCTATCACCTCCTCTGAGACCATGGTAGATGAACAGAGTTGCCATAAAACACGAACTCTGACTTAATTCAACAACATAAACCAAAATATATATCAACCCACTGTGATGGGCAGGACACATTAGGTGCTCTGGGGAGCCTCATGCTGAATTCTCCTCCTTGCACTGTGGAAGAGTTGGGAAAGATGTGTGGTCACACCAAAGTGAGCTGGAGAGTTGGGCAGGACTCACTGGGACTAGGGGTAGAGAAGGCTGAAACAGAGCAAGTGTCTGGTTTGCAACCTTCCAAATTACTCTGAGCACCTTAATTGCTGCAGCAGCCACACCTTAATTCCTGCAGCAACCACTTCTCAGAGCACCAAATTGGGACCCACGGTCAGATACCCCATTGAGAAGGTGCAAGAGTTTTGGAGTTTGGATTCTCCAGGGGTTTGACTTGAGCAAGTATATTTCAGCACCACATGGACTGCTGCTGGGACCTGGACATGACGGAGGAGTGTCATGGCTTGAATTTGTGGCCTTTTCTCTTCCTTCCTTCCCCCTTCTCCATTGTATTGCCTGTTTCTCCTTCATTTCTCAGACACTACCCCCGCCCCAGTTCTCCCCCTCTGACTACTGAAAGTCCTTCACTATTCTCTTCTTTCCTTTGCATTTCCAAGTCTTCAAATTTCCACAACTTCCAACATGGGCAAGAAACCTTACATTTTTATCAAAAAGTAAGTATTGTTGTGAATATCCACTGAGTGTATGCTGTGTGTTAAGCCTCTCATACTCATCAGTTCACTTCATCCTAGTCACGTACCTGTGGTGTAAGTACTAACATTACTCATTGGAAATTCAGGGGGTGAAGCAATCCGTCCAAAATTGCATAGCAAGGGGCAGGACTGGGACTACCTCCCACCAGAATCTTTGTTCTCAACTGTTCTGTGTTTGTGCTTTCCCCTGAAGTGCATGTTCACTTTAGCAGATGTTGTATGCCTGAAGAATCCTGAACTGGCAAAACTAACAAGGAGAAATCTGGGGGGGTGGGGATAATGGGAGTCAGGTGTTGCTGCTGTTTCCAGGCATCTGCCACTGTGCCTGATGGTATCTACCCAAGAAGAACAAAACAGGGCATCAGTATTGCAGCCACACACCATGTACAGGTCCCCTTTCACCTTACAAACAGAAGGGGACCCTTAGAGCTCGGTGAAACAAAGACTCGTTGCTGGGTAAGAGAGTGGACTGGTGTGGCTGAACATGAATATTCAAGACCACGAGTCACAACTGCATGAATTCGAGGGTCTCCTCTATTTGTATTTAGCATTGTGCAGTCTCGAGACAACTTGCAGTGATTAATTAATCCTTGGTGCCGAGGCAGAAGGTAAAATAATTTGTGCAGAGTCACGCCTTCGGTCATTCTCAGGCTCTGAGTTAGTACTACAGTGCTGCATTTCCAGAGACAGAAAGAAGATTGGACTTGACTTTCTGCTTTGTGCCTGTGATCCAAGAGATTCGCCCCGCAAGCCCTGAAATTTTCTAAAAGGAAGGCAGGTGGCTGCCAGCTGTCCTTAACCCACACCCTCGTGACATCATCCTCAATATCACCAGTCCAAGGAAATCCCTTCCCCTGAGACGGTCTTCACCCCCACCCCCAGCAGGCCAGTTCCCCAGCTGTGGGGAAGCGCGTCCACAGGAGCCCTCCCAGAGCCCTGCTTCCTGTCTTGCTGGGTGGAGGAGACACAATCTGGTTAAGTGATTGCACGTGGCTGCTTGGGGCCATTTTTCCCACCCTGTCCTCAAGTGCAATTTTAACTCAGGCTATTCACGGTAATACCTCAATTATCTGTCACAGTAGGGGGAAGGAGGATCTCCAAATATGTGACTTTCCATGATACTTTACTTTAACTATTTAAAGGTGGCTGCTTCAAACAAACCGGAACCATAAAACAAACACCGAATTTGCACCAAGGTCTCCCAAAGTGCAGTGGCCTGTAACAAAAAAGGATGATTCCTCCCTTTGTCACATGGTAGCAGCAAGGGTTGGTGGCTGGGCCCTGCTTAGGGCTGTAGCTATGGGTCTTTGCACTCCAGGACTCAGACCTCTCCCTCCAGGACAGCAGCTCCCACGTGAGGAGCACCACCTTCAGGACAGACACCAGGAGCTCGAGTGCTCATGGAAACTTGGAGCACCACTCAAAACACCTGGTTGGACGTGGGATCCTGTACTCGCGCTTACTTGTCAATGGCCAAACCAAGCCGTGTGGTAGACAGGGAGGGGTGGCTGCCTAGAAGGCTCTGCAAGTCCCACTGCAGTGGGTGGGGATATCAAAACTATGTTGGTTTCTTGCGGGGTGAGGGGGGCAGCAATACTTGGGGATTGTGATTTACTCTACTGCATGCACTTTCAACAGTTAATTAAGTATTCCCTGGTCTTTAAAGAATACTGGGAATGATGTCACTGTTTTGTTTTGTTTTATGGCTCTGGGTCATCATGGTTAATATAAACATTGCCCTTGGTTATAATTCAGACATTCCTTAAGGAATTCTGAGGGTGTGCAGAGCTGTTTGCCCTATACACTGGAACAATATTGTTTGGATTCTTTATGGATGCTTTTCATAGTACTGTTTTTACTTCCTTTGCTATCACATATAGTTATTATAAGTATATTTACCTCTCATAATTCCACCTTCTCTCTTCTAATATGCTAGAGAGATATCAGGGAGATACCTTGTTAGATCCATGTTTAAAATAAGAACAAAGACATGAGGGTCCCTCTCAAGTGCCATATATTGGGGGTTTGGTGCACGGACTCTGCAACAAATGTTTGGGTGCCTCATAGGATTATTAAATCCTTTGTGTGTTTGCCCATGTCTGGCTGGTTGAGGGTGTTAGATGGATGAAGTCAGGAGAGACTGGGTTTGGGGTTAAGTTCCATAGGAGCACTCTATTTGCCATTTCCCACATTTAACAGGAATTTGTCCTAGATAATTGAGTAAGCATTATAACTACCTGTCAATCTTGCCCAATTCCATTGATTTTAATTGCCATATACATTTAATTCATCAACCTTTTCTGGAAACCTGTGTAAGGCACTTTGCTCAACACTATTGGAGGTAATGGACGAATGAATGAGAAAAGAACTCTGCTTTCAATTAGAAATAGTTGCATACCATGCACAGTATAACCTAGTTCCAGGTTGTGCCAGCAACTGCCCTCTTTGTAAAGGTGGGCAGACAGCACACTTTAAAAAGCCCCAGGGTACCCGAGAATGTGCATGATGCTCACTTTGGGTTGATATTATCCTGAACACCACATTGGGTCTGATGTTCATCTTTTTCTAATGAAAATAAACCCCTAAAAGCCATGTTAGCCAATCAAGTTACAGGAAAGTCAAATGTTTCCAAGGTGGTTAGTGGACAACTATTTCTTAGGTAACACCTTCCACTAATATATTTTTAATTATCCTCTGAATTCCAGACCTTCCACTGGATAATAATTAACTGTGAACATGATTTTTAAATATGTTTAGGTGGTTTCTTGTATCTGAAATCCCATTAGAAGATACATTTGGATTCTGATGATGGAGGCATATAGGTAAATATGCTTTGCCTCCTCAAACAACTATAGCAAAAAATTACAACTAGACTACAAAACAATCTCAAAATCAGCAAGAGAATCTCAAAAGCAGCAAGAGAAAAGCGGAAGTTACCTACAAAGCAGTTCCCATAAGACTGTCAGCTGATTTTTCAAAAGAAACTTTGCAGGCTAGAAGAGACTGGCAAGAAATATTCAAAGTGATGAAAAACAAGGACCTACAACCTAGATTATTCTATCCAGCAAAGCTATCATTTAGAATGGAAGGGGAGATAGAGTGCTTCCCAGGCAAGGTAAAACTAAAAGAGTTCATCATCATCAAATCTTTATTATATGAAATATTAAAGGGAACTATATAAGAAAAAGAAGATCAAAACTATGAACATTAAAATGGTAACAAATTCACAACTATCAACAACTGAATCTAAAAAAACCAAATTAAGCAAATAAGCACAACAGGAACAGAATCATAGATATGGAGATCATTTGGAGGGTTATCAGCTGGGAGGGGGAAGGGAGAGAATGGGGGAAAGGTGCAAAAATTGGTAGGTACCAAATAGACAGGAGGATGTTAAGAACAGTATAGGGAGTGGAGTAGCTAAAGAACTTATATGTATGACCCATGGACATGAACTAAGGGGGGATTGCTGGAGGGAATGAGGGTACCGGGTAGAGGGGGGTAAAGGGGGAAAAATTGGGACTACTGTAATAACGTAATCAATAAAATATATATTTTTTAAAAAGATGTATTTGTTCTTTCATGGATAAAACAACTCCTTCTATGTTCACAATGAAAGTCTTTGGCACAAATGATAACATTTTCTCTTCAAACAATGTACATAAGAAGGTTGAGCAAGCACCATTACTCTTCCCGATCCATCTCCATCCCCCACAACAAGAGGTTCAAAACACTGAAGGTGAGACACACTCAAATCTTCTGTTCTGAGGCTGGTGGCCCTAATAAATCAATTCTTCTCCATTTTATCTTGCTATTTTGTGAATAATTGCCAACTCGATTACCTATGGACATAGAGGTTAAAACATACAGACTAATGTACAAACAGACAATGAAAAATGCATTTGTACTAGTTTCAAACTTCTTTGCTACTTTTCACTCCAACTCAATCAAACAGAATACTTGGTTTTAGGTTTCCTCATTCTTTCTGCACAAAACCACCAACCACTAAACATACCAAGAAGTAATAATGTCCATAGCGATGGGAGTAGAGTGAGTTAAAGTGTTAACGATGCTTTCTATTAATTTTAGCAATACTATTATGTTGATCAGAGAACCCTTAATAGAATCTTAGGTTTAAAAAGTAGGAAAAACAACTTTTTTTATTAAACTATGTCTGTGAGATCGTTTGGATTAAATAATTGAAGGATTAACAACTTGACAGAAGCCTTCATGATATGATGATTTTAACATTTAATAGTCTTTTTACAAAAACAGACTAGAAAGACAGATTGATAACACTGCTGAAAATGCATTAGTATGTGACATGAAACGCAAATAGGAAGAAAGGACTGATTTGTAGGAAGTTAGCACCTTTCTCAGTGGACAGCAGCAGGAGAACGTGTAGTTTTCTAGGGAGGAATGGGGGAGAGTGCCAATTATTCCTGGCAATTCACCTCACCTAGAGTCAATGCTTTGCCCAATCATGGGGCTGAATGTAGAGGCCAAAACAGTATGTGATACAATAACGATAAGGCACAACCTCATTTTGTCTGATGGAAACAACCTATTTTCTCCAAACTCTGAGCTTATATCATTTCTGTCGCCATATGTTAAAAGGAAAAGTACATTTTTATTTTTGACTGATGCAAGTAGTCCTGAATTACATGGCAGGGACTGCTCATTGCCTACTACATCATTCCATACTTCAGTCCTTCACAACAAGACGCTGCTTTTATTTGTAGTGGCATTATGCTCAGCTTAGGTGACATCTCCCTGCTTCCTTACAAACACTGTGTGCCCATGTGACTGAATTCTTTCCAATGAGATGTAGTGAAAATACTGTGGGACTTCCGGGACGATTCCATAAAAGAGTGTGCATGGCCGTTTGTCGTGTAACATGGCTGGAGCGTCGGCAGTCATCTTGGACCAGGAGATGCCCTCACTGATGGAATGTTCCATGTGGAGCAGAGAGAAAAGAAGCAGGGGCCCTAGTGACTACTGGCACAGCTGTGAAAATCTGACTCTGGGTTTCTCCATTTGAGATGACAAAACTTTCAGCAGCTAAGGCACTGTTTTGATTTCTGCTATGCGTAGTCAAATTCCCAGTTATATCTCCTAACCAATGCTCTTGGATTTTTCTCTCTTTCTATCACCATCCTAGATTTAAAACGTTAGAAAAACATGGCCATTTAGAACCAAACCAGAAGAGTGTGATTATATTTGGAATAGGAAAAAACAAAACCTGTAGTTAATGAGAGATTTGAAGAGATAAAGAACTACACAAATGAAAGTGTAATTACAACTTATGATAAGTGCTATGAAATCCACAGGGACAAGTGGGAACATGAAATCCTCTCAGCAGGCATTAATCTCCAAACTAATATTTAACTAATATTTAAGCCAGTCTGAGGTTTCTGGGTCAATTAAAGACTGTTAGAAATCTCTCATTAGCTGTGGAAACAAAAAACAGAAATGGATTCCTCTATGTTTTGGTAATTTCCTGGGATTCAAGGAATTTTATTATGGTATAAATTGCTCTTTAGTTTCTTTAAAAAATAAAAAGCCTTCAGTCTTTATTTAATAATATACCAGTAGTCACCTGAGGGTTTTTTTTCAACATAAACACTTTTCTGTAACTGAGAGGAAATAAGGCACATAGTTTGAAGATGAATCCACTGAGAAGAAAATAGTATATTATAAAAAAGAGACTTCTATAATCAATTCACTATTTCACTCACATTAAAACACTGAAAATTGTAGTCTTTAAAAACTTTTTTTTTTCAATGTACAAAGAGCTGCTAACATTTTTCTGCAGCCAGGTAGGCATCTTGGATGACAGTTCAAGGTCACTGCCTCCAGCTTCATGAAGCCTGCACCCTTTGCACATTTCCAGATCAGACTGTGCCAGTTTGGGAAGACGAGGTGAGAGTGAGAACCCCAGCCGAATGTCCTCGAATGGCTCCTATAGAGCTGCTGGTGACCCATTTTGCTTTCACAGAGGTGACAAGGCAAAAAGCTACCTGAGTTTTCTTGAGATAGGTTAAATGGTCACCCCAATGATGGATTTTCCTATTTCACACCCAAAGGCAAAGTTCTCATATTTTCAGAAAACACTGTTTATTTTCTTACCTAAATGCAAAGTGTTAATGTTGGGTACAAAGATAAGAACAAAAATATCTCCTCTGCAGGAACGCTGGCCCGTGTTTATTTTTAATCATCTCTCTTCACCTGCACGCCATTTCCCTTTCCCCTTCTAACTCCTGCAACTATGACTTTGTTTTCAGTTGAAAATAAGATTCTGCTTTTATTTGAATAGCAAGGATTTCCTAAAAAATTCAAACTCCTAAAACTTAAGGTCTCTATGTTTCAAAGGAATATAAAAATGATCTGTTTCACATACATGTTTCAGTTTTACCTCAAATTAAGATTTTGTAAACTCAAATCAACACATGCATACCCAAATCAAACGTGTTTAGGAGAAGCTAAATGCCCAACCCCAAATCACTGTTTCTCAAAGTGGGGAAGGAACCCCGCTTCTTGTGCTTTCTCTCCTGCGACGCCACGGAGTGCTCCATCACGACCACGTTCGAGCTATGCACTGTACTTGATGCAAAACTAACTGAAGGCAGTTTCCTTCTAGTTCCATGAATATTTTCACTGAAGCCAGTCTGTCGTGAGTGAAGGGGCTTTCGCATTGCACATGTGCCGTGAAGAATGTCTTCTACCCCCACCACACCCACATGCCTAAACTCTGCACAACCCTCCTCAACATTCTGCAGAGTATGTGGATGGAACTCCCCTGGTTTTAAAGCAAGGACTCCCAGGAGAAGTTCTGCCAACCAAGAAGGTGTGAGAAGAAGAAAAGGAAATGCCAGTATGTCTTCAGCTCTCTGGAAAGAAGGTGCGAAGCAGTGTGTGTATCATCTGATCCCTCTAAAAAATGGCTCAGTAGCAAAGGAGGTGCATGGTAATGGGCCAGGGAGCCCTAAGTTCAAGGAAGGACACCCTTTCCTCCTTCTCTTCCTTCCACTCCCTCCCCAGCTCCTGCTCATCAGTGGCTTGGATCTAGAAGTGTTGAGAAAGATAAACGAAAAGTCAAATGTTTTCAGTGAGCTACACATCCAGGGATCTACAGATCTGAGCTTGAAACATTTCCATCTCATTTTTTTAATCCTTTGCTTTGAAAAACAAATATCAGTATGTAGCCAGACATGCATCTACTCACAGTACCCGCATGTTCTATCAAATGTCTTGTTCTCCCTAACAAGTAGAAGGAAAGACTTTCTTTGTAGGTTCTCCTTCCTTTGAGAACAGGAATTCTGCGACACCCAGATTACACAAGACCACCCGTGCATTCAAATACATGTTCAGGGATCACTGTCTTTGCCTCAGAAATGTACAGTGAGAAGCGGGTATCTTTCCTGTCTACTTTCTCTTCCTCCTCATTTATGACATCTGATTGAAAAGAATGTTGTATATTCTCTCACCAGAGCCAGGTCGATTTCTCTCCTTTGCTATAAGAGTAGGTACAGAAATAGTGAATCCTGAAATTCCCTGTATTTTCCTTGGTTCCACTTCCTCAGTTTTTCCAACTAAAGACAGAGATTTAGTTTGAGAATCTTTCATGCTCTTTGCTCCACACACTGTGCAGACACACTGGCATCATGCTTCTCAGAAAAAGTGCCCTTACGTAGGTAAAGACTACTTGGGGCACTGGTCTCACACATGGCAGTCATTTCAAGTTAATATACCTTACTATCACATTTCTATATAATGTGCATGTCGTTTCTATTTGACTGAAGTCAGTGGGGGATTACCGTATAGACTTAGAGACTCCATCCTTTCTTCTCTCTATATCTTGCCCCGTCCTCTCCACTCTCAACCTATCGTTCTCCATCTCCCTTCCCCTAAACAGACGCAATCTGTTTCTCCCCTCCTTTCCCCCTGAATTCCTCCTTTTCAGGAAACCTTTAGCTGTGCCACATAGGTAAGGTTATGAGATTTTAGGTTATAGATTCATATTGAAAGCATAGATTTTTTTGCCTAGATTAATTTGGGTTAATTTAGAGGGATTCCAGCAGACATATATAAAATGCTGACCATCACCTATTATGTGATGCTCCTGTGAAAGTTACAAAGAGTGTATTTCCTCTGGGAACTTAATACTGGTCTTTCATTGGTGTATTCTATTCAGCAAAAGGCAAAAGAAGGCATAACCAATATCTCTTTAGAGTGGAGCCTTCAAATGACATCCTAGAGCAAGAACATGCACTGCTAATGACGGTCGGCAAGGCATGCAACTAGGCTCAGAAACCTGGGCAAAAAGGCAGGAAGCACCATCACCAAGACAGAAATAGCCTGTGCCCATGTCCTGGCAGAGAGACAGCTCCTCCCAACAGAACTAGACAGTTATAGGAGAAGGAGGGATGGATTTGGAAGGAGGTCCTCACTCTGAGTTTCTGCTCTTCCACTTCCTGGTTGTATGATTTTTGGGGAAGTCAGCATCCTCTGTGTCTCCTAGTTTTTCATCTCCAAAATGTAATAGCTCCCATACTTGTCTTCCAGGGTAGCTATTACTGTCAAGTGGCTTAAAATTAGTAGAGTACTTGGTAAATATGAAAATGCCTTATAAATATTAGGCATTCTGTTATTCTGGTCTCCATGAAAAATAATCCATGTCACCATGTCAGGGGGAAGAGTGACTTATCAGTGTCTCTATTTCAGTTGGTGGCACAACTACCATTCCACGAATGACATTCCAGATGAATCTGGAGGCTATGTGTCCCTTCTCTTCATCTATTCTGGCACCTTCCCCATTCATCAGATCTGATTAGTCACTTATCCTGCTACTTCCGTCATCCAAACATTTCTCACTTTGTTCCCTTTTCTCCATTCCTTTCCTCCCTACCATAGTTCATGCCTTCATCTCTTTTCCAGAACATTGTAACAGCTCATGATCTGTCTGTCTTCTGTCTGCTTCCTCTTGAATTCATCTTCAATTACCCAGGCACCAGAGCAAGCTTCTTAGTTGCTAGCCTAACCAGGTCTCCTCCCTGTTTAGACTTCAGTGCCTCGCCAGTCACGGCCCTTGTACTAAACACAGCTTCTAGGTTCAAGCACCTACTGATTGTCAAGTATGATATCTGCCCAACCAACTCCACTCCTGCTGTTTCTATTTCCTATTTCCAGTTCAGACACAAACAAAGTCCCCCTTGACCTCCTCCTGCCACCCCCACACCTCCCCGCTTCCCCAGAAATTCTGTATTCCTGCTCTGGACTCTGGTATACCCTGTGTGTCTGCCCTGTCATCGTGCCTTTAGAGCCCACCCAGAACCTAGCACAGCACAGGGCTTTAGGAAATGTTTGTGGAATAAAAGAATAGTTGTCTCAATGACATTATACTCCTCCATATGTATTTCTTCAGCCAAAATGTATAATATTTTAAAAGAATGAATTGGCTACCTCATCCTCTGGTATTTTCAGTCACATCTAAATAGGACAAGATCTTTCCCTACTTGCGTATCGTAGTGTAATATGAGAAAAATCAGAGCGTTTAAATGTCTCTTTCAAATAAAGTGTGATCTTTCATCTTCAAAAAACTTCCTTTTTTCAATGAGCTTCAATTTTTCTGAAAGATCATTTCCATTCGGTAGACTAAAAAAAAAAAAAATAGAATGAAAAGTTGTGCAAGTCTGAATTTTCCCCCAGTGGATTTGAAAGCCATTTCTTAGCTCTTAGGTGGACCCTTCTGAGAAGACTCAGGTATCGGGATTGCGACGCTGCCCCCTCAGCCAAAGGCAGCAGGCTGGACGACAGACGGTGGGTGAGTGCCAGCAGCAGCGACTCGCTGACAAGTACGCCCTGCTCTTCCCAAAGACAGCCTCGGACACGAGCAGGCATCCAGGTGCAGGGCTCAGTCCTGGCTTACCTCACCTTGTTTTGGAAATAAACTGAAGCTTGCAAAAGGAAAGAAGATTGTAGTATGGGAAGGCTTAGCCATGACAAGGTTTTCTGTTTTCTTTCATGGTCTTTTTTTACTCAGTTTCTAAGCTCTTCTCCATAGAAACCATTATTAAGTACCCTCCCTCACCTTCTAGACAAGTGCTATCAAAACTCACTAAGCTTCCTGACTGTGCAGACCCGACTCCTGACATAGTTGAGAAAGGGGTTCTGGCCTCAGTGCACTAGCGCACTCAGCCTGGAGAGAACCACATCTCCCGTCCCGGACTGTGGGCAAGTGGGCGTGGCTGCTGAAGGGCTGAGCTTCCAGGACATAGTATTGGAGATCAGGGGAGAGAAGCATGTGCCTGGAAAAAGAGCTCTCAAGGGCTCAAAAAAAAAAAAAAAAAAAAAAAAAAAAAAAAAAAAAAAGAGGCGATGTGAACCCCCCAAAACAATAAGCAAACAAACAAAACAAAAAGTAGGCTGATTATGTCTACCAGGAAGTCTAGTGAGAAGGTAGATCCCACCTCAAATCGAGAAGTTAAAAGTCAAGGTTGTCACCTTATCTTGTAGAAAACACTACATATCATACACAGACTCACCTCAGACGTGCAGACATTAGCCTCATTGAGCCCTAGTGTTCTGGCAGCGGGGTAAGCATTTCTGCAGGCTGTGTGGCCCTTTGTGGTAAACAAAGGGAAGCATGTAACTTCACTAGTCTTGAAGGGGAATCTTCCTGAATGGTTCACATTCCTGAGGTACCTCTAGATGCCCATATTCACCTGCAAGCAGACCTAAAAGTCTGTGCATCTATTTAATATGGTACCTATACTCTTGGAGACCAGAAGCTGGATCAATAAAGTCCTTTAGCAGGATTATGCATATTTAATGATAGTTTTTGGCAACAGAAGTCCATTCGTTGGGCATTGGGGTTGAGAAGAAATGTATGAAACTACCAGGCAATTGGTATAAACCGAGAAGCAGTTTTCAGCCAGGGCAGCAGCATTCACTCAGCAAACCTCTGTCGAGCCCTATGGGGCACCCCACACTGTCAGGGATGCCCAGAAATAAGGGTACTTACACCCGGCTTGCTAGCTCATCTCCTTTCACCTATGGAAAAAAATAGAAGGCTCTGAAAGGGCCAACTCCAGGGCTTTGCTCTCTCCCGAGAGCACAGATGCCCTTGAAGATGTTCACAAGAGATCCAATTAATAAAACGTGACATTTACCGAGCATATATTAATAGTACCTGCTGGGAATGGTGCAGCAGCTCCCCAGAGAACTGAAGAGGTAGGACTATTTTCTCCATTGTCAGAGGAAGGAACTGAGGTTCAGAGAGATAAAGGGCTTTTCCAAGGTTACCCGGCTAGTCGCTATGGGGTTAACTCAGGAAGTCGTGAGCCAGGACACTGGGACACCGCACTGTCTTTCTGGGAGGGCCACATTAAGCAGAAACATGGTTTTCTACCCTGTCACTAGACCTCCTGGCAGTTACCACTCTAGGTCTTATTTCTGTAGCTTATTCTTCTGAAAAAACTGGCTTAAAAATTGGAAAATGTATCTGCCACACTGCTCTAAATGAATAGAACTTAGTGAGTCACCATACCAAGCACCCCTAGAAAAAGGAAATATTCCCAGGCGTCTTGTTCTGGGGCTCCATCTTCAGTGATTTTATGTTTTGTCAAATGATTAATTTAAAATACAACCCACGTTAGCTTGGAGAATGGGGCTAAAGGATTGCATTCTGCCACTCCCCCTGACCAAATGTACCTGGTAGGGAGGTGTCCTGCTTACCGCAGATATTAATAAACACGAACAGCAGGCTGCAAAGAAAATCCGAATGTCCTCTGATATGTAGGACATCAGCTAATTTTAATGTAAGTGGCAAATGTTACTCAGGATCATGGAGTTTATACAAAGTATAAGCAGAATGAATTTCTGTAGCATGTGATGTAAGGGGACAGCCTCACCTTCTGATCCTATAAACATTGTTTGAATAGGAACTAGATGATGCCTTCTCGTGAGCTGCGAGATGAATTTACGCACTAAGCACGTGAACAGGGCTTCACTGATACCTACATGAAGAGCCACTGTCACTCTCTATGCCAAATAAAAAATGAATGGGGCTGTTAAGCAGGAAACCATGAGAAGTAGTGAGATGATGCATGTATAGGCATAAACACTATAAAAAATCATGATCAAATCAATTGATGGCCATGTCTGTATCTAAGCGATTTTCACCATCAAGAAGAGTGAGTTTCTGGGGATTGTGTGCAGGGATCTCATGGTCTCCTCGTGGACGGGGGTATCCATGTTGTTCCCTGATGGGCTGCATGCATTTTCTAGTGTCTGCTCTGAGATGGCTGTCTTCAGTTGAAACCCTAATCTTATCTAAGCCAGTTTCATGGGTTTCATATTGATAGGTACATAAGGTTAGAAGCCCACTTCATACGCCATGCCCCTATTCTTATAACTGGCCCTGATTTTTATTACATTTCTCCTCCTTTGGTATCTCATGTGTGCTTCCAGGAGTATTTACACCTCCCTCCCTTCCCTCACAGGGCACATTATCTGCTGTACATTCCTTTTCCCTTCCCCTCAGCAAGAGTGATTTTTTTCAAAGACATAATTAACCCAAACCAGGTCGTTCAGAGCCAGCGAGACTCACTTCAGAGGCTTTGTTGTTTGAGCAGTGGCGGAAGCCGGTGCTCTGTTGTCCATTGGCTTAACCCTGTGGGGGTGTGAGTCTGGAGCTGCCGCAGCCCCATGGTAAACAGGAGGATGTAAGCATGGCCGCTACGCACAGAGGTCTCCTCAGCAGACAGAGCTGAGAGAGGAAAGGGAGGGAAGGAGGAAAGGAAACAGCGTAGGTGATGTAAATGGAGCCCAAACATCCCCTATTGCCTAAGGCAATCTGGTCCAATTTTTTTCATGTAGCAACTCAAAGTGTGCTAATGCTACGCACCACACACCATGTAAAACTTTAATTTTAAAAACATCTTGCTTTTGTTATAGACACAATCCTTATGAAGTGTAATATTATTTTACTTCCCATTAGCACATGCTTATCTGAATTATTTAAAGATTTTCCACTGAAGTGTCAATGAATTATGAATGGTGACTTCTGTGTTTGAACAACTTAAAAATACAGTTCGTGTTAAATATGTATGACATCAATTGTATCAATGTCTCACATTCATTTCATAGGTCTAGGGAATTTGTAATCTTGCCAACCTCTGAAATTGCCTTTTGGATACCACTATCTTTTTTCATTTATCTTAAGTCTCAAAAGAATGGTAAAAGAAAGTCTTAAAATTTATGAATTTGTCAAGGAAACACAGTCCATGACATATGGAGGATCAAACTGATTCCATCAACGTTGAAGTCTGAATTGGTAGTAAAACAGATATAAGTAAAAGGACTTGAATATTCCTGCTTTTCTGGCACTCACTCATATGCATTATGAAATTTCAGATGACTGGTGATACTTCTAGAAATATATCTCTGTTCTTTAGAGTTGGCATCTTTAAGTGCACTGGATTCTTCTTTCTTCTGATGTACAAATAGTTCCTTCAAAAACTGAGTTAATGCTAAGTCACCCAGAAATTGACCATGCGTGATTTAGTGAAAGTAGCTATTGTGTATCTCTTAATTTACGAGTTTCTCAAAGAGCCATTTGGCTCTAAAGATGTAATATTACATTATAGACCCTTAAACCATTGGTAAATGCTTCCTGGATTTTTTTTCATTTTCATCTGGACCTTGGAGATTGCCTATTTAATTAGTAGCTACTTCCTGCAAGAAATGCAAGTAAGCAAACCAAGGATTTGATAATGTGAAATGAACATTAGCAAGTGTATTCAGCCTCAAGATGAACTTCCATCATGTGGCTCTAATGTCATTAACTAGAGATTTTTCTGAAACCCTTGACAGCTTCCATGTCACCATGTCATGAGCTTTTGTCATTAGCAGCTAAGAACAAAACTCCCTTAGGCCAGAGAAAATAGTCAACTTTACAAGTGACACTTGCAAATATTTTTTCCTAGTCTGTTGTTTGCTTTTTAACTTTGTTTACAGAGTTTTAGGTAATTCACAATAAGCTTTCGATTTCAATATCACAATAGAGACATATTAGGGATAAAAATAACTGTATTCTTTCTAACTTGCTTGGTTTGGGGACAAATGGCCCAAGGGCCTTGAGAGTGAGGTTTTACCACTCTGTACAGTCCAATGCAACCCTGGCCTCGCTGAGATTACAGGTACCACTGATCAGGTTTTTCAACGGCTTTTGAATAAAACCAAGCCCATACAAGACTGCATTATACAGGCAGCGAGAAACAAATAAACGTTCTTAATCATTTGACCAATCAGTGTTCTAATGCATGATTCTTTTCTTAATATTTGTACATCCTGATTAATCAACGTGCACACTTAAAATCTCATTTGTACTCACAATTACTCTAATTAGTAATAAATCCATGATGTCTCCAGGTCCAATGGGCAGTTGTCCACTTTCCTCTTCTGTTCTTCCCTTCCTTTTCTTATGGAGAATGCACTGAAAGGCCGTACCATGCATTCTCTTCTTTCACAGCATTGTGGAAGCACTAGGTCCTTTTTGTTTATGAGCAGACTTTTCTAGCAATTATTAATAGCAGCAAAGTAGCTGCTGTTGTTTGGAGAAAAAAAGGGTTAGTGACCTGTTTTTCACAAAGCTAATGAATCTATTCTATTCATATTGCTGCCCAGTTTGTTTGTTTTTTTTTTTAAACAATTGAATGGTTGTTTATTTCCCCCTAAGTATTAAACATTCTTTTAAGGTTCAGTGAAGCTTCAAGCTTTCTCATGTATCTGTTTGTTTTGAAACAATTTTTCTAAGACATAGAAATGTCTTGTTTCCTTGCAAGCCCCTCAGGCAAAAAGACTTTTTAATGAAAACATATACAGTTTGAGGCTATATGATGACCTGAAGAACAATTTTGTAGTCTAAATGAATATGCTCCTTTAAGGGCTTCTCAATGTTCTTTAGTGGAGAAGTAGTGACCTCATTAATACTTCTGCTTCCTTACCCTAACTTGTTCCTCTTGGAGTCTCAACAAAACTAACCAAAAATTATACTGTCATAGGTCATCAGCTGGCAAGTGCGTCTCAGGTCTTCAGCTGAAGAGCTGACCCCACCATTAAGGATGTGGATTCCTGAGCGTGGCAGCAAGGGTTTCCCCCTTGGATGGGTGGTGGTGTATTTAATCAGCTTAGAATTTTCTCTCTTTCCTGTGGCGATGCTGAGCTATGGAGCCAGCACACACACAGAAACAAAGAAGGAGAGGTCTTCCTGGTAATTACAGAGAAAGAGAAAGAGAAAACGCTGATTATAATGTGCCTGCATTTGAAAAATGATTCCAGAATAAACAACACTTCTAAGATGACATTAAGATGTAAGGTTCCTTCCCTAGGGACCTCTCTTGGTCACAGTACAGTTGAATTTTCAGCTTCCACATTAATTGCTGTAAGCACGATTCTGAAGCAGACAAATGTATTGGCTATGTGAGACTTTTGGGGGATGTATAACGTGTACAAGTTTGGGGGAAAATACATGATCCTAAAAAATGAAAAATCATTTTTCTCCTCTACCTGAAGGGAACACTTTGTGGGTTGGGATGCAGATGGATGGAGACGGGGGTGACGTGGGTGAAAATTTGCCATGAGGAGAAAAACTAGCTTCAGCATTCACTATGGGCAGAGCGCCCTATTAATTGTTGGGGAAAGGGGGAATTAACAAGGAATACTGTTATTAAAGAGATGGCAATATATTGGGAAATTCTTCAGTTGTACACAAACATGTATGTAAACATGAAGATACAATTACTTTTTAAAGTTCAGTTCTCACACAGCAACATGGGACAACCCGAAGAGAGAGCGCAGGAGGGAGAGAGCCCGGCCTGTCTGCTGAGAAGTCAGTGTCGAGGTGTACGAGGAGCTCCCACTTTTTGGAAATTCACTTTATGCAACTTCACTTTTACAAAGACTTACATTAGTACCTCTTTTCCCTAACCAAAAGAAATTCGAAGAGATTTTCACTTTTACAAAAAAGGAGAAAAGTCAAAATCGTGCTCAGTGTTTGTTTGGCAGTGAGTTATTACAGCGGCAATGCAGACCCAGAGCAGGCCGCCCTGCCAAGCTCCTTCCCGGGGAGCCATGCTCAGCATTTCAGCATCAAACCGCCAGAGCTCTGAACCATCTGTGTGCATCTGTGCTTCATCTCGATTTACTCCGTGCATCCATTGGCAAGATGTGCTTTATGGTTTTTGCTTCTTTGCTTTCATTTCAGCGTAGGAAGGGTTTCATAGGTTCCTACTTTCGGATGGTGGGAGAAACCTGTATTTGGACGGCTTGATAAGAACACAGGCCCAGGCAAACCTGGATCTAAGTCCCAAATCTGCTTCTCGATCCCTGACTGCACTTCTCAGTTTTCTTTTCTGTAAAATGGGTAAATAATCACACCTATTACCTCATATCACTCTCGTGGGGATGAAAGAGTTGGCATGGGTATGAAGGAGCTAGCATTCTTCCTGTCATGCAGGGGGCCCTCACTAAGCACCCTCCCCTTTTCTGGCTCTGCTCCAGCCCTTCTCAGAACCCACTTCTGCAGGATACCAATGGCTTCAACCCCTTTGGAAAGTACAGTTGTCTAATTCCATATGTTGGCCAAAGAGGACAGAAAATGTTCACCGACTTATGGGTCAATGCCAGTATTGAAGTTCAGTTAGATCTGTCCCTTTCTAAGGTAAAGGGACCTGGTTATGTTTCCATATTTTAGCTGAATTTGTGTGCCTTTCAACCTGCTAAAATATTTTTTCAAATTGAATTTGCAACCAAAATAGGCAAGACAGTCCTATCTGAGAAAAGCGGTGTGGCTCATCATCCATCTTGTCTACTTTCCGCCAGACCTCCTCCAGCTAACAATATGTCTCATCAGTAGTGACAGCTCAAAAGCCACACTGTTGTCTACTTCGGTCCCATACCTAAATGACACCATCTCTCAGGATACACTGACATGACTCTGTCTTCTGAAAGCCGTATATCCAAAGTTGGATTTTTGAAAGATTTTAGGTATTGCAATTCTCGTCTCAGGGTTTACCCATGTACAATTAAAGAAAACCAAGTACTGTAGGAAAAAATCAAGTTGCCGCCATTCCCAAACACAATATTAAGTTGACTTATCTTTGGAGACTTTGGTCTGACTTTTTCACTTTACCTATATTAAGAGAAGAAAACAGAATCCACATCTATCTAGAAGATCTTGCACTCTCATTCTTATCTGGGTAGTAGTAGTAGTATGAAATCCAGCCCTTCACTTCAACTGTCTTACGTTAAGGAAATTGATGAATTGATATTTTAGGCTGGCTCGGCATATCAGCATATTAATACACTCTGCCATTCTATTTGAATTCAGCGCTGAGGGAAAGGGTAGAGTAGAACAGCAGGTGGTTTAATCAAAATTTCCCTGAAACTCTAAACTCCTCATTTTTAAGGTTAGAAGGCAATGTGCCAAAGGTCATGTGGGGTCAAAGGGCAAGAATGAAAAGGATTAGAGGAAGCAAGTGACCATGCAATTGGAAATCAAGGAGTTACTATCGAAAGCAAGAAATTGGCTGGATATGTCCCATTTTTGTTATTTAACATAAAAACATTATCCTCTCAAAAGTAGCCTTCCTTTAGTTTTTTGCATTATACTGGGGGGGGGGTGGGAATTTTTAACCAAACTATTTACAAATTTCCTCTTTCTCATTTCTCTCATCCTTGTCTCTCTGCCACCCCCCCCCCCCCGTGAACCACATAAGGATTTCGTTAGTCAAGCATCATTTTTTCCTCATGCATTTTCCCTGCAATTCTAAAGACAAAGACACACACACACACACACCCGCCCTACATGGACAAAAACCACACAATGGGAATCTCATGCATTTTTAAGTCTGTAAATCTGTATAGATAATGGCTGTTTATTTTTCATTTAATCTGTCTATCCTTCTAGCTATCCTCTATTTAATTAGGAACATGTGGAGATATACATGCATTGGAGACACCTGCGTTCTGGTTTTTGTGAAACTGGTGTTTTAAGTAAACCGAAACCCTGTGCCTGCTTAGTCCCTAAGCTGCCACCAGCCATCACCAGTCTCCAGGCATCTGGAATAAAGTCCTTCGTCCTCTCTGCAAAGCTCTTTGTCTTTCTGACCTCCAGTTCTTTCCTCTTGCTCTGCTGGTCATTCACCTTGTCTTTTCACTTGCCCCCAATGACATGGCTATTGTGAGGTTTTTGTGTTATTTTGGTTTCTACTACAAGGCCTTCTATGGAACAATCTGCTAGCTAGAGGTTTCATTCCCTGTTATTTTCTCTTTATGTCTTTTCTGTGTGTAGCCAAGTTATAGATAAGAATATGGTTGTAAACTGTTAAAATAAAGCTCTGAATACAAGCTACTTTTGCATTTGAAGTGTCTGTCCTGAAGAGTGCTTACACACTCTGCCAGCCTGCAAGACCATCCTGGGAAAAGCAGAGAGTCGTCAGTGAACCAGAGGGGAGTTCTTGTGAACATCAAGTCACCAGCTGAAGCCAAACAAAATTTTTCGCACTAACATTTTACCAGTTGTATTTCTAGAGTGCTTAAAGTACTTTTGGATTAGTTCTACCTTTCAGACACTTACAAAATTTTTTTTTCTTTTTTGCTCTCTTTCTCATGCAACAAATCCTATAACTTGAGTGGAACTCAGTGAGTCTCTATAAGCTTCAGGAAATAAGCATTTTGAAATAGAAGCATTTTTTAAAGGTCAAACATTTTAACAGACTGGCTAGTAAATTAAAACTTAAGAAAAGATAGGTTGATCTTTGGGAACAAAAGTCCATAAATTTAAATTCTCCTTTGTGCTAAAACACAGCCAAGAGCCTTGGGAGGAAGTCCTTTATGTTTGAAGAGCGTTGAAGGAGAGCTCTCTGCATAGGATGTTATTTGCATTTCTGACATGGCCACGTGAGGAAAGGAATTTCATTGCACTCAAAATACCTGGTTGGTGAGAAGGTTACAGGGAAACACTTCCGCACACATCCTAAGCATCCCTAAACTGGTAAGGTTGGGCAGAAGCCTGGTGTTTGGTTATGTGGCCATTTGTACTTACTAACCCTACAGCTCTGGGCAGGATCTGGAAAATTTTCAGTATTAGTTTCTAATCATTTTTCTGATGTGTATTCTAGCAAACAATATAGTTGGAGTTATCATCCACTGAAGAGCTTTAAGAAATATGTACCAAGTGCTAAAGACTGTTCGTTACCCCTTTAAGGATGCATGGCCTTCAGCTGTTACTTGGATAGGGAGCTTTGCTACAGCTCAGCTCACATGGGCCAGTATTGTAGTCATCTGAGAATGTAAGGTCCCTGAGAACAGAACCTGAAGGTCACATTGAACAGTATAGCTTTAATAATGTCACTGATCTCAGAACAATATCCTGCATGTGTAAGGCATGCATTGATATCTATCTGTTAAGTGAATGAATGATTGACAATTGCTATTTCAGGTGAAGCCCACCAAATCCACTTCACATAGTATTGGCTGACTGGGAAGCTTATTTCAATTTACAATATTATCATTATTTATAGTAAAGTACTAGCAAGATCCTGATTTATTAAAAATCATCTACTGAACTTTGTTTTCCATTTAAATATTTATTTCTCCCCACCAATTGGCTAGAAAAGTGCAAGGAAGAAGTCCTCTGGTTTACCGATTTTTAAACTGAATCACTAAAATTGTTAAAGATTTTGCTTACTTGGGTTCAGTCATTTGAACTACGTTCGGTCAATTCAAACGGAGACTGTAGCAAGAAATCAAGACAAGGCTGAGACTTGAAAGGCAGCAATAGACAAATTAGGAAAGATCTCCAAGAGCAAAGTTGTGTAACAGACCAAGGCTAAGATCATCCATACTCTCATATTCTCAATTCCTATGCACAGATGCGAAAGTTGGACAGTGAAGAAGGCTGATGGGAAAAACTGATTCATGTGAAATGTGGTATTGGAACGGAGCTCCATGGATACCCTGAATAGCCAGAAAAACAAACAGGTGGGTCCTAGAACAAAATGACCCTTAAACATCGCTGGAGGCAAAAATGACAAAACTGAAGCTGTCCTACTTCAGGCACATCATGAGAAGGCTGGGTTCTTTGGAAAAAGACAATAATGCTGGAAAAAATAGAAGACAGGCAGAACAGAAGATGACCAAGTGTGAGAGGGATTGAGTCCAGTAAAAAAGCCTTAGGTGTGAGTCTACAGGAGCTGAGCAGGGCTGTTGAGGACAGGACATGGCAGATGTCATTCCAGGAGTTGGAGCCCACTCAATGGCACATAACGCACATACCTGGTCTCCTCCCTGTCACTGCTCACCATGGGCAGAGATAACTCATAAGCACAAAAAGGAGAATTACTCCAGGGAAATTCTACCCATCCATCTTTCTCCATTTCAGTCCACAGAAAATAGGATCCACTACAAAATTGAACTGACAACAGATTAACAGGTAAATGACTTAGTGCCACTGAGCACTTTCTGAGTCTCGGTGGGATCAGGCTGGTACCAAACCTGACCAAGGTATCATTCCTGACTTCCAGGAATTTTTTTTTTCAAATATTCTTATGGCACCAAGAATAGAATGTGGCTTAACTACGAAAACACAAAAATTTGATCATCTTCTCTGAGCCATCACCAAGATAAATATTATGAATTATTTCTGCAGGCCTAAAGTCTGTATAGGTATCATCATCAAAATAAATTCACATTGGAATGATCTTCTGTCAAAGTAAGGAAGAGACGCAAAGCCATAAAAGGAGTAATAAAGCTACCACTATACATATGAAGCACTATCCATCGTCCTTTAGAGATTTCAGACCTTTTTCCCAGGAAAGATATTTGGTTTATTATTGCCATAAAGCATGGCTGGCCCATCTATATATTTCAATTGGATTCCTTCTTCTGTGCCATTGTTTGACACTTTTCTAAGGACTTTTCTTGTTTATTTCACTACAAAAAAAGAAGCAGCAAGTTATTGGGCATCTTGATATAGTTTCTGGTGGGGAAAGGGGAAAGAATCTCACTTTGGCAAAATGTTCCTTTACACAAAATGTAATGCTTTATCCAGGTTTGTTTGTAACGATCTTTGAATAATATAATTCCAAAAAATCAAATGCAATTTTGGGTTATCCACTGAATCCATGTTATACTAAAATCTTTCTTAAAGCTTGCCTGCCTGCCTTCCTTCCTTCCTTTCTTCCTTTCCCTCCTTCTTTGTAGTTTCCTCCTTAAATCTGTGTGCTTTCTTATTTCTTATTCTATAAAAAAATTAGTTCATGTTACTAGGTTACATAGCCTACTATTTCCATAGTTATAGGCTTACCCTAAGATATTTCTCCTCATTTCTAAGTGATTTTAACTCTTGCCTCAGTTTCACTATCTCTAGTATTGTCTAATACTGTCTGGATTTTTGGAGATTTCAAGTTCATGGATTTGAGTTCACCAGCACCATAACCTCTTCCTTTCTGGACCATGGATCACCTTTCCCCTAATCTCTAGGCCAATCTGGTCCATCCCCAGCCCTTAGCAGTACTGGTAGATACCACCCTTCTTGTCATCTCAATTTCAGGCATCCTGCCCTCTGATGCTACTCTTGGTCTTTCCATGTGCCAATCCCAACAATTTTTTGACACAGCAGGGCTCTTTGGGGCTTTGATCCTACCACTCCTTTACTGGCCCTTATTCCCTTAATGTCCTCACTCCCCTCTTTATCAGATTAAATCCCACCGTTAGTCATTATAATTAGTCCTTTGTGAATACTACCAATTCCCTTCTTCCTCCATCACTTTGGCATCGTTGCATCATTGCTTGGCATATCACAACTCTAGTTAAATCCAACTCCCTGCTTACTCCGCAGTTGCACCCGTGCTACTGAACATGCCTCAGGACAAACACATCACCCTGAATGTCTCCTGTCATATTCAGTGCCATTAAACTCAAGGAGGCTCTAAGTGCTTCCAGGCAACCACACTTTACTCCCCTAGTCCTGTAACTCCTCCATTCTCTTTGTCTTATGTCCATTTCACACCACCTCCTCCCTCCTTATGCCCACAGCATTCCTCCTTGACCTTCACCCTTGGCAGATAACCTCAGTTCATACTTCACAGAAGAAATAAAAGCACTGGGAGAATTTTCATAGGCTTACCCCCAATTCCTCGGGCTGCTCACTACTTGCATCGGCTCCCCTATATTCTACCTTCTCATTTTTTAAATATGTGAATTACCCACATTCTCTCTGTCTGAAGCCAATTCTTCCACGTGTGTACTAGACTCCATTTCTTCTCACCTATTTGAGAAAAATCATACTCCAGCAATGCTCCCATCTTTCATTCAGATTACCATTTTTCTCCAAAAATTACATTAGCATATAAACACGCTGTTATTTCTCCCACCTTTCAAAAACATTCTTGACCTAGCTTCTTTCATCAGCTGCTGCCCCATTTCTCTGCTCCCCATGTGGCAAACTCCTTGGAGTAGCCCTTATTTTTCTGTCTTTTTTCCTCTTCTCCTATTCTCTCTTATGACTGCGACAATCAGGCTTTCTCTCCCTCTACTCCACCGAAGTTGATCTCATACATGTCAGCAATGACTACCAAGGAGATAGATGCAATGGTTAGATCTCAATTCTCATCATACTGGACATAGCTGGTCACTCTCTCACCCTTGAAAGCCTATCTTCATTTGACTTCTGGAAAACCAGGAACTCCCCCACCCTTTTGTGTTGCCCCTATTTAACTGGGCTCCTTCTCAGTGTCTTCTGCTGCTGATTCCTCCTTTTGTCTTTGACTTCTTAATGTTGGAGTACCCCAGAGGCTAGTATTTACTTCTTTTCTCTGTTTATACTCACATCTTTGTTGATACCATGCTAATTAATGACTTCCAAATGCAAACCTCTATTCCCAAATTCATACTCATCAACCCAACTGCCTACTCAATGATTTCTCCACTTGGAGGTCTAGACTCCTCAAACTTTACTTCCAAAACTGAACGCCTCATCTTCCTCCCCAAAACTTCCAACTGCAGCCTTTCCTATTTGAGTTGATGGTGACTCTCTCCTTTCAGTTGTTTGGACCAAATCTTTGACACATCCTTGATTCTTTTCTTTTCATTTCTTTTCTTCCCCCACACACCACATTCAATCAATTAGGCAATGCTGTGGTCACTATCTTCAAAAATAGCTAGCATCGGGCTACTTCTTGCTTCTTCCACTGCCATCATCGGATCCAAAGCACTCTTATCCCAGTAGTCTTGTAATAAATCTTATCTTTTTATCTTTGCCCATTTATAGTCTACTCTCAACATGACAGATGAAGAGAGCCTTTTAAAATATAAGTCAAAATGCACAATTTCTTTATACAAAATCACATAATGCCTACATTTTCATCTAGGGAAATAGCCAAAATCCTTCTCATGGCCTACAGGTCATGTGCGGGCCTATTGTTACTTGTTTGACCTTATTTTCTACCATGCTTCTGTTTGTTTGCTCCATTTCTGTCTGTCACAATAGTCTCACTGTGGTTCCTCTAATATGTAGGAATAATTCCACACTGGGTCCTTTGCCCAAACTATTCTCTCTGTCCAGAATGTTCTCCCTCAAGATATCTGGTTGCTACTCCCTCACAAGTTGTGATTTCTACGTATTTTGCTCACTGATGTATTGTGAATACCTTCGAACAGGGCTTAGCACATCATATGGTAGGTGCTCAGTGAATATTTGATGAATTAATGAAGGCATTAAGTAAAGGAAGGGACAAAGGAAAAAGTGAATTAACTTGGTCTCTCAGAGCTATTTACTTGAAAACCCTTTGTTGAGACTTCAAAAGAAATTCTTTCCCCTAAATGTTATGCCTGACACCAGAGACTCTATGAATGAGTCTGTCTGGTTTCCCAGTCAGAATAGGTTCCAAGTAGCTGAGAAATTCTCCCCCTCACTATACTGAAACAAGGTGTTGTCATGCCTCTAGAAATGATTATACACACTCTGGGGACATTATAATAAGGGCTTTTTGAAAGACTGAACTAGGTGAGTGGCCTCATTTTAGGGTCTGATATAAAATCAAAACTCAGAGCAGGTTCATTTAAAGCTTGGCCAAGTTTCCTGCAAGTCCGGCTCACTCTGAAAAAGAACCTAAGCTGATATATCATTTCAAATGGAAACTATGCAAAATTCAGTGGCTTCATGTGGTTTCAACCCCAAACCAGGTGGAACCTGAGGCTTTGGCAAAGGCTCATTTTAAATTCCTAACTGGGGAATGTAAACCAAGGGGGTAAATGCTGGAGAAAAACAAAGTGAAATAAAAACCTTTCGTTCTGAACAGTTCTGGGACCACAAACTTAAATAACTTCTCTTTAAACATCATCTCACGCAGACTTTAAACAAGTACAATCGTTATTTTGAAAAAGTTTCCTGAATAATGAACTTTTTGAGTGCATTATTGTTCAGTTTTTTGTTATCCTATATTAGAATTTCAGGGGTCCTTCCCTCTCACTTGGAGAGCAAATTATTATTTCCACCTGGTTGGCTGTGTCATCAAAGAACAAAGATGAAAAGGTGACTTACTGCAGGTAACTAGAAGAATGAACCTGAACCAACTGATTCACTATCTCACTCACTATCTCAGAGTTCTTTCACCAAAAACAAAAAACAAAAACAAAAATACCCGCCACCTTTCATTGAAAGAAATTAGAAATACACTCAAAAAGAAAAAAAAAAGGGAATTTTAAGAATCCTGTGCATCAAATGAGATTAAGTACTAAAAGACTGTGTTTTTGATAATAAAATACTGTGCGAACACTGAACTGACCTATAGAGTAGGAATAACTTAGTGGTAATGTGATTTTTCTGTGCACATGTGTGAGTGTGTTGGGGGAGGATTGAAATACTTGGAAATTTTGGAACTCTTTAAATAATCAGGTGAAAGTATTCCAACTATGAGAAATGTACCCATATGTGCAAAGATTTTAAGCATCATCAATTTTTATAAGACTTCCACATGCAGATATTTCTTACCTACAACTCCCTGTACAGGTGTTGTATTAAGCTTTCCGAGGGGAATCTTTAACATGAAAATGCAGGACTTCTTTCCTGCTCTATTTGTGCAGTTCATAGCAGTTTGATCATAATTTTAATTTGTAAATCTACATTTTGATCGTAGAAAGAAAGACAGGTAGATTTTGAAAGACCAGATCAATTCATCTTGCTATTTAAAGGAAAAGCCATCATAGTCCCTTGAAAAGACTAAAAGTTAAGTAAAACGTAAGTTTCTAATCCCCAGATATGTGTAGAGGCAGGTATCCCTGAAGGAATATAACTGTATCTGTCACCTTCATGGACTGAATGTTGAAAACAGGCAACACCACTTTTAATTCTAGAGTAACTTGTCATTACTATCCCGTGGGTACCTGAAAACACGTGATCTCTGTTTCTGGATAGTGGCATGTTACAGCTGTAAGGAATGTTAAGTAGCTTAACCCTAGCATTGATCTCTAGCTCATATGAATTCAATTGTGTAAAAGATTTTTCTCTGTTGCTTAAAAAAGCACATTCGTAGATATTTACATCAATGTCTCAACTAAATACAGACACCCTACATATTGTGAATCAATTTAACAATAGTCATTCATCCTTTCTTTCAACAACATTGATTATGGCTGCTGTGTGCTAAACTTTATGTTAGGCATTGGAAACAGAGTTGAATGAGATCCTACCGCTGTCCTAAAAGGTCTTACTGACTAGTGGGGAGAAAAAAAAAATGAAACGAAGTTTGAATGCAAATATGGTGGGACTCCATTCCCAGTCAAGATGGAGTAACTTGTCTTATCACACTAGTCTTCTTGCTATAAACAGCCAGAAAACAAATATATGAAGCAGCTATCTCAGACATAGGAAAAGAGACTGGTCCTCAAGAGAAGAGACACAAGTGAGCTATGTCCCACAAGAGACACTTTCTAGAATATGACACAAAGAGGGGAACTCAGGTAGAGCTGAAGATTTGGGGGTAGGTGAGGTAGAATTTGTGGGGTAGAGTATAAGAGGAGAGCACAACAAAGGGAAAGAACTCCAGAGGTCTGTATGGCATCCCCTGGAGTCCTCGGCTGAACACTAAGCTACAGGTGTGTGGGCTGAGACTCCACAATTAACAGGGGGCTGGTAAGTTGAACAACTTACATTACACCTGGCTGGGAGATATTCAAGTTCTGACCAGAGAGTGTGGAAAGAACTCACTGAACACATATCAGGGGCCATTTAGTGGAGACCTCGCAAAGATCGAACTTTAAGAGTACGGTCAAATAGCCCTGGAGTGCTTTCTGCACATAAAATCACCTCATTTCAGGCTCTTCTACTGCCTCCATCCTGGTGTTCCTCAGCCATGAATGGTTGCACCATTAGGCTTGTAGTTGTCCCTGTTGAATTTCCATGTCCAAAGGATTCCAGTCTTTTAGAGTGATCCCTTGTAACAAGCTACTTTTATGAAACATTGATGTATGACAGCAATTTTCAACCAGTGTGCCACAAGAATTTTTAAAACACGCAATACCTGACTATTTAGTCAGGAACATTAATCTCTTTTCCCATAATTTTCAAATGAAAAAATGATAACAAGCCAACACAACAATAACCATCTTGAGTGAATGAATCAAAATAATACCTATTTTTTGTCAGACTGGTGAAAAATATCTCTTTTGGTGTGCTGCAGAATCTTAGTAATTAGTTTATGAGTGCCATGAGATGAAAACAGTTGAAAATTGCTGATGTATGGCAAAGAGATTTGAGGGGTTTTTCATCTATTACCCCATGAGGTTCCTGCCTTTCTTAACAGCTCCATATGCACCCGGTATCTTTCACTAAACTACAAGACAGATGCCGGGCCACAGGCTCCTGCTCAATATTTAATTTTGAGTTTGTTTGCATGGGAGCCTTCTAAATATTGAAATACTTAGCAAATAGAAGAAAAAAATGTATAAGTGATTTTTGCAATTTACCACTAGGGAACTGGCCTGAACCAAAGTATGGATGCCTCCCTTTGGCAAGTCACAAAGCTCGATATT
The DNA here is from genome assembly GCA_039655065.1 of Glossophaga mutica. NCBI lineage: Eukaryota > Metazoa > Chordata > Mammalia > Chiroptera > Phyllostomidae > Glossophaga > Glossophaga mutica. Next base: position 106,853,137 of record CM077309.1, on the reverse strand, counting down.
TTTAAACCAGAAGTTACCGCTTTTTTTATATTAAAAATAAGCATATATTGTGCACTGAACCTGCAAAGCACTGAGCTAAAAGCAGAAAGAAACAGACACGTAAATGCCTGTGTGGCACAAACGATATTTAAATAAATACGAACCATAATTAAAGTATAAAGTTCACAGGAGTTTGAAAGAAAAAATAATCAAATTTTGGCTGTGAAGGAATCAGAGAATATTTTACAAAGGTTATGTGTGGCATTTTAGCTCTTGCTAGCAAGGGCATTCTGGGCCTGTTTAAATTACAGAGCTCCATCTATGAAGTGCAGGCTTGAGGAAGCACGACCTGCCTGGAGCGTTGTGTAGGGTGCGCAGGGATCCTAGCAGGAATAGGCTGGGAAGTTATGCAGGGCTAATTCGTGAGTGGAGAATCCTATGTGCTCGGTCAAGATGAGAGAAACGACTGCTTCTCAGATACATGCTATCCACGTGGCCCTGGGCTTGGCGTTTGCACACACCTTCTCTTTGGGTCCCTCACAACACTGGTAGCTAAATGCAGTTACCCACATTTTACTGAAAGGCAACCTGAGACTCAAAAGGCTGTGCAACTTGCCCAGTTCCACAAGATAGTAACATGGCAGAGTACCTCCAGGGTCTCTTCACAGTACTGTGCTCCTATCATACCGAGATGACCTGATAAAGGTTTGCACTTGAGTCTCTACACAATGGGCAGCTACCCGCACTGTTGCTCATTCAGCGCCATGCTAATGATCACCTTTCATTTTCACTTGGGAGATGTTGAGGGGAGGGGATGCGGTGTACTGTACTTGTTTACAAAGTACTTTTTCTACATTCTTCCACATAGCAGGGACCTGCCAGCTCTTGGCACACCTACATACTGCGCAACAGAGACAGAGAAGTGGAAACACCAAAGCCCAAGTTGATTACTTTAAGATTAGAATTTTGAATTTTATATATAAAATGGTTTTTTTTTAAGAAGTATAAAATACAGACAGAATTAGTGCTCTCCATTCTGTGAAAAGTCTCCAAAACACATAGGAAACCACTCTTTGTGAGACTTCTTCTACCCATCATTTTTTAAGGGTATTTTTTTTCTCTCAACAAGGGAATCGTAATAATGGCACAAATAGAAAAGTGAGGTGCTTCGTAGTTGTCAACCTGGAGCTTTGAATTACATTATCATTTAAATAGTGATAGCTGTAAAAAGTCATCAAATGCATATAATTTACAAATAAAGGATTCAAACCAGTTTTCATGGGGCAAACCCATCTTATACTTCTGTGGATCTCTGCATCCAGCTCTGTGAAGCTGCCTGAGAGTCTGGATGAGAGAATAAATGTGTAGCCTGTTTGGGATCAGCATCTAGGCTCAATGAATCATCACAGCCCCTATAAGGAGAATGTTTGTACTGGACTTTAGTGATTATTAGCTTTTATTTGTAAATGTTAGCCAAGTCCTGGTTGAATGGCGGGAAACCTAAGGCTAAACAAATCTAACGGGAAATCAGCAATTAGAAAATTAAAGCTGGTTTTAAAAACATTTTCTCTATGTATTGCTGATAATATACTCTCAAAGTGCTCTCCCATTCATCATATCATCTGACTCAACAACTGTTACAAGTGTGCAAATGCACACCTTAAGTGTGTGGACACTGGGTATTGTTATTGCCATTATTTGGGAAGCACATATGTCCTCTTCCTGGCCAGCACCAGCTTCCATAGAATGGGTGCCATGGCCTGTGACTGGTTTCCATGGTCCCAGTGCCTGGTACACTGACTCTGTAGGTGTATTTAAGTGTATGGAACTATAGGCAGAACAAAAATATAAAACCTATCTACTTTATGCATTTCTGGATTTTTAAAATGCCCATGAATAATAATAGTTAGTAGGCATAAAGCACTTACTAAGTGCTAGGCAATGTTCAGAGCCCTTTGTACGTATGAAATCACCTACCCCTCTGAACAAGGAAATGAAGTTGGTATTATTGCTGGCTCTCATTTTTCTGATAAGGGCATTGAAACACAAATAAATTAAATCACACAGTTAACACAGGGACTGAAATCCAGGCAGTCTGGCTCCCAAATCTGTGCTCCTAACCACTATGCTATACTTTTTTCATGTACCATTATAAATCAGAAAAAGAGTTTTACATTTTAAGAAGATGCAACCACCTTTGCTGGTAATAGCACTTGAACTTCTCCCAAAGGCTCCCTAAGGTAGGAAAGGCTCCTTTTACATCAACTCTAACAGCACGAACTACATTCTCAGACACCCACAAAGGCCATGGTTCAGCCTACTGATTGCCAGGAAGATGAATGAACTTCCATGAGTCACAGAAAGAAAAACAATTAATGTTTTGATAGTCAGAATTATTGTTTGTCACATTTAGGAATTGGTTATCACTGCAATAGTTATTCATATACATATACACAAGTCATACTATAAAAACTCTCTTATTATTTCCAAACCAGAGAGAAAGCTCTTTAGATGAAGACGGATTTCCAAGTGAGAAATGTAAATTACATTCCTCTCCTGTCACCCAAAAGGGACATTTCAGCACTTGCAAACTACTAAGCTGATACTGCAGCTGATGTTTGAAAGAAATCCCTCTATAAATCAATGCTTGAGGGTGGGAAAAGCAACCAGAAAATGGAAGATTTCCGTATGAGAAAGACTGTCTTGTGACGGGCGCTGACAGTGAACAGAGTGAAGTTAATTTTTGTCTCTGGCCTCTCTGCCTGGGGAACGCAGATGATGACAATATCTCAGTCCATGTTAGGGCACAACAGGAGACAATCAACAAGATATTAAAAGCAACAGCACTCGTCTGTGGTGAATTAATCTTACACATCTTTTTTCTGATCATAAAAATTATTTGGAGTCAATCTCTGGCTGAATTCCAACATCTACAAGAGTATCACCCAGTACACGCTAATTTTTGTTCACTTCTGTGTTTAATGCTTCAGCAAGTAAAGAAACTTAATTCTAAAGCTTTTCTTTAAAATGCACTAAATGCACAGTTATAATCTGAGTGATTCCATAGCCTACCTTCTTTGCAAAACATTTTTGAATTTTTGCCAACTGTCAAAAATACACATTGGGATTAGTTTACTGGCAGAGATATAAAACTAAAAAAATAATGAGGGAGAAATAAGGTGCTGGGAATAGCACAGTATGATGGGAACTAATGATTACCATGAATACCTTAGCCTTTTAATATTGCAACAAGAGTGATAGGTCACCTTTGAGTGGCCCCATACATCTGCTCCCTCCAAATGTACTTTTACTTTCTTTACGTTTACAACAGCCTGGTGAGGGAAGTGGGACAAGTACATTTTAATTTTGTAGAAAATTATGTAGCAAATAAAATGTCTAAAACTGTCTAAAATTGGAGCCAACTCTCAGTGCATTGTTCTTTGGACAGCAGAATTTTGTGACTGGCTGCATTAGGGTACTGTTATCACCAGGAGAGATACTCAGAAACACCCATATCCCTAGAGGATGGGCTCTGACTGCTCTGAATGGCTGCTAGGGAGGCTGCCAGGACTTCTCCTGTAGCCACCTGGTCTTGCTGACACCACCAGTCTGGTTGGACCGACTCCTAGCAATATGCAGGATGGATTTAATCTATTGGGGCATTCCTACTTTATGTAATAAATAAGTACATTTTAATGCAGAAAATGCATCAAATATTTGGGGGGGTAAACTGTAAAAGTACATAGTGTTTAAATTAATTTTATGGTGAATCCCATTGTAGGAAGCCATGCCTGATTTACTTGCTTTGCATATAATGGATTTGCTTAAAGTAACACCTGCATTTTAGATGCTACTGTCAATTGGTTATGGACAATGGACTTAGAGTTCTTTAACCTACTAGAAAATAAACAGAAAAGAAAATTAGATACTGTCTTGAAAACCTGGGAATTCTGATGATGCTGACCAATTTGTTTGAAAGTATTTTGGTTACCTTTTTGATTTTTAAATAACTGTTCCATTTCAAAGGCCCTATAGCCCAATTACTTTTAATTTAAAAATATGGGAGGCAGAAATCACTGAAGTTCATGTTGTAATCTGCCCCCCAAAAAGCTCCTTCAAAATGTATCTCTTTCTATTTTGATAGCCACAATCCACCACTTACTTCCCTTCACCCTAGATTACTACCCAAAATTCCCTAATGATTTGAGAGCAAAATCATAAAACAAATATGAATTCCCACTGTAATCTAATTCTATTTTTACATTTTGTACAGTCTACGAGAGAGAAGGACCTTGACCCTGAATACATATATACGTGCACCTGAGACTAGTGGTTTATCAAAATTGAACATTGAGTTTTGCGAATTCTCTAAGCTGCAGATGCCATTGTAACAGCCTACATGGTTCCAGTCCTACTATTAGAAAGGCTCACACAGCAAAAATATCCTAAAAAAATTAAAGCCTCCCTCAATGACTTACTTGTTTTAAGTCCTATTAATACAAAAACAACAGAGTCTTAAGAACGGGATTTGACCTTATCTCCTAACTACTCCAGGGATGACTTCTTAGAAAATCTAAACTTCATTTGTAATGGTGATGACCTCTTGTGAAATCTGAGTGGATGGATGAGAATAAATTGAAACACCACTGAGAAAAGGGACCTAAAATCAAATAGATCTACCCAAAGGCGCTCTGGGAGCTCAAGATCAACACAAATCGAATGCCTCCTCTACAAGTAGAATTAATCAGTCCTAAAAATGCCCTAACTTGCTACAAGGCAGTATTTTTTTTTTCAAGAAGTGCCAACTTTGTATTGATAAATATATTCTGTCTTAATTTCAAATTGCCATTCAAAATTATCCTACAAAATAAAAAAAAGCACCAATTTAAAATATCTGCCCTGATACCGTGTTATGTGGTTGCATTCTGCTTCTTGAAATTCACTGCGTTGTAGGGATGCAGACACTTTTTCTATCCTAAACTGTGGCGTAGGAACCTTAAACATTACGAGCCTAGTATAGGCCGATTCAGCACTGGATGGAATGATTCTGCTCTTCATATGCATCCTGAAAATGTCTTGGGGCTATCTTAATGTGAGCAGGGCCATTAGATCCTTCCTGAAAAGCATTACTACAAAATAAAGTAACCTCTTGTAACACTTATGGTCCTGGGCATAGAACAAGACCATTGTGGGTGACCTGATTTCATTTCAGTGACTGTCCCAGTAAGAATGACATCATCCCATTCTTTTTTCTTGATCTCCACTTGTGACTGTCCCAGTCCTCCAGCACCCACCCTTGTCATAATTGAACTGCTCATTCCCTCCCTCCCACTCCCCACCCTTCATCCCCAGGGAAATGGCTATTTTCCTCTTCACTTCCTGCCTGTATGTATCATCCTAGCAAGAGGAAAGGGTCTTCCTCTGGTTGGTTTGTTTCCTCATCATATTAGAAAAAGCACTGTTCTATTGGTAGCCAAAGCATCCTGAGAGGGCCATCTGTGGGGACAGGTCTCAGATGAGAGTGGAGAGGATCCAGCTAAAAAGACTCGCACGGCCTGCTGAGGACAATGTTGCTCATCCCAGTTGGGGTTTGGTATTTTCTTTAAACACCAATTGGTCGGCTTTGTGGATGTATTGTCCAAGCAGATCCATTTAACTAGGTCCACACATGTGTGCAGATCTGTATGCTAGTGCACACAAACGCTTGCTTTAGCACTTGGGTGTGTAAGCAGACTTGCGTGGGGAAGTATTTAATTTCAGAGAGATGAAAGGAGGATGCAGGGGAGGACACTAGTTTAAAAACTGGCATTAAAAAAGCAACCAAATAGAGTGGCTGTGTGAAGCAAGGTATTGATTGTGGAGTATTTTATGATGCCTTTTTGCAGGAAAAAATCAAAATCAACTATCATGTCCAACATCAATTTATACGTTCCACATCCATCGTGAACGTGATGCATGAATTTAAAATATGAGCTATGCAGACAATGCAGAAATTATGCAGTTTTGATATAAAGGTACGTGAAAAAAATCAGAATAAACTGTGCCTTCTCCAAGACTCCAATTATGTAAAATATTAGGTGGTACCATATGAATCTGCTGCTTTTGTAGGTCAAAAATAGTCAAATAGCAGCAATTTTCTATGATTCCACATAACATATAATCATATAGGAAAGACATAAGCTTGGGTTAGGTGTGTGTGTTTTTTGAACACTTAAATAATTACCTATTAGGTAACTAGTATATTGTTTTTACAGTTAATACATTATTTTAACATTAGGATTCTGTGTAATAAATTGCCCTCTTTAATGAGAAATGTTAATGAGAAATGATCACAGTTTGCTTCTTAACACCCCAACTCAGCTCCTTATATTCTGCACCAAAACTTTAATGCTCACTAGATAGCAAGATGAGGATAATTTTAGCCGTTTTGGGGGTTTGCATCGGAAATCGAGTCCTTGACAAGATTTAGTTCAGTATTATAGTCTGTGAACTATTTTTTAAAAATCACTTAAATTGAAATTAATATACTGAGTCTAATTTCTAACATTAAAAAAATACCAGAGAGGCACAGCTAAGGAGGGCTTATGATAAAATTTTCCATCCCAAGTAGGCGTGAACGAGGCTAGGAAACATCTTAATTTCCTTACAAACAACATAGTCGCTGTTCAGAGTTATCCATCTGTGCACACCAACCCTTGCCTGGCAGGGCAGTGTTTGAGTCCAGAAGGTACAAGAGCAGCCATTCAGATTTTGGCAGGTGTATCTCAAGCCAAAAACTAGTCTCCACAAAAATTGCAGTATGTGCCACAGGTGTGAACATTTTTGACAAGAGCCCTCAAAAATCTCCCCCAAGCTGTGAAATTCAATTATCCTTTTGGTGTCTTACTATATGTGAATCCAACCTATGTCTGCTTGGAACAGGAGAGTATCTTCTGGCAATTGAACAGCCAGGAGATGCTGGGCAGCTTCTGAGATTTGCTTATAACATCTCCTGGTTCTGTTTCTTGCATTATGTATTTTGGGGGTGAGGCCAAGTTCGATGAACTGCAGGTAAGCAGTTTTTAAAGCTGGAAAAATATTAAATGAAAGAACTTTATTACCCAGGTGACACGAGCAGACAGGCAATCAAAAATGCACAGGGCAGCATTTCAAAACCCTAAGGGCCATTGAAGTGGTCCCTATTTTATAAACCTGACTGTCACAGCACACATAGAAAGAACTGATTTCTTTCTACAGAATTTCCCCAATGGGAGGATTGTAGGTCTACGAATACAGTGTGGTGGTGGGAAGTGACTCAGCTACCTATCTAATCCTTCTCAGATGATAGTTGAGGAGGGGTAGAGATCTCTGACATGAGCAGCTGGTTAGGCTGAATTTTCCGGCACAAAGACAGAAAAAGCAGACTGCAGCCTGTTCAGGCTGGAGGTCCACGGATTTTTAAGAAAAAAAGTGCCACGTATGTCAAACCTGAACAAGCAATTCTAACTTGATCCAACATTAAACACATTTCTATTTTCTCAGTAAGAACATGCTGAGAAATGAAAAGGACATTATGTTTAAAGCGGTGAAATTACCCACTGAAGCAAAGTGTGAAATGAAAGATTGCTGGCAAGATACTAAGCAACACGGCATTCCAGAGAAGTGGCCTCTCCATACACAGGAGAAGCTAAGAGATGGCATTAAGACACCAGGTCTTCCCAGGGGCCTCTTGGGAAGTATAGGAGAATTCCAGTACTAAGGGTTTTCCAGACTCGTCTATAGTTAATTTTGAATGGCATGATCCTGAAGGCCAGCTTCTTTCTTTCCTACAGAAAAGGTGATGTGTTGGACCAGAGATTCACAATGAAAAGGTTGGAAAACTGACTCTAGAAGATGAGGAAAGAGCTCTTAGGGAGTCGCAGTTCTACTGTTTATTGAAATTATTCCCAAATAGATATCTTTTTTAGTTTCTGTTATGGAATTTTTTTCCTCTCCTGTCTGGAGTTTTGAAGTAAGGAGTCCTAAACTGCAACATGTCTTCTCTCACTGTTGACGAACTTGTGGACAGCCAGCATCCAATACACAACTGGTAATTCCCCACAGCACCTGCAGACAAGGCTTCGAGAATTAAGGAGTGACTGCCAGTGACCAAGATTTTATGTCAAGGAACTAACTGCAGTCTCCCATATACTTCCAGCCATGTCCCATCTTCACTTGCCATTTGTAGTATGAAGACAAGAAAAAATGTTTAATTCTATAAGTATTGGAAAGAGAAGTTGCATAAATCCTCAAAAGGCAAACCTAAAATTCAGGCCAGACTTGTTGAAGACTTCGTTTTGTTTTTTGTGTGAGGTTCATTAACGTTTTAGTGATTAAGACTTTTTTCAAGTCAACCAGGGCCAATACAAGGTTTACTTTTTCTTTTTTAAATCCTCACCTGAGGACATTTTTTTTTTGCCTTTAGAGAGAGGAAGGAAGAGAGGGAGAGAGAAACACCTATTGGTTGCCTCCCACATGCACCGGACTAGGGACCACCTGTGCCTGGACCAGAGATCGAACCCGAAACCAAGGCACGCACCCCTACTTTGGAATTGAACCACAACCTTTTGGCTGCCAGATGGCCAGGGCAGATGGAGAGAAACTGGACCGGGTGCCTTTGCTATGCGCCCAACCAGAAATGAGCCCTCAACCTAGGCATGTGGCCTGACCAGGAATTAAACCCCCAACCTTTTGGTTTCCCAGACCATGCCCAAGCAACTGAGCCACACCAGCCAGGGCCAATACAAGGTTTAAATGAAATCAAACAAAGGGCAAAGATTTTGAAGAGCTGCAACTGGAAATCAAGAGGAACTTAACAGTTTCCACTGTGTTAGTTTTGGTTGCGGGTGGAAGGAAACTACTTTCAATGTTAACATTTGAGAAAAGACTCAAAGGGGTGTGAGCTCGTGTGGATCAAGATCACCAGAATGTTTTTGCAACCAGGGTTGGATTGTTCAGGTGGGTCTCCATAACCCTCCCTGGCCCCACATCAGTCTTGGCGCTAATAATTACATGGCCAAGGCAAGAAACTATGAAGGCCAGCTGTGAAGAAGACAGGGGACAGCTGTACAGTTTGGACTCTTGAGTCTGCGCATGACCGGGTGTAGCTGGCCTGCCAGCCACTGTCCCTCTAATCCCCCTGAGCTTCCTGAACAGCTCATGGCATGTTAATAGAGTTCTATATTCTTTAGGTACCTATTTTTCAGTCGGTTCTTTTGCCATTCCTGAAGACTGATTTCATGAAATCGCTCTGCCACATTTAAGGTCCCTTTCAGCTTTCACCCAAGAAGGATGACACCACAGGAGGGCGGAGGACTGCTCTGTTTCTTAAAAATTCCCTAACCGTGAACCCTTCTGCTCGTCAAGGGACACGGAGCACTCAGAGTTAATTAGCACCTTGGTTCAATTAATTGAGAGATAAATATTTGATACGAGTACCTTTGAAGGTTTTCAGCAATTACTCTGTCTTGGAAAACCTGCATATCATTTGCCAAATTCAGCTTCTTCAGATGGTGGTGGGTGGCCGTCAACACCTAGGGTGGAGGAACCCGAAAGTGCCATCAGTGGTGTTTAGTCAGTGATTTCTCGAATCTCTCAGATGTTGTTGCCCTTTCACAGTTTAAAAGGAGGACGCCATTAGGAATAATATTCTCCAAATTTCACCCAGACTGACTTTTTTACAATCACTCACCAGAGACTCTGAAGCTTTGTGGGTAATTTAGTCCTTTTGTACAAGTTTCCATTTGACTCTCTCCTCAAGGGAAAGACTTCCATTAGATTCATTGGATATTATTCTTTGACTGGATTCCATAAAACCAATAAAGTAGAGTATCTTTTTAAAAGTTTACAAAGTGTTTCAGGTTTAAAAGTTGAATGATGTCTCATTTTAGGTTATGAGATATATTTTAAAGGAAAATGTGCTGAATCAAAATCTTCTAATATTGTTGCAAGCTATCATTTGATAAATAGCACAGTAAGCATTTACAAGTGGTTAGATTTGTTTCTATTCTGCATTTATGGCAGTTGAAAAATTTAAGTGCCTGAAATCAACTTAGATATCTTAAATAAGAGGAACCACCTATTTTAATGTATTAAGTATTTGGTGAAGCAATCTTGCTGCCATGAACACCACCATGTACAATGTACACATTATATATGAATGTGGATATATGAGCTTGAAGAGAAAATATAAGATACATGACATATATCTTATAAGAGAAAATATAAGATATATAACACATATCTTATAAGATACAAGGATAGGAAAATGACAAGCACTAACAACTCAAAATTTCCTTTACATTTAAAAATATTTCTCTTGCCCATGTAAATGTTAAAGCATTCATCTGGAACTTTCTTTTTACCTCTTCACCAGTGAATACAACTGTATGTTGGTGTACAGAATGCAGAGAAGGGGATCTCAGAGGTAATGGGTGGAGATTACTTCCCTCAACACAACAGACCTGGAATCTCCTCTTGCTCTGAACTGGCCCTGGTGATTCAGAATAAAAGTGGGCAGTTCCAAGTCCTTCCCTCTGTTCTAGAAGCTTCCCTCTTATGGGGAGATTGCTGCAGCTAGGCCTCCCTGGTGCTGCCCTGTTGCTGCAGGACTCTTCCTCCCACGTCACCCTTATCACATCTCTTCCCATTCCCAGCAGGAGTTCGACTCCTCCACCCACTTACCCTGCCCTCTGTCATCCGGCACACCCAACCCGGGCCGCTCTTTGATCACGCCCTGCACTTCTCTCTCGGGAGTGGACGAGCTCTAGAACATTTATATTCCCTATTTCCATGTCTGATAACATTACAGATTATTAGAAGCATTACATAGATGTCCACATTTTAAACATCTTCCAGGAGGACATGTAAATGTTCATATTTATACTTGTGCATGGCACTTTGTGATGTCCTGAAGTAAAAGTACAGATTCAAATGCGAGGCTGCAAGCATCTGGCTGTGGTCATGCCGGCATAACCCAATGTTAAAATCACAACTTTCTGTGATTATTCTGGATCTTCCACAGGGAGCAGCAGGCCCTGGAATTAGATGCCTAAATTTCAGGCTACAGCATTTATCGGCCTTGAATGAGTTCTTCAGTTTCTCTGTGCCTCAGCATCCTCCTCTGAAAAAATGGAGATTAAATATAATATCTACCTAATAGGGTTGATGTGAGGATTACAAGCAAACATCCATGTAAAAAAATTTAGAAGAATTTGTGGCCCATGATAAACATTCAATAAACACTGGCAATATTTAGTACTTGGAATGAGTTTTTTGTTGTTTTTTTTTTTTAAACCAGCAATAATGATACAATTTTCCTTGTAGTGGTTACGTGCAATCAAAAGACATTTTCATAGCATGAGACCAGAGTTTTCATAAATTGTATAAATGGAGGCTTTGATTTATCATCGTTATACTGGATAAGACAGTAATGTAATAATTAAGTTGCTCCAAGCTACTAAAGAAAGAACTAAGGCAGCCTAAATGCCTGCTTGATATGTGTACATTCGCAAGAGTCAAATGCTTTCTGCTGCACCGTATGAAGTCGTACTTGCCAGAATAGAGCAAGATGATAGGATGACAGAGCCAGCAGGGTTCTCTGACTCTTAACCTTGACCCCAGCTGAGGTACTGCCTGGATCCTTTCTGCCTTTATAAGTTCCAACTGGTGATAACTCGTTTTCAATGGGCAGAGTACTAAATGTGCAAATAGAAATGTTTAGGAAAATAATTCTCTTTAAGAATTTCATTAAGGAACACTTGGTTAAAACAAACTTATTCTTTAGTTTCAACAAAACAGCATCACCTGGAAAGTCATTAATATTATTCTTTAGAATATTATTGGTTTATGTTTTTTTTTCTTAAATATATTTTATTGATTATGCTATTACAGTTGTCCTTTCTCCCCCATCATTCCCCCCACCCTGCACACCCCCTCCCACCCACATTCCCCCCTTTAGTTCATGTCCATGTGTCATAAGTTCTTTAGCTTCTACATTTCCCACACTATTCTTGCCCTCCCCCTGTCTATTTTCTACCCACTATCTATGCTACTCATTCTCTGTACCTTCCCCCCCCTCCTCCCACTCCCGTGTTGCTAACCCTCCATGTGATCTCCATTTCTGTGGTTCTGTTCCTGTTCTAGCTGTTTGCTTAGTTTGCTTTTGTTTTAGGTGTGGTTCTTAATAGCTGTGAGTTTGCTGTCTTTTCACTGTCATATTTTTTATCTTCTTTTTCTTAGATAAGTCCCTTTAACATTTCATATAATAAGAGCTTGGTGATGATGAACTCCTTGAAGTTGACCTTATCTGAGAAGTGCTTTATCTGTCCTTCCATTCTAAATGACAGCTTTGCTGGATAGAGCAATTTTGGATGTAGGTCCTTGCCTTTCAAGACTTCAAATACTTCTTTCCAGCCCCTTCTTGCCTGTAAGGTCTCTTTTGAGAAATCAGCTGACAGTCTGATGGGAACTCCTTTGTAGGTGACTGTCCCCTTATCCCTTGCTGCTTCTAGAATTCTCTGCTTCATTTTAATCTTGGCTAATGTAATTACGATGTGCCTTGGTGTGTTCCTCCTTGGGTCCAACTTCTTTGGGACTCTCTGAGCTTCCTGGACATCCTGGTAGTCTATTTCCTTTGACAGATCGGGGAAGTTCTCCTTTATTATTTGTTCAAATAAGTTTTCTACTTGTTGCTCTTCTTCTTCTTCTTCTTCTGGGACCCCTATAATTCGGATGTTGGGATGTTTAACGATGTCCCGGAGGTTCCTAACCCTCTCCTCATTTTTTTTAATTCTTGTTTCTTCCTCGTTTTCTGTTTGGTTGTTAGTTTCTTCCTTCTGGTCCACTCCATTGATTTGAGTCCCAGTTTTCCTTCTATCTCTATCAGTTCCCCATGTGTCTTCCTTCATTTCACGTATGGTTTTGTTTTTTATTTACTTAGAAATTTATTTTGGATTTTTAATGATCTGAATACAGTGATATTATTACTGTGGGTTGATAGTTATATAAATATAATTCACGTAATTTATACCTAGGTTTTGGAGGTATGTAAGTCAATGCTGAGGGCTCCGTGGTCCATTGATCGGGCTGGGAGATGGAGGGGAGCCCCGATCAGCCTGCCTTCCTCTAGGTCCCTCCCATGAGCCTCTCTTCAAACTTTCATTTCTGCTGTTCTTTACCTTAAAAAGTCTACTGTTACTTCCTCCACATATGCAAATTTTAAGCACCATTCTGGGATCAGCTGAAGTCCCATATCCTGACAACCTCAGTTTTCATTGATTTATCTCACTAGCAGTCCTACAACACTTCAAATCTGTGCCACATGATGCAGCATTTAGTTATAGAGTTTCTGCTGCCTGCACAGTCAAGGTCTCATCTCTCTGGGAAAATCTTAAGGGTCCTGCGGGGGAGGGTTTTACCTCAGGCTCTGTCTACATCCTATAGTTTTATCTTAGTGTGGCCCCAGTAACTACTGGGAACTGACATCTTCACTGGATAGTCAAGACCTAGTCACATAGTGATCCTTGGTTTGTTTTGGAGTTTAGTAAAGTTTCAGCCCAAAATATGTAATCGAGACCCTGAACGGTTCTTGAGGCAAGGGTAAATTGTAGGCCCACAGCCCTGAAGCTGGGCCACACAAACCTGAATAGCAAGGGGGACCACTGGCCTAGTTCTGGGTCATTTACCCTTCCTTTTTCTTAAGCCAGAGCTATGACATTTTCTGTCAGCAATGACTCAGCACAAAACTCAGAAATGTGTGTGTTTGTGTTCAGAGAAAGAAAGGGAGAGAGAGAGAGAGAGTTCATGAGTCTCAGTTTCTCTGTTGGTAAAGTAAAATATAAGATTGGAAGACCTCCAAATCCCTCCCTGTTCAAGAATTCTATAAAACTTTGGCACATATGCCCATTGATTTGTCACTACCATCCATAACTAAGTGTGGGTGTGTGCCAGAATTTCACCTGCTGATAATACGGTGGGAAGTTAAGCTTGATGGTTTAAGAGCTGTACTTGAAAAGTTTGGTTTGGCTGCTCTCTCTATATTAGTGTTATTGCACTTAGCACTTACGAATCCATGCCATAAAGCAAGTAGATGATTGCACTTAACTTTCTTGGCTTTCTCAGTTGTTCAGAAACTGAGCTGCATTTCCTGGCTCTCAAACTTCGTAAACTCATCAGATTTTGCTGCAGAAAAATGTCACTAAAATAACAGTTCTCAGTGGAAAACACTAGCACCATTCAGAGTGAAATGCTGAAACAGTAACTGATATTTTTAAACTGTGAACTGGAGGTATTTTTCTATGCTGTGCACATATATACATTTAGACAGATGTGTAAGGTAAAAGTTTATTTTTCTTAGGTAGTTGCACTTTAATTGTCTCCTCCAAATGGCTTTAGTCTTGCTGCAGAAGTGCTTTCTGCCCTTGCTCCCTTGGTCTTAAGTAATAAATAACTGGTTCCACACTGCTTTCCCCAAGGAGTTGTTGGAAGGTCCAAAATGTCCTCATTAGAAAACTTGCGTTGAACCGCACGAATCTTGCTGTGGTGACGGTGCACGCATGTGGGACGATTACTTCATGCACAATGACATGAGACCGCAAAACATGTGAACAGGAAGCCAAACCCAAGAGAGACTTGGGGAGCTTCCAGCTTTCCATGGAGCTCAGAAAGAAAAAGCAAATGCAAAAATATTCTGAACTCAGGTGTCTGGGGGACGGCACAGCTGTACCCTATACGCTCTTCAAACACGGCCTACAGAGCATGGTGGCTCGGGCAGCACCCAGCCTTCAGGGGACCGTAATGTCAGCAAATCCAGAAGATTGTGAAGTTGTAGCCCTTGCTTATAAAGCCACGACTGCAACTGAGGAATGTCCAGCACCATATATGGAAGCTCAGTATACTCTTCATACTTTCAACTGTGCTAATGGGAATTCCCCAAGTATATCCTGCTCCTTTCTTAAACAATAAGGTTTCCTATGATGCAAGCTCATCTTATTCTAAAGTATATATTTGGTGATTATTTGGTATAACTGAGATAGACACAGTTCCTTTTCAGAACTCTTCATTTATTTTGTCGTTTTATGGAGGAAGCATTTTAGCAACAATAGAAACCTTTTCAAAAAAAATAATTTCAAAGCCAAAGATAACTTCCGGAGTTTGGAGAATTTTGAAGTGCGTCATCGGGTGCCAAATAGAATTCAGATTTTAACCAAATACTATCATTTTCCCTCCCTTTATATACATATATCATCTTTCTGATGAGTGATGAAACTCTTTATATTTACAGGTAGACATAGGTTCTTTAATCTATGCCAGGTTGGTTTATACCTGGCATATAAATGGGTTTATACATGGGTTGATACACTTTGCCCATCAGAAGACATATTATGTGACTTTTCAAGACTAGTCATGAAGTCTGGTGCTAAGCCCCTTCTGTAACAAATGGCATTTGCTCTGAAGTGTTTAGGTGGGGTAAGAACTCTGAAATCCAGGAAATCTGGTAGAAGCTTTGCCACAAAGATTGAGTGCCGAGCGGGAGATAGTTGTAAGGGTAAAAGAAAACTAAGGTTATCAAGTAATCAGACCTTAAAGACTTAAAAAGCCGCAGCTTCCTGTCTGCTAATCAGGCTGTTTTCTATTCATTCTAAATGTTAAAGTTCTTCCACTTGCCATCATTGAAAAATTCACAAACGTTACCCACCCCTCCTTCCCTACTTTGTACCAGTCAGGCACATGGGGAAAAACTTCCCGCTTACACTGAACGAGGAAGAAAAGGTTTGTAGGCTAAGCAATGCTTTAGGCTTAGAATTTACCTCCTTTACTCTAGTCTCTGAGCAGATCCCCTAATTCAAGGGAAGTGAAAGAGCTCACTAAGGAAAGGACTGCTTCTTCATGAATAAATATGCATTCTTTATGAATAAATATTCTATTAGTCCACAATTTTTTCCCTAGTCTCTGCTCATTCCTGAAGGCTCAGCAGACGTAACAATCACCTTTTTTCTGAGGGTATATATAGCTATTGGCAAGACTGCCCTAGACCTGGCCTTCCTGTTGAAAAGTTAATGGGAAATTCACCTACTCGACAACAGCAGGGATACAAGCTGAAAGCTCAGAGGCTGAGGATCCTGGATACTGTCATTTTGGGGAGGCATTGAGCATAGTAGGGAGAGTCCAGACTTAGTTTCTCTTTAAAATTTCCAAGAAATATTTAGCAATTTTAAATGTTTAAAAAAACTACTTTTGATTTTTACTCAGTATTGTAATCTAACTGCTTCCTGACATCTCAACTGCACGTTTACCTGACTACCTCAATTTTCTCCTGTACACATGTGCCTCCTCTTGTTTTATGGGATTCCATGAGAGCTACCCAGTTGCCCAAGCCCAAATTAACATCATAGACATTTCCTTTTCTCTCATTCCCTTCATTCACTCCCCAGGCTGAGAATGTTCTACCTTCTAAATATCTCTGGATCTGTGTCTTATTGTCCACCTGCCCTGCTCAGGATCTCAGCTTTTCTCACTTGTATTCTGCGCTTGTCTTTTAGCTGGACCCCTAGCTTATAGTATGGTCACCCACAGGCATTTGCCAACCCAAACTCCACACTGGACAGTATGTCATCTACATGAACTCTCCCTCAAACATCGATCATAATTACTGTCCACCTTCTCAGCCCCATGCAAAGTCCTCCCTTGTAGCCCCACGGACGAGTGATCCTGAAAGCGCCCGAACTGAGCAAGTTAAGGAGCTTGTGTTGTAACGCTCCCATCACTGAGATGGCTTTGCTACAAACGAACAATCAAAAAAAAACAACACAGTCTATTGAACCAAATAATGTCTTAGTGCTGTAGTTGACTTACATTTCAGCCCAAGCTTTTTATATCAACGTGAACCTACGAAACAAACTTTTTGTGGATCACGAGCTGGTCCGGTTTTAAGTTTGATTTTCTCTAGAGTAATTGGTCCAAACACCTCAGCATGAAGCACCTGAACACCTAAGACTGAGCCCCTGACTAACTCTCCAGCCCCCTTACATTCAACACTCTAGCACCAACTGAAACCAGTTCCTGTCCCCAGGCTTTCTCACTTCTCCTCTCCAAAGCTCTTCCCATTGGGAATGTCCTTCCACATTCCTGCTGGTCCTTTAAAAGGCACACGATCCACATCATCTTTGTGAAAGTTCCTTTGACTTTTACTAGGAGAGATAATCACTCTAGCCTCGATTCTGCCACTTAATCTTGAACTCACTTTTGTTTTCACAGGTATTATCCTGTTAAGAAAATTTTCTGTCTCCTCAGACTATGAACTCTTCCAGGGCAGGATATTAATCTTGTTCACCTCTGAATCACTAGTGCCCAGCATAACAGGCAGTATGTAATAGATGCTCAATAAATAAAGGAACTGAATCAAAAAATGGAAGAAAAATAATAGAGTTAACAGAAAAGTCCTGAAGTTGACTGAAACACTGCTATTTTCAGACACTGTGCTAGATATTTTACACATATTACCTCCTATGCCTTTCAACAATCCTCTCCTTGGGGTTAATAGTCTTGATCTTATTTAATAGAGGTGAAACCTGAGGCTGAAAATCTTATAGATCTTGCTGCTGGTCATATAACCAGGTAATGGCAAAACACAAGCCTCAAATTGGATCCCATCAGAGTTTGTGTTCCTTCTGCTATGGCTTAGTATGCCTTTGAGGCTAACGTTGAGCTTATGTGGCTGATCTTGGTTAATTAAATTAGCTAGAGTATAGAATTTAGTGTTGACAGATCACTTTTAAATTTAGGGATAAAAACAACTAGAATTTGGTCTCATTTTCATCTTTAATTATGCCTTAGAATTTTTTGGAAGCCCCAAAGAATTCTGAATGAAAATGTCATATAAACAAACTCTGAAGTATAAATATAATTTCATTATGTTTCCCATGCTAATTGGATAATGAAAAAGTAACTTTATTGCATTATGAAACTTAAAAAATCTTTCCAGTTGGTCTATTTTGGGTATTATACTACTGTGTAAAATACTGAACATTAGATAGGTAAAACAAATGTAAGAGTTCAAGATAATTAAATATATATATTTCATATATATACACACACATATACACACATTATTGTTTGCACATCTGTATGTCTGAAGACAAGCTCAGTCAGTTAATCAGAGCACTTATGTTATTAAAAGTGAGAGGTCTTGCTCTTCTACATTATTACCAAATTACATTCCCCAGTTTTCTTACCTGAAATAAAGACAGGAATTTTCTGCATCTCATAGTGCACTAAGTTACAATCATGATTTTATAAATGTAAATTGTACAACTACCCAAAATAGAACTTTATTTTCTCGGCTTGTTCAACTAGCAAATCATACTTTCTAACGTGTGCATAAATCATATGCTTCTCAGTATAATTCAAGAGTTTGAAACTCCCCATTTGTTGAAAGACAATTTCTCAAGCAATGAGCATCATCTACTGTTAATTCAGCATTCTTTGCGGAGACATAAGCTTTGGGTCTTGCCAGACCACGTTCCCTTCATCTTTAGGCCCTTCAGCTACGCAGTGAAAAACTGAGCAATTCACTGGTCCACTAGAGTCTCTGTATTTTATAGAGTTTATACAAGCTGCTGCAAGTTTCGAGCCCACCAGGAAAGATGGCATCTAGTTCACAATGTGAAAAAAAATTCCAACAGTTATATTTGCCTGAAACTGTGAGCATGAAAGCAGGGAAACTGAAGATCCAAGTTGTTGCCTAACAAGCCAGGTGAACAGCCAAGGCTCCTCTCTAGGCTGTAAAACAGTCAGGCACCACCAGGACCTGGTGAAAGTAGCCAATTTCAGCACCTCGCCTGGGTGCTATTTGGGTTCAGTGAATTATCACAGAAACCTCATACTCCTCCCATTATGTTTATTTAGGAGGGACACAACTGGGTGGAGAACTTTGGCCTGAAATACACTTTCCATCATCTAAGAATCTGAATGAGGGGAGTGAATAAATAACATGAAATGAACTAGACAGCAAGGAAAGTTCATGTCCTTCCTTTTTAAAGAAAAAGCAGAGCATCATACTTACAACAGCTGCCTTCAAAATCTTCTCTAGAGGACAAGCCTTGGGCACTGGCAGCCTGCAGAGGAGCACAGATAAGGTGACAGTGGCACCTTCTTCCTCCCGAAGGCCAGAGTTATTGTTCCTTAACTCCCCTGACCTCCCCGGGGCAGCAGCCAGGAAGGCCTGGCCTCAGACCCTCGCTGCCCTCCCTCCTGGCCTCCTGGCCTCCTGGCCTCCTGGCCTCTGAGCTTCAAGCTGGGGTTTCCTATTAGCCGCCTAAGCCACCAGGCCTGACACCAGTCTGAAGCTTCATTAGGGACAGTCTGCCAAGTGCTTGCAAGATGAAGAGAGTTATATAAGCCCGAGGATTATAATCATCGCACACCCCCATAGAACCACGGCTGCCAAACAAAAGGCAGTTCCAAGAAGAGGAGGAGCAGAGGCAGAAGTTACACTGAGGGTGAATTTCGGGACACTGTTGAACTGACTGGGAAAATAAGGCAACTCAATCTGTGTATGCAAACCTCGGCAAACAAACAGGGAGCTGCAGCTGGCCGCTGGCGTCGGCGAGGGGGGGGGTCGGGGGGGGCGCGGGGCGGGGCGGGGGACGCTGTGGGGAGGGGAGTCGGAGTTTCCAGAGACGCGTTCCGGCCCCTTCCTCCAGCACCCAGCACAGTAGCCGCCTGTGGCAGGATGGAGTGGACGGAGTGGACGAGGAAGATGTGGTATTTGGAAAGGCAGGAGTTCCAGACACCAAGTGCTTAGTAAACAGTGATGTTTCTTAAGAGTCATACCAGGTGCTTCTGACGCTTTTCTAGATTCCTGGCCTCTTGTTTTCTTAATGACGGTTTGTAGGGAGTTCCCTGTGCCAGGGCCAACCCTCTATATTAATCCTCCATCCGTCTCAGCTCTTTTCCTGGTGGCAGCAATAACCCAGGAGGCGGGTTCTTTACCCCCGAGCCTGGGTCATCTCTGCCACCTTCCCGCCCCACCTGTGCACCTCCTGTTTTCATTAGATTATTATTATCCTGCCGCGTTCCCGGCACTGCTCCCCAACAGTAAGGAACTTCCTCATCCTGGCATTCAAAGCTTCCATTGGCCCGCACACCGATTTCCTGCTGCCTCACCTACCCCGGCGTTCGAATATGACTCAGTCACCAAAACTCAGGCAGTTTACCTCCCACCCTTCCGCACAGCCCCTTCCTCAGCCGGGAATGTCTTCATTCCCACTTCCTTCAAACTTTCGTTCAGATCCCATTTTTGCCACAAAAGCCTCCCTAAATTTCGATTCTGCTTTTCTGTTTTCATTCCTCACATGTGTGGCTTCATATAGTTGGGGATCTGCGTGGTTCTCCGAGGTGGCTGGGCTGCCTAAAGCGGCACTTAATGTGTGCTTGCTGAGTTTGACTGACAGCTGACCTGATTTTAACCCGGGCCATCAGTCTGGGAGTGAACCCGGGCCTCAAGTCACCTCCACGGGCTCAGGTGAAAGCTGCTACACGGTAGTGAAGTGTTGATGTTGACATTGTGGGGTGGGCTTGTGGGGGGTTGTGATATCCTTTACTTTTATGTATGTTTACAAATTTTTATAATTTTTGAAAAGCTGTATAAAACGTGGCAAGGAGCGTCGAAGTTTTCGTGGTGAAGCGTGCCTACACTTTGAGTCAGCTCCCTTTAAAGCGTGAGTGTGTGAGGGATGCTGGCATCGACTGAGCTGCGGTACTGCACATTAGAAGACCCATAAAGTGGTGCTTGCTTTTAATAGGATGCCAGGAAAATTCCCCAAAGGTATGGTTTTCAGAAATCACACACTTCTGGGATGCATTTTCTGGGGGAACCCCTCCACTGTTCAAAGAATGCAGGCTATCACAACAGCAGCTCAACAAATGAACAGCAGCTTCTCTGCTGAATTGTTTTATGACAAGGGATGAAATATCGAACATGAGCTGTTAGGTACTGAATGTCTTGTGGCTTAGTATTAAAGGGTTCTTACTGACATCTCCCCTGTTATTCTTTGATGAAAGCAATGTACTTTAAATTCCATCGGGGTGGTTGGATCAACCATGGTGTCATTTAAGAGACTTGGGGTGTGTCTACCCAGCACATGCTCTCTAAGGCATACAGAATGTTCAGTGAATTAGAAGATTTTCCCTCCTCCACTAATTTGGAACAATAAAAACTAATTCAGGTTTTAAAGAGGAATTTTAGCCTCGAGTTCTTGAGGTTGGAGCCTCAGGAATAACAGAGGTCTTCTTGCAATTTAGTAGTTCAAGGATAGGATCTTCCCACAAGATGTGCTGCTCAAGCCAGAGGCGTAACCTTCACTAGAGCTGCCATGCAGGAGTCCCCACTGGTGAGAGCTAGGCGCTTTACATGCATTCCCAACCTAACAATTGTTCTGCAATAGAGCTATTTTTGTCTTCACTTTACTGACGGGAAAATTGGTCATACAGTTTAGGAAGTGACGGGACTAGGATGTGAACCTCAGTCTGACTCCATAGTCTGCAATTTTTTCCATTCAGCTGGAAGCTGGGAGGAACCTTGGATAGTATCTCATCTGCTGGTTTTCCAACTGGGTTCCAAGGAGCCCTAGGCTTTCAAGGAAGTGCTTGAGGAATCTTGGGGTGGGGGGGCAGATAGGGAAGGAGCAAATGCAAGGGGGAGGTCAGGTCAATTGGGCTTGAGCTCCTGTTACTGGATTCAAACAAAGAAGCTTCATTTCTACCTGTTTTATAGAATGACCTTAAATTTTGTTTGAAACAATGGTTTTGCTACTAAAAAATATTTTAAAACTCTTTATCTAATTTGATTTCCTCATTTAAAAAAGGTATAGAGCTTGAAATTCAGAAAGATTAAATGCCTTACTCAAGATTTTTGTAACAGCCCAGCATTAACTTCAGGTGTCAGTGTCTGCCTGAAACTATTGGCCTCTCCATGTTATTTCTCCTCGCTTGTTACATCCCAGGGAAAATGAGAGACAGGCAGACCTGGCTGTGTTTCCTGACAGTATTCTACTTGAAAAGTGGGAGGCAGGAACAACTTTATTTCAGCAAGCTAGACCATTGTTTGGCCCTTGGCTGTAAGTCTGAAGTTGGTCAACATTCACTGGTGGCAAATTAAAATTAGGTGAGGAGTTAAATATGTAATTTGCCTGGATGACTTAGGTCTCTCTTCCTGTTTTCATTCATGTCAAAGCGAGTAGCAAAAGATACTTCTGCATAATCATCCAGCTAATTACATAGCCTTGGTCTGTGAGTACTGCTGCAAAACTGCTTAAGCCTGTTAAAACCATTTATCAATCAAGTCAAAAGCATCTCTTTTCACACGAGATTCAACAGGTGTGCAAAGACATCACTCTTAGAGGGCAGGTAAAGCCAAGGAACGTGGACATCGTATGAGGCAATACAGCTTGTATGAATGACAAGCTTGTAAGGCCTAAGATTTCATGGCTGCTTGGACACCTGTGAGCTTCTCAGGGTCCCAAAGGCCTGTGAGTTCTCCTACTTTTACCTGATACCCCCACACCCCCAGTGGAAAAGTCTCCCCACCTAGCTCATCCCTCTGCAGCTGGGCGAGCTGCACTCTACCTGGTCCTCGACCAAACTGATTTCAGTTCCCTGCCAAACCAAAGCCATTGAAACAAGCTAATCACACCTTCCCCTCAAAATGAGTACACCTCACCCTCTTGTTACTCCAAAGCCTGTCCGCAGTAGCTCCTCTTGCTCACTGTTTCAGAAGTCCTCCTCCGTGTGGCCCTACATGGTGCGCAGAGTCCTCCTTCCTTGGCTGTTAGACTAGGTTACTAATAAACTGCTATTTATCCCATGTGTCTAGTGTCAGATGTCCTGTGTTTGGTCATCTTAGAACCCAAGAGCAGGTCTCCCTCTCTTACCAAAGAGATGACCAGGAGGTGAACAGAACAATGATCAGACATTACTACTAAGTGGAATTTTCAGAGAAAATTAGTGCCAAATATCACATCTTTTGGAATTTTGTTATTGGGCTATTTGCCCAATAGCAAAGTGAATTTTGCTATGAATTTTAACTGAAATTACACCAGCTGGAACTGACTTTTATTAATTTCAAGACCCCTGAGTTTTTCCCATCTGCTCTTTTTAATTTTTATCATTCTCACCTAGAGATTTTTGGGACCAAACCATTTGTTCCCTTTTCTGAGAAGGCTTAACTCTAGTCCTGCCTAAAGGCAAAGGAATAAAAACTTGGCTCATCCATTCTTGTCATTTAAATCTTTGCTAACTATATTTTTTCAGCAGAAAGAATTTTTCTCTTCTCCACAGACAAGAGGTTATAATAAACAGATCTTTTTCTTTCCATGTGAAACATCCTAATATTGATATGTTTTCAAATTCACAGCCCTAGGAACAAAGCTTTAGGTGTAATTTCTTTTCCTACTCCTGCGATTTACAAAAACGAGGTCATGTTTGTACTAGATTCTGGTTTTAAGTTAATCTCCTTTTCTCCTCGGCATCCCTATAGCATCCAGGCACTTCATTATTGAGTCATTTCCAAATATTAAATGCTTGTCATTCTTGAACAATGACCTGATCATCCCTTAATGAGTGGAGACACTGAGTGATGGAACTTGCAAATCACCGCCAGGACATGCATCACTCAAAAAGTTGTGGCTACCCAATGAATTGCTGTTCTCCACACATTCTTAGACTACAAAAAAACTGTAAATTTGTTCATAAGCAGCCCGTATGGCATCCTCCAACCCTTAGAAACTATTCATTACAAGCTCATTTGCATTCTGCCTTATGAGAGAAGCTTTATAGAGTAAATAACTATATTGAAACTCTGCAACCAACCTCAACACCAAGACCACGCATAGTTACTTCTTTTTTCCGGACTGCCTCGTACGGATCAAAATATATTCTCAGTTCGGCTCACTAAGCCGAACAAGGGTTCATTGAAACAACATCTGTTGCCCATCAAATGTTATTTTAGGAATGGGGAATTCTTTTTCAGAGATAGATTGTGTTTGGAAGGTCTATGGCAGCAAGTAGTTATTAAATTTCACAACATTTTACCAATATATATAGTGCTTGCTTTTATGTGATTATAGGGTCCAAGCAAAACCCTGCACCCCCGCTTCAAAGGATTCCTCACTTGACTAATTCTAAAGAGTAAATTGATTTTCTCATCATTTGTTGTGTTTGACAATAGAAAGGCTGATGCAGCAACACTGCTAAAATGACAGCTCATTTCCATTCAAGGGGAAGGAATTTGTGTTAATATTCTTAATGACTGGCATCTTTATGAGAAATGTGAACTCGTTTATCCTTAGCAATAACCTGACTAGGATTAAAAAGTAGTTGGTGCTCAGGAACAGAAGTCATCGTCAGGAGAAATTCTTTAGACTGATGCAAATTAACTGAATAAATTGGCTTCCTAATTATGGTGTGGATATATAAGTTTGTTAAAATCAGTTGGAACTGAAGAAAAATTGGAAAGGATATTTCAAGAAGTGAGCTGACATTCTGTTGAAGGAAAAGATAACACTTTTACTTAGTAAATTCCTTTCACATTTCCTAAGAATTTCTGGAAATGATTTAAAAAGCAAGGGCACGTAATCAACGGAAAACACATTAAGTGTGCCTTACTTGGAGCAAGAGTCCTAACGCGTTACCGAAAACACTGAGCAGCACATTCATTGTGATGCCCTAGATTCTCAATAACCAATAATGTTTCCAAGGGGGTTTATTTAACCACCTCAGGGATGGTTTGGGCCTGAGCCCAGGGGACAAGTCTGAGAGAGACGAGCAGGTAGGCCAGCCATTCACAAGCAATGTATAGACCGGTCTGTGTTCTGGAGCAGTACTACTTAATAGGTTCCATGTTGTACACCAGTTAACACGTTTTTATTGGAATCTCAGTCTTCTCCTGCTCGCCAGCTTCACAGCAAACCTTCATTTAGCTCTTTACCCCAAAGCCTAGTAAATTGTGAGAAGAAGCACTTTACCAGTGTTGGAAATTAATTAATCTGGGGGAAAAAAAGGTGTGAATTACAGGAAAATGTAAACTGCCTCCATGTAATTAATGACTGGGTTTTACTGTTTAGCCTTTACATAGAACTTTCTTTTGAGAGAAGATATTGGTTTTTAGAGGAAAACTGAGCTAGGTTCAAGTCCTAGCCCCACCGGTGTGTGATTGTTTGTGGTCTAGTTTCATTACTTATCACCAGGACGACTAGAACAGATAGGCTATAACAAAATCAGAAAGCGAACAGCAGTGTCCAGTGTGTGGTGGGTACTCAGTGACACTCGGTTTCTCTTTCCTTCCCTGAACGTCTTTTGGTTATTCATGTCCTAAGCACTAGTTCAGGGTTAGTTGCCCTGGGTGAGTAAAAAAAAAAACATTTTTTTCCACAGGGATCATTAGCCAAAGGGTGATCCTGATAACATAAACGTAAATATTAAATGACAAAAAAGAAAAATAACAGGGATCTCTTTAAAAAGATGGTGATTGGTAATCATTCACAATATAACCTGCATGTTACTGTTGTGAATTCAGCCCTGGGGACAGACAGTTGTCCAGGGAATCAGGTCAACTCCAGATGTCAGGGTTGTTTTAGAAATCCAAAGGAAGCTTTCACTAGAAAACTTAAGTGAAGAACTTTAAGAGAGACACAGAAGAAATGAACAGAGGGAATATCCTCCAAGAAATTTGGTATGTCCCAGGTCCGGTTTGTCCCCATCAGTCTTTTCGTGAGCAGGTGGAGGAATAAATTGCAAATGGACCACCAAACAAGCCAGAGACGAGGAGCTGGGGCACCAGGTGGGGGTGCAGACTGGGCAGAGAAAAAGAAGAGAAAGCAGGAGAGGTGGGGAATGGAGCCCTGGACGTAGCTGACTGCAGAGGTTGCATGGCCTGAGACTCTGCTCGAGGATGTGCTGAGACTGAGACTGAGACAGGAAAAAGCCTCATTTGCAGAATCTGCAAGTAACCTTGACTGAGGCTGGCAGGTGCATTAGAAAGAAGAACCAGAGGCGAAGAGCCCGCAACTGAGGCGAGGGTGATGGACAGCAATGGGGTGATAACGGGCAGCACCTGAAAGGAATTGCTTTAATGCTTTAAAGCAGTGCCAAGCTGAGTAACCTGAGACCGATGTGTGATTGACTTCTACGAATGCAGGTTTTACCCTGAAATTCCCTTACTTTGCAGTAAGGTTAAGCTATGCACTTCAGGTGTCTGCTGTGCTGGAATGCATGGGGCAGGACAGAGGTGGTATTACTAATGGAGGAAGAAGGTAGTGAATATGGTCCTGTCAGCTCACCTAACCATTCTAGTTTGAAAAATGTAGACAAATGAATATTATCAGAAACTTTGGAGAGGGGAGAAATCATAAAATGGATGGCTGGAAGCCTGGGCCGGAAGAAAAGAGGTGGAAAAGAGTAGCCCATGTATCCTGCCACTTATCTTGACAGCGCATCTTCCCAGAATGGTCCCTTCCTATGTCATTGCTCAGCGGGCACCTGTGAAGGCACCTTAGAAAGCCAGCTGTGTTCACCTCTCTTTATCTGAGCTGGTGATAGCAAAGGGAAAAATCATGAAGTCCAACCAATGGTGAGACTGAGTATCAAATCATGTAGACCAGAGATTATAGTCCAAAGAGGTTATCCAGGCAGTCAGATTATCGACAGAGCTCTTCAACTTTCCAAAGGATGGCTTAAAAATAAAAATAAAAATAATTAAAAACCTGTGAATTTTTTCTTTTATTTTTTTTCTGGCTTTGAAACTATGCTACGATTTGGCAAATTGAATCAACTTAATTTTCAGGTGAGGTGTTTAGATCGTGATGTCTTACAAACATTTTAACAGAGAACTCAAAATATCCCTCATTCATATCACAAACACTTTATTGGATGCTTAACGTGTGCTAATAAGATATGACACCAGCTTTTTCATACATGTGCTTTTCCTTACCAACTATGCTCCTCGAAAGGATTCTGTTAATTCTAGAATTTAAAAATGATCAAATACATCCAAAAGATATTGGTTAAATTATTAACTAAGCTTAAAGGAAAAAAATAGGAAAAATGTGGAATAAGAACTATTTAATTTATGGTAGGGGATCTGGAGTGGTCCAGGCCCTGCCGTGGCCCCTGGGCGTTGTCAATCATGTCAGTCCATTAGCCAATGGACTAACAAGCTCTCAGGCCTTGTCTCCTTGTTCGTGTGGTGGGGACTATAAGAATTCCATGTCATAGAGCTATGAAAAAATTTAAATTATATAATGTATATAAAGCGCTTACTTGCGCACTGCAGGTAGGTATTTCATAAATCTTAGCTGTTATATATAATGTTAGTAAATAAAACATAGGCATCTTTCTCAGTCATTTTGTTTTGATCTTCAAGAGATTTTTTTCTATTGCTAAGTATAACATGAACCCTTAAAGTTTTAGATATGGCCATCAAGGGTATGAAAAAGCACTGAAATGCCAAACAGAATGCACCGGACACGGTGCTGGTGCTGGAATTTTAGGACTTGAGTATCTATCTGCAGAATATGACTCTCCCATTTGATAACTATAAACAATAATGATACAAGTAATCTTCACAGCCTGACTTTTAATCTGTTGAGTGGGGGGCCCTGGCCAGGTAGCCCAGCTGGTTAGAGCATCGTCATGATATGCCAAGGTTGTAGATTCGATACCTGGTCAGGGCATATACAAGAAGCAACCAATGAATGCATAAATAAGTGGAACAATGAAATTGATGTTTCTCTCTCTCTCCCCACCCCCTTCCTCTCTCTCTTAGAAATCAGAGGAAAAAAATTTAGTCTGCAGAGTGGTTCCAATAATAATGCCTGTGCTATCTACTTCATT
The DNA here is from genome assembly GCA_039655065.1 of Glossophaga mutica. Lineage (NCBI taxonomy): Eukaryota > Metazoa > Chordata > Mammalia > Chiroptera > Phyllostomidae > Glossophaga > Glossophaga mutica. Next base: position 106,825,252 of record CM077309.1, on the reverse strand, counting down.
TAAAGCACTATGGAGATCAAATAAAATAGGGTTGTAATAATGATTTGCAGTGGCCCTGACTGGTGTGGCTGTGTCAGCGGGTTGAGCATATTCCACAAACCAAAAGGTTGCCAGTTCAATTCCTGGTCAGGGCACATGGCTTGCCTGGCATAGGCAACCTATTCTCTCACGCATCAATATTTCTCTGCCTCAATTCCTCCCTTTCTTCCCCTCTCCCTAAAAGTAAATTAATAAATTCTTAAAAATGATTTGCAATGGTAACATAATATATAAATAAAAGTTATAGTTAAATAATAATTATGATTTTTCCCCTGAGCTATGGATTGATTACTGATGACTGGCAAAAGGTGTAATTATGGTTTATAAATACTTTTAAGTGGAAATTACTTTTCAGATTACATAGAAATAGGTTGCAAATTTGGAGGAAATGTTGTCAAAAAGAAGACTGAGATTCTGTTTGTTCACTTTGCCTCTAAGCAGCTCTATTAGCATATGCAAATTATTTAACTTCCCTGTGTCTCAGTTTCTTTTTTAAAAAAACTGTATTTGAAAACAATTATAAAACATCTCTGAGGTTTGGAGAGTTGAGCTAACATATAGGAAAGTTGCAAGAATAATAGAAAAAACACTCATGTACCACCTACTCAGATTCCTTACAGTTTTATACCCCTAAATATTTTTCAGTGTGTACTGACTTAAGAATGTCCCTGTTTCTTTTTCTTTAAAAGGGGCACAAGTACTTAATTGTGTGACATGCTCCATAGGGTTGTCAACCTCAAATGTTTGAAAGCACTTTGGAAAAGTATAGATTGTTAGATAAAATTGAAGGATGTGGGATTCATAAATTAATAAAAGTCAAATTAAATACAACTTGAGAGGACTAACAAATTACCGTAGTAGATTACAAACTGAGAAAGTCCATTGTTTCTGCATAACAAGATTGGAGCTACTTAAGGGTCCCGGTGACAAGTGGGAAAAGATAAGAAAGATGCTCTCACGCTCTGTGTCATGCCTTCGAGCTACGTTTCTCCTGCCAGCGATTCCATCTTTTGGGGGCTGATTTTTACTGCAACAGCTTGCCATTTTATGTAGTATTGTGGTGGAGATTTTTGAGCATGTCTGAAAAAAGGTTATAGAAATTCAAGGGCAGTTGTTACTTGATGGCAGAACAATAGAGTTGTGAAGAGTTTAGTAAGAGCTCAGCTTCATTTCTCCAGGTCCTCCCTTTGAGGAGTGAAGTGTCCTAGTTCATTTTCATTTAAGACAACAACCGAGATACAGGTAGGAAATAGGAAAGCATGTTTTACGAAGTGTTCAGTGCAGAGGCTTAATTGAAAATCGTATGAACAAAGTGTTCTTAACGGACCAAAGACGTAATTTTTCATGGAATCCTTTCTCATCATTCACTTGACATGTTTAGCTATATGACAAACAGATAATAATTCTGCCACATAATCTTCACATTCTCAACAGAATCCTTCCCTTTCATCAGAAGATGTAATACTATTAAGCCTGATTTTGTTCTAATATTAACCAGATTGGTAATTACATTCTCCAGTAGATTGAAATGTGACCAATAAATAACTTAAAAAATATGAATGAAAATTCTGTTTTTCCTGGGGCACATTTCTTTCATTTCTCTGACAAACATAATGGTTTCATGTAGTTACAACAACAAAAAGCAAATCTAGAGCATGCTTTTTTAAAAAATCTATTTTTCAAGTAGTCAAAACCATACTTAGGTAGTCTAAATTAATATTTTATTTTGAATTCTTAAATTGTTATTCTTAATAGTACAAAATGAAAATGTAAGTTAATGGCTATGAAATACATTTATAATCCAGTAATGATTTATTTTACTTCCTTGACAAATAAATCAGTTTGAAACATAAATTATAGAGGTACATAATGGCATATACACTTATGTAATTTATTAAGCTACGAAGAATATTGCTCTTATATTTCTCTTGGGAAAATTCTAGTACTTGAGGAAGTATTTCAAGTGTTTCTCAATGAGGTGACATTGCTGAGAAACAGCTGAACTGTTCTAACATAAGAGGTTTCCCTAGTACTGTGAAGATGTGATATGTTTTGAGTCGCTTGAAGCATGGGGCAGTGAGGTAGGAGCGTGAAGACATCAGTTCTAATGCTGACTGCTCCACTCACTAGCTCTTTAGACTCAGGCTCATCCTCACTGAGGTTTAGTTTTCTGATGTGCAGAAGTGGTATATGAGGAATGGTTAATATTGTCATCATGATCTGGGTAACATTTTTTTGGCATGGGTTAAAAAAATGCCTTTACAAAGAAGGTTCTCTATAATAAAGCTGCATATTTTCAGATCATCCATAGCAACAGTACTTGGGTATTTGTATTAGAATGGATTTTCTGCAAGGGCTCCATATGAACAATAAATGCTTTTTCTGGTATTTGCTTCAATCCCAAGAATTCTCTACAGTACCTAATTATTCATCCTAGCACTCAGCAAGAGGGTCCACAGTCACAAAAGAGAGCTGGGTTCATACTTTCAAGTTCTTCTTAGGTCTTAAGTACAACTGACACATAAGTCCCTTTAGTCCTGGTAGAATTTCACTGATTTGCACTTTTTAATAAAGTCGAACTTGTAGAACTCTCTCTCTGGTGAGAATGAGTTTTATGATTTTAGGCAGGTCTCTGAACACCCCCCAGACCTCAGTTTCCTCTCATGTAAAAAAGGAATTTTGCTTACATGCTCTCTGAGGTATACCTCTAACATTCTGTGTCTCTGCAGTACCTTACATGCCTTCCCTGAACAATCATCCCTAATTCCAAATTATTTAAGAAAACTCTAAGAAATAAGATCCAGGAACTTTGGCAGAATGTGTGATGATTTTCTTTTTGTCCTAAGTAATTTAAAGCCTCTCATCTTATTGGCTAATTGTCCTACAAATAAGAGTGTGAGTCCTGGCCAAAAGAATTTTTACGCTGAACCCCCCTACAAAAATATGATTTACTATGAAGTTTATAGGACATTTCATTTTTGCTATGCAGCAGACAGTGAATATATTCTTTCTGGTGGGACAAGTATATAAACTGGCACTATTTCTGAAATTCTGTTGTAACCATCATTTTACAGGTCCTTAAAAGCTGGTTTGTCACAATCTCCTCTGTTTAGCTCCCAGGAGAAGTTAATTGATAATGTAAAATCCTGAGTGGCTGGCATGTGAGTGACACCCAGCCATACCATTTCACATCTAATTAAGGAAGATGGGGATTCTCGTTGGCTTATTGTCTGTTTGAATCTGTTGGAATCCAGCTGGCTCAAATTCAGCCCTGAACAGTGATGTAGACAGAAGATGAAAAAAAAAATTAAGCCAGAAAACCAGTGCATGAGATAGTGCCTTCCACATTGTCAAAAAGAATTGCCTGGGGTAGCTGTGGATTTGCTGCTGCTTAGTTTCCTAAAATTTCTCAATGCCTAAAATGCAACTCTCTGTTCTGGGGCCCTTAAATATCTGTGAAAAATAGCATAAATGAAAATTGTACCTAATTAAGAACTAAAATTATATGACAAGATTTTAAGTGATGAGAAAGCATCTATCAGAAGGAAATTATTGGTGGTTGGAACAGTTAGGGAAACAAAGTTCCATGAAGGAAATTTTTCTTTAAGGATGGGTGATATCTGAACATTCAGAACCATGATGGGAGGGCAGACCAGCCCTTTTAGAAAACAGTATGAGCAAATGCTTAAGTGTAAGTGAGTGATGTTGATTCAGGAGATGCCGGACCATCTTAGTAAAAGAGTAGACAGAAAGTGTATAGGGGAAGTGGGATAGTTATAGTGGAAAAGATTAGGAAGGTTCTTAAATGCTGGTATTTCAGTTAGACTGGATGCTGTAGGAAACTCAGACATGATGGTTTTAGAGTAATGGAATGACAGGATGCAACAACGCTAATGGAAGATAAGTTTACACAGGTGTGTGAGGAAGAGGGAAAGTATAAAGCTCAATTAGAAGCATGAGTGATGCAGAACTGATTAAAGTCCTTCCCCACCACTCCCGTGTCTCAAGGGGATGTTGTATTTATTTAGGCTTGTCTTCAGGGAAGGACAGAGTTCCCAAGTGGAGGAGAATAATGTCATCTAGATGGAGGGAAGAGCAAAATAAAGGTAAGATGTTGGTGGATGGTAAGTTCCCAAAAGTTTAAGTAAGTCACTCCATATCATACTATTAGTGGCAGCCAAGTTCTAGAATCCAGGTTTCCAATGTTTTTTCACTGTACCACCCTGCCTCTCTTTCCTAACTGTAACACAACTCCCATTATTCAACATATTTTATTTGATGGCTAGTTACATTTTAATTTATAATTTGCCCAGCATGGAATGTGATTTGCCTGAAGCCAGTGAGACAGTCCAGTGGGTGTCCTAGCTTCCAAAGAGGTTATGACAGTGGCAGAAGCAATTGCGGGAACGCCTCCAATTCCACTTCTGAGACAACTGTGGCAGTAGATTCAGAACGGCACATCAGTGGATTGCTGGTTTGGGGGCAAAATGTCTAATGAAGGTAATAATTACTATACATGAACCATAGAGCTTACTTTCTCTGTTGTGGGTTGGTTTTATTTTTCCCTTGGTCCCTATGCTTGTGTCAAAAAGTGACTCTGACAGGATGTGCTTGACTACATTGATATTTTTTTCCCTCCATTTTCCTAACTTACATATTTTTCTTTTTTTACAGGGCCCACACTTTTTGCAGTTCAAAAAGTACCTCTGAGACGAGTCTAGATGCTGAACATGTATGAATAGAATCCTGAATTTAAATCTAAATTTAGACAGCCTGAAATTAAGCAGTTTAGGAATATCAGCCCACGTTCTACAGTCAGATTGTCACGCGAGCACATTAGGCTATTTGACCTAAGTGGGGACCGGGCGAAGAGATCTGATCTAGTACTAAGCTCAGCACCAAGCCAACTTTTGTGCTCGCTGCAAATGATGTTCACTGATCTAACTTATGTATAATATTCAGTATCTTTGACCCATTGGTTCCTTGAACTGGATATCTTAAGAATTACTGGTTCAGTCATTAGCCATTAATAGCTTCCAAATATAAACTGAGTCACATCAATTAGACCCTCTGCATGGCAACCTTGAATGAGTAATAGATTATAGATACTGATAATTGTACTTTGGCAGGCATCTTTCCATAGGAACCAGGGAACATGGTTCTGAAAACTCAGTCGAGTAAAACAAATCAGGCCAAAGTCTTCATTAAAAACTTGAACAGAACCCAAGTCTTTTTTGAGGAACCAAAAGGCTGTCAAGTGCCCACAGGTCAAAGCTATTTCCACAAATTCCTAGAAATAGTTGCTGAGTCAAGCAGTGCATCCCTTCAATCGTGCTGCCCCCAACATCTAGAGCAAGAGCTTGAAAAGGCAAGTGCAGTCTTTGACTTCTGATAAAATTATAATGACGTGAGTAAAACATGGCTCTCCCATTCTGAAGAGGATCTTAAAATGAAGAGCGGCTGAAAGAAATAAAAGAACAGGACCAAGCAAGAGGGAATAGAAAGACAAGCGGGAGGTGGGGGAACCTTTCTCAAACCTTAAAATGAGGAGTGATTTGTCTTTGCAATGAGTGAAGAAGGGAGTGCCTATGGCATTTGTAAATAAGTAATTCATATATTCTGCAAGTGGATGTCAACCCATCTCTGCCAAAGTAGAAGCTGAAAGTTTATGAGCAGAAGCAACTTAAATATTCCATGTCTTCTGGCCTCTAGACTCTCTTCAAATTATATGCCCCTCTCCACCGCCATTTGTAGTTAAAAGAGAACGAAAGGTATTTTACAGAACTACTTTGTTGTTCTACTTAATCTAAGAAAAAAATATATTTTTTAATCTAAAGAGGAATATTTCATTTAAAAAAATCACAGTTGTGTATTCTAATGTCTACCAATGATCAGAAAATTAGATTTTATCTGTTTAAATTATATTATTAAACATACATATATACACATATTTACCATGTTGGTACTATAAAGTTATCCCAAGCACAGGTATTAATTTCCAGACAACAGATAAAGATTTGTTCCATAATGACTGTTGTCATTTTGGAAATTTATGGTGTTGCAAAAAACAATTCTGTACCCATTGTCCTTAGGCCATATCACTGTTCCCGTGTCTTGGACTTGATACTTCAGTGCCTCTATGTCAACTGTCTTTCTTTTGCTCTCTATTTGATCAATCACCAAGTTGCTAACATTGTTATTTATTTCTTCACAATGTTTCTTAACACCTATTCTTTCCTCATTCTCAATGTCATCAAGGAGACTAGGCAACTTCTTTTTTAACTTTGGAAAATTTTTGGTACCCTCTCAATGTCCATGCCTATGTCCATGTCCACGTCTCTCTACATTCCTGAAAACCCACTGCTTAAACTTCCTAAGGCACCTGTTCAACTACAAAGTCCAGCCTCTCTACCTTCTGTGTCAGGACCCTCTAGAATGTGCTTTAATTGAGCTACGACATGTTATGTGTAAAACAGAAAAGGGGACAGAGTAGAGGCATCAGAAGATCACACTCTTTCTCCTCTTCCTCCTTTCTCTTCCTTCTCGTTTTGTCTTTTAGCACTCCTCGTTTGTCCCAGTCTTCCTTCCTCTCTTCCTTTTCCTCTTTGCTCATCGCCTCCCTTCACTGGGTTCCCAAAATGCATCTCTGAGGATCCTCTAATTTAAAAATGCTGTGTTTTTATTTGAAAAGTCCATACTCAATTTAACTTCAAGCCCTAACTCAAATCATTCTTTTCACTTGGAAAAAAAATACAGCTATTTGAATACTTACTATGTTCTATGCTCTGTGTTAAGCATCTTACATTTATTATCTCATTTAACTATTTTAACAGCTTTTTGTGATAACCACATACTCATTTTATAGAGAAGGAAACTGAGTGAAAAAGAGGGTAAACGATTGTCTCCACACAGTTTGTAGATGTAGATAAATCCCTGCTCTGATTCATCTGCTTACAAACATTGAGTGAAGTCGAGCGCAGCTCAGGTTCCAGCTTCTCCAACAGGGGGCTCTGTTGACATCCCTTTTTATTTAAATAGTACTAGTAATTGATATTTAATGGCAAAATTCTTTCCAAGATGTGTTCCCTTCACAGCTAAACTAGGTATAACTTCAGAGCTAGGAGGGTGTCCTATATTAATTTATATTCCTCTCTGCACTAGGACAGAATTACATACACAGGAAGTTCTCGAATCCACATGGAATAAATGAATTAACATGTTGATAGAGCTTTCTGAAGCCTGTTCTTTCTGGCTCTGATTCTATTTAGAAGGTACATTATGGCTATTCCTTAGGGCATCAACTCAACTGCTAAAAAGTAATTTAAGCTGTTTGATATTGAGTATATTTCCCCAAGTCTCTCTTACTAAATAGAGATGTCATGTGTGAAAAAGAATGTGATAACACATGTGAAGCCTCTAGGTGTCTCAAATAAAAAATATTGTGTACCCTGTGCATTTATTCATCTGCTATATTCAGAACACTTTCCTTTCTTTGAGCAGCACAAAGCTCTCAAGAGGAAAAAAGGAGCATGTGATTTGTAGGGGCCTCTCTTTCCTGGGATGCATTTCTTGTACATGAAAGTTAGAAGCTGAAGTTTCAAGAATTTCTGGGTGCAATGCCAAGCACATCTGTTTACTAGGACATTCTATTTAGGGGAAGATTGATTATTGGCAGGTGAGGGTTAAGGGGGAGGCTTTAAATTGGCAGGAAGTCTGTTCAGAGGACATGTTATATTATAGAAAGGTGATTTTGGTGTTAAGCCCTATTAGTAATATGAGTTTGAAGAAAATATCCACAGGTGCACACTTTTAAATTAATTTATCAATAAATGCACACTCGGCATGCAATTAATCATTTCTCACCATGACCCTGGGATATCTTATAAAGGCCTAACCCTCAGTTTTATTTTAAATTAATACAGCAGGTGTTGCCTCTGAGTTATACCACCACACCACAAAATTGGACAAGGAACAAAACTCTCTGTGATTCAGATTTTTATTTTGTTTATTAGTAGTGCTCTGTTATTGCTCAGGAAGATGGGATGATGCTTAGATTAGTATATTTTAGGCCTCTTTCATCAAATGAATGGATTCACAGAAATTTTTTCCTGAGTTCTTGAGACAAACCTGTTTCAGGCCTTTTCTGTATTCTGTGACTTCAACACATTGCATATATTTACTAGTAGCCCCATTTGCAGACAGGAAAATGCTGGTTTGGGGTTTCAGTTACTCGCAGCAACATCACCAGTATGTAGCAGCAGCAATAACGTGTGGCTGAAGCGAAAATTTGGACAATACCAACAAAATGATGGAGGAGAAACGGAGGAGAACACAATAAAAGCAAACATGTATGATAGTAGATAAACTTCTAGGTCCGAGTCGATTGCTCGGGAACAGAAAATTTCGTAATTGCAGTTTTATACTGTGCTTGGGTATGTGATAAAGCGAGTCTCCTGGTTACTATGGTACTCTTCTCTCACAAAGGTGTCTAGGCTTGCTCACGAGTTTATTATCCATATGAAACACAACACCTTTAGCTTACGTTCAACCAGAGCCATCTGGGCCCTTCCTAGTTCCTGGATTCTGCTCCCACTGTCAGCCACCTAACTTTGTGGGAGAATCTGATTAGCATTACGTACAGTGCGCAGATTAATTTTTGGAGGTTTTATCTTTTCCAATGAAGATTTCTTACCCAGAAACACGGCGTGTCTGTTCATTTGTTCACCATCGCAACTTAGTATCGCCCTCCTTCACTACTTGTTAAGCAGGGACATGTCTGAGTCCCTTAGATTCACATTTTAGAAAATGTAAAAATAGTTTCCTACCAATTTGTAGCTGAATTGTAAAAAAGAAAAATCAGGTTAGAAAAGGATTTACCTTTGAAGGTAAAGTGGAGAGCCACATCTTTTTAATTAACAAAAGTGCAACGCTTTATTGTACAGTAGTTCATGGATTACAAAATTTGAGGCCAAGGAGGGCTAGTTTAGATGCTACAGCTGAAAATGTGTTCTTCGAAAGGTCTATAGACATGAGAGGGAGAGATGTCCGGAGGTACTGCCTTGTGCTCCATCTTAGCGGAGTTCTGTTTCTTTCCTGCTCCTGGCCCCGAGGCAGGTGCACACCAGATGATCAGGATCAGAAAGAATATCCTTTGATCTAATCCAAGATCCTGAAAACTGAAATTGAATGACCAGCGTCCAAGGACATGTTCACTTGGTGGCATTCAGTGCTTTGTGAGGTAATTTCTCAGTCAGCTGCCCCTTCTGGGGAAAGCGTGCCCTTCTGAAGGCATGTTTGACGGTGGATGCCAGGTTTGGGAACAGACCCGAGCTCAAGCTGATTGCTTTCAGCTTTTTGTTAAATTTGGTTTAGAGGTGAGGGATGGCAAAGGTCCAAGCCCCTTGTTTTGTCTAAATGGTATCTTGCTTTACCAATTACTTCTGGAAGCTTGACCTGACTCTCCACAATGTTTTGCCAAGTTATTATTTCTTTCTAAATAGTGGGCCAGGAGGAAGGAAGAGGAGCACATGACCCTCTGGCGAATTCCACTCCCCGCTGGGGTCCACTGCTCAGTCCTTTGTTTCCCCAGCACTGCGGCCCAGCGCCTGCTCTTTATTATCCTCTCATGCAGGACCCAGGCCTCTGCTCCTCCCGGCAAAGTGCATTCAACAGTCACCATTGTCTCTACAGATCCATTAACTCAGTTGCTCCAAATCCCTAAATGCCCAGAGCAGCAACCCCCCTCTCTTTTTCTTTCTCTCCCTTTTTCTCACTCTCTTGATCTCTCTTTCTTCCCTATGCCTCTGCTTCTGGTGGCGGAAGAAAAGGCTAAAGACACACCATAAATAGAATTAATGATTGACATAACTGAGGTGAACGCATTCATGCAACCTGGACCTATATCTCCCTTCATATGCACTTTCTCTTCCCTTTGGTGCACATGCACTGTACCAGGTGCTTAACATTTCTGCATAACACCCCCAGAGTGGGTCATTATTCCCATCTCTTCATTACAGAGGAGGGAGCTGAGCAGTTAAGTTACTGGCCCACAGCCACACAGCTAGTGATAGGCGGTCCCTGGTTTAGAACACTACTCTGTCTGAACTCAAAGACTGTACTTTCCTGCTCCCAAAATCGTATTTGAAATTTTCCATCATAGACAGGCAGCTAATAGATGTAATTTCTACAGCAGTCCTAGAAAACTGAATTAGATGAGGATTTTTCATATAATAGACAAGCTTAACTTGGGGCAATAATTTTATATTCTGCTTACAGGACATTTTTCTTAAGGTACCCCAAAATACAACCAATCAAGTTTCATCATTGCTTTTTCTTTCCTCTCATAGGTTCAGAGGGCTGTTAGAGCTGGCAAATCACTCTATAGTGGGTGAACTAGAGAGAAAAGTGCCTGGGAGGCTTGAATGCCCCTGTGAGCTTGTCAGCACACATTTATGAGTGTCTTCTGGGGGGCACAGAAAGAGACCAGGGCATCCCTGTTTTAGGAGGCTTTACCCTATCTGAGGAGCCAATGGTTAAACAGGCCAAGTAGAAAGGAGGATAAAAAACAAGGTGACTATGCTGAGTGCAACCCACTGATAACTAATGGTCAGCTTCAAGGTAAGGAGAACATCACTGGGAGATGTAGCAGTCAGGTGGGTGGCGGCGGGGGGCGTGCTTCTTGGAGGAGGTGGAACTTAAGCTGAAACTTTGAAGGATGTGTATATAGAAGTGATGAGGATGTTCTACACACAGTCTTATAAGCAGAACTAGAAGGAACCTTGCACAAGACGACAAACTCTCATCTTTCCAAGAACCAGACAGAAAACTAGAGTGGATTGGGATTAGAGAAGAGACCAGGAAGGGGAGAGACATTGATCTGGGCACTTTAGCTGCAGGAGAGCGTAGACTGCTGTTACTGTAAGACTTTTGTGGGCGATACGATCAGAAAGCTGGGACCAAATAGCAGAGGGCCAGTCCATCAGACTGAGAAATCCGAACTTCATCCTATGGGCACTGAGGGTCCATGTGGGACTTCTCAGCTGAGAAAAGCTTTGATGGAAGAAGTGTTTTGAGAAATTCAGTCCACGGTGGCGGACAGAAGAGGGAAATGGAGTTGGTGGACCCGTTTGGAGGTTGTTGTAATGAGCCACATGTGATATGCTGATCGCACTACTGTGGTAGCTGTGGGCCAGATGTGGGAGACATTTGAAAGCAAGGACTCACAGAATTTGATGACAGATTAGCTATGGGGGTGAGGGGAATATTAGAGGGGAAAAAAAGCTAAAAGTCTAATTCTCCTCCTTCCCAGCATATTGAGGTAGAATTGAAAATATTTTAAATAAGAAACATATTTGAAGACAAACTTTTCCCAAAAAAATATCTTCTTTCACATACCCTTTCCCCCTCCATGGATCTCACCTAACCACAGGACCGTAGACTTACTTTCACATATGAGCCTCTTTTCCCTCAAAGTTAATAATTGTAATAAAAATAAGAATCCATTTAGAATCAGCTTCTTAAAAATTTTAATTGCCTTAAGTTTGTTCTATGTGCTCCATACAAAAATATTACGCAGGGAAAGGGGGCCAGATGTCTTGACCTGACCCACTGGCTGGCCCCATACACATGGCACTGGTTGGGGAAAGCTCAATACCCAGCGTCAGGAATCCGATTTATGGATCTTTACAGGATAAACCATTTAAAATCTAAAACACAAAAGAACCAAGCTCTTATCCATTCCCATATGAATATACAGGTATAACTTAAGAAAAAAAATATGCCAAGTGCCATATTTGCCTCAGTTCTACTATTAGGTGGAAGTAACCACAACAATGTCTCCGAGTCATACAAATTTCCCTAGAAAGAAACAGAGTAGATCCCCTTTTAGTTTTTTGATGAAGGTCCCTACTCATAAATTACCTTGAGTTCAGGCACTACCTGGATTAATGTATTCTCGTTTTCTATTCCACCATAAAGATGGGTTTTGTAACTTAAAAAATCCAGCTTTCAGATCACTTTTTGCCTTGAGGATGCGTCTCCTTATTGCATGCTGGGAGAGCGGGATGCATCCATAGTGCAAATTGAGATCTGTACCCCACTTATTCCTCACATCCCTGAGCCGGAGATCCCTGGTGCTCAAACACTTTTACAGCTGTTACAATACTGATGGGAAATTCAGGTGTGTTACCAGCCGAAGGGCTGTCAGGAAGAAACCAAATGTCAAACTGAGGTATGTGGAAGTCACCATAAATATGCCTCTGAATGTTTACCATCTGGAACAGTAGATTCAGAATTTGACAAGAGACTGGGATTGCCCTGTGGGCACTGTCTTTCAAGCAGACCCTGTAAGTTTGGCTCAGTGACTTCATATTAGGGGGGATAACACACAACTTTGCCTTCCTATGGTGTGAACTTATTATTCTTCAACACTTCCTTTCTTGTTTCCATCTTCTTCGACCTGCTTACAATAGACTTGGGGCAGGCGGGGGTGGGGCAAGATTCTCGCATGATGTCAGAATCCTGGGCAGTCGGTCTGGTGGGCAATCTGCAACATTTGCAACATAAGCTCGTGGGCTCCACTAAAAATATTTAGTGAGCTCGTGGGCTTCACTATAGTGAAAAATGGCATCACTAGTCAGCACTGTACCTGCCACATGCCGTGTGTATAGTCTTAAGCCTGAGCCTGATGCAGCGTGGGCTGGTAGTTTGCTTTTCTGCCCTTTTTTAAAAAAAAAAACTCCAGTTCCATTGTGGAATGATTGGAATTCCCATAGACTTCAGCTTATGAACTTAGTCCTATTCTGGTTATGTAATATTGGAAATCAGCTAATGCTCAGTCTTAGTGACTGCATGGTTATTTATGAGGACATTTTCTCATTGAACTAAGACCATAACCTGAGAACATTCTGAATCACAAGTAAACACTACACTAAAATATTGTTTGAATCATTAAACATATCAACTGTCTGGTTGTAAAAAGTAAATGTAACGCAACTTGAAACATAATTTTATGGGCATCTTTATTCAGATGAATATAAAATCACAAAGTGGGAGCCATAAATCCTGTTATACAACCTATTAGCAGCTCCTGTTTCAGAATAGCTTATATACAGTATTATTCATTGGGTCTCTTCACCTGCGGCGGTGACAACAACGTTGGTGTCCCTACCAAAAGTGAGAGTCCAATGGGAGCCAGACCATGAGCTCCACAGGTATATGAATATTGATGAGGGAAGGCAAATCAGTTAGGGTGCAAAAGGACTAACTCACTGACTTACATAGCTCGGCCAAACATTTGAAGACTGGAAACTTAATTTTTGATCCCTGTAAAAACAGGGCATCCATTGGAAAGGCCTTTTTATACCACAAACTAAACATGGTGTGGAAACCTCATTGCTGTATTCAGTTGGATTTCATTTTGGTGGGTGCTTCGGGCAGAGTGGTTCTGCTACTGGCTCCCCACGTATATGATGACAACTCATTTTATGTTGCTCAGGCACTGGATCGCCATTTATTTCCAAAGACTAATTTATAATTAAAACCGTTTTTTTAAAAAAAGTTTGTTTATAACCAAGCCAGAAAATCTATTTACATTTAATTAACACTTCAGATAGCCTGTTTAAAACCCATAAATGTGGCAACTTTAATGATCCATTACAGAGATGCTGCTGCAGTTTTCAATGACTTGTAAAACTTTCACAAACAGATCTGCAAATGAATTACCGCCCACTGCTCTCCTGCAGCTGCTGAGGGCTAAGTTAAAGAGCCTGTTCCTACTTCCTCCTTTTCTGTTTCTCTTCTAGCTCTAAGCATTTTTGTTTTCAAGCTATTCTATCAGCTGCTCAGAGAGCCGCAGCTCCCCTTAGGGAGTTTTCAAAGTTTGGAGCCCATCTCCAAAACTGGCTAAAAACACTCTGGTCCTTCATAAATCAGATAATCAACATTGCAAAAATCAGTTAGCAAAGCATTTCATCTCTGCCAGCCACTCAGGAACAGAGCCCGGTGAGAATCTTTATAAATGAAGTAGTAAAATGCAACAGTTTGAAAGTGAATTTTAATTTTGAAAGCTAAAATAAAGGCTTTCTTGGCCTTACCCATCCTTTACAAACAACATATAGCTCCCGTTTTGAGTACGTAACGAGGATGTTAAAGGGTGCAAACGCGGCTCCAAAAGACATTTTCGCAGCTTCACCTTCAAGAGCAAGGCAGGAGGAGTGTTAGTTCTACAAAGAGAGCCAAGCACCAAGCGACGCTCACTGTTATCTGTCAGCTGTACAATAGCAGCATTGAGAAGATAGTCACAACTGGCTTTGACAAGTGTGCTGTGCTAGCATTCCATTCAAATGGGAGAGAGAGAGAGAGAGAGAGAGAGAGAGAGAGAGAGAGAGAGAGAGAGAGAGAGAGAGAGAGAGAGAGAGGCATTCTTTGACTTTACCTGTAGGAAAAAAACCTGCTTTCCTTGGGGCTGCAGAAAATGAATCCCTCCTCTTGTTCCACAAGCAAAGTCGTTCTGATGCTTGCAACTCTCACTTGGAGAAGACCACACAGCTCCAGCAAGGCAGCCTTCCTGCTCCTAATCCCCACTCGAACGTGATGACACACACTAACCCCAACCATCTGGTGAAACACGTCCTCAAGCACTCAGCACAGTGGTGTGTCAAGACGGGCTGCCCAATCCAATTGCTGGGGCTGGTGTCTCTCACCGACAGGAGGCTGAGGGCAGAGCTGAAACGGGAGGTCTGAGAACTCCCGGTCAAGTAACCTGAGATTTGCTCAGAGAAAGGACTGCTATAAAAAGAGAAGTGGGAGGTGCCAGTGAGAAGGTGGAGGGAATAGATTCTCCTGGTGGCCGGTTCTGCGTTACTTTTCACAACTCTCTGAGCCCCCCGGGGACATTTGGGACCCTCCAAAGGAAGCAGAGAAACACGAAAAATCTTTTCCTGCCAACCCAGCGAGGGCAATCTTCTCAGCGAGCACTCCCTCCCTGCCCTCGAAATAAAAGCTTCATTTTGACATCCTGATAAAGTGTTAATGTAGGAGCAGTTTGCACTGAAATGTGACATCTACATTTTGAAATCTAAACTCCTACCTTCCTTTGATTAGATCGGGGCTGCCTCCAACATTCCTTGGGAGGCAGGGGGTGGGGGTGCAGCAAAGAGCAGAAACTTCTCTATTCCCACATACAGCTTCACTGTTTGCCACAGGCTGAACTTCAGAAATAGTCAATGAAAATCATTTTAGTTTCTACACGTGTAAAATAGCACGAGCACCCACAGATAGAGGTGGCTTTTTCAAGCACTTGCTGCTTTCACAGACATCTCTTTGTAAAAGCAGTTGGTACCAGAGGGCTGCACTCTGTCATTGATTATTTTTATTGGCTTCTAGTTAATTGCACTTATAATGTCCGTATCGCTCAAACAGCTCATTAACAATTTTGCTTTGAAATGCTTTCAATTTTGGGTCATTTCAATACCTCCTTCTTACGTGCATTTTCCTTCTCTCTCTCTGTCTCTCTCTCTCCTCTAAAAGGTTTTATAAAACTAATTACTTTGATAGCAGTCTGAACCAGAAAATGACTATACTTGTTACACCACTTTTAGGAGATATCTGAAGTAAACTAATTGCTGCAAATCTCACCTTTTAAAAATTTGATCAGACTTCTAAGGAATTTTGAAAATCAGGAATTTGAAATATTATCAACTCCCTGACAGTGTGTGTGAGAAGCCAACAATGAAAATTTTGAATTTCTTTGAACTGTGAGGGGCACCACTGGAATAAACCCCCCAAAACTTTAAACCTTCCTAAAGCATTAAAATCGAGACTATAAGTAGATAGCTATCTAATACTTGGAGCACAAGTAGCACAAACGGAATTATTTCAATATCTAGCAAAACTGACTTGACTAGCATGTTTTTTTTCCAGGAATTTTTATGTGATATTATGTTACATTGCTTAAAAATGACTCCTGATGCGATTTTCTGAAGCACAGGATTAGACAACTGTAAAGTTCAGTCAGTTTTTCCTATCACAGGGCAGTAGGGAAGGAGGAGAGAAAAACAGAACGAGAGGCTGGAGTCCTGACTCATTTGCTCGGTTCCTTCCCAAAAGTGATTAAGAGGTGTCCGTTTCACAATATATAGTATATTCATGAAACCAGTACATCTAATCAGCTAAATCCAGATACATAATCAACACAGAGACATTCAGCAATGGCAAGGGGCACCTTGGGGCTAAAAGTTCCCTTGGGCACCATAAATTTTTAATTGTGCCAATTATTGTAAGGCAATTTTTTTCATTTAAAAAAATTTTTTTTGGTTATTCCAACCAGACTCATGTCTGGAAATCTGGATTACCTCAACTGCATAGATTTTGAAGACCCCGGAGACATTATTAAGGTAGTTTGCATTCTCTTAAACTGGAAATTGACTTACAAAAGTAAAACTTAAGAAACTGTGAGGGTGTTGAATCATGTTTTATCAACGCTGGTCTTGTAACACACCTTTTTAAAGACATTTCCCAAGTGTCCCTGGCTCTGACCCACGTTGTTGTTGAAAGCACTTTTTAACACACTTTGCTTCTAACTTAATTGTAAATCTTTTCATTAAATCTCAGTCACTGCTTCTCTTTGAGAACTCCAGCTATTTGTTCTACTTACAACATGTTTTTAAAAAGTACAAGTTGAGCAATAGCCACTGCCCACTTGCTGTGATCTTAATTCTTGCTCTCTGCAGTGTCTACAAACATTACCTTTGTAAAATGAGTCCACAACAACACATTTTTTTTTTTTGTTGATGTTCTGAAATGCTTTTGTTAGGGGAAAATCAACTCAAACAAAAACCTGAAGCTGGTGCTGTAGGATAAGTTCCCAGCTTTCCTCTCTCCCTAGCCAGCTTCGGTGCTCAGCGGTGTCAGTTTAGAAGTTAAGAATTTTCCATTACCTCCCTTCCTTTCTCCTTGCCATCTGCAAACAGTTTATTTTTCAAGGAAAAAAAAAGTGAAATTGATTCTGTCTTGAAAGATCTAAACCTGAAATACAGCACATTCTAAAAGATGATATTCAGCATTTGAATGTAATGTTTGTTGAGCAGGGAGAGGTTTTACGTGGAAGAGCTTTATCATAGGCATTAAGTAAGGATATTCCTAAAAATGAAAGAATAATTTAGGTAACGGTGATATTGGAAAATAGCCCCTCCTATTCTGTTCCCACCGTTAAAATGTCCCTTTACTTATTAGCGCCAATTAGTTTCCATGGTAACCGACCAGCCCTTGTAAACCCGCACTCTGAGCTTCACTCATCTTTGTCTAGACTGAGCTCACCACCCTTCTTCCTTCACAGATGGCAGTTTAGCTGGGTCTACATCTACAGCCATATCTTTTGCGCATATACAACTGGCATGTAAGTGCCCACATCCACTTTATTATTGGTAGAGCAGTGGCCAAGGGAGATGCAAGTGGCATTCCATCCCCAGCCTGCATGGCCTGCATCTGCTGCCACACTAATTTTTCCCCCCCGTGGTTATTGTTTCTTCCAGTCTTGTTCTATCATCAGCTGTTTGCTGCTTGTAATTTCTTTTCAGGGAAGCCAATACAGTATAATAAAAACCTCATTAAACAGACACACCTATCAGCCTCGAAGAAAGCCCTGAACTACCCCTTTTTGTTTAAAGAATCATTAAAGTAAAAAAGAAAAACCACTTGTTTGTCATGCTTGGAAAAAAGAGAACAAAGCCAACATAAAGATTTATCAAGCCAGGGGGCTAATATGAAGCTTTAATGCACTTAAGACACCATGGCTCCCCCTTGTGCTGCCCGTTGGCCCAGAATCCCGACTCAGCGCAGCACACAAATGATCGGTGAGGCTGAGAGCACTCCTTTCACTCGATGGGGAGGGAGGTAACCAAGGTCTGCAGCATCCCGGCTGTCACAGGTGGCCCTGTGCCATGGGACTGTGGGCCGGCAGTGCTGCTGAGTGCCCACAGTTAGTGTGATTAGAGTGGAATCTGCTGCAGAGTGGGGCCGACCTCGGCAAGGCACGGACGGGTTCCCGTAATTTGTGCCGTCTTTACTTTGGACGCAACTCAATCCTATTCAGTGTTGTTTTGAGGTAAACCATCCCTTACTTACAAGCATTGAGAAGATACCAACAGTGTAGAAGCCCATCTTTTGTGACGGCCATGTTTCATCTTGGAGTTAGACCAAATGGTTGCAGGAGATTTCTCCTCTTTATGTTACCTTTGCTACCACCAGCTTTCCAACACCTGTTTCAACATACAAGTAATAATAGAGAATAAGATTCCCCTAATGCTGATGAAAGACTTTATTCTTAAAATTGTTTCTCAGGTTGACTCCAAAGTTTTCTGTGGTCTAAGTATTAGTCAAGAAAAAGTTCTGATAACTGACCAGATATTCCATCTGTTAGGTCATGGGATTGTGTGAAGCTTCTTATACACATGAATTCTTTGCTGGTCATGTTCCTTTTGATTTTTGTTTTCCTTAAATCAAGTGACAAATGTCATCTAAAACTCTACGATGTTAGAAATATCCACAACAATTAGCCCATTGCTATTCATATCATATAAAGTATCTGTAGATGCACAATGAATCTTGTCATTTGGAACATCCTGCACTTCTAAATCACTCATGGCTACACAGCTTCAGGCAAGTATTCGCTTATTGTCCTTCACTAAACTTTACTGCTTCTAGTCACATTGAACCAAATACTTCTCAGAAAGGGAGGGGAAATTATTGCTTGTTAAATGAAGTCATATGCTGTGTGACCAGCATTATTAGACTTGCTCATATTTCTGATGACTGCATAGCTATATGGGAGGTGATGCTGGAGCCAGTGGTTCCCTTCATACGAGATGAATGGTTTTATTGTGGAAATGATGTTCCCTCCCGGAAGCACAAGCCTAAGAATGCTGAAAAGGCACATGTAGCTGCCCTGTAAATAATGTTAGGATGGTGAGGTGGGGTGCTGAAGTACTTTGGACACAACGGTGATGCATAAAGAGGGTAATTGAATGAAAGATGCTACATCCAATAGAATATGACAAAAAGGTAGTAAAATTTGTAAAAATCTATTTTAAATACATATTTGTAGAAATCAGTATTTGGGACCTTCTGTATTAGTCTTCATTTGAATAGATAATTAAATTTGAGACATAATATTAGGAAGCATGGATAGCAAGTAAGGGAAAAATTTGAATTTTGGTAATAAGAACTTGAAGTTTTGTTTGATCTCCCTGGAGGTGAGGTTGGGGATATTTGAGGTGGAGTATATACTAAAGCTAATGAGTCAAATAATTATCTTTCACTTGTTATACAGACATTCCCAAGTTACGGTAAATAATGTGGGAAAAAAGTAGAAAATTGGATGCAGGAAAGGACACCATTTATGTCCAGGGAGGACAGAAGAAGCTTGCTTGCTTTTGGAAGGAATAAGAGACAAATGGAAGGGGCTCGGAACAGGTCTCCCAAGATGTGCCACTTTGACATGAGGATCATTCTGGGATGAAGGCGGTCAAGACCCGGTGGGCTCGAGAGAAACATTTACCTCTTCCTTAAAGAATTCACATTAGGAGCCTTGCCCACAAGAGTTACTACCAGAAGTAACTTTTTATGACCTATCTGGAGGATAGGACAAACTTCTAATTACTGAACATCTGCTCTTATCTTCCCAAGAATGACCTTCCTCCCCTTTGAAACTCCAAGGTGACTTACTTCATCCTTGGCTCAGAACACCTGTATACCTCACACTTCCTTTCTGTCTTTTACTCTCTTGTGCATGTGGGGTTCCCATATGTATGTATGCAAGTAAATTCGATGCTTTTCTCTTGTAAACTTGTTAAATGTAAATTTAATTACTAGACCAGCCAAAAGAACCTTGGAAGGTAAAGGAAAGTTTCCATTTCCCCTAGAAAAATGTAATCTCCTTATTTCAAAGATAAGAAAAGCAAGGCTTGAGAAGGATAAGGAGTGTCTCAGTCATTGCAATATGCGATAAACCCCATGATTCAAACTGTTACTTTACATATTTTTCTCTCCACTGTAACAGGCACTTTTACTGGAAACAATTCAAAATGCAAAGATTCTCCCAAACTGGAGCGATTATATTTTATTGGTGTTACATTACATAATTTGAGAAGTTACAGCAAATTCATGTGCACAAAATACCTTTAGTGACACAGTATTTCTTTTTTAAGCCACCAGAGTGCTCAAAGACATGAGAATTGTTAGGTAGATATAATTATAAATGCAGCAGAGCTTTACTTAATAATTATTAGCTAAAACTATTTTTCTTGTGGTCGTGCTTCTTTATAAACAGTGAGATAGATTCCGTGGGACACATCCACTTCCCTTCTTACTTTCAAGTGTGCCCTCCCCCCGCCCCCATATGAAGGATTAGAGATTTGGGGATATGTCAATGAGATTAATACTATATTGATTTCGGAAGAAATGGACATCAGATCCTGAGCTGAGATTTGCCTTTGCGAGGGCACAGGTGATTGGTACTTAGGGTAGGAGCATGTCTCTGTCATTTGCCCAATGTCTGGAAAATTAATGCAGGTTTATTGGCCCTCAGTCAGGATCATATTTTTAAAAATTAGAGTTCACTGCTTTTCTGACATTTATTTGAAAACGTTAAAGTGTAAAGCTGAGCCTCAGACAAATTGAAGAAGGGACAAAAATTAGTGGCAGAAGAATATCACTGAACCAATACAATAGAAGATAATAGAAAATGGATACACAGGGCAAAAGTAATTCCATAAAAAACAAACAGAAACTGTTGTTAGTGAAAAAAAGGTGGTGGGGGTGGGAGCAGGGGGAGTAGAGTTTTCTTCTTTTACATCCCTAAGCCAATCCATTTTAAAATTGCAAACTCTTTGGCAGCAAAACCTGTGTATTATTCATCTTTGTATCCCTTTTCTCTAGGACTTCTCACAGTTCATTTACATATAACAGGGTGGAGGAAAGAGGGGCTGCATATTAAACCCGACAAGCTCAAGGGACGCTTGTGTGGCTGGTCTTACAAACTCAGAGACCAAAGTAATTACACAGGTTGGTGTGAACGTAAAAAATTCTAAATAAAAGCAGATCATGGTTTGCAGTCACGTCCTAGGCCTGTGGCATCTTTACCTTTGAAATTATCTACTGTCTTTATGCATCTAAGATAACATACCTTTGAAATGTCAGAGTAATCTCCTTTTCCAGACCCTTCAGGGTACAACCTCTACATCAGAGCAGGAGACCACAAAACCCCTCATTGTTATCTTGTTCCCTGCATACCATCTCTATGTGCTGGAAACGTGAATTATTAACTACCCTACACTCACCAATGTAAAAGTATGTATCTCTTAGTTTCCTTTTTTATCTTATCCCAGAGATTTCCCCACTCTGCTTTCTCCTGTCCTATAAATCTACCACCTATAAATTTCGTGTGACCATCTTCAGGTCTCCTGCTTTGGTCCTAATGTGTAGAATGAGCTGCGAAACTACCGTTCTCCAAGACATCTTGTCAATCCGCTGAGATTTTGCTGCCTGGCAGGTGTTGTCAGTTGGGCTCAAATAACACTCTTCTAAGACGTTTTCATAGGCTGGATGTACTTTTGTTGACAACAGATCTTCAATGAAAAGTTTCCAAAGCCAGTGGGTTGCTTGTCTTGGTAGAATTTCCAAGTGCTGCTTGAACAACATAGCTCAGCTTGTCTAAGGAGATTAAGTAGTTAGCTTGAAGGCCCTTAAGTCTGAGTACATAGCTGCCCTGCTGAGTGCATAGCTATTCATAAGCAGGATATAGTCCCTCACCTACCTGTCTTTCTCATTTTTAGGAAGGTAATATGGTTCTAGTACTCACTTAACATTACTGGGAAGTAAGTTCTTACGTAAAGTTCTGAGTAACAGATGGTAAACAGCTGCACACTTGTACTTATTACTATTACAGTCTTTACTAAGAAACCAAAACTTACAGATGTTAATAAAAACACTGATGTCCGTAAATGAGCATAGTTTTTTAAATGAGCAGCAATCTTCAGTTGCTTATGCAGGAGGCCAAAGTAATTCCTGCAAGTTAAATAAAAGCTGAGATATTTGTTAGATTTTTTTAAGAAAGATATCCAACCAATTGACATTATTAACCCACCCTTAATGCTAATTTTTCTTAGTTATCATGCAGTAAGATAGGTGAAAACCATGACTGTATAAAAGAGAAACTCTGCTTCTTCTTTTGATATTTGTAAAATGTAGTTTGCTTGTTATTTTGACAACCTCAATTTTTTTCACATTGGCTAAGTTTCCTAGGGAGACTGTCAAAAGAGCAGTCACAATATTTTTGCAGTTGCTTTAAAAGGCAGATTTGTCAAGTATTTTCCAACAAACCTCTTTTTTTAAAAAAATAGGATACCCCTGAGCCAGCGTTAACTCTTTCTTATGCTAAGTAGCTCTTTCTGGCTTAATTTAACAAAAGGCTTGATTTCAAATGTAAATATGTCGGAAGCTAAAGTTGAAGTAGTTTATTTCCTCTCTGATTTGCAGCAATGGTGATTTCCAATTAATGGTTTAATTGCCCCTAATGTCATCAATTACAACACCAAAATCAGAAGCTATACAACAATGCACTAGAGGTTTGTTACTATGATGTTTATTTTTTAAACAAACAAAATTGTTTTTAAAACTCTATCTTTTGAAAGGATTTTATTTTAAAAATCTATTTAATTTTTTCCTGTTAAAGTAAACCTTTCAAGCATTGACCTGTCTTTTTATTTAAAGCTATTGCTCTTAATTTAGTCTTGCCTTTTCCCCCTGACCTATACTATTTAAAGGATTTTGTTCTAAATTCTTACTATAATTATAATAGCTAATAGTCTTGGAACACTCACTATCAGTGAGGCTTTTTAATGTATTCATCAGAGTAATTTAATTAACCATCAGAATTCTCCAACAAAGAATATCCTATATTATCTGTATTTTATACACGAAAGACTGAACTTTAGAAATATAAAGTACTCTACTCCAGGTCAAACACCTGGCAAGAAGCAGATCCTGTATTTGAACTCCTACCTTCAGAGTTTATATCGCTAATGACTTTGTCCTTATTTCAACTTTCGAATTTCTGTTTAGAAGGATTTTAAGATGGTTGGGTCGTTTATCAAGTCTCTATCACTTTGCTAAAGCCTAGCTCCCCGCATGTTTCTCTATGTGTTTATGAAGTCTAAGGGAACCTTATACAAGGAGAGGCTTTCTGTAAATTGTAGAAATAGCTCCCCACTATTGCTCTGAAGTGAGAGATGCAAATGAACCCTGCTCAGAACAAGACAACAGGCCCCAAATGGAGTCACTTATGCTAACTAAGCCCACAGCACCAAACTGAGAAGTAAGTTAATTATAGTTTTTGCCCTTTCAGAAATGAAATTTTAAACCAGTCTGTTAAGAATCTCCTGATCATCACTAGTGAGCTAATCTTCCTGATAGACCCCTGCCATCCCCTAAAGAAAAGTAAATTTGCAATAACCAACCCCCCTTTCTTTTGGTCTAGTATAAATTCTTTGCTTCTGCTTCCTTTTGCTTATAAAATCATTTTTTTACAGCTCCTTGGAACTCCTTTCTATCTGCTAGACTGTATGCTGCCTGATTCATGAATCATAAATCAATAATACCTTTAAAATTTACTCAGTTGAATTTTTAAATAAACTTAGAGAAGAATTTTCCTACAATGAATGACCTATCTCTTGCATTCAATGAGAGGGAATCTCATTCCCTCACCTAGCCAACCCAAGGGCACCGGAGCACTTAGGACCTGGAAGATGCTCAGGTAATATTAAATAATGTACAAGCAAGTACATTCACCTATGTACACCTGCACTTCCTACATCAGATCCTCAGGCATCTTTCATTTTCCTAAGCCTCAATGTCTTTTTCAGGGCCTAAAAGTCATAGATGTTTGACATTTAAAAATATGGTAAATATCCCCATGGAAGCCCTTAAATCCCATTTGTAATCATTCCAACTCCTTTAATTAATCCCAGGGGAATTTTAATTGCATGCATTACTTTCTCAGGACAACACTATGCATGATGCTTCATTTGGACCAGAAGTGAGTTCTAATCCCCAAAAGATGTTTGATAACAGTTTAAGTTATTGTGAACTCAATTATGAGATTATACATTAGATTTAAAAGTAGCCAAAGGGTAAATGTAAAGGGTTCTAGAATTTTAAAATTAGAATGTTTGAACACTTCAAGTTGCATTTTAAAGCTTTCTGCAACCCTTATGGCACTTAAGGACCTCCCACCAGGCAGCCATATACTAGCAAAGTATGGTTGCCAAATTACACCCCCCCCCCCGCCCCTGCCCCCAGATAATTCTGGAAACTTGCACTTTTGGTCAAATCTTCTATTTCCTTTGTTCCCATGTCGATGTTGTGGACCCTCATGGTGGGAGGGGCACAGGCAGTGCCTAGCTTGTGAAGTTCTTCAAACGCCACACAGAAGTGTCCTTAGCTCCCCGTTGTGTGATTCTATGGGACTCTGTGACTGAGAAGGGACTATAGAGACTGGTCTTGCTGACAGTCTGGGGCCATGATTATCTTGAGATTCATCCTTTATTACTTTTCCGCCTCCCATGTCTTAATGGTCAGGGAACCGGCATGGACTTGGACAGGATCTAGAGGTTTTCTCTGGCTCACACATTTTTTCTCTTCAGTGCAATAGATTTGATGATCTCCCAAAACCTTTTTACACAAGCTTGCTGTGGTTTCAGGTATGCTCCCTAGGCCACATGGTGCAGGATGGATTCACAGAGACCTGCCAGGAGGCCACCAGAAGCAATGGGGCTGAAAGTGTTGAAAACCTGAATCTGGGACTTGGCAATGGAGATGGAAGGGTGCAGGTGGGTACAAAGACCATTTGAAGGAAAGATCAACACATTTACTGACTTGCGGGAGATCCTGGATGAAGGAAAATACTGAGTGAAAGGTGGCCGCAACCTGTCAGAGTTGAGTGCACTAGCCATCCACGTGGCTTCAAGAACTCACATCCCCTGGGTTTTGGATTCTGTAAATTCAGTTGACTAGCTAAAATGGTACAAGAGAAAAGCAGCAGATGGGAAATGTTTTTGGGAAAAAATATGAATGTGTTAAGCATGAGATGATGGTTAGAGAGTTGGCAATATCTGTCTCTGAGCTCAGGAGAGAAGGGAGGACTGAAAAATGCAAGCTGGATGGTTGCATGTGGACAGCTACAGCTGAGGCTTCTGAGAGAGGAAAGCTATAAAGATCAGGTCTCTGCCCAAGGACTAAGATTGAAAGAAGCATTTCTTTTTGACATAGGAGAATACAGGAAAGTTTTAAGAACCTCTGATTATCAGTAGCATCAAATATTAAGAGTTGCCAAAGAAAACGCAGATGGTTGGGCTTCACAGTAAATAAATAATTTTTTTAGAATCCTCTTTTATCTTGGTTTGTTTGTTTCATCTTGTTTTTTTCTCCCAATTTTTTTACTTTTCCTTTTGCTTCTCCCCCTCTTCTCCTTTAATTTTTCTATATTTTGGTATTATATATATAACAAAATTTGCCTTTTTAACCACTTAAAATCGTACAATTTAGTGACAACAACTACATTCATAATGTTGTGCAACTATTATCACCATCTAGTTTCAGAACATTTTCATCAACTCGAGAGATAGACTCAACCCTGGTCACGTAGCTCTGTTGAGTAGAATGTTGTCCTGATACACGAAGGTTGCAGGGTCGATCTTCAGCCAGCACACGTATAAGAACCAATGAATGCATCAATAAGTTGAACAACAAATCAGTGTCTTTCTTTGTTTCTTTCTCCCCCTAAAATCAATAAAAAAGGAGGTATCCCCATATACATGAAGCAAAATGCCGTAAAGCATTCACTCCCCATTCCTCCCTCTCCACAGCCCCTGCCATCACTGATCTGCTTTCTGTCACTGTGGATTTGCCTATTCTGGATATTTCACATAAATGAGTTCATATAATACATGGTCTTTTATGTCTGGCCTGTTTTATTTAGCATAATGTTTTCAAGATTCATCCATGTTATATGACATTTCTATGGTCAATTAATATTGCATTGTATGGATATACCACATTTTATTTATCCATTTGTAAACCAGTGGATATTTAGCTATATGCACAATGCTGTTCTGAATATGTGCACACCAGTTTTACGTGGACATATGTCTGTATTTCTGTATTTCTCTTGGGTATTTACCTAGGAGTAGACTTGCTTGGTTGTATGGCAATTCTTATTTATTTATTTGTTTGTTTATTTATTTATTTATATAGAGAGAGGGAGGGAGGGAGAAAGACAAGGAAAGAGAAACCTATGTGAGAGACACATCAATCAGTAGTCCCTTGCCTGTGCCCTGTGGTGGACTGAACCTACAACCCTGGTATGTGCCCTGACCAGGAATCAAACTGGTGACCTTTTGCTTTGTGGGCTGATGCCCAACCAACTGAACCACACTGGTCAGGGCCATATGCCAATTATTTGTTTGATTCGTTGTGGAACCACCAAATTGCTTTCTACCTTTTATATTCTTACCACCATTGTATGAAGGTTTCAGTTTCTCTACATCCTCACTAATGCTTGCTAGTTCAGTTTTATATTTTTAAATTTAAGCCCTCCAGTGGGTGTATCATTGTGGTTTTGATTTGCATTTCCTTAATAGCTAATGACATTGAGCATCTGTTCATATGTCTGTTTGACAATTGATATCTTCTTTGAATGCCTATTCATGTTATTTGCTCATTTTTAAATTGGGCTGTTTGAGTTTTTGATGTTGAATTGTAAGAGCTCTTTATATATTAAGGATGCTAGACCTTTCATCTCCTTTTAGACTGGGCTCTGAAGAAAAAGTGGAAGTTAACTTGGTGGAAAGTCATGTGGAGATCTTTCTGGGCAGAGAGCTCAGTGCACACCTGCTGATGTAGTCTGCTCAGGCTGCCATAACAGAATACCACAGACTGGGTGGCTAAAACAACAGACATTTATCTTCTCACAGTTTGGGGGGTCAGAATTTTGAGATCAGATTACCAGCTACGTCATCTTCTGGTGAGAGCCTTCCTCCTTGCTTCCAGATGGTTGTTGCCTTCTCTTGGTGTCCTCACATGACAGGGTGGGGTGGGGAGGAGGGAGAGAAAGAGAAAAAGAAAGAGACAGAGAGTCTCTGCTCTGTAAGGGCATCCACCCCATCATGAGGATTCCACCCTTATGACTGCATCTAAACCTAGTTATGTCCTAAAGACCCCATATCCAAATGCCATTGCATTAGGGGTTAGGGCTTTAACATGTGAATTTGGGGGCACACGAACATTCAATCTATGGTTCTGTGGGGGGAAGGGGCATGGTGATTGAGTGCTGCTGGATCACAGGGATCCCTGAGGAGTCTGACCCCTGAGCAGCCTGACCCCTGAGCAGCCTCTCAAAGCGGCTGGTGCTAGATCATAAAGACCAGCACTTCTCAATCCTAACATGCACAAGAATCACCCAAGGTCTTGTAAAAATGTAGTGCTGATTCAGTAAGTCTAGGAGGAAGCAGAGATTCTGTATTTCTAAGTTCCCAGATGATACTGATGTGGTAGTAAGGACATAGAATCCCAAAAAGCCTGCTAGAGACGGTGATGTTTTTCTAACAGTAATCAGTTATTGAATGATTTGAAAAAGGAGAGTAAGAAGATCAACTTTGAATTTTTAAAAGGAGCACTCTAGCTGCCCACTGGAAAATATATTAGAAGAGGACAAAGGCATGGGGAAAGAGTAGCTGAATTAATTATGTTTAAGTAAATTAAGGTCTGTCTATTCATATAACAGAATGTTCTGTGAACAATAAC
Organism: Glossophaga mutica; assembly: GCA_039655065.1. Lineage (NCBI taxonomy): Eukaryota > Metazoa > Chordata > Mammalia > Chiroptera > Phyllostomidae > Glossophaga > Glossophaga mutica. The sequence goes on along the minus strand of CM077309.1, from coordinate 106,797,358 downwards.
AACAATGGTTATGAAGACATTTCATGGCATGGGAAAATATTTATGATATAATAGTAAATAAAAAGGCAGAAATCAAAATTACATATACAAGTTGCTTACAACTTGGTAAAACAATGCATTTAAGAGGAAGCAAATGTACTGAATTGTTAACAGAGCCTCTTGGGAAGGATGATGGGTAAGTTTTATTCTTTATGTTTTTCTTTGTATCATTTTTTCTATCACTTTTATTCTGGTATTTTCTTTGTTTAAGTTGCTTTCTGAATAACTGAATATTACCAAAGTTACTAAAGACCCATGTATTTCTCTCTCCGAATGTTAAATCTCTATCAGAACTGCAACTCTAATACAGTAAATAGGAATGCTGTTGAATTCATTTCCTGGCCCTTCTTAAGGTGCCATGCTGCTGCTGGTTGCCAATTTCACACATGCTATTTCTGTCCATTCAGAGCTGACAGCTTGGATTTCCCCCTCCATTGTAATAGCTGTTCTCTCTTCTGGCTTCCCCAGGCTTGCATTTGGTAACCTTTGCCCTTTTATTTGGTACAAGCCAAAATGCCATCTTTGGAAAACTAATGTACCAGAGAAAATGGTAGCACGAAGCCACATAACCTACTGGTTTTTTTTCTTTTCTGTTTGTAAAGGTTATTATTAGAGCTCATTTTAGAGAATTTCAAATCCATTCAAATTATCATGGGTTTAATTTTTTCTAATGGAAGCAAGTCTTTTGATGTTTGAGTTTAGAAAGCTGCCTAGCCTCTTTAGAGTTCAAATTTTCATACATTGGCACAATTGATCAAAGACTTTATTTTAAGATGGAGAGAAAAGGCAATTTACCTATAGTTGTTTTGTATTTTCAACATTATTATTATACACTTTTTTCCTCAACCATCTCCCTGTTTGAAGATCTACTATTTTTACTAACATATATTGGCTTCACCTTCTTTTTGATCATGAGAAACCATCTGGAAACAATTGAGAGTGACGTCACAAATACAGCATTATGATTTCAATGTAAGATCAAAGAATAAAAAGAAAGAAGTCGACGAGTGGAGAAGCTTGATTTAACTTTTAAGCACAAATATCTAATAGGGTAGAAAGAAGCAAGAAAATATGATAAAATGAAAGGATTATTGATGGGCAGTAAAGTAAGTGTAGTTGGTTTACCTTGAAGTTCAAGTTGGTTAATAAACTGGCACCCATTTTTATATTTATTGTAGGAAAAAGAAAAAATAACAGTTATCCAGGGTCAGCCTGACGAGCAATGCCAAAGTTAGAAAGACTGTAGCGCTGGGTTTGGCCGAGTGTCCTGGAGCTGCGGAAAAAGACTTAAAACTGGGGCTAAAGGTCATAAGCAAGGACAATAGACCTGGAATTTGGAGGAATTCATACTCTACTAAAGAATTCCTAGACCTCTCATGAAAATAACAGATTGCCTAGTCACCAGAGAAACAGAGAACTAAAACTAAAGCTAAAAGTAAGCCAACCCTGGAGAATACGTAAATGATTAAAATGGGAGAATTAAGGAGTATAAAAGGGTAAGAATGTAGATTCTTGATGTGAGTGATCCTGAAATCACAGCTCATACAGGAAGGGGTGTCCTTGTACCTCTAGAAACTGACTGGTTGTTCTTTAAAATGTTAGCTCATTCTGGAAAGAAACGTTTTTCATAGCTATTGAGAACGTTATCTTCTATGTATGGATTTCAGCCAGAAGCTAAAGGAGGTAGTGAATTTCAGGGAAGTGATGTGTCTGGCAAGGTATAAGGACTTTGCTTTGGGGAAATCGGAAAGCAGCCACTCCAAAACTATTTTCCTGCTATTTAAATCAACAGTCCTGCATTTTCCAGGACCTTTTCCAAATAGATTTATGTATCTTTTTAATATCACTTTTAATATAAAGGTGATTTATTTAAAACATCCTTGAGTGCTATTTAATTTTAATATCTTTGCAAAATCTCTTTATACCAACATGTTTAGTTATTCATTTAAAAATGAATTTGGGATTGTGTGTTCCAATCTAGGTTTGGAAAATATGGTCACTGTACTAGTTCACAAACTTCCTTTGACAACCAAGCTAAGACCAAACAGATTTTTCACTTAATTGGTTGCTGTTACACTTATCACCATAGAAGTTATTAAAATACTCCATTAAAGGCATTCCTATCTAATATACTATTTATTTCCAACCTCTGATTTTCTTGTTCTTCTTTATGTAATTACAACATGCCCCAAATGAAACACCAATAGAACCTTACTTTTTAAAGTGAAAATATAAGTGGTCATACCTATGGAAAACCTGACAGTTAGAAGAAACACACACAAAAGCACATTCTACTGTCTTTATTTGATGTGAGAATTTTTTAAACACCAGGAAAAGCGAAGATACGTTTTGCGTGCCCATTCCTACAACAATGGAACTTCATAAGCAGATGGCCACAATCTTCTTCTGAACTTGGTCAAGACATCAGAATCCTTCTTGGCACAATATTCCAGGAGACACTAACAATTTATTGTAGTTTGCACTTGAGTCTAAAAAACATTTGCCTAACTGGCTTTAAATGAAGAGCAGTCCACTTCTGTTGATAATTTTGAAGAAGGATCTGTGGTTTTATTTAGAAATGGAATGATTTCATATTTTTTGCTTAAACACAACTATATAGGCAAGACATTCCTGATTTGCAAATGTTCCATTTGTAGGTTCCTTGAAACTCATCATCTATGGAAACAGCAGTTGGCAGTGGGAGGACAAGGAGGGCCAGCAGAGAACACTGTACTTAGTTCTATCAGCATAGCAGAACGGTTAAGAACAAAGTCATGTAGAGTGAGATACATGTGGCTTTAACTTTCTTCTTATCATATAGTAAATTGGATAAGTTCTTATCTTTAAGCCTAGGTTCCCTCATTTGCAAAGTGGGGGTTGTTTTTGAAATTAAATATAGTAGCTCAAGCAAAGCATATTGCTTGGTGCATTGTGCATAATAAACCTTCCATAAGTGTTATCTTCGATTAACTGAGAAATTGTTATTTCTCTTCCTGGTGAAATAAAGACAATACTAGCCAATTCTAAACTTTTCTCCCAATAAAATCCTTGGAACACTTGTCTAATTAGACACCACCTGGATCACAGAGTGTGCTGATACAATGCAGGTGGTACAAAAAGCAGTGTTCTAGGAATAATAAGCCATGGGCCCTAGGTCCTGCTTGATCTTCAACAAATGGTTGAGCAAGTTATTTAACTTTACAGGGTCCTCAGTATCCCACGTGTAAGTTTATGATTTAAGGTATTATGATATTAGATGGTATTATTTTAGAGGGATTCAAAAATTGGGAAATCAGTGCACTAAGTCTCATCCACTCTCTCTTTGATGAGGTCCTTTGATCCCCTCTTCTCACTCTTCTCAGCACTTACTCCCACACTCAGAGTCAGTCTACCCGGGTCATGAGGAGTCAAGTGTCTAACGGTGTGGTGATTGTGGGGGGTGGTGGGTTGGGTGGAGGTGGAGGAGGGTATAAGGGAGATAAATGGTAATGGAAAAAATACAATAAAATTAAGGTAAAATAAAATAAAATTTATATGTGAACCCAAGAGAAATGAAAACATATGTCCAAACAAAAACTTGTACACAAATGTTCAGGGAAGCATTTGTATAATAGCCAGAGGTGGAAGCAAGCCAACTGACCACCAATATATGCATGGATAAATAAAATATTCATACAGTGCACTATTAACTAGCTATAAAAAGAAATAAAGTACTGCTACATGCTACAATATAGTAAAACCTTGAAAACTTTATGCTAAGTGAAATAAGCCAGTCACAGAAGACCACGTATTGCATGATTGCATTTATATGAAGTGCCCGGAACAGGCAAAGCCATGGAGACACAAAGTAGATCAGCAGTTGCCAGGGGATGGGGGAGGGAAGAGGGGGGAACAACTGTTAACGAGCATGGGGTTTCTTTTGGAGGTGATTAAAATTTTCTAAAATTATTGTGATGATGTTTGTGCAACTCTGTGACTATACTAAAGAGCTTTAAAGTGTACATTTTAAATGGCTGAATTATACAGTATATGGATTATAACTCAATAAAGTTGTTATTTAAAAAAAATTCTAGCGAAAAAGATGCTGAAAACAAAATAGTGACTCACTCAGTTTCTAGGTAAGTTTCTAAGGAGCTTCCCGTGATTCCAAACAAGCTTGTCTGAAAATATCTGTAAGTCAATGCTGAGTCAGAAATATGTTTTTGGTGTCTTATATTGAGGACAAAAGAAATCCTTTCAAGAGGGAATGGAGGCAAAAGAAAAAGGATACCAGCCACTGAATTCTGTCATAGCGCGCAGGTGGCAAACCAAAAGCGCTACTTGCTAGCCAAGCAAGACTGTATCAGGTGTCTTTGGTTTTGCTTCAAGATAAATGACAGTAATTCTGGTCTGAAGATTCTGACCATCTACAGTTGCTCTTCACGGAATTTAAACTTTCAAAATACTTTATTGTAATTCCTAAAAACCAAATTCTCTATCAACAAGGCCAACCCAGGGAGTCTAGGAGCTCATAAGGCAGATTAGTCTCCTTCCTCCTTCGCAGACACATGAACACCTAATTCTGGGATCTCCAATTTCTGCGTTAGAACGTATTTCTGTCTCGCAAACCCATCCTGGAGATTTTATCAATATGTGTGTAGCAGGTAACTGCCAATCATCTATTTATTAATGTTAAGTGTCTAAACATCCTTCTGTAATTTGTACCATGGGTGTTGTTCTAATTATTAGGCACAGTAAAAAATCTTACCCACCGTGGCTAAAAAAGCACAGAAAACCCCTTCAGAAACAAAATAAGTCTTACCCAATCAGCAGCTAGAGACAAACACTGAGAAACTGAACCAGCAGAGTAGTTTTACCGTCCCTGTTCTCAAGAAAGAAAACTCGAGGTGCGGGGAAGGCGGGGAGGAGTTCTGCAGCTGGTTGCCAGCTCTGATGTACCACGAATTCCCAGTAACTGAGGAAAGCTGGATCTCTTTCTTCCACTTCTGCTAGTAACACGTAAGAATTCACTCAGCGTCTTGCCACTGGTCAGTCTGCCTCACTGCTCATCCTGGTGAACATCGGTGGCTCTGACAGCACACAGCATGCGGATAACTTTCTCTCCCCAAAGCAAGGAAGGAGGAGAGCATGTGGGCTACAAGTGCTGGATGTGCCGCCCCAGCGCTGCCCAGAGCCAAAAGATTTAGTTTACTAAAGGCGGGGAAGAGGAAATCACCTGGGCAAGTGAGAGGTGGTAGGAACAAGAAGGGAATTTGGTATTCTGACAGAGAGGTGAAAAGGTGAGCTACTCCTTCATTTTTAGTGAAATGCCCATAATATAACGTGGACTATTTTAACCATTTTAAGTATATGATTCAGTGGCATTAAGTAGAGTCACAAAATTGTGCAATTTCAGTGTTAGTCCCAGAGATTTTTCATCACTGCTCAAAGGGGCCCCGAATGCATTACACAGTCACTCCCCACTCCCCCTCCTTCCAGCCTCTGGTGACCACTAATCTTATTTCTGACTCTATGGAAATTTGCACGTGAGTGTTCATAGCGCTATTTACCAGAGCTAAATGGTAAAAACAACCCAAATGTCCATCAACAAATGAATGGAGACACAGAACGTGGTATATCCATACAATGGCATATTATTCAGCCATTAGAAGAAACAGAATACTGACACATGCGACAACACAGATGACCCTTGAAACATTGAACTTTCCCTCTGTGCTCTCAGAAAAAACAAAGGCATCAGCAGCGAAGTGGTAGGATATCACGCAGGGGCCCACAGCTCCGGGCTCCAGGAAGAGTTCTTCTCTACTCTAGGGTGCCGGTAATGTCATCCATTTAGCAACATTCAGGATGTCAGATGCTCCAGCTGAAAAACCAGGAGAAGCAATCCTGCTTCTGCATAAGGTCATTTTTAGAATTCGAATTGTTTTAAAGTACTTTAAAAATTTCTAAAAGCAGTCAGTGAGTAATTTAGGAGTTAGAGGGCATGGGGAAAAATGAATCAAGATGGGTAGAATTATCAGAGCCTACCCTTCTTTCCTTAATATATATGACTCACCTTCTTGGGCTACCTGTCCTCTACCTGCTGCCTATTTATCACCCCACTCCCTCCTCTACACCAACCTGCTGGGCTCTTCTACTGTTTATGAATCTGTTTGCAACCTGTTCTTTCATCTACACTCAAGTAGACCAACAATCTGCCTTTTTTTCCCTGAAAAATGTTGAAGAACTTTTTGAGAATAAAAAGAATAAATGTATAAAGAGTATAGCATATTCTTTCTTATGTTTTAAATTAAAAAATATAGCTATTGAATTTTTCACTGCTCGTTTTGAATTATAAACCACTACATTTCTTTTGAATGTGATTTGCCAGCATAATGAAACATCAGTATTCTGAACTTAGAGAGTAAATTTTTAAAAAAGACCCAACTATTTGTGTATATACATTTATGTACATCTATATTATGCAGCTATGCCATGGGGGAAGAAAAAACAGAGAGCAGTACAGAAAACAAAAAGTTCCAGTAACAGTCAACAATGGATTTATCAACAGGTGCTCAGTGTCACTGATTCCAAAATCCCTTCTTTTGAAGTCACTTTAATCAGTAAAACACTGACCATTTTCCTTTTCTCTAGTTTATCCGTTCAGCTGATGGAATTCCGATTAGGCAATTTTCCCTTTCTCTTCACTTTCTTTTATCACTCCACGCCCTGAAAATGATAAGAGAGCAGGAACATGGGACTCTCCTGGCACCCTGAAATTATTTCTATTTCATATGTTTTTTTTTTAATTCCTCCTTTCAAAAGAACAACAGAAGGACCTAAATTTCTGTCTTAGTACTAAATGCCTCTCAGTGCTGCGGAAATATTCAGTTTTCTAGCGATTTCAGGGTCTGTATATACCGTGCTGTTAGAGTCTTCATCAGAATAAAAAGAAAAGAAAAAGGAACAAGAGAAAGAAAAGAAGAAACCCTACATGACAAGAACATTAAGCCCCAAGGGTGGTTCTTTTCCGTTTTGAAGTCTTCACTACTGCGGGCATACTTGTGTCAACGTCTTAATAAGGAAAGCAAAGCAGTTTACATGCCTCAGAGCACGTGCACTCACACCAGAAAATCAGCGTGAAGGGGAGAAGGTCATGCCGCTACATAGCATGGGGCCCCTTCTGGTCGGGACCAGAAGACACAATTTACAGAGCGCAGGTTTAATGTTGTCACTATTAGGTGCGGAAGAAAACATCTTTGAAGAAACGCTTGTTTCACTCTTCTCTACCACCAAATCTTGAAGTTATCTTATACATATGTTAAAAGAATTCTACCCACATTCAACAAAATTGTATTTTTATAATGTTGAAATAACCTTGCACTGCAAATCGAAAGGACATTTCTGTAACTTAGAGTAACTCTGCTGTCCTGAGAACTGCTATATCAGGCATTATATTTCAATTTTGAATATCATGAATTATTTATGTATATAAATTAATAAATTATACAATATAATCTATCAATAATTCAGTCCCATTTGCATTTTGAAAACATAAAAGCAAATGGAAAACCGAGAGCTATTAGTTTGTTTCAATTTTTAAATATTCCAGAAGTAATATTTAATGACAGAATTTTCATTACCACAATTTTGCTTTAAGTTATTTGTGCTTTGAAGTTCTAAGTTATGACTTGCCAGAACAAAACAGAAGTGTGAAAATTAAACAAACAGATTTATCCAAATATTTCTTTGTTTTCTTTTTTATTGTGAAATCTGCCTGAATGAAAGGGCCTGGAGGTTTGGGATAGCTCACTTTGTCCAGAGGTGATGTGAATTTCACTGCATGGGTCATAACTGAAGGGCTCATGAGTTAATGACAATCTCTTAAAACAAACAAACAAACAAACAAACAAAAACCCAGCAACTTATATAACCTTGGATTGACAGAAGACCTTCAATGGTTAAGTTCAAATACAATTTTGAAACCAATTATATATATTAATGAAAGTCAACATATATATACTAATATACAGGGTCTGGCACAAATAACATCCCTTTTTTATTACAAAAGTCTTTTATTGCAATATCATAAGCATGTGATTATATAACATAACAATACCATACTCAAGCACACCTTGTGACATTTTAGATGAAATGTTCAAATTAAAACTATAAATTATTACACCCATATTATTACCCTACCAACTACACTCAAGCAGGCCTTACTTCTGCTGGACCCTGTCCATTAGCCTGCATTCCAGCAGTTGCAAGTGACAGTAAGAAACTCAAACTGAAATTGGGATGAGAAGGAAGACATGTCTTTACTATGAAGTCTGGAGTTTCAATTGGTTTCACTATTATAGGCTGTAGAAATGTTCTTCCCTCCACTTTCTTCTTCTTTTTTTTGATGTGTGTTTTGGTTTTAATCTTAGATTTTTTTCCAGTAGTGGCAAAAAAGGCCTTCCACAACTCTGGGCTCATGTCTTTAAACCCTAGCAATTTCAGGTGAACAACCTTTTGCCAACATTTTCAGCCATTTATTCTGATTGGGAAAGCATGGGACATAAAAATTCCTGAATTAATCACCTACACATGTTCAGAGGAATAGACTATTCTAATTGGCAAAGTCTGGGACAAGAGCTCATCCCTGAAGCTAGGACCCAGGCTCATCTTAATCTAACCCATGAAGACTGGGGTAGAGGAGAAAAAAATATTCTAATGCATAATATAAAAATTGTATCAGAGAGTTTGATGGTCAATGCCTGCTATCATTGTTAGGATCATTAATGTAAAAAGAGAAAGAGGAAGAGAAAGAGAAAGGACTAAGACCCAGACTATCAGAGTCTTTATTACCTGATAGTCTCTAGGCAAATAACTATGAATTACATTTATAATTTATAATTATGTATTATAATTATTATGTTATATATTATAAATCATTATAACTTTAAAATTTTATGAATTATTATGAATTAAGTTTCCTAATCTGTGAATGGGCCTCATCTCTATTTCATTATTTCAATTGCAACCTAGATGGTGATATATCCCCAAACTTAATCTATAGATCTACCTTTGACCTAGAATATTTTAGAATATTCTCTGTGGAGGATATTCTCCAGATCTCTGAATCTCCAGATCCCCTTTCCCCCTTCCCTACCCTGCTATGGGTCCCAGGAAGCCCACCTTTGTGGACACATGAATAGTCTCTCCTGCCCTCTCCTTTTATTTGTGTTTGGTCAGTGAAAACCACTGGCAAGGAATTGTGGGAGAGCATAGAGGAGAGCATATTTATCTCTTGGTGCCCTTTCTCTTGGCCAGTGTATTGTTAGCGGTTGTGTTTCCGTACTGATGGCCACAGCTTTTGCCTGCAGCTATACCTAAAAGCCTCTTTGGGTTGGTAACTGCTGCCTTCATTTGTCCCTTCAAGCCTGGGAGTGGAGGGGATTTACCTTGGACTGCTACACTTGGGGTGCTTTATCATTTCTTACTGATTTCTTCTACTGCTACTCACAACTCTGTAAATAGTTTCTTCATTAAGTCTACTCAAACACGTTTTTTTGAGTGCACCATATATTTTGTGTTGGGACCCTCACAGAAACAGCTCTAGACAAATTTCCAAAGTCATCCCAAGTTAAACGCTTGGAAAAAGAACACTATTATCTCAGTTTAGCCCAAGAGCTTTTTCTTCATTAGATGCAACACCATCCATCAGTCATTGCAACTTAAAACTTTGATGATGCTTTCAAATAATCATTCTTTATCTTCACATTCGACTATTAAATATTGTCCATTTTATCGCATAATTATTTTATTTTAAATATATAGTCTTCCTTGTCATCCTTGATGCATAAATAGCCCCTCTGTCACTCTGTTTTGACAGTCCTGTCTTTCACATGATCACAAACTTGACCATATCCCTCCTCCTCTGTAACAAGTTCATGTTTCTAGGACTCTTGGTCAACTGTGAGATAACTCTGAGATCCTTACAAACACTATCAACATCTTTAACGATGCAGGTTTTCCTTACCTTCTAGGACTATAACGCTGTGTGAAATGCCTTGAACAACCCCCTTTTACGTTCCGTGTCTAAGCACATGCTCTTTTTTTGTTACAATGTTCTTTCCCTTCTCTACTTAAGATATGCTGACTCATTCTTTAAATGTTGCTTTATGTTTTAACTTCTCTGGGAAGAATCATTGATGACCCATTAGTAATTTGGTTTTTCTGCCCAAAATACACTGTATACATATTTTTAAAGGTCTATGACTGTTGTGAGCAAATGTTTTGTGATAATATGTGTTCTTTCCTTCAAGTCAGCCCTCAACTCCCTCTCAGGGTCGTCTGGCCCAGCCTTAGGAACGGAAAGCACCAGGCCACCTACACAGCTACCGGCCCTACAGGTGATGCTGGCACCCAGAAATAACAGTGAGTCAACACAGGTGACTATGCTATTCACTCAGCTTTTATTAATGCAGAGTCAGTCCAAAGCTATAATAACCCAATAACAATAATAATCACTCAGAACTCGAGTTCTAAGAATCCAGGTCAGAGTCCGGGTCCAGGAGACAGCCAGTCAGTGCCTTGCAGGGCAGAGTCTGCAGGGCTTCGGAGTCACTAGGGCAGGGTGCGTCAGAGCGGTCGTGCGTTGCTGCCTGTCACTCTCTCCCTCTCAGCCGTCTTAGCTGTCTGCTCGAGGCTTCTGCTTTTATGCTCCTCCTGGTTGCAAAGTCGTGTTGTTTTTGCACAATCTCTTGTAAATGTAATTTTCTCAATCTCTATAATCACATTTGTTTGTGTCAGCTCTGATAAGAGAGCCTCAGAAGATTGCCTCACTAGAAACCAGCCACACTGGCACCCTGATCTTAGACCTCCAGCCCCTGGATTGTGAGAAAATAGATTTTTTTCTGTTTAAGCCACACAACTCATTCTTTCGTTCATTCATTTACTCACTCATTCATGTTTTCAGCATTTAGCAAGTAATGAGCACTCGATGTAAACAAAGCAAAAGCTACAAAATTATTTCAAATGATACTACCTGAATACATTCATAGTTTGCTAATGAGATTACATCGATATGACTGAATTCATTTTTTCTATGTAGAATGCACTCAATATATTGTCATTTCTCATAAACAAGTATCATATCTAACTAAAATAATTTTAATTATTTTCAGTTTAAAACTTTCAGGGTGGATATAATATAGGAATTAAAAAGTAGTATTATTTTAAGTAGATTAATATTTCAAGTGAATCCTTGTTTGTGTGACAAACTCATTGAATAACATTTACATCTTGTTTCACAGTTGAAGACACTGTGTGAGTCCTATGAAAGAGAGGTCTGGCAAACGGTCTAAATTTCATTGATAATGGACAGGGGTTTCTCGGTTCCAGTTTGGAACAGAAGCCTTCATATAGCTCTAAAACGAAAATCATCAAAGAACGAAGAGAAATGTGTCTTACTTTACTAAGGTTCTTCTTCTAACAATTGTCAATGAAACAGTCGTCCTGTTTTCATTTTTATTGGGATTTCAGGAAGTCACATAGATTTGGCAATACGTGACCTCATCACGTATACTTAATTTAAATGCTAGCCCTATTTGATGATGTAGTTATTTGGCAGACTATAAAATCCCACTCTTTTTTGTCAAATTATATCTGTGAAATGTGTTGTTTTCCAATGTATGGTATGCACATAACCTCTGACCTCTATTAATGAAATAATTCTGGTGACTCTGGGGTAAGTTAAAATAATGGCAAATATCCCATAATAATAGCTTATAGTAATTCACCAAAGAGTAAGTGGATGATCTGTGTGTAAACACAGGCAGCCACCAGTGTGGCAGTTTGAAACACGCACACCACGAATGCTTTGGTGTGGGCCCACATCCACAGAAAGCCTGGGTCAGAAAAGTAATGAATCACAATGGAAACAATAGCGCTGCTCCCCAGCCAGTTCACTTGTATTACCAAACTTCAAAGCTTGTTATAGATGTTAAAAGTATTTGATTATCCCAACCTTATATGGTGGGGATGTAATTCCCAACCGGAAGCGGAGGAAAAGGGATTAAGTGATTTGTACAGACCTCAGGGAGCCAAGCTAAAGCCCTGTGATTCTGTAGTCGGAAAAGAATTTTCTTTGCATACTTTCATCTAAAGTGACTTAAGACTTAATTAAAATTATACACATTTTGAAATACATAAAATTCTACATGCCAATCAAGACTGATCTTGACCTTGCCTGCTTGAATACTGGGAGCATAAATCAATTCTATGGTTATCGTTTTAAGTTTTTTAAAGATATCCTGGATGCATTTGCCCTTAAAACAACCTCAGAGGCTATTGTTACTGAGGTGCATACACCATTGATTGGTGAGATCTATAAATGTCACTTTCACCAACTGTGTCAGTGTGGGTGCACTTGCAGGTGTGTATTAAAGCTTTAACTTTCTAAAAGTATTAGAAAAGAATAGGCAAATTGCAGTAGTTTTTGGATAGTGTTATGTGCTCAGCAAGTCTGAGTGTTCCTTCAATGATATATCTACTCTCGGCGCTCGACTTTCTGGAAAATAGTTAAAGTAGATTAGAACAGTTCTCTAACTTTTTTGATTAGTGAATTCCTTTCACTGTCATATAGAATCTCACAGACCTCCTTTATAAATTTTTATAATCACATCACCATTTTTATGAAGTGGCTTATAAAGAAGCTATTTTAGGTAAAAATATTATATATTGCACTATTAAATTATATTTATAAAGTTTATTTAATACAATATCTAATATCCATAAGATAAGGGTAAATTTCAAAATTTCTGTATTTCTCAAGTGACTCATGCTATTTAATTTAATTTAAATGTGAAAGAAAAAGAATGATTTATAAACAAACATATTACTTAGAATTTAGTGACTTAACACATATTAGAAAGGATACTGAAATATAATTGACAATTTCCAGCATCCCAAATAGATAGAGTTCTCATAACATCTTTGAAATGTCTGTTGTAAACTTGAATTGATCAATTGATTTATTTTCACACACTAAAAAATTTCAATTATAGAAATTTATAAGAATTTAAAAATTTTTAAGAATGTAAAACATTTTCTAAAATTTTTAAAGAAATTTATGCATATGAGTTGTAAGCATCTATCCACAAATTATATATTGTGCATCTCTATCACTTTATTTACAATAAATGTAAAGCCAATTTAGATATATTAATCACAACATTTACTCTTTTTAATCCTACTTCTGAATTACCAGAGATAACTTGGTGTAAACAGTTTGATTATATAAATTCATTGTACAGGTCTGTTGAATAATATATTGGGATAACTGTGTAGAAATTTCATTACTTTTATGGTCCTCATTAATGTTCTATATTTGAACATGTGTTTTTTACAGTTTGTATGTTTATTCAACAATTCATTATTGGTATAAATTGATCAATATATTCAATAAATCAAAGCAAATAAAACCTGCATACTATATTTTGCCATGTATAATGCACACCCATGTTTTCAGCCCAAACTTTCAGGAAAAAAATATTTTTTAAAAATTTATTAATTCAAGGTTTTATTTATTTATATTTAGAAAGAAAACCAATGATCATATTCCAGGGTATTATTTTGCATATGGATATTGTTATTGCTTCCTAGAGTTATATTTTCAATGCATAAGCATAAATAAAACAATTAAAAACACATATATAGATATATAGATACAGAGCTAGTACTACCCATGTATAATGTGCATTCTTATTTTTCCCTCAAAATTTTGGGCAAAAATATGTGCATTAGATATAGCAAAATACGGTAATCATCAAAAGCTCCATGGTCGTTGATGATGTATAGGTGGGTGGTAAATCTAAAGAGAGTGAAACATAAACAGATTTAAACATTTTTCTCACTAATTCACCATACATCCTCAATATGTACTGGGGACTCTTAAATTGTTTCTCTTTAAGATATAAATTATTTAAGTATTTTAAATGTCATTTCAGTGTTTAAGAATGTAAATCCCCGTGAACTCTTCTCCAAGTTCCAACGTTTCCCCAATATCCACTTAGGGCACACATCTAAATGTTGGGAAGGCAATTAAACGCACTAATCTTATATTGGTTACTCAGTATTTGGCCTATTTCAGAATAAAAATAAAATCAACTAAAGGAGACAAAAGAACACACAAGAATAGAAAAACCAAAAGAGAAAAAGGATAAGAAGAAGCTAAACAAACAAAAATGGACAGTGACCACATCTCTTTTTTTTTAAAAATATATTTTATTGATTATGCTATTACAGTTGTCCCACTTCTCCCCCATCATTCCCCCCACCCTGCACACCCTCTCCCACCCACATTCCCCCCTTTAGTTCATGTCCTTGTGTCATAAGTTCTTTAGCTTCTACATTTCCCACACTATTCTTGCCTTCTCGTCTATTTTCTATCCACCATCTATGCTACTTATTCTCTGTACTTTTTTCCCCTCTCCTCCTCCCACTCCCCTGTTGCTAACCCTCCACACATCTCTTTTCACAGCACTCTTCCCTGGTCCTCTGTTCTTCACCCACATCCACCTTTTGTTCCTTCGAACCTCCTTCCAGCCACTGGTCCTCTGCCCAGGACCGTCCTGGCTCTTGTCCTTGTGTCCCAAGTTCGTGTCAATGTTCTTTCAACTCTCAGGCCATGTCATTGGGGGCCATGTCATTGGGAGCCTTCCCTTTAACCCCAACCCAGGCTGGATTACATCAGTCCCCCTCGATATAACATGCAGTGGGCTTTTGCTCCACAGCACTTATCAACATTGTTTATTATTAATTTTATTAATGGGCTTATTTAATTAGGGCCTGTCTCTACCCTATATCATGAGTTCCAAGAGGAGAGGGAAGTTACCTGTTTATTTAGCTAAATACAATATTTTTTGGCCTCAGTGTGGTCTCTGGCATTTAATAGGCACTCAGCTAAATATTTGTTGAAGGAGGAAGAGGAGAAAAAGGAAAGGAAGAAGGAAAGGAGAAAATAACAAACAAAGAAAATAATAAGATATTAGAAGAGGGCATAATAAGACACATTAAATTAATTTATCTGACTCAACAAACAATTATGTCTATACGTCGAAATAGGGCTAGGATAGGACAGGCCCATGTTTGTGGATGTAGCGGGAATAAACAGTGGAGAAGTGGAAACTAAGCTGACCACATAACAGCCCGTCAGCTTGTCTGTCTGGGCATTTCACATGTATCTCAAATCTAACATATGCCCACCCCCTACTCCCACTCCAACTTATTTTTGCTCTGGCTTGTTTTTTTCTTTTATTTCTCACAGCACAGCAAATGTCCACATTTCATCTAAGTGTAGACAACTCTTTTTGAGAACTCGACATTGCAATGATGGTGAGAGGGCAGTATCTTATTGGAGATATGGACAAAAGGAGATTTCAGGGGGGCATTATTCACACTTGGAGATAGTAATCTTTCATCTGAGCTTTCATACTAAGATTAGCAGATAAAATTAAAAGTAGTATTTGCAGTATCAAGGTCTGAGTTTGGAATGGGATGTTAGTGTTGAGTAGAAGTTGATTCGGGCAGTATTGGCTCTTTGATACAATACTTATTTATTCATCTATTCACTCTTCTAGAAAACTTCTTTTATATCTCTGATGAAAGCACTAACTTAAGATGCTCATCAGAGATACAGTAATAGGTTAGAACCTGATCTTTAGTCTCAAGAAAATGTTAAAGTAGGAGAAAAGATATGAAATGTACACAAAATTAAAGTGCATCTTGAAATACACACCCTACAAAAGTTGTATCAGAAAGTGATTTGATAGTTTCATCATTTATTTATTTATTATTTAAGAAATCTAAGGCACCTTTTCTATTTCTTAAACATAGCATCTCAGTGGTAGGGAGCATTTCCAGGCCACACGGTGGCTGGGTCAGGTCAATGTGTTGCTAGAAGCCTCCTCACAGGTTCTTCATCTTCTCCACCACCTGTGCTTCTCCTGTGGCACCATGAAACCCATCTTCTGGGGCACAGAGAGCCAAGAGAAGGCAGAGGGTTAGGCTACCTTCTTCCTGGGCACTGTATACAATCTTGATCAAAAGGCCTCTTGTTTCCAGAAACATCAAGATGAGAAACAGACAAAAGGTCAGGTTCTTAGGCTTCCCAGTCTTACCAGTGATTTCTCTCAGTGCCCTGCCTCTTTCTGGGGACAATCTCTTTTCATCAATTCTGCAAGGCTGGTGACCCAAATGACTCTTTAATGACTCTTTTCTCTGTCCTATGTCTTTCTTTAGACCAACTGGTGGGAGTAGAACAAGGTGGGTTATGGTGCTTGATTTTGGTCAGGTAGGTTACTCCATTTCTTAGTAATGGTGGTGAAAGGAGGTGAGCTTGTCTGGACCCAACTGTGGTGGTTCTCATTTAAATTTGAGTACTTCATCTTCATGCTATTTTTTCCACACTTTTTCTTTTTTTTTTTAGGGGGAGAGAGAAGGAAAGGGGGAAAGACAGACATCATTTTGTTGTTCCACCCATTTATGCAATGATTTGTTGCTCCTTGTATGTGCCCTGACCAGGGCTCAAACCTACAACCTTGGTGTATCTGGATGACGCTCTAATCAACTGAGCTACCCAGCCAGGGCTCATGCATATATATTCAATAGAGACCATGATCATCACTGATGCAGGGGCAAAGAAAAGTTCTACTCCATATGTACTTTGCAAAAGTTTTGATCTCAGATTTAAAAAATTTTTTTAACTTAGTGTGTTATACTTTCAAGTAACTTTGTTGTTTCTACTAAAATTTTCACCTGGTTTATATATTTTGCCAGATGATTTATGATGTTATTCATTTCCCTGATATTTAACTATTGTTACATTTCTCTGATTCTTCTAAAAATCAGTCTAATTACACTTAGGTGTTTTTCCACTGCCGTAGAGATGACATTTGCAGGCAGGCATTCCTTCTATTGGAAAGAATGGTTTGCTCCTGGGAACTGCCTGGACAGGACAGGTAGGAGATCAATGCAATGCCATTCCTCTCTCACTCACAGATGTGGGCCACAAAATGATGCTGAATTTGAGAACTGCTGAACTCTTTTATTTTTTTTTGGCATGAACAAATAGGTTCATTCAGAGAATACAGAGAAATTTCAACTTAAGGAAGGCTATCAACATAATTCTTCACCTTAACAAAAGCAAAACTATCATACGATGCAGTTAAATAGGTATTTGAAAAATTCAGAAGCCATTTATAACAAAATAAGTTGTTAAGCAATATGTAATTGAATGAAACTCTTTGGATAATCAAGACTATTATATACATATAAAGTAAAAACTATTTTACCATTTTATTTATTTACATTTTCACCAGCAAACATCATAGAGTATCCATTCATGGTTTTGTAATATCATGCATCGATCATTGGGAAAATATTGGTCCACTGAGTTATGCAGATCTTATAGATGTTGGCACATTTTATCATACAATATCAAAAAATCAAACTTATTAACATCATTATGATGCTCCTGTTGGTGACTAAAAGCTTTTCAAAATTGCCTGTAAGCTTGAATTTTATCATCAGCAACAAAGTCTGTTGTTTCTCTTGAAGTTACAGGTTTACTTTGTTCATGTCCAAATTGTGTTTCATTTAATTTCAACTACCCAAATCAGAATAACCACACTTTTTTAGTCTTTAAAGAAAAAAAATGCTGCTTCATGGGAGAAGCCGGCTGTTTAAAGTTCACAGTTCAGTTACACAAGTGCTTTTCCTGAAGACAGCCATCATACTTCAGTACGTTGCAAAAGTCCTTCTGCAATTGGTCCATTTCACCACCCAGAACATCGAGAAGCATGACACAAGTATTGAGATTTAATGGAATTAATTTTAGTGCCTCATTAAAGGACATTCCTCAGTGAAACTGAGAAAAAAAAAGAAGTGCCTAGTGGTAACAAATTCATTGACTACCAGCGTGATTTGATGTGACTGACTGCTTTTATTCATGCTCAGCAGCCTGCGTGGATCCAATAACACCACCTCCTGAGCTGTGTGACTTAGAACATGTTTATTTAATGCCACTGTGCCTTGGTTTCCTTATCTACAAAATGGTGGTGTAGTACTACCCCACCCTCATAGGTTTTCTGCAATGATGCAGAAAGTGAAATGTTTAAATGCCATGCACAATGCTGTGACACAATTTAAGTGCCCATTATGTAGTTTTTAATTGAATTTATTGGGTGACACTGGTGAACAAAATTATATAGGCTTCAGGGGTAGGATTCTATAACACATCATCGTATGTTGTATTGTATGCCCACCATACCATAGAAGTGCTCTGCTGAACTCATAAGTCAACTTTCTGGTAAGTTAGTTTATTGTCCACCTTACAAATGTGACTTTTTTGGTTGGTATTTGCTTAATTTGTCTTTGTCCAGGTATTTACTTTTAGTTTGTTATAGTAACTTATCTTAAAAAGGAATGGTTAGATTTTTAAAATAAAACTTAGTTGAGACTTTGCCATTTAAATTATTTAAAATAATTGTAGGGTTTAACCTATTTGTGCTTAATTTTACTGACACATGGGAAACTACTCTTGTGCAACAATACCTCAAAATTTTTAAGCTAGGCAAACTCTACCCCAATGGTCACAGAACAGAGACAATCACAGAACAAATTAAAATGCTCAAATCACATGGTTTCTTAAAATAGTCTAAAGCATATAATGAGAACAAAGAGCGAAGAGAAGGGGAGATTAACACACCTAGGACAGGGTGCACACAGGGTAAAAGGTTTACACTACCTGATTCCTGATCATTTTGGACTCCTGAATTCTTCCAGCTCATGGTGTGGTTCTGAAGAAGCCCATAGATGAGTCTTAACAGGGTCAACATGCTTGCTGAATCCGAGAGAAGCAAGTAATTATGCCTGACCCCTCCTGGGCCTTGCTGTTTAGCCTACTGATCAACTCTTGATTTTCTCTGGATTTTTGAGCAAAGCACTTATAAGGGCCAGAATAAGACGTTATTGGGCATTACCAATGAGTGGCTAATTTATAGATGACATAGCTGTCAGCATAGAGGTGACATGATCTATAATTTTTCACTGGGAATTTCTACCCCTTTCT
This sequence comes from Glossophaga mutica, assembly GCA_039655065.1. NCBI lineage: Eukaryota > Metazoa > Chordata > Mammalia > Chiroptera > Phyllostomidae > Glossophaga > Glossophaga mutica. The sequence goes on along the minus strand of CM077309.1, from coordinate 106,778,220 downwards.
ATTAATAAGTATTATTTTTGTTTGTCCTGTCATGTTTCATTTATTTTATGTATCTTAACATGCCTTAGAGGTCACTGGCTTATTCTATATTTAATTTTGTGTATGCTGCCAATGTCTCTCACGCTTCCAGCATACTCGTTATCTACAATTAATGTATCCTGTGAGTTTCATCTGTGTCTTACACACTGCTTGCTTAATGACTATGTTTGACCTTTCTTATGGGTTTCCTCCATCCCATTTATTTTGCTTGTTTTTTGTAGCAGTTGAATATTCTCAAAGAAGACAGCAAACACATATTACATTGGCATTTGGCAATGTTTGATATTTGATAATAATTCTTTATTAACCAAAATCAAGAATATATCCATAATGTTTGGGAAATTATTGAGCTTGTTTTTACTTTTTCTTCTTAACTCCAGTTGTTTATCAGTGTTTAATTTGTTAAAGACACTGGCAATTGCTACTAAATTGTTAATCTAATTGTATTTTGCATTCCTTTCAAGGTTTATCAATATCTTTTGCATCTGATTTTGTTTCTGCAGGTATTTAACATGTAAAATTGGTGCTATATATGTGAATTGATTTTAACGCACCTGAGAAAAAGTACTTTAACTCTTCTTGACACCATTGGATGCTGTTAACAACTGTTCATATGCTGTCAATTTGCACTAACAAACTTTGGGCTAGTGAACAACTTTTTGGAAGTGAGCCTGTCCTTAAGTATAGCTTCTGTGCATTAAGATGATATATTTATCTTTCAGAAAAGAAAAAACTCAGTGAAAACTATTTGAGCTATAAGGTGATTTAATAATGTGGCCTCTTTCAAAACAAATACACTGGTAATCTATTATTATAAGCAGAAAAACAACAGGAAAAAATTCCACTTAGCAATCGCATCAAATTTATCACATATTTGGAATAAAATTAATAAATGGACAAGGAACTTGGGATGGTGAACATACAATATAGTGTACGGAAGATGTGTTGCTGAATTGTGCACCTGAAACCTGTATAATTTTGTTATCTAGGGTCACCTCAATAAATTCAATAAAAAGGAAACAAAATGGACAAGGAGAAGAAAATTTTCACTCACACATAAAGAAAGGCAAAAACGTTCAGAGATATGGCAAGGTCTCAGAAAATGTTTATCACCTGAAAGAGTTACCTAGAGACATAATTTAGCCAAAAATAAAGATGAATGAAAGTTCGAAATTGAAGAATGAGGAAGTCATGATGTTAAAGGACTGTGATGGACAGATGGACCTGGCTGCATCTCAAAACAAAAATCTGACCACCCAGGTTACACAGTATTCTGGTTCTGTATTGTTAGCAGAACGTATTCTAAGGCAACTGCAGAGGAAATTTGAACTTAGCAGGTTTGTTGTTGGCCTGAAGTTGTTAACTGTATCTATATGTATTGTAGAATAGAGCAAATGAGTAAATGATATTGATGTCATTGGGAACCAGGCTTCTGAGAAGATACACAAATATGTCATGGAAAAGAGGGGCAGATGTTGTGGTGTAGAATTTGTATTAGAGGTGTAAATATCAACTCATCTTTAACAATTTATTTCATGGCTCTGTCCATTGAAAGAGCCTAAAGCAATGACACTCCAGAAGCAATGAGCATGTCTTGGTGTCTAATACCATTCCCTAGTAAAAGTACCAAGTCTCCAAGGAAAAATGGCTGATTCTGGGTATGGGGTAGGGAATTACGAGGTGAGCTGTAATATTTTGTGCTAAAAAAGAAAGAAAATGCTTGAAGAGTAATGGAGATATGGTAAAAGGGAATGGGAACTGGCTTAATGGGGGCTTCCCCTGACCAAATTCAAGCATCAAAATGAATAGTAGTGGTAAGGGATCACAATACATTCAACACAAATTAATCCATGAATCTATTAATACTCAAAAAAAAAGTGATGAATCAGGGACAAAAAGCTCTTCTCTAGCTGATAAAATGCAGAATACAAGTAGACTATTACTAACGTAATTATCAGCATAAAAGTGATTGAGGCAAGGATTAGCAATTGATGCTAAAATTTTTTATTAATTACAAAGAAATAAATGCACTTTTACATGGAAGAACTGATAGAAACTATATTAACCAAGTGATCAAATTTAGCATCATTACTATCAAATAAATGGACTTCTGTGCACCCTGATGTGATATAGGGGAAAGCATGCAATGTCGATTATGCCGTATCCTTGCCAAAAAGGTTTTGTTTGAATCTACTCGTGAGGAAATGATCAGACAAATCCAGACTGTAGGACACATGGAAGACAACTATCCTGACCCTTTCAAAAGTGTTACTGCTAAGAATAAAACAGCTGGAGGAAATTTGTTCAGCCTAGAGTCTTCAGAGACTCACACTAAAGTATTGAGAGTGAAGTGTCATATCTGTCAACTTACTTTCAAGTTGTTTAGCATCTGTCAATTAATTTATCAAACTATCGATTTACCTACCTATCGTGAGAATGAGTAAATATACCTCAGCTGGCAAATCTAGATGAAGGGTACTTGGACCTTTCATTGTCCTATTCTTTCAGCTTTTCTTCAAGTTGAAAATGTGTCAAAAAAAAAGGAAGTGACATGGAGGGGTAAGATGTTCTTGGTTAGAAGGAGACAATGCGTACTTGGTGGTTTAAAAATAAAACTAGCCTCTGAAATAATTCCTGTATGTAAATCTTGGCTTAAATTTAAATTTGCTACCCATCTGATCCTAGCCAAATTACTGAGGCAGTGACTCCACAAAATGAGTAATATAAGGCAAATGTCATCAGATGGGACATATTTTCCCTTATGTTCCTGTCAGTGTTGAGAAAACAGAAAAACCAAATAACTCATTATTGACTCTCACCATATGTGAGTACAAGATTTTAGAGGTGAGGTGAGGGCAAAACGGGCTGGACTTCTTGGACATTCTGGGATTTTTTTTTACAGCCTTTTTCTTTATTATTGTGCTGAAGAGTAAATGAAGATAAACACCAATGTCAAAGAGTTTGTTTCCATTGTAGTCATAGATTTCTTACAGCACAAGTGTACTGATTCAATTTGTTTTGTTGTAAGTGACAGAAAGCCACCTTGAAGTAGCTTAGCTAAGCAGAGGGACTTACCTCAGGAGCTAAACCACAAGGGTCTTAAGCCACAAGAAATGACTGGGTCTTAAGAAAACCAAGGACTAGGGACATGAATGCTGATAGGTATCTTTCATTCTATCTCTCATGTTATTATTCTTCTATCAGTTCCATCCTCTCTAACAGCTGATTATGCTCCTCTATGGAGCAGGGGACATGAATATTAAAAAAGACTGAATTTCCCATTATGTAACTTCTACCACTAGAGATAGACCAACTGTCCACGTTGCATTCAGGACAAAAGGCCTGGAGAAGGAATCTGATAGGTTATTTAGGTCATTCCTCCATTTCCAGACCAATCAACTAGGGCCCTGTGTTTGAGGGGGTGGGTCGAATCATGGAAGATCACCACCTCTCTTTCTTGGACCCACTGGTGGTCGGATTTGGGAAAGGAACAGTTCTAGAAGGAGAGGAGTGCTGGCCAGACAGTGGTGTGCATGTCTACCAGAATCTCAAGTTTTACATTTATTCTAATTTTGATCAAAACACACAATAAAATTTATTTTTTTATGAAACAAGTACCTTATTGATATACACTTTTTCAGAAAAAACAAAAATCTTGTGAATCTGAAGAACTCGTTGAATTTCCAGAGAAAATGTAAAAACCAAACATGTCAAGTTAACATACAAAGTAAGCAAAGTAATTATTGTATTTTTCATAAATGAGGTTTTATGTGGGTGTTTCTAGGGTGAGAGAGAAGGTAGTGTAGTTTAATTATGTGCCTGGTCTGAAATTTAGAGTGAAAATACACTGTGATATCATTATGACTAAGAAAACTGCAAGTCACACATAGTGTAGAGGTTAAGAGAGGTTAAACTGAAGTTGCCACTTAACACTGTCCCTTTAAAGAACAGCTAACTCAAAATCGCAGCCATAATATTTGTTTTTGACCTGTACTTGACTCCTACAACGGACTATCTTTAACTCCTATATATCTGGAAGTTTACCAAAAACTTCTGGGAATTCATTTCATATTATTAACATTCTTAACTGGTGAACACGCCCACAACAACCAAGTAGAAATAGACTTTGTCCCTCAAGTTTTCCATATTTTAATGTGTTTAGCATCCCCCACCTCTGGCATCCCTCCGATGAAAGCAAGAAGTAAAAATCATGGTTCACCATGTGACAGATGGCACTTACTACTTTCAAAAAATAGTTAAGCGTAATTGTCCAGTTATGAAGCAGTGGAGTTGTGGGTAGCAAAAGGAGCTCAATTTGCTCAGTCTAAGTAGATGAGATTGAGTGTTCGGTTCCCTTGGCATAATGTGCTGCAGTTTGTCCACTTACAGAACTACATGCGAGGCACCTGGGTGTGCTTGGGTAACTATATTGTTTTAAACAACGTACGACAACACGAATATATTCAATGGTATCATCTCCAGTTTGGTTCTCAATGAGAGAATAAGAAAATAAAAGAGTGAGAGAGAAGATCAAAAATCTCCAAAAGGCATACCTTAAGAAGCCACTTTCATAAAATAATCCATTGTTTCAGATCATTAAATATTATATGCAATGAGTAGCAGCACCATTGCAGAGGTCTAGGTGGCCAGAACCAAAGTATTTCTGCCTAGAGGTGAGAGTCATGTGGCTCTGTGAAAGGAAGTAGAGAGAATTCAGTGCACTTGCAGTATTGTGATCTTGGATCCAGAGTCAGAGATATGATAAGCATATACCCTCATTCTTGAAGAAATTAGAATTTTAAAAACATATCGCTTTGTTTGATGAAAATGGTTGGGGCAGAAAAATAAGAGCAGATATTAAAATAAATTGGAACTTACTACCCCTAGCCTGGTGACACAGATGGTATTTACAAAATGTACTATGTTTTTAATTAAAAAAAAAAAAAAGAATAGAGAAAAAAAAGAAATGCCTTTGGCAAAATTTTAAATCACTCTTACCTTTAAATTAACAGGTGTGTGAAAAACACCTAGATGTCTGAATCAGTAGGTACAGCATATGAATTCGATACACAATATATGTATTAAATTCAATAATGAGTGGTTTTGCAAGTCACCTATAAATCCTAGTGGAATCCCTCCCAATCTGGTGGTGTATGGAAAGCTCACAAGCCCATCTTAGCTGAGACAGAACCTCGGGAATTGGAGGGGTGGGGACAGTCAACTCTGAGGGGCTGTGCACCCTGGATCTGTACCTAATGTTTGCTATTTTGTTTTTATGTTCAAGTAGGCCACCAAATGCTGTTTTTTTCATTTATCTTCCTTAGCAAAATGGTGAGACCAACTTCTAACATATGGAAACATTTCCATACTGCGAGAGAAAGAATGAGATTTTGAAATAATGTCATATGGAATATATAATTCCAATGGAGAGTCCTAGATAATATTTCATGTAGCAAAAGTAATAGTCAATGAAGTTCGTATCTCTCCCCTTTTTATTCTCAAAACCATTTATGTACTTGCTTATTTTAAAAAGTGCTTTCTGAATTCATTTGACACAGTAGGGTACATTTTAAAATATTGATTCTTCTCTGTTACAGTGTTGGTTTGCTTGATATATTCTAGAAAAAGTTAAGTAAGAAACGAGTATTGGATTCCATAAAATTCAACACTATGAGCTTCTATTTATTACTTTAAAAAGAAAACTTCAAGTAGTAATTTTTATGCTGCTTGATAAAGTTTATTTTAAATTATATAATACATTATATAATACATTATATAATAAATATAATTTTGTAAGCAAACCAATTTACACATAATAGAGATAATGTTCATAAGGTAGCAGAGTTATCTTAGATCTAGGAAATATACCTCACTATTTGTATGATTTTAATATCCCCACTAACTTGTTTTCTTTCCTCATCTTTTATCTTCCTTCCATGCTTTCTCCCTCCCTCCCTTTCTTTCTTCTCTGGATATTCAAAATATCCAGAAATGGTAAATCTCCGTTTCAGATGTCATTGATGTTGGCTGCAATTATCTATAAGATTTGGAATTTTCTTGTACTAATGAAAACTTGGCAAGTTGGTAAATTTTGAGAATCTGGATGAAAGGATTTACATTCGTTTATGCGAGAGCACTGTGCCCACTTTACAATTGTTTCAATTATTTAATTTTTAAACATCTCATTTTGGCAGATAGTTCCTTACTTTAATATCACTGAGCAGCCCCTCTTACTTGCACCACATTCATTTGAAACTCTTGGGTTTAGCCTTTAATAAGTATGTTGCATAGCAATGAAAACCATTGTTCTACTAAAGACACTTTGGCCCCCAAATTTCTAAAGGGGGAAATGAAAGCTCCAGCCTGTTTTTAATTAGTGTTTGGCCATATAGTGCACGGCTATAAAAATGCTTATTTCATTGTGAAGGCAAGCACAGTGGCGTGCTTTAGTGGGTACACAGAAATAAAATACAGCTTCTTAAGTATATGTCTGAAAACGAGGCAAGCTTGACAAAGATAAATTGAGCACTTGCACAACCAATACAAACAGACTAAAAAAAAAATCAAGTGGGCCACATACGGAGTTACCGTTTTAAAAAAATGAAGAGTATAATATTTTGCATTAACCCTTCAACTTTCCACTGTGAAACAGTCAATAGGGTGATTTCTTCAGGTTGGTGGCTAATAGGTACAATCTAACAAATTACATGCTACATAATTTTGAAATAAAAGTCTTGCCAGAAAGAAAAATGTAATCAGCCCCTGAACCATAGGATACCATTTTCGGCAGTAAAGAGAAAATAATTAGTGAAGCGACCAGTTGGTTGAAATGAGGAAATAGGGAGGGAATAATTATCAGTTCGTAATCGCCGTGACTATTACCCTCGTCTATAGTCTCCTCTCGAGCAAGGCTTCTGCACCTGGCCCTCCTGTTCGCTTGCAGCTGAGAAGATGCAGAGGCCAGGCCGTAATGGCCTGCTTCCCGGCCCTCTGTGTGGGTCGCCGTCTCAATGGCTGCAGATGTTTGCGCAGAATGATCACTCTTAGGTAGCCTCCCTCAGTCGTAATCCCAGAGTCCTTGTTGCAAACAGCAGCTTGAGCTCTTTAACATAAAGGCCAGGCCTGAAGTAAGGGTCTTGGGGCCTTTGATAGGCTGAGCTTTAGATGTTTTAAGCAGATTGTGAAAATAATTTACAACAAAGGGCCAGGTTAATTTAAAAATAGAGTAAAAAAAAAAAAAACTATTAAATCTATGTTATGCTGCCTGATGAGTTTTTATAAACCGATAGCTCGTCTCATGTAGCTTTCTGAATTTTAAACACATATGCACAAGCTAGCTAGGTTATAACTGGTTCTTATTAAGCCATTAAAAGGGAATACTAAAAACGAGGCTTAAACTCAGGTGCATTCAATAAAACTCTATTTGCGCTGGCACAGAGGCAGTGCGTATGTTGAGCTGGTGCTCTAAGTTTATCACCTGTGTTACCTATGCTTAAATGGTATTTTGCTTCGATAAAAGTACCATTTATAATTCCTATCAGCTATTATTAAAGCATATTCACGGTTGATGAATTAACTTAATATGCCCACTAGATTTACTGTATTTGTACAGTTATTTATACCTTTGATAACTTTCAGTAGAAAGAAGAGGAGCTCAGTGTAAGGAATTCTTAGGGCAGAATAAATGCTTCATTTAAATAAATAGATTAAATATGTTTATTACTATTACCAATATCATCCAACTGAGACAAGAAATGATCCCCAATAAAGAAGGCAGTCAACCCCCTACTTTAAGGGCCAAATTATTGTGTTCGCTTTATGATCTTGACTGAAAGGAAATCTTTTCTTCATCGTTCATGGAATGATTTTGAAATTTGGCTTAAGCTGGAATCAGTGACCCTGTACTGTGCGCCCTTCAATGCAATCTGTTTTCCTCTGGAAGAACAGTTGCCCTCCCCGGAATTTGTGAACGCTCTGAATTGATGAGGAGGAGTTGCCAAGGGGCAAACTGAGCTGCATGAGATGTCCAGTCCAAGAATGGACTCACGGTTTCATCAACACACACTCTGTCCCTTAGACTGACAAAACATCATGTCCTCTGAGCCATGTCCCAGGCATAGCTCGGGTCATTTTTATTCAACATAATATGAATTCTGTCTAGAGAATACAGGCTCACTTCCCGCACAGACTAGTTATCTCAATTCAGTGCCTTTCTCACTGTATAGGATATCTCAGGCCCACTGCATGTTAATTCTGTACAGTAAATGCTATTTTTAAAAAGTCAACAACCTCCCTCCTCCCACATGTTTGGGAGAGATGGTGGCTCTGGCTTTCCACTCTCGTGTCGCAGGGACAGGACTGTAGCAGCACATTCCCAGACACACATTTCTCACGACTGTTTCTGAAATAATGAAATTAAACTAGATCTCAAAATTGTGTCCATTATTTGGAAAAGATTGTTATGAGGTTTTAATTAGAAGTTATGTGCACTGAGAGATTTATGACTGTAAATTTCCCTGTGCACATGGTTTTCATTATAATGGCAGGGAACCAATAACTTTTAAGCGATTCCCATCACCCACTCCTCCCTGTGCCCCCACCCCCATGAAACTGAAATCATTTTAGAGGTCACTCAGGTTTTTGAAAGAAAAGTGGACATTTATAGATTTTCTTGAAACAGGAATCCTTCTGTTTAAGAAATGAGCCAGAAATACCATAGAAAAAGATTAGCTACATTATTCTTTGTCATGTAAGTGTGGGAAGATAAAAACTATCTGAAACTCAGGCTTGTTCTAATAGTAATACTTTTTTTTTTCCAGGGAAATGAATATTTTCCTCTGAAGAATATCTTACTCAATTCAGGGTTGTGGTGGCAGTTACAGACTGATTAATGTGCCCCAGTCATTTCCCCCTCACATTCTATACTGTTAGATCAGAGATCTGTGTGGAAACACAGCCATTGCCCTCTTTGAAACACCCCACCCTCCCACCCCCAGCTCAAGTTGGATTGTTGCAATATAACATGGCTTATGTTATGAAATAGCTCTTGTTTTCCCTTGGTGAAAATTATGAGTATTATATATGGTTAAGCAATCTTTGCATTAAAAGCTGTAATTCTGAAATTTCCCTGGCTCCCTAAGGTGGCTGACTGAATCCATCCTCTTTAATACCAGAAGGAGGAGATGGGTAGAAATGACAGTTGAACTTATTTTGTGGCAGAAAACCACTTTTCACATAGAAAATAGTTTCTGTGTTCTTGTATCGAAGTTATTATATTTTCAATAGCCATTGGTTGAAAAAATAAATTGTACTAAAACTAATATGAATGAATTCAGTAATGCTTTAAAATAAATTAATAATTATAATAGTATTGACATACATTTGAGAAATGAAAGAAAAGCTGTTTGCAATATATTATTTAGTTAGTCTAAAAATCTGATGGACCTATATAGATCCAAGAACTAACCTCTCAAGGTTAGTGATCATTGTTTTAAAATTATATTTAAAAAAATAAAAAAATAAAATTATATTTAAAGAGTCAAGTCTATTTTACAACCACAATAAACAACATCAATGACAACAATAAACAATAACAACAATTCCTTCAGGGCCCTGAGAACATATCCGTGGACCTCTAATCCCCTACAGGAGAAGTAGCATCTGAAGACATTAAAATCAATTTTATAAAACTTTCTGTGAATTATGCATAAACACTGCAAATAATTTTATTTATAAGATTATCATAGTGCTGAGAATGCAATATTTAATAATGCTGGTAAACTTGTAGGGTCCTGAAAATATGTCTGAAGATCCCCCAGGTTAAAAAACTATCCAGATCGAACACTCGTCACAGAGCATGACAATCATTTTGGCTTTGGAAAGGGACTTTGAACTTAGAATATTACTTAGATTAGAAACAACAATATTCTGGAATATCCTTTGGGAATTTAAGACCTTTTGAACTAGAGATGAGGAGGGGTCAAAAATTATGCGTTGAGCACCCACAGTGTGCTGGGCAATATTATAGGTGACATGTGTGTCCTGCTGACCCCTCAAAATAATCCTATAATGTAGTTGTAAGTATCCCCCAAATGTAGCCCCCAAAAGTAGCGAGCATGTGGAAGCAACATGCTGGACAAATAAACTTCTGGGAAGAGAATTTCCCCATCTGGACCCAATGGCAACCAGGAAGCACTGGCTTAGACATTAACTTAGAATAATGGTGAAGGATCCCAGCATCACTGAAGGGTGGGTCAGCCTTAGCAACCACAGAGCTGTTGTGCTGCAGACAAACAACACAACCTAAGACAGAACTGGGCCAAGGAAAAGACTTTCTGAGGACTAAAGCCAACAGACTTACTACAGTGGAAGAAGAGGTAGCTGTAAGTGCTCTGAGGATCAGACGGCCCTAAGAAAGGACCAGTGGTCCTGGTAGGGACTAAAAATGCCCTTCTAAGACATATTAGAAACTCAGTAAGTTTTTTTTTAATGGATGAATGGTTGTTTTAGTAACTATTGGTACATTAAAAATGGCCCTAAAACTTAGTGGAATAAAACAATCATTATGTTCAGGAATTGTGACAGTTAGGAATTTGCGTAGGCCAGAGTGGGGATGGCTTGCCAAAGTCTGGATGTCTCAAGGGGCAGGTAGAGCCTGGAATCATCTGGAGATGTCTTCACTCACAAATCCAGAAATGGCTGTTGGCTGGGGCTTCCCTGGGACTGTCCCCCACAACACTCTACCTGGCCTCTCCACACAGCCTCTCCATGTGGGCCACCTTGGGCTGCGGCACGGTTTCCAAGAGCAAGCAACCCAAGAGCCCCAAGCAGAAGCTCTATCACCTTTGATGAACTAGTCCCAGCAGTCACATGACATCACTTCCACTGTAATTACAGGTTCAAAGGGAGGGAACATACACCCCACCTAAAAGAAGAGTCAGAATCATATTGTAAGAAAAACATGTAAGATGGAAAGTTATTTTTAGAGACGTTGTGGGGAAATTACAATTTGCCACGGATAGAGTAATTTCAGGTGCTAGGGAGGAGTGAGACAGGAGTCTACAAAGTTGGCTTGGAAAGATCTGAAGAACGGGGGAAGACCCCTTGGCGTGAGGAAAGTGTTTTCTCCAGGTGATCACAGCCAGTCTTAACATTAGAGCTCTGCTCCGAGCTGGGGAAGAGGCTGAGCAGTTTAGCTCCAAATCTAGGATCAGCCAAGAGAAGCTCTTACCTGAGAGGGGCTACTGAGTATCAGCTATAGTAAATGAAGTTCCAGGGATTGGAGAAAAGGGGACAACGATGAAGCAAACTTATTCAGCCTAGAACCTTGTCATTTTCTCTCATTCGTTATAATGATATGGGGCACCAGTTTTTTAAAGGGGACAGCAAAGAAATGTAAGGCCGGGGAGGCTGCTCTCCTGAACCATTCCTTAATTAATTAAGTAATCAATTCAATAAACACTTGAGTGCAACTCTGTGCCAGCTGAGGTGAAGGGAGAACCTCAAAAGAAAACCTAGCTCGTGGCTAAACTGAGAGAGGTAAAGCCCGCTGCTGAATCTGGGTCGTCGACGGGGTAAGACGAGAGGGTCAAGCATCATAAGGAAAGAACCTTGGAGGAGGCCTATTTATAGCCTGTTCAGAATGATCAGCCAAGGCTCACAGAAAAGCAAAGATAGGCTCGATCCCCAGCTGGCTGATGTTCTCTGAGCTGAGACTCAAATTACATCCACTGCAAACATTTTTAATCAAGTGCTGTGGTTTAGATTAAAAAACTGCTTCATGGACCTTTGTCTGTCACTTCTTTCTCTAGGCTTATCTATTTCAAATCTTATTTTGAATTATTTTACTTAAAAAGGTCAAATGTTTAAGTTCCTTGTACATCTGCCTTTTTCTATAATCTTAAATATTTTCTTATTGGTGTAAACCTCACAGTAGGGGAGCATTCAGCCAATGCTCAGTTTTTCCTTGGCTGGTTATTAAATAAGAGGGATCTTGTTTCTCTTCCCAACTGCTTTCTTTCAGCTTTTTTTTTTTTTTTTTTTTTTTTTACTACTTATTAATGCATTGTGGGAGGAGGTGTGTGGAAGCAAAATTAAAATTTAAAACACTTACTTTGCCATTTATTAATTAGTATTTCCACCCAGAGAAAGGAGAAGATTTTAAGTGCTAGTCAAATGCTTTTCTGTGCTCTCTTGTTCCAGCTCTCCACTCTAATTAACAGAATTCTTTTGTAATCAATGTAAATTTGTATATTATATCTTTGATATAGGACTTTTCATTTCACGCACTCCAACTTCATCCTGGATTCTTCTTCAGCTAGGATTCTGAATGTCACTTAAGTTTGTCAATCAATGCTTATTCAGATGCTCTTGTTAAGTTGGAAGCAAGACAGAAAATCCCACTGTTTCTATTTTCTCCTAGTTGATACTTTGTGGCATTTACTGGCGTTTCTTTGGCAGCTTCCTGACTGTGACAGTAGTGGTATGGTTCTAGATTTTTCCAATCTTGCAGGTGACTTCTTGATTGCAGAGGACAGCTTCTCTCCTTGTAATTCTGAGGAATGTCTGTCTACCTAGACCTATGTTTGTTTGGCTCTTGCCAACAATTCCATATACCATTTAATAACCATTAATCTGTCTTTCAGTAAGCTTTCATAAACTAGCTAGAGTGGTTCTCCTGTCTGAAACAGATCCCTGAATGAAACAGGTAGGAAATTTGGCAGGACAAGGTAGGAAAATAAACGTACTATAGTGTCCTGGACATACATTAATATTAACCCACTATCACACCTAGTATTCAGAAAACTGGTTTTAATGAGTTTTTTAGAGACTATCAGCCTGCACATCAATCTATAGAGGCTTGCAGTGTGGGAGACTGTTCTGCATGTCGTGGGCCCAGCTCCCACTTGGAGATGCACAGGACCCACGCCCAAGGATGGGTTCTCCCATCAGGAATCAGGCCTGCATTTGTACCTAAGCTGCTTTGAGTCTTGCTTTTGCTAAAAATCCCTCACTCTGAATTGAGACAGTAAGTGCTTATTGTAACTTCCTAAAATCCATGCTAAAACTCCCCAGTATGGAGTGTAATAGGCTCAACCACTTTTCTCTTTTCATTTGCTAATATCCTTCTTCTGTGATGTCATTAGTGGCATTGGTTCCTTTGTTGTCTGTAAAAGGTAACCACCTAAAGCGAACCTGTGCATAGTGAGTGAGGACCATCATGTAATGGGGAAGAAACAAAATAAAGGCCTGTCATGGCAGAGGCCGTGGACTTTTGCTTCCCTTGAGAGAAAAGGTACGCTCGCCTTTTTCCTCCACCGGACTTGGTAGTCCGTGTGAATGTCTCATTTAAACCATAATGACCTGCACACTGAGGGCCATTGTCTGCATCATTGTAGTTCTCTAGAATCTGTGATGGGGTTCACTTTAGGGACTCAGTCTCCTCCAAAGTAAGAGAAACCTGACTTGTTTTTAAGAACAATAACGCTCATGTTTCTTCCCTTCCTTGAATGTAGGCATGAATATGTGACTAAGTCCTATTCATAAGATGTAAATAGCAGTCATTTTCTGTGCCTTCTGGGAAATTATTTTAAAGAGGTAACTTTCTTACAGCTACCTATATAGTAGCTACAGCCAATGAGATTTGCTAACAGGTTTATTGTAGGGTGTGAGAAGTAAAGAACTAAGAAAACTTCATGGATTTTGGTCAGAGCTGTTCAGGGATGAATATGTTACTAGCTGACATATGGAGAAGGCTGTGGGAGGAGGTTTGGGGAAAACATCAGTTCAGTTTTGGACATGTTAAATTAGAGATAAGTATTTGAGATCCAGCTGGAGATAACAAGTTGGCAATTATATATATAAACCTGGAGTTCAGGAGAGAGGTGCAGGGGGTGGGGTGTTTTTGAAGGTTTGGCATGTAGGGCATTGATGTTGTTTTCATGATTTGTTAGATTTTTGTTCACTTGCTCTGAACTTTTATGTTCTAGAATTTAGTAGCCTTCCTGTCTGTTTCATTTTACGAATGCCATGATTAACTAGCCAAAGCCATAGGTCCGTGAGAGTCAGACTCCTCTGATTCCTGCTTTGACTCTGCTGTCCATTCCAGGAATCACACCCACCTTGCCTTGGGAGGTCGAGTGCTACCACTCTCATTATCCCATTGCATTTAGGTGTGACAGTGGAGTGGCCATGAGTCGAGCTGTGAGTTGTGGCCTAGAGGGCAGAGCAGTCATGCAACTCTTCAAGGATGAAGGGGTTCTTCCCACAAATTTATTTCTTCAAGTCTTGGTGAAAGGAATCTCTTTGGAATGCTCTTAGTGTGGGTGAGTATGTCCTAAATGACAAATCTCTAACATTCTGATCTAATGTCGTCCACTTCCTCCACATTATACCAAAGGAGGTTCATGAAGGGAACAAAAACTGCCACCCTGAAGCTGCCCTTCTCATATGTTGATTTTTTTTATTCCTTGACATTTTATTGTCACATAATAAAACAAAATATGAAGCTTAGAACTGGATCACTTGGCCCTTTCTCTTTTTATCTCCTCCCAGTTCAGAATGCTTGCCTCTCTTAATAACCAGCATTCTCTTAGATCTGCAGTTGCGCCCAATGCATTCAAGCCTCAGCACAATCTTCTTTGTGGTTTTAGCCTATTTGGTGGAAACTTGGCTTAGTCTGCCCACCACAGCCACTCTGCTTCCTGTCTTGACCCAGCTTTCCCTGCATGTACAGAGCATCCTTGTCCTTCCTGTACCGCATTATTTTGTGGGGCTGATTGCTTGCCACGCTTCTTACAGAAAGTCTAGTGGGTTTTAGGGACGTTCTCCAGGTTTGCGAGAGTGCTGTTGGCACGGAAAGAATGCAAGATGATGATTTTAAGCTGTTTATTAAAAAATGAGACTCAGAGAGAGCCTTTGACTTCCACCCCACCACCTTTCCTGCCCAAGAGATTCAGACAGAGAAACTTGCTTCAGGAGAAGGAGTTAAAAATGTCACCTTAGCCTCATTTGAATTAAGGATAGTAAACAAAAGAGCTTCAGGCAGGGGCCTGGTAGCTAAACACTCGCTGTGTCCTGTTGTTTCTGCCCTAGCAAGGGTTTTCTTGCCATCTTATGTGCTGCTCTTCCTCAGCTACCTGTAAATGGCTCATCCTCACTTCTGAAAGCTAATGCCCTGTCCTCTACTTTTCTCCTTTGCCCAAAAATGTCTTATAGGCCCAGGGTGGCCTCACTGTCTTTGGATTTTTATATTTATATGAATTCCCCATGCACAAATTAAAACTTTGATTTTTCTCCTATTAATCTGTCTCTGTTAATCTGATAATTAGCCCAGCCAGAAGAATTTAGAAGGTGGGAGGAAGAGTATTAATATTTTTTGCCCCCATAGCAGAAATTTCCAGTTTGCTAACAACGGGCGATCTTTCAGTGCAGGTTCCAGCCAACCCTCCCAACCGTTAGAGCCTTTCCTAACTCCCAAAGCTGCACATGAAATGCAGAATCTCTGCTTAGTGAGTTCATATCAAATTCAGCCTGATCCAACTTTATGTTCTTTCCACTATTATCTAATACCTCTAGTATCCATTCCCACACATGTTCCCCAGATTTCTGCCTTATTTATACATGTAGAAAATTTGAATAGTTATTTTGGAGTGGAGTGTACCTCCTAATGGGTCACACTTTGTACCTCTCTTTTAGGGGCCTGCAGGGACTTGAGTCTAATCATAAGTGTAGGAGCAGAGAGGGGTAGGCAGGGAGGGCAGTCATGAGGAGAATCAGTATTGTTCTGCATGACAGCAGCTTCAGGGGAAGCCGTTACTGTTTTCTCAAGCATTGCAGCATTAATCCCCTCAAACTGAGGTGCAGAGAACCATACCACTGGGGGCGGGGAGGTGGTGAGCCCTGGAGGTAGAGAGAACTCTCATATTGGCAAAGAAGACTCCTCGGAATTTAGGGGCTCAATGTCTGCAGCTTCATCAGGGTCTTCCCACATGCCTCCACCCCAACTTACAGGATCCCATTCTTTTCTAATTGATGCCTTCCCTTTAACAGTAGACACCCTGCAGAGCTGGGAGTTCAACTTTTTTGTTGCAATTCACCATTCACAGATAAGGTTCTGCATTTGATTTTCAGCAATTTTAGCCTTGGCAGCTGCAGAAGATAAGGTTCTCCATCAGGGCACTCATAATGTTCTTAAGTCATTTGTGTGCCCCTTGAGCTTGGAATTTGAATCTCTGATCTCATTGTTTTCTTTTAGTTCTTTGTCCAGCAATATTAGGAGCAACTAATAAATGTTATTATATTCCTTATTTTCCAGAAATGTTTGAAAGTATCATATATAGAGTCACTGAACTCCTTGCTTCTTTTCTCTCTTTTTCTTTTCCTTGCTGCTTACAAGTGGTTGATTAGGAGTATCCAGCACAGATATTTTGCATATCTCTATAAACACTTCATCATGTCATGGATTAGTGCTCTCTTTACTGATAGAAATAGGTTCAAACTACTTTAAATCTAATCAGATCAGACTGCCAATTCCAGAAATTCCAGAATGAGTTCAGAAAACTCATCCTTAAAATTCTTTTCAGGGTTAATTAGGTATTCTCTAACAAGAGTGAAGCTTTTCTTATAGCATCTTTCTTTTCCTTCTGAGACCTCACCAGAATAACCTTTAATAGTTTGTTAATGGTGAGGCAGGATAATAAGAAGCTAGGAAAATTTCTTGGCAAGTGGAATGGGGAAACTGAGATGCATAGCTAAACAAAGTGGCCAAGCAATTTCTAGCCAGACACAGAAGGTCACCAAGGCAGAAAGACCTGGGTCGGGTGCCTACCAACAGGTGAAACTGGTGCTGGACCTCGTCCCCGGGTTGCCTTTTCTCCCCTGGCATATCACTGGTCATGTGGTTTAGACTCCCTAACTTTTCCTCCTTGGAGATAATATCTAAGCCTCTGTTGTAATTCAGCTCCTGGCCCAGGGAAGCAGCAAAACCAGCAGGTGAAGCCAGGACCAGCTGCAATGGCTAATGACACCAGGGTAGTGGTACCCTGGTGTTGACCAATCAGTGGAGACCACAGTCCTGAAAAGGCACACCTGGAAAAGCTGATGAATATTCTATTGCAATCTTCCCTAAAATCTTCATCTTTGAAAATCAGATTAAACCCCTCAAGACAAAGAAGCCAGTGCTGCCCTCCTTGGGGCACCCCCACTGGAATCTCCTTTTCAAGTGAATTTTCTTTCTCCTAAACTGTAAGGGTCCCTATGAGACTTGCAACCAGGGGAGCAATGGGCAGTGGCAGCTTGTCCCAGGCTAATCCCCTGAACCTGTCCCCAAGGCCCCCTTTTCCCTGCATTTCCAGTGAGCTGACTGCAACCCTGCCTTGGCTCACTTCTTTCCCATAATGTTTCTAGAGAGCCCAAGAAGCCTGGCCTAGGCTCTCTCTTGTTGTTTCTTCTCTCCTAGGCCCTTCCTTGTTTCACTGTCCCTCGCTTTAATGAACATACTTTCAAAATCACCTGGACTTGTACTATGAAATTTTTCCTGCACGAAGTCAAGAACCCACACAGGTATAGGCTGGCCTGAGGCAGACCTGTTCTAGCTGGGTTCCCTTTCAGGGAACAATGGAAATGTAAATTGTTCTAGCATGTACCTCAGAACTCTTCCAATCTTCACCCATTACCCAGTTCCAAAGATGTTCTCACATTTTTAGGTACTTATTACAGCAGCAACTCACTTCTTAGGCTTAGTCCATTAATATCTGTCTCAGTCTGCTCAAGCTGCTATAACAAAATACAACAGATATTTATCTCTGTTTATAAACAACATATATTTATCTCTCACAGTTCTGGAGTCTGGGAAGTCCAAGATAGAAGTGCTGGCATCTGGTGAGAGTCAGTTCCTGGTTCATAGATGGCCATTTTTAGTTGTGTTTTCACACAGTGAAAAAATGAAGGAGCTCCGAGACTTCTTTTTTTTTTCTTTTTAAAAAAAATTCTCACTCAAGGGTATGTTTATTGACTTTAGAAAGGGAGGGTGGGAGACAGAGAGAGACATAAATGTGAGAGAAACATTGATCAGTTGCTTCCTGTATGTGCCCCAACAGGGATTGAACCCACAACGTAGGCATGTGACCTGAATGGGAATTGAACTTGCCACTTTTGGTGTATGGGACACCAAAACTGAGCCACCTGGCCAGGACTCTCTTCTCTGCTCACTCGCCCTTCCTTCCTTCCTTCCTTCCATTCTCTTTCCTTTCCTTTCTTTCTTTTCTCCCCTTCCTTCCTTCCTTCCTTCCTTCCTTCCTTCCTTCCTTCCTTCCTTCCCTCTTTGGCTTTTATGAGACTTCATTTTGTAAGGACACTAATTCTATTCCTGAAGGCTTCATCCTTATGACCTAATAACCTCTCAGAGCCTCCACCTTCTAATACCCTCACACTGGTGATTAACTTTCAACATGAATTTTGGGAGGACATGACATTCAGTCTGTAGAAAAAGGTAAGGTCAAAATCTCCAGAGAGCAGAACTTTTAAATTTTCAAGGCTAATGAAACAAGGACCCAGGAGACCATGGGTTACACTCAAGGAAAAGGTAACATGCAAAGGCAAAATGAGTCTTTTTAAGACTGAAATTCCTTCTTGAGCCAGTTCATTTTTTTTATTAAATTGAGGCAATCAGCTATCTGAAGTCTCGACTATCCTTTTGTACACAATGTCTGTTGTAGAATTTCTTGCTATACTAAGAAGTAGTAATATGTGACTGATAATTATGAGAAAAAACAAATAAAAGAAGAAGGCCAACAGATGGCATAGATCCGAAGTCACCAGATAGGAACTTTAAAATAACTATGGAAAATAACTCATAGTGAATGATAAAGCAAGCAGGAAAATCTGTAAGAATAGAGAAGTTATAAACAAAACAATGAATCAACTTGTATTAATTGACATATATGGAATACTGGACCCACAACTGCAGAATGTACATTATTTCAAGTGCTTATGGGACATTAACCAAAAGAGATCTCATGCAATACCATAAAGCAAATCTCAAAAAATTTAATCATGCAAAATGTGAAACTCAGAAATCACATAAAAATTCCCAAGTGTTTAGAAATTAACTAACACACTTCTAAATAATTCACCAAGCATGCACAAAAATTTGCAATGGGAAAGAGAAAATATTTTCATTAAATAATGACAATACCATATATCAAAACTCATGGAATGCAGCTAAGGCAGTATTCAGAGCAAAATCTATAGCTCTAAATGCATGTATTAGAAAAGCAGAAAGGTTTAAAACCATTGTCTAAGCTTTCACCTTATTAGGTGAAAGAGAAGCAAAGTAAACTCAAAGAAAGTGAAAGGCAGACACTAATGAAAGAAGTGTAGTGGTCAATAAAATAGAGTAGAAAAATAATAAAATAGAGTAGAAAAATACTAAAAAACACAAAAAAAACAAGAATTGGTTCTTTGAAAAGATTATAAAAATTGATAAACCTCTAGGATTATTGACCAAGAAAAAGAAAAAACACTACATTATCTGTATTAGGGATGAAACAGGGACATTTCTATCTGATACGATAGAGATCATAAAAATAATAGAAAAATATTATGAACAGCTTTATGCTCTGGTGGATAAGAACACTTAGAGTCTTTGCTCATGGCATGGAAAATTTTACTTAACTCCCCTCTTTTCAGATGATATCCCTGCACTCTAATGAGCCTGGTCTCTTCAGGCCCTCTTTCTAGAAAATGTACCTCTAACCTTCTGCTGCAGTGGGGACAGACTAATGTTCTCCTCTTAAAATGGGGAGGGGATATAGAGGTCGTTTTATAGCAAACTTTCAGCTGATCTTGCTGGTTTTGGTCCTACTTCATCACTAGTTCCAGAAATACGTGGTGTTTTCATTTATTAAGGCTTTCTGAGATCATCCTGTGGTAAAAATTGGCCTAATTCTTGACTTTCCCCTGCTGGCTAAGGATTTACCATATTT
Source organism: Glossophaga mutica (assembly GCA_039655065.1). Taxonomy (NCBI): domain Eukaryota; kingdom Metazoa; phylum Chordata; class Mammalia; order Chiroptera; family Phyllostomidae; genus Glossophaga; species Glossophaga mutica. Next base: position 106,758,196 of record CM077309.1, on the reverse strand, counting down.
TGCTGTGTATAATGTGCACCTTTTAGCCCAAATTTTTGAGGGAAACATAAGGGTTCACATTATACATGGGTAGTACTAATTCTGTATCAATATAAATGTTTTTAATTCTTTTATTTATGCTTATGCATAAAGGTGTAACTCTAAAAAGCAATAACAATATATGTATGCTAAAATTCCTTAAAATACAAAAAAACAAGTATCTAAATATAAATAAATAAATACTTAAATTAAAAATTAAAATGAAAAAAGTTTTTCCTGAAAGTTTGGGCTAAAAATGTGGGTGCACATTATACACGACAAAATACAGTAATTTTTAGAGCTGCTCTTTTAATTCAGTTCAATTGTCACTCATTGTTCTGCTTTCTCGACTCCAGCACTGGACATCTCTCAATTTCTGGTCTGTTCTCTTTGTTCCTGTTGCTCCTCATCTTCAGGGCTGACTCCAGTCATCTCCTCAATGAAGGCTTTATTAACACCTCATTCCTTCCTCCTCACCAGGTAGAATGAAATGGATTACCTTCATGGCATTCTCACCATACAGTGCTTACACGTTAGCTACAATAAATTTATAGCGTTTTGAAAATTTGTCCTCTGTCACTTATTAGCTCTGTGATTTTGGGCTAGTAAATATATTTACCTTTCTGGTTCTGATTAGAATATATAAAATAGAGATTCCCACCTCAGAGAGTGGTTTAGAGAGTTCAACAGGATGGTGTGCAGAAGTAACGTGTATCGATGGTACAAGTACACATAAGGACTCAGAAAAATTGTTATTTCTGTCGTCTGATAGGAGCAAAAGCTTGGAGAGGAGAAGGCAAGAGTGTGTATCAGGGGAAAGGCAGAAGGAGTGGATGCCATCCCAGGAGGCTCTGTGGAGGGCAGTGGGGAGCTCCATCCCCATGGCAACCCAACGTCATTGCCCATACGCACATTTCCTGTTCCTAAAATCCTTGTCTTCCTTTTTCTCCCCTCTTCTGTTTAATTAACATTGACAAAAATTTGAAAGTTATATCAAATGTACGAGGCTTAAATCAGCCTTATAAAATTCCTTAGAGGTTTAAATCAAACAGATAAGAAGACAAAAATGCATTTTATTCTTTTTTTCTATATGAATACTTTCTATTCAAAACCCACAACTGAATTTTTTTCAGAATCTAAATATCAATTTTTTAAATTTTAATTGTTGTTCTTGTACAGTTTTCTGTCTTTTACTCCCATCCCAGCCCACTGCCCCAGCCCTCCCCACCTCCCTCCCATTTCCATCCCCCATAGTTTTTGTCTATGTGTCCTTTATACTTGTTTCTGTACACCCTTCCCCTTTCCCCCTGAAATTCCCTCCCCTCTCCCCTCTGGTGACTGCCACAACTGAATTTTTAAGGTTAAAATCAGACCCTCATTTTCTGACCATAAATTGTACCATTTGCATATGTAATTATGAAAACAGAAAGTGAAATGCAGTCGTTAAAGAATCTGAAAACACCGAGGAACAAAATTATTATGGTTAAAAAAGTGTCCAGGAGTGAAATAGTTTAAAATTAGTTTATCGCTGATTTTGGTTATCTAGTTTTAAATCATTTAAATTGAGTGTTTAACTTCGTCACACTCTGTGTGAAAATGTTGTTTCTAGCCAGAGATGCTCGTGAATGAAAAATTGTTAATAGATACATTTATAGGTATGAAAACCATAAACCAACATAAGGAAGTCTCTGTTTGGGTCAGTAAATGTAGACATTGTAATATAGGGAATATGCAGCAAGGAACTGAAATTTAAATTGCTGGGAGCCCACAGACGTCCTGTAGTCAGAGAAAAGTCAGTTGATACCTGTGTAGCAACCGTTGTGTACTTGGAACTTCACTCATGATTTTCACTCTTTTATCGGGGGGGAAAAGACAAGGGGAAAAAATAAAACACACTCTTTTTTCCATGCTGAAAGCTCAGAGAACAGTTCGTGCTCTCAGCCTGTGAAGAGGGTGGGGGTGTGTGATCTCTTGAGAAGACGGAGTGGATTGAAAACCTAAAACTGAGCAGAATAGCACAGTGGGCCACCTCTGTGTTTCTTGACCATCTTCTTTAGACTGCAGTTCAGCCCCTTCCTCAAAGACCAAACTTTTGTGATATACTTTGAACCACAGTTATTAAATACACATGCTTATATACAAACAGGACAAAGAATATTTTTCCTTGTCCTTCCTGAAAACTTTCTGCATTGAAGTAAAAAGGAGTCATTGAGAAAAAGAACTTAATTAAGACCTATTGTTCCGACTATGACAGTACAAGCCAAGAGGCCCTGCCTTTTCATTTCCCTCAAGAGGATCACAGTAAAGATCCTAACTCTGCAACCGAACTAATCTGTAAATGCCACAGGACTCCTGGAGAAAAGGCTGAAATTTGATTCGAGCATTCATTATAGTAGCATATTCACAAATACTACAGGTTAATCAGCATTTCTATTGGGCTTTAAATATCCATGTAAAATTCACTCCAGAGAAATCTCCCAAGTCTTGCCTTAAAATATGTGTCAAAGACTTTTTAAAAAAATCAGTCTCTTCTGGAACTGATAAGCAGCTAGCCTGGGGACTCTAGCATTCTCCACGATGCTGCTTTATCTTAAGGAGGGAGAGAAAAATGGGAAAGTTTCTTTATGCTTTTCTTAATTTATAACCTCTGATTTGGGGCTGTCATGGTCAATTTAGGATTTTGAAAAGGAAAATTTTGCAGATACAGCAGAGGAAAGTTTTGGAGCAGAGCAGAACCAACTCAGCGTTTGAGAGCTGCCACCTCTAGGATTCCAAGATTGCCGTAACGTTTTCAGCAAGAAAACCAGGAAAACAGATACAGTGAATTACTGTGACACCTCTTTTACTACTGTCTGTCCACTTATCGGAGCTAGGGTTGTGATTCATAGTTTTTTTTGTTTGTTTGTTGTTTTGCTTAAAATCCCCTAGACGGGGTAGAGAAAGGGGACAGGGATAGGGAAATAAGCAAGCAGAGAAAACTGCACAGGAGGGTCTGTCTCTTTTTTTAAAACCCACCGCTCTCACATGAGCAAGGATGGCTGCAGAGAAATGCGTATTTATTGGAGGCTGCTCATTGCCTCACACAATGACTGAAAACTTGGCTGGGAAAAAATAGCTTACATATTTGTTTCTAAGTATAAATTAACTCAAAGCAAATAGATGCAGCAAAATTGTTGATATCGTATACTAACCAGGACTCTTTCTGAAAGTGTAAGGACTCTGATGAAAATGTAAAGGAAACAGCAGGGCAAGAGTTGCTTTTAAACATAATTTAAATCTATGTGGACCGCATAGTTTCTAGAAGGGTAAAAATTCTTACTGGAATCTGAAAAATGAATTCCCTTCTTATCTCCTTACAGATTTAACAAGCCCTTAAATGGTAAATAAGGTTACTATGAAATAGACTTTCAAAAGACATACTCTGTGTTAGAGTTTAGTGCATGGGCATTTTAAAGAGATTTATCTGAATTTTATAGTCTTAGAAGAAGGCCATTTTATCAATTCTGCACCTGTAATGAGAAAGGTCTCTGTTTTTCAAAGAGCTACAGTATTGGGTGCAGAGGGGGCCCCACAGCTGAGGGGCCTTTGTGCCGCTGGCTCCCTTTGCTTGCCAGGAGACACCGAGAGTGCCACACGCGCACAGACATGGCAGGAGAGACTTTTTCTCTACGTGGAAATTCCAGAAGATGGAAAACACAACTCTCGGCATACCAAGGTCCTTTTTTTTTTTTTTTAAACAAATCATGCCAAGATTAATACAGAAAATGCAAACAAGAACAAAACAAAGGGTCTGGCTTATCCCCTTGAGGTAGTAGAGGGGACATTTTTAGGGTGATCGGGTTTTGTTTTTGTATAATTACACACTCCATTGAATTTAATTATTTTGTAGTTAGAATCCAAGAAGACAAATGCCTCCTCACTATATCCCTTCATTTTCTGTCTGGTGTAATCACATATTTCCAGATAGTTTTGATGAGAAACTGTGTTTTAGGTAATGTTCAAAGTCTGGTACGAAATGGGAGTGCGCTTTTTGTGAAGTGCTTTCATTGTTACTTTGCTGAGCTCATTTTATGTGAAAAATTAAAAATTGGTTCAGGCTCCTTTAAGGTCACAAGTACCTATTCCCAGGTCATCTAGTTTCCAGAGGCTACTGCTGGACTTTTCAAGGTCTTATTAGGAGGCTGTTTAAAGGGTCAGCTCCTGCCTGAACGCGCCCCCCCCCCCGCCCCCACCACTGATTTGGCAGTGTACCAGAAAGGAGATGAGGTTTTGAAAGATTTATCTCAGAGACTCGAGATTTGCACCCAGTGTCAGACATTCTATAACTTTTCTCTCTGTGAGTTTGACAATTTTATCCGGCTAAATCAGGTCCCAAGTACATTGCTGCCAATGGTGGTCATGGGAAGAACGCTGCTGGAGAGATCAGGGTTCTTTTAGGTCTAGCTCTGCCACTAATTTGCCACGTGATTCAAACTTTTAATCACCACTTATCCGACCTTAGTGAATGCCTCCTGTGTGGCAGGCAGATGGTGTGTTGCTGATTTTCTTCGTAAACGTGGGAATGACTATAGCACAGTAGCTGGGAGCTGGTTTTGAGTGAGACACAGCTTTGGGACTCATGTCCTTCTGTATTTGTTTTCTCACTCTCGGCCTCTGTTTCCTTATTTATAAATTGGGAATAATAATATATACTTCACGTGTGACTGTGATTTAGAAGAGGGAATGAAGATGGTGGGCCCAGTACGGGTCTGGCCAACTGGAAGTGCTCTTTACACAGCAGCTATTGCCATCCCGTTGAAAGGCTGAAGCTTGCAGGGCCCAGTGGATTCTCATGGGAATGAGATCAGATGGTCTGGTTTAAGTGCTCTATCACTTGGCCTTGGGCAAGTAACCTAACCTTTTTTATCCTGAATCCATCTCTGCACAGAGAAGAAGAGGAAGTCTTGCTTTACTCAGAGTTCTTCATTGGATTAAAAGAGATGTATCTGAAAACGTTGCCTTTGATCTATCTCTCCACTGCCCCCCCACCCCCACTGCCTAACACCCCCTGAGTCTAGAAGGAATATTGTAAAACATAATTTTGGTCTCACTTAACATTTGTCAACAACTCCCAATTTTCTCCTGAATTAAGTCCAAGTTTATTAGCTGGGCATACTTAGCTGTGCCATACTAATGAACTTAGGCTATGATTACTATTTCAAAGCACCTTTGCACTGTCTTTGACTGATTTCCAGTCTCATGGAACCAGCACACATTTCCTTGATCATACTTTGCCTTTATACAGCCTACTCTTCCTGATTAAATGCCCTGTCTCTTTTTTTACTTAGCAAACCACTCTCATCATTTACCATGGTTCTCATGAGTTCGCCACAGACTTTCCTGACTACTTCAGTGGGGAGTGAGCTCATCACTCTCTCCTCTCTGATAGAGCAATTTGTCCACGCCTACATTCTGGAACCAACAAATAGTCTGGTGATTTTCATCAGCACATCTATTTCCTTAAGAACAACAGGCTGTTTTATTTGTCCTTGCATCCCAAGAAGCTAGAACAATGCCTGGCATGCCTTTGGCATTCAATAAATCATTTTTAACCAAAAGAAAGAAGGGAAAAAAAGCAAGCATGGATGTCTTTATTATTATTGAATTCATTGACAAATTCATAGGTTTTGTTTTTGTTTTTGTTTCGTTTAAAGAAAAGGCTCCAGACACTTGGAACACCTTGCTCCAAAGAGCCAGTCTGAACTGAGCTGACACCCCAGGCAATAAGAAGCTCTCTAAAGTTAGCTACTTCCAAAAATTGTAATTTCAACATGTATTGATATTAAAACAACAAAGTGGTGAGCTTTTTTCTTCTTCTAGTACATACCAATAATACAGAGACATTCCTAAGAAAAAATCATTCACTAATTTAAAACTGAGTTAAGCGTGTCTGTGTAATCAATATAAGGATATTTCTAGGTTTAGGTCCTAATAGAAAAATCATAACTGGTCTTTATATGAGTTAAAAACAAATCCTGGTAAGCTTTGCAAAGTTTCAGCATAAATGACTAAAAGGGAATTACCAACTCTAGATGAAGAAACAAAAATGGTGTGTGTGTGGGAATACATACGTAGGAGGAGAAAAGAACAATTTTTAATGCTCTGAACTACCTCAGTATGGCGGCAGCAGTATCCACACCTTACTTCCTGACTCCTCCATGAGATATCCTCAGGTAAAGTTTTGGGCTAAGATTAAGTTCGCTTTGGGTCTATTTCTAGTTCCTTTTTTTTACTGTTTCCTTCACATTGAAGTGTCCAGATAATTTTGCTGTTCGGCTTTCCTGTTGTTCCCAGGTCTCAGCTGGTCTGTTACCCTCTGAAATGACTCAGGTCCCTAGGTTCCCATTCCTCTGCGTTAGATCCTGTGTCTTCAGCAGGTCTCAAGTAAAGCAAATTGCTAAACACATCCACCCTAGGGTGCAGCCTTTCCAGGAGGGCTCACATTTGAACAGAGGTCAGCAAGTTAACTAAAATGCATATCTGAGGGATAGAATTTCAAGGGGTGTGAGAAAGCGAAGTGTGGAATTTTGTGCCTCTTGGGAAAGACAATTTTAGCCTAGGAAGTCTTCTCAGTACCTCGAATTTATTGTTGCTGGGGTTCCCGTCACTCAAGGAAGTGGAAGGGACCTGAGGAAATGGGCTGCTGGGGTTGGCGAGGCAGGGCAGGAGCCGGTAACTAATGGCTACAAACAAGTGTTAGGAAATACCAATATACCGGAGAGGACAGCAGTGTTGAACCTGCTCAGTGCTTGCAGCTAAGCTTTTTACCTACACTGCTCATGACTAATATTCCCCAAAGCCCATTTCTGTTCATGTAAACTTTGGAAATTCACTGTTTTCCAAGATAACAGTTAATGAAAACAAGCCACTGAGCAGTTTGCTTCTGATTCTTGGTCTGGAGCAGAGGGCGTAATTAGGGGAATGGTTTTACACTTTCATTAAGACATTAACTTTTTTACTTTAAGCAGTGTGTAAACTATGTTTTTTTTTCTTTTTAATGCCAAGCAAGTCTCTTATAACAAGTCACTGTAAAAAGGACCTCTAGGTGTCGACTAGGATAAAATCATAAAATCTTGTGTGGGGAGGGAATTTGAAGATCATCCTCCCTCTGACTTTTACAAGTTGCTGTAACATGAAGAAGTGAGAGCACAGGGTGGAAAAAACAAAACACCTCAATTATTCTCTCAAAGTTGCACTCCTGTTGGCGAACTCCCGTTGGCACAGTGCTAGATGAATCACTTTTTTCCAATCACTTTCGTCGATGAGGGGGTGGTAAACTCATAGTTAAAGGCCAAGATTCAGCCCAACGTATGTTTTGTTTTACCTACAGCGTTTAGGAAACTGAAAGATTCCACCTAAAAATCTGGATTTTCAGTTTCTCTAGGCGGGAGGGAAGGATAATCTGTTGATCTTGGGCTTACATTTTCCAGGACACTTGACCAGAGCTGAGTAGGACCATTTCCTTGAGCTGGAGCATGTGCTGTCTTGGTGACCACTGTCCTCAACACTTTCTACGGTCTTAACCCAGGCCACTCTCCTCATTCATCACCCGCGTCTGCACGGCCCTAAGTTTGCACTGCTGAGCTAGCTATCCATGCATCAATATTGTTATCTGTAAAATGGATAATAGGTGCAAGTGATACTAGAAAAGTAGTTTCCAAATTTCGTTGATTATAGAAATAATTTGATATATTAATAAGAACATAAATTCTTGGGTCTTACTCATGTGGATTCCGACTTAGTGGGCATAGGGTGGGGACTCTGATTCTGTTTTTTGTTGTTGTTGTTTTTTTAAAGTTCCTATGCTTAGAATTCTGACTTAAGTGAACTCTAAGATTCTATCAAACCAACTAACCCCGGAATTCTAGTCTGATCATTCTTTTTCAGGTCAATGGACTTTAATGCACTGAAGGCTACAGTGAAGTTATCAAATCCAATTAGCCACTGAATTAAATTATTTTCCATCAGCCTGACACTATTTACCATAACACCCCCCAGCCTGTGATCTTGAAGAGGAACAAAGGGGCCTGCAGGTAAACACTGCTCATCTGTCACTCCCACTTAGAAGTGACTTACTCTCACAGCAGGTAAAAATTCCCACAGCCTGGTCTCACTCTTTTGAAAATATACATGTTAAAAAAAATTAGGGAAAAGAGAACATTCTCGACAATACACCATTTGAGTGTAAATAACAGAAAGGGATATTCAGGACTCATGGTGCTGTGATAACAAACACATTTTATAGAGGCCTCTGGAACTTATGTTAGGGCCAGTTTCTAAGTAAAACCTGAGGAAAAAAACCAGGAAGGATTTAAATTTGATGTAGTGGGGTCTTAAAAAATTTGGCCCAAGTCTTTGTTCTTTTAACTCACCCTTCAAAGTATCATAGTGTGAGAGAATACAGACTTGGGCCTCAGGCTGCCTAGTATCAGAAAACTGGGGACTGATGTCTACAGACAAGAAGCTTGGAGAGCGGAGCAGTTTCTATGGCGATGGGAATTAGTGAGGAAGTGCTTTCCTTTTGATTATTCTCCACCCTAACATGGACAATTGCAACCATTTATCTTTTTTTGAAGGAATAAGGATGTCTTTGGGAACAATAGCAAGGACTTGAGTGAAACTGTTCCATGTTAAACATTCTAAAACATCACTCCCCCGCTTCTTCCATTGTAAATCACAAGGTCTTTGAAGGTGGCCTTTGCCTAAGTGGTGTGGCTTTGATGTTGCCGGAGGACAAAATCAGGAAACCCGTATTAGTTTACTATGTTTTATAAATTAGTGCACGATTATAAAAGTAAGATGCACACTAAGTATTTGCAATGGCAATAGCCTGGATTCATCTTTAGTGTCTGGACAAAACAGAATACTTTCATACAAATCTAAGAAGTAAGAGATATGAACTATCTTTCACATTATTCAGGTGGAGAAACTTAGGCATAAAAACAATTTAATGATTTTTTAAATAATTTGTGGAAAACGAATTTGTGAATATGCATAATGTTTTTGGAATTCAAATTTTAGTGACTTTTGTTTTTGCATTGTCATAATCTTTTTTCTTTTTTTGTTAATACAGAACTGTAACACAGTTAAATTAAATAGAAATGTATAAATTAGAAAGTGAAAGTTACACAAATTCCATTATCCAGCGTTAACAATCATTATCTCTTTGATAGCCTTCCAGATGTTTTTCTTAGCCTATATATATATATACACACAGAGAGATATAGATGATTTATTTATTATATTTTATAAAAATGGGCTCCTATAAGTTACATAATTTTGAAACTTGTTTTTCTTGACAATATATCGTGGACTTTTTTCTAGGTCACACATCCAGATCTACGGTTTTTCTTTTTTAATCGTTGTGTGATAGGCACTTAGACCCACCTGAGCAGAGCAAGGATAAGGAAGGATGGATCAGGTAAGGAAGGTCACCAGGACAGAATGCCCAGGTGCCTAGCAACTGGGAAAACAAGGACCTCACCCCCAGGGTAACCTTTCCCCCCCTAGGGTATTGCTGGTCATGCAGTTTGGATGGTCCCCTGAACTTACACATCTCTGGTCATGTGGGTTAGGCCCCCTGACCTTTCATATCACTGGTCACATGGCTTGGACCCTCCCCTGACCTTTCCTCTCTGGATGTGTCCTTAGGCATGTAGTAGACCCCCTTGGAGGAGGAGCAAGGGACTAAAGAGAGGCCTCATGCGACTCCCGTGCAGGCCCTTGCATGACCACTCCCTTAAACATTAACCTCCAGGGATAACATCTGGGCCTCAGTTGTGTTTTAGCAGCAAAACCAGACAAGCAACGACATGGCTGATACCAGGACCAGCTGCATTGACTAATGTCCCCTGCCCTGGCACTGACCTATCAGTAGACACCACATCCCTGAAAGGACACACCTGCAAAGCTGATGAATATTCTATTGGGATCCTCCCCTGACACCTCCAGCTAAATACCCTCAAGGTGGAAGATGCAGTGTGGCTCTCTCTAGGAGCACACAGACACCTTTTCCCAACCCCTCCCCCAGGCCATTTTCCTTCCCTCTCTCTTTTTCCTGAGCTCCAAGGGCCTTTCTTTTGCCTCTGTAACTTGTTTCCTGGCCCCATTTCTTCTACAGCTCACTTCTTCTACCTCTGTTACTTCTAAATAAACTTTCTCTTATAGTTGGAGTCTTGGCTCTGAGTTCTTTCTTAGCCAGAGCTCAAGTACTGAGGTTGCTGAACCAAGGCCTGTTTTGGTTCAACCAGTCTCACCACCTGGTGCCATTTTCATCACCAACTGTTGCATGGCAATTCATTACATGGATGTGCCATAATTTGTATAATCATTCTCTGATTTTGGACATTTAAGTTGTTTTTTTGTTTTTCTGTTTTCCAAATAATGTTGCTTAAATTAACATTTAGAAGTTTGATGAGTACTACCAATATGTCCTCTCAACCAGAAGTTTCATTGCAGCAAAACTTCTGGGAAGGTGCGTTGTCAACACGCTAGATGGTTTGAATGGAAAAAACAATCCTCCTAGTGGTACAGTGAAAATCAGCAACTCACGGTCCCACGCTGTGCACATTACACCTACAACTAAGTGGAGGAGATGACAGTCCAATGAATCTCCTCTTTCTTCTCAAACCAGTACTTGTTTCAAACACAGAAAGAAGGCACTGATATTGTAAGAACTACAAATGACCAAAGAACCCTATCATATCCTTTCTTACTTTAGTTTCTTCCCTCTATTAGCCATTTGATTTACACAGAGACTTTCCCTTACATGGTAGGAAAGACAAAAAAAAAAAAACCAAAAAAACCCCAAAACTTTCCTTTTTAGACCTTATCAGTAAGCCAAAGATAGAGTGTCGGTAGCATGTATGTGAATTAGTAAGTGTAACAAAGACAACTGAGTTAGTTTCATGCAGTGTTTCCACTGTCCCAGTAAGAACAAAGTACGTATGAGTGTACGAGCTATGAAACACAAAATCGTGTAATTGTGGTGATTCTGCCTGGGAATTAAATACTCTTATATTTTGCTTTTAAAACTAACATTACACAATATAACAAAAATGACAAAAGTTGTGCTGATAATTGGAGATTGAAAATATTCTTCACTTAGAACATCTTTGCTTAGCAAATGAAAGACACCATGACTAGCCAAGACAGAGAAGGTGGAAATAAGGAAAAGATCTTTATGCTTTGTCACCTTTTTCCTTGTGTTTGAACAAGGCTCCCATATGTAGCCAGTCCTGGCGATGCTTAGTCAAGTTTGATAACCACCGGTCCAGTCATTAAGTTACATTGTATAAAAGTCTCTCTCCCTTAGTCCCCAGTATGACTGTTTCATTGAACTTCAGCTTCATAGGGCTTACTCTAGAGGAATCTAACTTTTTCCCCCTTAGAAGGCTAGACATTTAGAAGCCGTGAAGAATATGGAAGCATACGAGTTCAGTTGCTTTTCTGATTCAAGAATAAGTGGTAGAATTCAAAGTAATTCATATATTTTTCAATATGATTGTAGGAGCTCTTGTATCACTCTCAATGGATTACAAATTCCACAGAAGCATGCTTTTTGTACTCATCCTAAGAACTACTAGAATGACAACTATAGCAGCTGCTCTACAAATATTGCAGGGTAAATTAATCACAAAGTTTGTGAAGATCTAATGTTTTAATATCTAGGTTTACTCTCCTTACTTATACATACCTTCATGTGATGTATCAGCCACCAATTAATACTTCATCTTGACGAGTACTTTTGTGGTGGGTTCTTAGTTTTTGCTCTGCATCTTGGAATAGCTTTATTATCTCTTGGTTGACACTGTAACATTTGATAGCTCACCTAATTGTCCTTTTGCCTAGGGAAACGCAGTCTTTGAGGATTATTTTTTAAAAGGTCTTATCGCTAAGCTGAGTTGTATATTTGAAGATTTGTGATGATATTGGAAATCCCAGAACATGAGAGTGAGAGATATACAATGAACCTCGGGAATGTTGTCCAGAGAGAAGCTATGGGCTGTGTACCACAGGTGACCTCTACCTGAAGCTGACTTCTTGGAAGCAGCCAGGTAGATTTCCCCACTGCTGCAGCTGAGCCTGCACCTGGGCCTGGGCCTGGGCCTGGGGGAGAGGCTTCGCTGGGGAAAGATGATAAGGATCTTAGTGTAGGAAATTGGCAGGAAGTGTGGGGAGTTCATAAAACAAAATGATAGACTTCAAAAAATCTCAGTTATTTCTATAATTATGAGGCAAAAAAAATTAAACTACTTTTACTTTAAGATTCCTTGGACTGCCTACTGCTGAGCATATTTTCAGAGTCTCCTTAAAGAGATGGAAGTTTATTGCCTAAGACTGTCAGCATCAGGACTTAGAGGCGCTGTGCATCTGGACAGTAAACGTGAGGTTTTGATGTTGCATAATGAGATCAAGTCGTTCTGGCCTCCTGGAAATTAAAGAGAAGAGGATTATATTTAGCTTATTTTCAAACTCGTCTTAGCATTACAGGCACAGATATTAATTTTTTTAATGAAAAGTGGACTGTTTACTATGCACAAAGGATCATTTGTGTTACCCAAATCTATGCTAATCTCCATTCCAAATCTCTTAGCAACAGTTTCTTGGTTAAAAAGGTTCAATTTTCATGAAAGAAAAAAAAATCTTTCGGAACATGTTGAAGCAAAATTTGGATTTGGAGTATTAAGTTATTAAAAATATAAAAAAATCACATAAAATAATAAAATGGTTGTTTAAAATGAGTTTGAATTTTTCATTAAATGCAATAAAATCTTTCTAAATCTGCTGTTGAAATTAGATGCTTTCATTCCTGCACTGTAATGAAACATAGTAAATAATAGAAATAAAAATGTCCACTAGAACAGCATGTGAACTGGAGATAAAAAGGCTTCCCACAGTTTTCTTTAAGTAGACATTCATTTATTCTTCACTCAACAAACAGTGCGTGAAGACCTATCATGTACTTGATCCCAGGCAGATACAGAAGAATGGATGTATTGCTTGGCCTAAAGGAGTTTATAATCTAGTGGGAATGTGAATTTATAAACTTATAAATGCATGAAACATAACAATTGACATGATGTAGTTATACAGAACTTTATTCACACTTTAAAAACTTAAGTGAAAAGGAACATTTCTAGGAAAAATTGAATCAGGAAGAAATAAACTAGTACATATATTGTATGAGCAATTAAAACAAACCAAATAAAAAAATAACCCCCACAAGACCCAGTTCATTTGTAGGCACATTTTCCAAATATTTAAAGAACAAATAATTCCTGTACTTTGTAGCATGTTTGAAAGAAGTATTGGTTAAATAAGTGCATTACTGAACAAATAAGAGGATAATCAAAGAAGGAATGTCTCCCATCTGCTTTTATGAGGCTAATATAACCTTGATAACAAACCAGACAAGGAAAATTATGATTTAATAACATTTATTAAATAGATATTCATATTACATTCATATGCATATTTGTGTATGGGTGTATATAATATAATGCATTAGCTCAGGAATATAAAGAAATATTAAAATGAAAGATTTGATGTGATTCTCTGCATTAAATATTAAACGATACAAAATATTTGATTATCTCAATAGATGTAGAAAAATTCTCTACTTCCTTTCATTCTAAAACCTCTCAACCAAATAGAAATAACAGTGAATTTCTTTTAGGTGATATAAAGAATTCATCAAAATTCTATAGCAACTAGCATGCTCAACGATGAATAGAGAATTCCCTTTGAAGCCCGGAGTGAGAGTGGGAGTGCTGCTCATCATAGGTACAAGCTAGTTATAGTCAGACCAGAGAAAAAAGGCATGCAGATTGAAAAGACAAAGCAACACTTTTAACATTTATATGTTATGTTTATATATTTGTGCTTAAAACCTAAAAGAGTCTAAAAGAGTCAATGAAAGTCTTCTTAGATCTAATAAGAGAATTTGACCAAGATTCTGATTACAAAAATCAATTATATTTACATACCATGGTTATAATAATTAGAAAGTATAATTGAAAAGGTTATGCTTTGTAATAGCAATAAAAGCTCTAATGTGCCTAGGAAAAAATCTGACAAAAGTCATGATGTAGCTGTAGCTGTTAGAAAAGAAAGTGAGACTTAAATCCATAGGATATTTATTGTTTAGTCAAGAAAATATCTGCAGGTAGTTTGTTTTGGCAGCTCAACAATGAGGCAATGATCTCGGCTCTCCGCACCGTTTTTGCTCTGCCCTCTGGGCTGGCTTCATGGGCGTGTGACCCGTAAAGTCACACAGGGCTCCATGCTTGGTTTAGTGCTCTGCTTTTGCTGTTTTGAAAATCTGAAACACTTACTTTTGAACTTGTGTTTGGTAAGTGGAGTTTAATGGGACTAAGGGACATCAGGGTGAGCAGAGGAAACACATGAAATATTTGTGTCTGTCACTCCTTTGGTTCTACTTACATATCATCTTTGTGATAAACCGTGAGCACAGAATGGCAGTGGACCCACGATGCATGGTGGAGTTCACTGACATTCCAAGTAAGTACTGGTTGGGCGGGCTGTTACATCTGTGACAGAATCGAAGACATTAACAGCCCAGAGAGGCTACATTTTCCATTCGAACCAGCACTTACTTCAAGTACAGAAAGAAGGCACAAATACTAAGAAACGTGACCAACCCAGGAACGCTATCATATCCCTTCTTACTTAGGTCAATTCCCTATATTGGTCATTTCATTTAGGTCTGATGAAAATGATGACATAGAAGGAAGGGGAAAGATAAGGCAACCCTTATCTTTGTGTCTTTTTCTTTCGGTCCTTCCTTACTTAGTGGTAAGTCCAGGGTAGGTAGTGTTGGTAGAAAGTGTGCAAATCAAGACATGAAATAAAGACAATTGAGTAAGCATTGCCACTGTTCTGGTAAGAATAAAATTCATATGCATATATGAACTACGAAATACAAATTGTGTAATTTGGGGATTCTTCATATGAGTTGAATGCTTATATTTTCATTTAAAACTGACACTGCACAATAAAAAGAAAATGGTAAAATTCATGCTAACAAATTGAGGTTTTAATCTGGCTTTTCTGAGAACACTATTAAATAGCAAATAAAAAAATGGCAAGTCAAGAAAGATACCATGGTCAAAAAGAAAAAAGTTTATATTTTAGTAGCTTCAGTGTTACCTTTTTCCTGCTTTTTGAACAAGGGGCCCTGCCTTTTCATTTTGCATCGGGCCTTGCAAATCATGTAGCTGGCTCTGCCTGCCAATCTCAGCTTACTTCTTGTCCCATAATTGCAAGATCACTCTCAAGATTCCAGACATCAAGGTTATGTCAGAGGCAGGAAAAAGGTGGAAGAGCTGGTGACAGCAAGCTTTTCTTTTAGAGTCATTGCCTTTATCAGGAGTTGAAAAGTCTTTCCAGAGCGTTCAGCCAACTCTGGGCCCCCTGGACACTTTAAGTTGAAAAATAGAACGGAACAGTAAGCATCTGGAAAAAAGGCTAGAACGATCCAAGCCAATACCTGGCTAAGAATACCATTTAAACCAGGAGCTGGCAAAGTTTCCCTGTAGAAAGGCCAGGTGAAAGTCAGTGGCCATGCAGCCAGACTGTTACAACCAGTCAAGTTTTCTGCTGAAGTGTGAAAGTAGATACAGACAACATGTAAATACAGGGCATAGCTGGGTTCCAATAAATATTTCTTTACAAAAATAGGAAATGGGGCAGATCTGGCCCGTGGGCCATAATTTGTCAACCTCTCTGTAGAGTTTTACTTTGCTTTGGTTATGAAATGGTGGACCATAGATTGATGACAGTAAGTAGCTGCCACTCCTGTGGGTTTACCACCTGAAGCTGGGCATGTTGCCATCTCTAAAAAATAGATTTGTATTTTGTTATCAAGGAAGAAAAGGAAGAAGTTTGTTAGGAAGGCAAGTAGCAGAATCTGCCACACCATGAATGAAGAGTTGATTAAAAGGAAAGAGATTCAAATGCATAGATGGAGAGCCTTGGTATTGTAAAGATGTCACTTTTCTCTAAATTTATTCATCAATGTCATGCAATTCCAATGAAAATTCTTGTAGACTTTTTAATAGAGCATGACTAGCTGCTCTTTAAATTGATATGACAGAACTAAGAATTAAGAATAGCCTGAACAGATCTGAAGATGAGTAATGGAAATAGCAGGGGAATCTGTCCTACTGATTATTGATACTTGCTATAAAGCTGAACTAATTAAGACAGTGATATTGTTTCTGGATTAGAAAGACAAACTGAGCAACAGAAGACAGTGTTCTATGCAGACATGATGGAGGAAACATTACAAATAGCTGAAGGATAAATAATTTCATCCACAATAATGGAGAAAATTAGTTATTTCATTGAAAAAAATTAGATTGCTACCTCATCTGAATCACAAAAATCAAAATGAAAGACATAGCTGTAAAAAGCAAAATGTTAATATTTTTGGTAGCAATTTAACTTGAAATAGGAAAAAAATTAAAGACACAAAAAAGCATAAGCAGAAAACACACATTTTAACAAATCTGTTTTCAATTACAATGGAAAACTTTCATAGAATAAAAGAAAAACCAAAGAAAAAAGAAATTTCATAAAAAAATCAAAGTGAAAAGAAATTTCAGAGACCGGTAAACATTGGTAAAGCATATTGAAAACATGGTGAGGTCTGAAGCACATAAAAGCACTTGGAGAAAAGCGGGCGAGCGATGTGAACCAGAAATTCTCAGAAGAACCCTGAGTGGCCCATAAATATGTGAAATTGTTTCTCTGTCTAGTATCAGAGAAATAGAAATTAAACACAATTCCATTTTATGTCCTACCCTTTAGATGGGCAGTAGTGTTTTTCTTTAATATATTTTATTGATTATGCTATTACAGTTGTCCCATTTCTCCCCCATCATTCCCCTCCACCCTGCACACCCTCTCCCACCCACATTCCCCCCCTTTACTTCATGTCCATGTGTCATAAGTTCTTTAGCTTCTACATTTCCCACACTATTCTTGCCCTCCCCTGTCTATGCTACTTATTCTCTGTACCTTTTCCCCCTCTCCTCCTCCCACTCCCCTGTTGCTAATCCTCCATGTGATCTCCATTTCTGTGGTTCTGTTCCTGTTCTAGCTGTTTGCTTAGTTTGCTTTTGCTTTAGGTGTGGTTGTTAATATCTGTGAGTTTGCTGTCTTTTTACTGTCATATTTTTTATCTTCTTTTTCTTAGATAAGTCCCTTGAACATTTCATATAATAAGGGCTTGGTGATAATGAACTCCTTGAACTTGACCTTATCTGAGAAGCACTTTATCTTCCCTTCCATTCTAAATGACAGCTTCACTGGATAAAGCAATCTTGGATGTAGGTCCCTGGCTTTCATGACTTGGAATACTTCTTTCCAGCCCCTTGTTGCCTGGAAGGTCTCTTTTGAGAAATCAGCTGACAGTCTGATGGGAACTCCTCTGTAGGTGGCTGTTCCCTTATCCCTTAATGCTTCTAGAATTCTCTCCTTCATTTTAATCTTGGCTAATGGAATTATGATGCGCCTTGGTGTGTTCCTCCTTGGGTCCAACTTCTTTGGGACTCTCTGAGCTTCCTGGACTTCCTGGAAGTCTATTTCCTTTGCCAGATTGGGGAAGTTCTCCTCTATTATTTGTTCAAATAAGTTTTCCACTTGTTGTTCTTCCTCTTCCCCTTCTGGTACCCCTATAATTCTCATGTTGTGACATTTAAAGATGTCCTGGAGGTTCCTAAGCCTCTCCTCATTTTTTTGAATTCTTGTTTCTTCCTTGTTTTCTGTTTGGTTGCTTCTTTCTTCCTTCTGGTCCACTCCATTGATTTGAGTCCCAGTTTTCCTCCCATCACTATTGGTTCCCTGTGCATTTTCCTTCATTTCACTTAGTGTAGCCTTCATTTGTTTATCTAATTTGCAACCAAAATCAACCAATTCCATGAGAATCTTGATCACCAGTGCTTTGAACTGTGCATCCGATAGGTTGGCTATACTTGGCTGCTTAGATGAATTGGCTCTGGGGCTTTTATTTGTTCTCCGGTTTGAGCCATTTTTGGTGTTTGTTGTTGTTGTTGTTGTTGCTGTTTTTGGTCTGGTTGCAGCTGTTACATAGTTATGGGTGGAGCCTTAGGTGTTCCTCAGGGTGGGGCAGCCCAGTTGCTGGGTTGTGACGCTGTATGTGGGGGCGGGGTCTGAGAGGGAACAATGGCGCTTGCTCCACTCTCTCTCAGATTCCAGTCCCTTCCGCCACTTTCCCCAAGCAAATTGGGCCCTTCTGGTGCTGACTTCCATGTGGGTGGGCTTTTGTACATTCTAGGACCCCGTGGGTCTCTCCAACAAACTCTCCTATGAGGCTGGGAGTCTCTCCTGGCACCTCAACCCCCACAAGTGTTTTCAATAAGTGTTTTTAGGTTTTATTTCCTATGCCCTGGGTTGTGAGGTCTGTCTCCCTCCCCATTTTCGCCTGGATTATCTGTGCGCTAATGTGGGACTGCCTGGTCAGCCAGCTGCCTTGCACAGCCTCACTGGGTCTGCCCGTTGCCACCCCATGCATAGGGTCCACTATCTGCCGCCTGTGTGCCTGGGATCTGCTAGCTGCTGCCTGTGCGCCCAGGTCCACGAACCTCCACTTTTTCCTGCCGGGACTCCACCTCTCTTACCCGTCTGGATGAATGGTTGTTGGACTTCTGTACAGTTCAATTTTCTATGAGTTCAGATTGTTTTCTTGTTTCTAAATCTTTGTTGTCCTTAATTTTGGTTGTGCAAGGAGGCACAGTATGTCTGCCTACGCCTCCATCTTGGCCAGAAGTCCCAAGGTCTTGGCAGTAGTTTTTTAAAAGTAAAAATTCAGGAGTTGGCAAGTACGTGAAACAATTAAAGTTCTCGACTGCTGCTTGTGGCTTAATTGATCAGCTTAACTGCCCTAGAAGAAAAATTGGTGAAATACCGTGAAGTTGAGGATGTGCGTTGTAGTCACTATGGTAGCCATTCTTTGCCTATCGGACCCAACGATCTCCTTTTATAACCAATATTTTGGAACAATCCCACAGAAACCCCTTTTTGATCCCAAACAGAAATCAGTATGTCATCACATAAATATAAAGGAGAAATAAAATAACAATGAAATATGTACATTTCAATATGAATATGTTTGGGCACCACTAAGCTGGGAGGAATAATGAGGCAGGACATGCCTGTGCACACCATGTGAATGAGACTTATAAAAATGCAGACTTGTTTTGGCCACTCAAATATTGTATTACTGTTGGCAATGTAATTTTTCAAAATGGCAAAAAACTATGAATAAAGTTGTGAACAAAATACGATCTTCCTCAATTTATACATTAGTTATATTCCTTGAACATCCAGGATGCCTGAACAATAGTTTATGTATATATAAGATGGAGTAAGGTTCTAGGCTTGAATTGCTTATACACAGATTTATACTCCTGTTCTACTATAGGATATAAGACAATTTTCTGTGCTTCCTAGACTTTAGCAGAGGGAAATGGCAAAAGTGCCATCTAGTCTGCCCCATAAAATGCTCAACTGTTTCCTAGGGAGTAATCCTGTCCCATTTGGAACTGCTGCTCAAGAAAAACTGTTGTATAGCCACAGGGGAAAACGTAAAGGCACTTTCATGCCTTCTGATGGTAGTTCTTGATGTATTTTATGGGATGTATCTCATGTCTTATTATTTGTATTTGTGTGAAATGGTGTAGATTGTGACTTTCTTTCAGGTGTTACTCCTTTTTGAAGCTCTGGCTTTCTTGAAGCTCATTTAGACAAGGCAAACAGAGCACCAGGAATCCCCCCATCCTCAGTCATTAGGTGACGTGTGAGACAGTTGAATGATCTTAAGCTGTTTGAGGGCTCTTCATGGGATGGGACTATGACACTTGGGTGCAGGGCCACACTTCCACTCTGGTTCTGACTGCTGCTAGGATGACAGCCTTGCCCTGAACCTAAGCTTTCTTGAGCAGACTCCGATATTGCAATTTCTGTTCTCTATCCTCCGCCCTGGATTGCACCAAACCAGGTGCCTTTCCTACCATATGTCCTCATAACTGCCTCTGCTTAGAAACTCTTCCTCCATGCCCCACCATTGAGGAAGACCATCTTGTGCTGCAAAACTAGTCAGGGTCAAGTCTGGTATTTTATGCACCTCAGTCCTCTGTAGCAGATCACCCTCCTGGAACCTACCTATTGCCTTGTTAGCTCCTCTGTCTATTCTTGTTATGTTCCCCAACTCGGCTACCTGGGACCATCCATGTACATGTCCATTATTGCAGAATAATTATTATTACTCCCCCTTTCATACTTAAAAAGTGTCTAGTTTGGGTGATGAATTATGTGATCACTCATACGTCATGTCTGATTACTCCTCTTCATTAAAAAAAAATACTCAGTATTCTCCAGAGTAGTTTCCAGTAAAAACAATAGCCTAAAATGAGCTTGCCTTTGGGGAACACAGAATGCTTATTGATTCTTTGAGTGTCCCAGTAAAGGAGGGGCAGAAAAATCTAAATGCGGTGTTATGTACACTGGAATAGAAACTATCAACCATGAGGTATATTACATGTATTTTATTATCTAATAGTCAATAAAACCAAAATCTTAAAGTTGTATTTTATTTTAGAAGTTGGAATAAACTACAGATTGCTCATTATCATTACAGCAAGTGCTTACTTGCATTACAATGTACTTTCTTAATGAAGGAAAAAAGTGTGGAATCACAGTTGGTGACTCTATTCTAGCTCTTTAGACTAAAAAAATTAGTAATCCTTGACAGTTCTTTTTTCATTGATTTCTCAAATCTGATTCATTAGAAAATTTCTCAGATTACACCCCAAACCTGATCACACCTCCCTGTCAACCCTCCTGGTACAAGCTGCGATCATCTTGCTTCCTGTCAGTTGCAGAAGACTTCCCCAGTGGGCTCCCGGCCTAGTCCATGGCTGTCTAGATCTGTACCTCTGGAGTGAACAGACCACACCACTCTTTGCTATGAGCATATTAATGGATTCTTACTCACAGCTAAAAGAAATCTCGAACACTTTCCCACCTATGGTCCTCTAGGGACTCTGGCTTCTTTGCTGTTCTTCAGACACATGAAGCTCCTGACTCAGAGCTGTTGCTCTTCTTGTTCCCTCTGAGCTGGTCCCCCACCCCTATACCTCTCTCTGCATGACATCCCCCTCACTTTCTTCTGGTCTCTTCTCAACTGTCACCCCATCAGAAAGAATGTCCACAATGACTCTACCAACAACACCCCACCTCCTGTGACCCCCATAACTCTCATCCCTGTTTCATTTTATTATACTTTCAATTCCTGACATGTTACTTTTTTATATGCCTGTGTCTTGTCCCATAAGAACAAGAACTCTAGTTTCTAAAGCAGAACCCAACACACAGGAATGGGGAGAGGGGAATTTGGTGAACTGAGTGTAATCCTGTTTGTATCTTTGAGTCGGTCCAAAGGAAACATCTAACTGCGTGTGCGTGTGTGTTCCAAACCAGTGTTATAAAGTAGTAGTCTAAGGCATGTGCTTTGACCCCAGAAAAGCTGTGACTCTTTCTTTGTTTTTTTTTTTTTTTTCAACAATAAGAGAGCAGGTGGATTTATTGGCTCTGAAGGCAGCTAGCTGATTTGCCTTTCCTGTCACTTCACTGAATCCTCTTGGAGGCATAAAAAATCACATTGGAAACTAGGAATATTAAGTGATGGATTGCCAGACACTAAGAAGAATGGCAGTAACTACCACACAGATGGGACTGGATTGACCAACCATTAGTGGCTGACACATACTTTGAAATTGCTGGAACAGAACAGCAGGGTCAGGCAGGAAAAAGCTCAGGGCACACAGGTGTCCCACTTGGAAGCTGACAGCCTGTATGGGGTTTCGCTGATGAAATAAAGATAAGATATAAAAATGTCCATTAAAAAATTAAGACCATTTTATTATAAGAGGACCTATATTCAGTGCCATGGAGCATATTGTTTCATTTTGTCTAACACTTATAAGCATATAAGGTATACTTATAACATGTGATATCTAGCATTTTCTGTAAAAGCTGTAACATGGGCGGCTATTGACATAGTTCGCAGATTGTATATTTTTGATCTATGCATTTTACTAGATGTATTTCAGTCTACATATTTTTATCAGGTGTGCCTGGTATATTGGCTGAAACCACATGGCAATCCTAGGAATGATGAGAAAAGATTTTCAACCATGCCATGTCTTGGGCCAATTCAGAGGTGAGTCTAAGCAGAGAAGCCTTCCCTGTACCCTGTGGCCACATCTGTTTTCAAGGCCAGCTTCTTCAGCATGTGCCCTGTGCGACTGCATAGGGCCTCCTGCTTAGGAGTGCTTGCTTTGGTATTCTGCTGTTGCCATCTTGAAATTCTTAATAATGTTACATTTGGACTTGTGTTTTGTAAGGAACTATGGAGTGCATGTGTGAATAGAGGAGTTACATGCAATGTGTCTGTTATTTCTTGCCGTACCATTCTCATTCAGCCTTCTTAGTGCCCCAGGAACACAGAACCCTAGTGGGCTCACAATGCATAACAGTTCAGTGAGACTCAGAGAGAGGATAGTGTGTTATGTGAGTAGGGAGATAGAACGACAGTGCCCAGAGCCATACTTTCCATTAGAAGCAGAACTGACTTTGAATGCAGAAAGGAGGCAATGCCATTGGAAGAAGCAGGAACAACAGGAAACACCATTACATTCTTTCTTGCTGTGGTGGGCTGAACCGTGTTTCCCCAAATTCACATGTCAACGTCCTAACTCCAAATACTGCAGAAGGTGACTATATTTGGACACTGGGTCTTTAAGGAGTTAATTTTGTTAAATGAGGTCATTAGTGTGGGCCCTAATCCAATAAAAAGAGAGGAAATTTGGACACAGACACTCACAGAGGGAAGACCATCTGAGACACAGGAAGACAATAGGTACCTACACACCAAAGAGAGGCTCAGAAGACACTAACTCGGACAACATCTTGATCTCAGACTTCTGCCTCCAGACTGTGAAGAAACCAGTGCTTGTTGCTTAAGCACCCAGTCTGTGGTACTTTGTTAGATGGCAGCCCTAGCAAACTAATGTACTTTCCATGCTCTCTGTGTTGGCCAGTCCCTTATGCCGAAAATGATGACATGGAGAAGAGGGGAGGATTATAGGGCAATCCATAATTTATTTTCCTTTAAGTTCTTTCTTACTCATCAGTAAGCCAAAAAAATGAAATAAAAACAGCCAAGTTAGTTTATTGATGCTGTAGCATGCATCAGGATTTTATGCCCTTCTGTGGCTCATTAATGTTCCATTGTGTGGAAAAGTCACTTTTTGTTTATACCTTTGTCATATAACACCTATTACACCACATTTGTCCATTGATGGGAATGCAGGTTGTTTCTTCCTTTTGGTTGTTGTTAACAGTGCTGTTGTGAACATCTGTATACAAGAATTTTTTTGAGCCCTTATTTTCAGTTCTTGTGAATGTGTCCTTATGGGCGGAATTGCTGGGTCAGATAGTTCTATGTTTGACTTTTTGGGGGGCGGGGCACCAAACTGTTTTCCACATTGGCTGCACCATTTTGCATCCCCACTAGCAGTGCACGGGGTCTTTATTTCTCCATATCCTTGCCAATATTTTTTTTCATTGTTTAAAATCATAGCCATACTGGTGCACGGGGGTGGTATCTCATTGTGGTTTTGATTTGCATTTCCCCGTGAATGGTGTTGTTAAGTATCTTTTCATGTGTTCATTGGCCATTTGTGTGTCTACTTTGAGGAGTCGCCTATTCAAGTCCATTGTCCAGTTTTTAATTGGAGTTTTTGTCATTTGCTGTTGAGATGTACGAATTCTTTCCCTGTGAATAAAGACTCTTATCAGATAAGAAAAAAACCAACTGAGTTAATTTTTAGCATTGCCATTGTTATGGTAAGAAGAAAATGGACATGAATGTATTTCCTTGTTAGCATCGGCATTTAATGATGTAATAAACATAAAGCATTCTTTCAGTGTTGGTGACAACTGAAACTATTTTAATTTGGGGCTGGGTCTAGACAATAAGAATAAATAAGAACAAAAAAGTGTTCCTTAAAAGCAAATACATGTGATGTTAAGTGATGCAATGTTAGGTTTTAAGTCATATATTAGGTTAACAAAGATTTGGACATTGATGGAAGAGGTAGGTCTAACATTTCTAACATTTCTTTTCTTGTAGTAGGACTATCAAAGATACCTTTTCAAGCCTGATTCAGGTAAAGAGAGAATTTTACCTCTTTTGTTCTGGATCCGTACCCTCCTGGCTTTATAGGCATGTTGCTTTAATTCCCTCTCTCCTCAGTCATCCGCTCTGCCTTCCCCAACGCATCGTTTCCATCAGCGTGCTCGGACCTGCCAGTGCCCCCAGCATCTTCACCAGTTTTCTTTGATGGTCCTCCAGCTCTGCCAACTTTGAAAGTGTGGAAGGAAAAGGGCTGCATACTAAACCTGACGAGCTCATGGGAGGCCTGCATAGTGCTCTTACAAACTCAGAGACCTAATGTACCCACAGAGGATGGTCTGAAATTAAAAACTTTCTAAGTCAAATCAGATCATGGCAGGTATTCATGTCCTATGCCCCTATTTTTCCCTAAGAAAGGTCAAATTTTACCTTAACTGAGCCTGTCTGTTGTCTTTTGGCATCTACAATAACATATGTTTGGAATGTCAAATTTCCTTTTTCTGGACCCCTCCAAGCACAGGTCCCGCATGAGGGGGACATACAAATCCCCTCATTGTTACTGTTACCATGTTCATTGTTAACTTCCTGTACCTGCCTATGTAAAAGATGTGTCTACTATTTTACTTTTTATCCAATCCCAGATGTCCCAAAGTCCTGACTTTGCTTCCTCCCACCTCCCTAATCTGTCACCATAGGATTTCACATGATCCAGTTACTCCTCTGACTGAAATGTATAAAATAAAGTGTAAGACTGCCATTCTCCAGAGCATTATCTCAAATAAACTCACACAAATTCCCCACAGATTTGACTGTTTCTTACGTTGACAAAACTTTGAGGCAACTTAACTCCTGGTCTTGAATCATCTTGTCTTCCTTTCTCTCTTTTCTCTGCCCCTCTCCTTCCTTCTCCTTTCTGTTTCTTCTCTCTAGATGATTTCAGATAGCACCAGGGTTTTAAGGAGCATCTAAAGGTTGATGATGCCCAAGTTTTCTCGGTACATGTCGGCTTCTCGCCTGAACTACAGACGTTATATCTGAATGATAATGGGAAACTCCACTTGAAAGACGCAAAGCATATCAAGGATAATATGTTCGGTGCAGAGCTCTTTGTTACGTCTCTGCCTTCACCTCTTCCTCTTGCAGTGGTCTCCACAATAAGGAATGGCACCATCATTTACTCTCTATCCTTGTTTAGTTCCCATAGTATCTTGTTTCCTTTTTTGTTTGTTTTCCACATGTCCAATCTCGTTCTCTCTTGTAACTTCAACCTCAAATTAAATCCAAGATAGGCAAGACACTTAATATCTGGGTTCTAAGATAAAAATGTGGATATCTAGCAAACCTTAAAACTGTAAGTGTACATCACATTTAACTGGAGAAAAAACAAAAAGTCATAGTTATAGTAAGACAGAGGAAATAAACGTAAGGATAAGTGAGAATAAAAATCAAGAAGCATAAATCTACAATACATATGTAACTAAACGTTAGTCATCATAATGAGCATACATGGGTTAAATTATCTAAGTAAAAATTAAGTCCCAGAATGAATTTTATAAGTTTCCTGTTTTATTTTGATTATAAGAGATACATGCAAAACTAAATGGCATGCCTGATTTCTTCCTTTTATTCAGATTATAAGGTTTTTCAACCTGTACATATTTTGAAAACATCTGCACGACAATTTTCCTTTGGAGCTATGACCTCCAAATATACATATTATAACAGAATTTTCTTTAGATCCTATCAGACTATTTCCTAAAATAGTCAAAGGCAGTGGGCCATACGACAAATTGGTTACAGTAAGTATAAATTCAGACATGAATACATTTTTGACATGCAAGGGTGGAACTGATTTCAGGTGTATAATTTCCAAGGTTTAGTAGCAACTTGAGAACAGGCAGTCAACCCACCTTTCCTGACCACTCTCCAGTAGCTCTGAGAAACCTGCCATCAACACCAAGCTGTGGCTCCTGAGAAACACCTGCGCTAACAGGACCAGCCTTCTAGTCCCTGCAGTTGTGTTAGTCTGGCTTGTACTCATGGGGATCCTTCTGATCCTTCTGATCCTTTAACAGCCAGTGGACTCAGCAGTCTCTGGGCTGAGGATGCCTCCCTCAGCCACCCCTTTCTAAAGTAATGGGAACGGGAACCCTCTCCTTTCCCCTGGATTTACTCTTCTTCTACTACCAGATCTCTGGATAGGAGGTGCCATGGATCTTGCTTTCCTTTTATTCCAAACTGCTTCTCTGTGCAGGGACCAATCAGTTATGGGAAACAAGCTACTTCTTGTTGTTATTTTGAAAAGAGTGATAGGCAGAATAATGCCCACTGCCCTCACTTCTCCAAAAATGTCCATGTCCCAACCCTGGAAACCGTGGCACAGGGGAAGGAAGAATGCAGGTGGAATTGAGGTTGCTAGTCGGCTGATCTTAAATAGGAGGATTATCCTGGATAATCTGACTAGGCCCAGGAAGGATCTTTAAATATTTATTTATTTATTTATCTTTAGAGGGGAAGGGTAGGAGAGGGGGAGAAGGAGAGAAATATCAATGTATGGTTGCCTCTTATGTGTCCCATGCTGGGAACTGGCCTGCAACCCAGGCATGTGCCCTGACTGGGAATCGAACCGCGATCTTCTGGTTCGCAGGCCCGCGCTCAATCCACTGAGCTACACCAGCCAGGGCCCAGGAAGGGTCTTTAAAAGTGGAAGATGGAGGAGCAGAGGAAACGGAGTCAGAGGACATATGACAAGAGAAGTTGGAGTGATGCATTTAAGGACTCAACCCGCAGTTGCTGGCTTTGAACATGGAGTCAGAGGCCATACGGCCTCTGGAAGCTGAAAGAGGCAGGGAAATAGATTCTCCCTCGGTGGCTTCAGAAAGGAGGGCAACCCGGCAGACACGTTGATTTTAGCCCCGTGAAGGCCGTGTTGGGCTTCTAACCTACAAAACTGTTAAATGATAACTTCATGTTGTTTCAAGCCACTGAGTTTGTAGTCATTTGTTATTGCAGCAATAGGAAACTATGACAATCTAGGATAAGACAGTAGTGAATGCCAGTTTTCACTGGGAAACATTCCGAGGCTCAATGCTTCAGTTTTTACAATAAAAACCACTACTTATATATTTTTATGTAATTCTATAAATAGATATTATTTCACAAAGACTGGCGCTACCCTCCCATAAGAGAACATGATTTTGTGCAAGGCTTCCTTTTGCACTTTTGGATTTCTCACGATAATAAGTGCAAGCAGAAGTGTTAAACTCAGGGGATTATCTGTAGGCTTCGGCTTTCACCTGAGTCTCTTGAAAATTGAGAGGAAGTTCACTTCCTGGGCTTAATTGGTCAGCATAGATGCTGTCATGTGAACTCTTTGTTTTATCTTTCTAGATAGAAAGTCTTCTGAAGAGGATAGGAAAAATAAAGGGAGCAGATATGACACAGATCGCTTCTAGAGAAGTATTGTATCCGTGCCCTGTTATTTCCACAGGACCACGCCTGACTGTGGAACAGCTCTGACTGCGTTTGGAGAGCCCCACCAAAGAAGGTCACATAGCTCCTCTTGGTAACGGAGGGGATTCTGTGCTAATGTGCCTCTCCTGCCCCAAATGTGTGATAAACACGTATCAAATTGCTCTTAGGTTTCATTCCTTGCACCCCGTGGGAGCTTCTATCAATAAAAGGTCATGCTTAATTAGAGTAGCACAGACATGCTGTTAGTCGTGGTCCATTGGGAAAAAGGGATAGTTTACCAGCAAGTTTTTTTTTTTCCACAAACAAGCAAAATGTTATGTATATAATAGCACTTTGTCTCTACTTTTGAAACTGCAAATTAGCTATTAGTATCCATCCACAGTCTCAGGTTCCTTTCTCTGCTCCTCCTGAGGTAGCCCAGTTTATGAGCAGAGACTTCTCAAATCCTTACGTGGTCACCTCTTCCCAGCTTGACCCCGAATCAAGGTTCCCTTTCTTTCCCGTACCTGCTGCTGCCGGGGCAGCACACATAGAGGGCAAATGCCATAATTTTAAACTTATGAATTGTTTACTCATGGACTTTTCCATTTAATATTTTTAGACTATGGTTGCCTATAGGTAACTGATACCATGGAAAGTGAAACCACGGATAAGGAGGGGACAACGTACGGCGATATAGATATACATATATTCAGGACCAAGTCTGTCTGGCTGTAAACCTTATGCTCTTTCTGGTGGGACACACTGTCCTCATTCGGCCATTAATTTCACCTTTCTCTGCTCAGTCCCACCTACAACTCTTTTATTTCCTGATTATTCTCACCTTGCAGGGGAAGGGGGTAATGTTAGAGATAAAAGAGGGATATTAGATAAGCAAGGAAGACACAGTTATTAGATTGGAGGCTTGATGTTTAGGTTTGATTTGACGGGCAAGATGCAAGGGAAGTTCTTGAATGGAGGAGAGATGAAAGGAAAGAGATTTTAAGGAAAATCATCTCCTCAGTTAGGTATTAGTCTAAAAGAAAAGAGAACAGCTGACTTGTCGTAGGCTAGGCATGAAAATCTGGGGAGGCAAGAGAAATGACTTAGAGGATGGAAAAAAAATCAACCTACTGGTTGAATCTGAGAGACACTATGGAAACAACTTGGGGGACTTTATTACAGAATTACTTTGAGGTATGTAGGGAACATTTCGATTTTATTATGAGACAGTTATCTCTAACTTAACATTTTGAAGACTAAACTCTTACTACTCTTTGAAAACTTAACTTAGGCTATGATTTCTGAACTATGAATTTAAGTGACTAGGGAAAGAGTGATAAAATGAGCAGTAAAAAATGGTGGGAAGGAATGCTGGTCTGGGGAGAAGGAGTGTTTTGAGTTTCCCACATGCTGGTTTCTACATATTGGTGTATTCCATTTGCAGGAAGGGTGATGCACATGCGTGCAAAGGCGTGAGAAGTCTAGAAGTGGAGTGGATGTGAGCAGCCAGGCTTATCTAATCATCTCTGAAGAAAAGACTTGGGAACCTGATTTTCAGGCCAGCCTCAGGGAGGCAACAGAAAGATGAAGAGAAGCCAGTCACGGAAAAAGAGGCAGAGTAATCAGAGAAAGACAGCAAAGTGGAAAGAAGATTGGATTCGGCGTTAATCCCGATCTGCCACTTCCTGCGACTTTGGGCCGTTCTCCTAGGCTATCAGTGGGATACAATAGGTTGGGCAAGGTCAATTCGAAGTTGTTTTAGAGCATGCAGATTTGATGTTCCAAATTAGGAAGTGTGGGAGAGATTCAAGAACGAAATGTTGGTTAAAAACATTTAAAGCTGTGTTCAGTCAAATACAGTGACATTGCACCCCACCCCCACTGTGCCCCTGCCTTTGCCGCTCGACATCAACATTCTAGCACCACAGAAGAAACATCGATGAGAGTGTCAGTGAAAGAAAACTGCATAATAAATAATGTTGGATACTCCATTAGAATTTAATGAAACAATTGTTAAGTTTTATAGCCTGACAAATTTTACTTCTGCCGTTTCCTTTCCAGGTTTAAAATGCCTAAGTCACAGATCGGCAGACATAACATTCCAAATGCTAAACAAACAGGGAGACCGCATTTCCTGCACACAGGGTACTCTCCGCTGGAAGACGGAGACGCAGCAGAGGGTCATAGGTGGGGGGCACTCTGATACAGTAGTACCTCTGAGGACTTGGAATGGTATTTTTGATTATAGGAGATTTTGTTTACATATGAATGGATTTGATATCTCTATTTGCAGGAGTTTTCCAAATCTTTGTGTCTTGTTTTTTCTGCCTCCTTTTCAAAATAAAATTCAGAGGTCTAATGTGTGAACGTGATACTGAATCCCCCTACCAACAAATCCCGGGGCTCTAACAAATTCCTCCAAATCCCTCACCAGAGGAAAGACATTTAAACCTAGCTGTCATTAGTGTTTGATGAAAAAATAAAATTGCTCTCAGCTGAATGGAAAAATAATCTTGTTAGCAACTGATTTAACAATGTATTAATAAACTTCTTATGAGCCATTTTATTTGTACTCTTCTATGGAAGGATAATTTTTCAATTTATTTACTTTTGTATCAGGGAAGGGAAATTGACTTTGATTTCTCTGTTTAGTAAAAGGGTCTTTTAATTAAAAGAAATGTTTCCCCCAAATTTATAGATATTAAGTGATTTTATTTTTAGGAGACAAGAAGCTTATTTTTTGGAGCGAATAAAAATTAAACTTAAATTCTTTAAAAATTTGTTAAAAAGTATAATCACTGGGACTTCAATTGTTATGAAACTGACTTGTTAGGATTGTGATTATATGCTTTTGGGTCAGAGATTCCAATTTTGGTCCCATAACTTTCAAGTTGGGTGACATTGAAAAAGTTACTTAAATTCTCACAGTCTCATTTGCCTTATACATCAAAGAAAGATAGTAATAGTATTGGTTGGTTTTAAAAATTAAGTGGAATAAAATATATGTAATTGGCATGTAAAAAGCATACAACTCTGCTCCGGCTGGGTGGCTCACTTGGTTGGAGTGTTGTCCCATACAAAGGTTGTGGGTCCAGCCCTGGTGAAGGCACATAACTAAGCTGTGGGTTCTATTCCTGGTCAGGGTGTGTACAGGAGGCAACCAATTGATGCTTTTCTCTCATATTGATGTTCTTTTCTCTCTCTCTCTCCCCCCCGCCATCTCCCTCCCTCCCTTTCTTCCCCTCTCTCTGAAATCAATAAAAACATATCCTTGGGTGAAAATTAAAAAAAAATACAACTCTAATGTAACTCTCATGACTATTATTCTTGTTATCTTAAGTAATCAGAAAATTATTTAAAAAGTTATAAAACCCAGGGAAAAAAGCTTAAAGTCATCTGTGCAAACTAGACTGAACATATGTTGGACGCGATAGTTTTTTTTTTTTTTTGGTATAAAATATCTAGAATGGTCACAATGAGTAAATATTTCACACTTAAATTTATTATTATACTTGTCATTAAGTTTTTGTGAATTTGTGGAGAAATTTTCCAAACATGGTATACATCTGGGATAGAGAGAGAAAGTGTAGTTATGTAATTGGTTGGACATATTTTAATAAGAAAAATGTTTAAGCATATTTACCTGCTCTTCTGTTTATTTACATATCTATTTATATATAGCCTCATTCTAAAAATAATATGAAGTGGTAAATAGAAGATCAAAATTTGGCCAGTTAAATTTAATAACCAATGAAAACAGAAATAATATGTTGCACAAAAAAAGATAGGGTAGGGAAATATATTAGGAATGTAACTACAAAAAATTTTAATTCACTAAGGATAAAACAGATTAAATTACAAATTATAAGTTATAAAAATAAAACAAAAATTGAAGAGGCATCTATCTTAATAATGTCTTATTAGCTTTGTAGCTGTATAATTTAATTTGGAGCAAGACAATTTTCCTGGGAGCCAAGGAAATTCAGTTTTGTAACAAAATGCTTTACAACTAATTGTACACCAGCTGACACACTCAGAAAAGTAAGGTATCAGTGTGATAAATACTTGCAGAAGAGAAATTTTCATTACCAAGTGAATAAAACAGACCTGACAAGAACATTGGTGAATACATATTAAAGATTAGTGTCATCTTCAACTGTGACCAGAGAGTACTATATTTTAAAAACAATCAATCAATCAAACAAACAAACATACAAGGATCAGCGATCTTATTGCCCTAAAAATGCTGTGAGATTCTTGGACTATCCACATGGTGTATGCGTTTTTGTGAAAGACACTGTTGTAGGTTTTGGAGAATGCCAGTATGAAAAAAGACGCACTCTACTGACTTGGTGGAAACAATAACAAAATATGCTACAACGTTGAGGTACAGAGTGCCCTCACACAGACAGTCTCTCTCTCTCTCTCTCACACACACACACACACAAGCACATGTATGTACAAATAAATTATATTGGTTCTGAATCTAACTTTATTTGTGAACTTGAAGGTAAGACAGTAGACTTTTTCCTCATAATACTTTCAGCCCATTACTGTCCTGCATATAGCAGGTAACATCAGCAGAATGATTTGTGAGGAGCATTTTTTTAATACAAAGTTAATTTTTCATGTGGTGACATCAGATGACTCCTCTTCTTGGTAAGATTTCCTAATATTTTCTAAGAGGGGTTCATAGGACAGATTTTCTACTTTAGTTGAAAACACTGTTACTCAACCTAATTTGCAATTTCTCATCACTCAGCTAGTGTGTGGCTGGGAAACTAAAATCAATTAAAATGTTTATTAGTTACTATAACATACAGATCACTATTAAAACTATTTTAACATTGTCCAAAACCGAAGCTTAAGCCACTGTTTTCCCAAATTGTCTTCTGTGGCCAAATCACTGTGGTAAATACTCCATACAATCTATCTTTCCACCCCTAACAATGCACAGAACACATTAGAATATTAAATGGTTGTCTCAGTGTTTATTTAAAAACTTGTTTAACTTGGGGTTTCCCAAGCTTAATGAAGAGACAGCTTTCCAAGAACAGCTATTAACATGTTATTGGATCCTGGAATAGAGTCTAGGATATTTTTGCCAAAGAAAAATGGTCTGAAAATAGCTGTGCTGCTCTCCAAAGTCAAATATAAATGACCCTTGGAAAACATGCCATTGTATATGATGGGCACCCCTGCCCTCGTGGTTGCAGTCAATCAAACTGAAATAAGCCTTTTCCAATATCAGGACTGCAGCTTCAGATCAA
The DNA here is from genome assembly GCA_039655065.1 of Glossophaga mutica. NCBI lineage: Eukaryota > Metazoa > Chordata > Mammalia > Chiroptera > Phyllostomidae > Glossophaga > Glossophaga mutica. Next base: position 106,725,169 of record CM077309.1, on the reverse strand, counting down.
CAAGCAGCCATCCTGGCTCCTGGGAGGCTGGAAGAACCTATAACGGCAAATTCTTTGAGTAATTTTGCGAAGAGAGAAATGTCTTCCCTTACCCTCTGCTTATGCGGAAGGTGATTTGCTTTACTTGGTCCCGTGGGAATCATTTACTGTTCAAATCAGGTCAGTTTTGAGAGTGACAGCGACGCTACTCCTAATTGCCCAGGCCCAGGACTGCCCTACGGGAAGCACGGCCACACTGCCTCTCTGCACGTGCGGGCTATGCACCACTTGTCATGGAGAACATAGTTGAAAGACTGGAATAACTCTGAGTGGTGTCAGATGGGCACTAGGCTTATTGGAGGATCGGTTCATAAGGAATATAAAGCTCTAATCGCTATGCTGTACATCGGAAACTAATGTAATATTGTATGTCAATTTGTAACTGGAAAATAAATTAATTTCAAAAGTGCACTTATTTAGTTCCAAAAATTTATTAATGAAAGAAAAGTCAAAGAAGAAACTATGAAAAAAGCATTTACAATTTCATGCCTCTTCTTCCTTCACCAGCTCAGAGTTCCCACTGATACAGTGACAACTATTTTCGATGAAGAATATGAAGGAGGCATGCAAACAGGGAAATGAAAAGGTGAGCAACCAATGGAATAATAAATTCGAGGTTGTTTGTGTTGATTTTAAAATGGAAAAGATCGCTGAGGGACAATCCTGAGTTCCCCGCTTGAGGGATGACGTGGTGTGGCAGAGGGAGTACAGACGGAGAAACGCAGAAACTGGGCTGGAATCCCATTAGTTGTGTGGCTTTAGGCAAACCTTATCTGCAAAATAAAGCATGATACCTCACAGGGTTGTTAGGAATGAATGAGGCAAAGCATGTGGAAATGCTCTGAGCGTCATAAAGGTGCGTCATCAATAGCTGTAACTTTACCCAGTATTTTAAACTAAGCATCTGTGTCACCACCTCTGAGAAGTCCCAGCTTGCCCCTCTAGCTTATCCGCTTTTATGATCAAGGAAGGAAATCGCGAGGTATCGGACCAAGTTCCACATTTTTGTTTCTGGTTACCCCCCACCTCCCCACCCCGAGGGCAACTTCTAAAAAGTTTTCTGTGCCTAAGGTCTTGAAACAAGTTCTTAAAAACAGGCTACAACTAGGAAGCATAACAAAGAGAAGGGCTCCCTGGGCAGACTGTAAACTGGCAAGCAGGCAGTGTGTGCGGAAGAGCCAGGGTCTGGGTGGCGGACGCCGTGTTTCCGCACGGGGGGTGGCTCCAATCGGGACCCAGCGTGGCCCTGTGTTAAGACACTTTTCATTCCCCATGACTTTAATAGGCTCATCGCTTGCCAAAACTTTATTGGTTGTTGTGCGGCACAAACCAAGGATTATCTTTAATGACTTTGCTTTAAAGAGCTTGATCAATACCAACACCAACTTAAAAAAAACAAAGAAGCAAGCACAATTTGGTAGATGAGTTTAAAAGACCTGGTTTCAGTCATGTTTGGCCCTTTCTGGAACATGTGTGTCTAACGCACAGCCCCTCCCCCACTCTGCCTCTTCCTGACCAAGACAAGGAAGCTTTGCATTAACTCCATTTATTCTCTCATTTTCCACTTAACTTCTGCAGTTTTCCAGATCCTGGCAGATATTCTTTATCTTATATTTTTCATCTTCCTGTTTGATTTGCATTTCTCTAAAGGATGACAGTGTGCATGATGAGTGAGGATGAAGAATTATTTCCTTTTACTTCTTTTTGTGACTCGGGGAGGAAGAAGCAGCATATAGCGGCCGCAGTGTGGGACAAAAATAAAGAATACCAAAGCGTTGTTTCGGTTTGACATGCTGGAAAATGCTATGGCTTCCAAGCGCAATGTCTGTTTATTTTAAGTATCAATGTTACCAACTGTGAAAGTTATGTATTTAGCTATTTGCAATCATGGTTAAGTAACCAGAGTTAGTTCTGGTAAAATGCTAGCAAAATCTTCTCTTTGTCTTAGTTTTAGTTTTTACCAGTCTTTGGTGCAATGCCTCTGTATCCACACAGAGAATGGATGTTTTTTAAGCTTTTAGGATTATTTGTATATTAAAAGAAGACCAAAGAAAGCAAACCCAGAGTAATTAAGTTCTAACAATAGAATGTGAGATGTTGTGGAATAGGATTTCTAAAACCTGGACTACTTCAAGGCACACCAAACCGCACAGTTGAACACTTATTCTCCCCTATACAGCGATGAGAACATATACAGCATAACGGACTTACATTTAAGGTGTTCACATGGTCCAGCCCAGGGAAACGTACCTGGCCCCCAGCTTAGAAACGGAGATTTAAAAATGAATGAGGCATAGTCTCTGTCTCCCCTGGACCAAGATTCAATTAAATAGTAACATAGGAATATAAAGATGTGCTACATGATTGCCATAGAAACTGTATTCTAGTAAGGCAAGGGCAGCCAACAGTGGAGGTCCAGTTTGTTTGTGCTAGACGCTCCAATACGCGCCTCACAAGACACCAGAATCCACAATGGAGGTGTGCTATATACGTACTATGCTTAGTCCCCATTTTAAACAAGATATGTAAGATGCAGGGCATTTCAATGATCTGACTTGAATTTTCTAACACAGGCATAAGGGACTAGGGATCAATTAAGAAAATCCATACTTTGGGTAAAAAAAAATTCAAGAGAAAGGAGTTGGGCTTTCAGAAAATCTGAAGAAAATGAAAATATTTCATGCTGCCTTCATGTCTGTGATCTGGTTCTAGACATCAGAGCACTCTCCGTGGGAACGCTACAATGCCTGCACTTACAGCCAATAATCACGCTGAACTGTTGTCGGGGGGAAGTAATTTTTGTTCCAAAAATTCAAATTTGAATTTGTAAATTTCTATTTTGTATTTCCGGAATATTTGACCAATTTAAAACAAATTTCCAAAAGGATTTATTTGTAGTCCCATTGCATAGCAAATATAATATTGACTATAATATTGAAAATTAATTTTTAATAACATAGCTGTTTAACTAGCAATGTCCAAATATTTAAAGTTATATATGAAACAATTAATCTGCTCAGTACAATCTTTTCTAGCTTCCTACTTTGATAACTAGGACTTAACATAACAAAACAAACTATATGTATAAAGTTACTTTATTAATATAATTGAAATTAGGCAAAATATCAAAATAACTGATTTTTTCTTGTGCTTGCCTAAATGTTCTGTTGATGGGCTAGTGATATTTGGAGGAGTAATCAAATAAAAACTACATATTTTATAAATTATTATAAACTTGATCCATATGATTTATTTTTTCTTTTCTTTGAGCAAAATCACTAATTTATGCTATTTTTGCTTAAGTTATGAAATTATGATGTGAAAAAATTTAAGCTATTTTTTAATTGAATAAATTTGACACATAATATTGTGTAAGTTTAAGGGGCACAGCACGTTACTTTGATACACTTGGATATTGTACTGTAATTCCCATTGTAGTGATATTCATCATGTTACATCATTATAGTACAATGCTATTATCTACACTCATTAAGCCATGCATTTGATCTCTATGACTTATTTACTGCTCATTAGAAGTTGTACCTTTAAACACCATCAATAGTATCCTCCCCTCCCACCCCCACCAACCAAACACTGGTAACCACCATTTCATTCACTGTTTTTTGCAGTTTTAACTTTTTTACATTCCAGATATAAGTGATATCATACAGCACTTATCTTTCTCTCTTTGACTTATCTCCCTTAGCATAATGTGCTAAAGGTCCATCCATGTCACAATGGAAGAATATCTTGCTTTCTCATAGATGAATAATACTCCATTTGTATATGTATCATGTTTTTGTTATCCATTCATTTGTTGATGGGTGTTGTATTCAAGTAGCGAGTGAAAAGAATCTCCGAACACTGAGAGCAGTTTGGTGATAAATTTATTGGCCAAGTTTAACCTGCGCAGGGGCGTACTTCCCAAATGAGACCGTAGTCTCGCAGCTACGCAGAGCTGCCAAATGGAAGTCGCGCCCGGCTTACAGACTACAGGGGTCTTTATAGAGCGCAGCAAGCAAGCAGGGGATACAGAAGCAGATGCAGCAGTTAGCTATTGGCTCGATCAAACAAAGCAGAAGTTCCTGATTGGTGGGGGCTGCTGTTGGCGGGCATCCTTACCTTTATTTGGTACTGCCTTCAGGGTCTGTGTAGCTTATGGTCGTTTGCTCTCTTTACACAACATCCTATTATGCAGCCCTGTATTCTCCCATCTCCTCATTCTTCTAAGAATCTCCTTCTCCTGGCGCCAAGGTTGTTTAGACAGTCTGGGGGCTTTTACATTCCCTCCTTCTCTTTCTCATTAGTCAAACCTTTGACTCATGTTCCTCTTGGGGAAGAATTGTATAGGGCTGAGACAAAACCATGAGTTTTACCGTCTCTACTCTATCTTTGATAAAAGTTAAAAGCTTGTTTAGAATTATTGGTCCTATGGCTAGAGCTAAGAGGAGGAGAATTAGAGGTCCAGCTAAGGCGGATATCAGCGTAGTTAGCCAAGGGGAAGTCTTATATAGGGAAGAATACCAGGAGGACGACTCTGTCTCCTGCTCTCTGTCTTTAAGGCGTTTGGTGAGCTCTTTTATACTTTCCCTAATTATTCCTGAGTGGTTGGCATAGAAGCAACAATCTTCCCCTAAAGCTGCGCATACTCCTCCTTGTTGTAGGAAAACTAGGTCTATCCCCCTTCGATTCTGGAGCGCCACTTCTGCTAGAGAATCTACTTGACGTTCTAAATATTCTACTTGCTCTTGCAGCAAGGAGAGGTCCTTAGAGAAGGTTTGTGATAAAGCTTTGAGACTATTTTCTCCATGGATTAATGCTCCCGCCCCTACCGCAGCTGACCCTATGATACCGATAGTGGCGAGGATAAGAATTAGCAATGGGTCTCTCTTAACTCGGTTAGGGACTTGCATCAGAAAATCTGGGTTTCCTCCATATAGATATACCTGGGGAATGATATAAGCACTAATACAAAGCTCGGGGTTAATTGGTACTAGACATTTAAAGATACCTTGAGTACAAATAAACCATAATCCTTCTGGAGCTATTGTAACAGTCAAGTTTCTAGGATCTCTTGGCACATATTTATGGTTAAGACAATAATCACTATAATTTGAGGTGGCAAGGGTGTAGTTCGCCAGCAAATAACAAGTTCCTTGTCCATGGAATTCTGCTAATGTAAGGGTACTTCCAAATGCACACTGTTGCAGGCCTCCTGCTTGGCTATCTGTGGGAAGGGGTTTTGTTTCTGGCATGTCCTCTCCAGTGGTATTGGCCCCTAAACCTACATAAAATGGGGGTCTAGGGCTGAGGCATAGCCAGCAGGACTCAGTTATGTTAGGCTGGGTGCTATTGAAGTATGGAAACACTTGTTCTAACAAACTTAATATTGATTCTCCTCGGTGGTGTGGTTTCCCTATCAAGGGCTCGGGATCTCCAAGGGGAGGCCTTAATTGGCTCTCGACCTCCAATTGTGGAGGTCCTATGGTCTCACTTTGGTTGGTGCTTATTCCTGTAGGTGCTATAGGCGTTGGGGAAGTCCTATCCTGACTTGCTGGTCTAGTGGTAGGTTTAGGTGGGCGTGGTGGTAGCTTTCCCGTTCCCCCTCTTAATAATGGCCTTCCCTGAGTGGGCAACCTTCTTACTGTGAAGAAGGTCCCCGGGTCTGTGCCACTGATATAGAGTCTGAGACCCCACGTGCGACCCTTCAGCCACCCTGGGTCTCCCGGGTTCAAGACCGTCACGGAGGCAGGGTTACACCTGTCCGCTGCACAGTCTGCATCCCATCCGTTACTTGGTTCCTCGCGTCTATCCCGGGTGAGGAGAATGTGTTTGTCAGTTCCCCCTCCGGGGCTCCAACCACCATTAGTTAAGGTCTCACAGCCCCAACTTTTACAATAAAAATCATTGTGTGATCCACATGTATATCGCCGTCCTGGAGGGGGCTCTGGACACCCATAATGGGGTGCACTCCTAAGAGCATAATTTTTGGGTGCACTGCCACATTGGTCACCCCATGAGGGTCGGTAAGCATAGCCCCCTAGAGTTAGAGAATTCAAAGCCGGGATCGCCGCCGCAGAGGCGCAGTACGGATCATCAAAAAATTTAGAAAAGTCTGTCTTTAGCATGACGGAGCTCGCTCCGCCCCAAGTATAGTTAGTGGCAATTACTGTCCCATCAGCAGTTCTTATAAGCACCCACTCTTGCTGTTCTAGGTTCTGGCTTTGGGCTCTACCGAGGATTAGGAGCCCTAAGTATGCGAAAAAGTAAGCTTCAAGGGTTTGTCTGGATCTTGGCGGACCCGCCATGCTCGTGGTTCCTCCTCTGGTGGTTGGGCCGCCTTAATGTGGGACAGGTGGATCCAGTAGGGCTTCTCCGCTACCCGTATAGCGGAGGGTGTGCTTAACAATACCTGGTATGGTCCCGTCCAACGTGGTTCCAAGTTTCCCTTCCGATGGTTAAGGATCCATACCCACTGTCCAGGCTCCAGCTGTTCAGGCTTTTCTTCTTTTCTTTGTTCAAGTCCCTGATGTCGGGTCTGCTGGAAAGCGCGCACTTCACTCCGGATTTCTTGCAGCGCCTGTAAGGACTTGAGGAAGTTACAGTTAGATGTCTCTATTTCCTCGGTGGACAACTTGGGAATTAAGGGTACCGGTTGTCCATATAATATTTCAAAAGGTGCCCAACCTTTAATGTATGGGGTGCACCTTACCCGGAAGAGGGCGAAAGGGAGCAGCTCTACCCAATTTTCGCCGGTCTCCTCTTTTAATTTTATTAAAGTTTCTTTCAGTGTTCTATTCATTCTCTCTACTTGTCCTGAACTCTGCGGTCTATAAATACAGTGTAGCTTCCAATTAATACCTAATTTATTTGCCAATTCCTGTGAGATTTTGGAAATGAATGCTGGTCCATTGTCAGAACCTATAGCTATGGGTATCCCATATCTAGGTATAACTTCTCTTATTAAGGTCTTACAAACTGTGGAAGCGGTCTCTCCCCTTGTGGGAAAGGCCTCTACCCACCCAGAGTAAGTATCCACTAGGACTAGCAGGTACCTGTATCCTGATTTCCCTTTAGGCATTTCAGTAAAATCAATTTCCCATAGTTCTCCCGGGGCATTGCCTCGATGCCTCACGAAGCGAGGTAATTTCTGATTCTGGGCGTTCACTTTCGCGCAAGTCTTGCATCGCGAGGTGATGGAGTGAATTATTTCCCTTAGGTGTGGTCCCAGGTAATGTTTCCTGATTAACAGTTCTAGTTTGTTCTGTCCCAAATGGGTGCTAGTATGAATGTCCTGGACAATTTTTGTTAGTACCCCTTCTGGCAAGTATAGCTTGGCGTTTGGAAGTACTATCCATCTATTTTCATTCTTTGTTCCCCCTAGCCTTGCTCCCTCTTGCTCTTCTTCTTTAGAATACGTGGGGTTTGGGGGCAACTCCGGCTGGGGTACTAGGGGGAGCAGGTTACTCTCTGTCCTCATAGCGGCTTCCTTGGCGGCAGCATCGGCCAGACTATTCCCTCTTATGACAGGAGTATCTCCCTTCTGGTGGCCCTTACAATGGATAATGGCAACTTTCTTGGGTAACCATATAGCCTTTAGGAGAGAGAGAATCTCTTCACGGTTTTTAATGTCTTTTCCTCCTGCAGTTAGGAGACCTCTCTCTCTGTAGATGGCTCCATGAATATGGGCGGTAGCAAAAGCATAGCGGCTGTCAGTGTAGATATTGGCAATCTTTCCTTCAGCTATCTCTAGGGCCCTGGTCAGCCCTATCAGTTCCGCCCTCTGTGCAGAGGTTCCTGCAGGCAATGCCCTTTGCCACAGGACCCTATCTTCTGAGGTCACTGCTGCCCCTGCGTACCGCTGTCCGTCCTTGATAAAACTGCTCCCATCAGTAAAGAGGGTCAGGTCTACTTTCTCATATGCCTGATCTTTTAAGTCCGGGCGGGAGCCAGTCACTGTGTCAAGGATCTGCTTGCAACTGTGGATCACAGTGGAGTCTGGTACTGGCAGCAGAGTGGCTGGATTCAGGGCAGTGCTCTTAAGGAACTGCACCGCTGGAGGGTTCAGCAGCTGTGCCTGGTACTGCGTCAGCCGCGCATTAGACAGCCATCGGTCTGGGGGGGACCGTAGGACCTGTTCGATATAGTGCTCTCCTATGACCTGTATGTCCTGCCCCAGGGTCAACTTGCCTGCTTCTTTAACTAGTAGTGACGTGGCTGCGATAGCCCTTAAACAGGCCGGCCATCCCGATGCCACAGGATCGAGTTTCTTTGACAAGTAGGCCACAGGCCTCTTCCACGGGCCGAGGGTCTGGCTCAGAACACCTAGGGCCGTACCCTCCTTTTCAGCAACATATAGCTGGAAGGGTTTGGTCAAATCAGGTAGGGCTAGGGCTGGGGCTGAGACTAAGGCTTCCTTCAAAGCCAGGAATGCTTGCTTCCCTTCCTCAGTCCACGTAAAGGAGTCCTCCTTGCCTCTGGTGAGATCATGCAGGGGTTTTGCTATGCTTGCAAAACCTAATATCCACAGTCTGCAGTAGCCTACGGCCCCTAGGAACTCCCGTACCTGTCTCTTGGTAGTTGGCTCTGGAATCTGTAGGACTGCCTGGATCCGCTGGTTTGACAAAGCCCTCAGCCCTCCTTTCAGGTCGTACCCCAGGTAACTTACAGTTTGCGTCGCAATCTGAGCTTTCTTGGCTGACACTCGGTAGCCCATCCTCTCAAGGTCCCGGAGCAGGTCTAGTGTGGCAGATTCACATTCCTCCTGTGTCCGGGCCGCTACCAGGATGTCATCGTCTGGGAGTATCGCCAGCAAGTATTCTTCCGACAGGGGGACCGTCACCTCCAAACTGGTCCCTTCAGGTGCTTCTGCTGATTTGAAGCTTATGGTAGCATGGAGCTTCTGTAACAAATCTCTCCCGAGTAACGGGTATGGACAGTCTGGAATGACTAGAAAGGAGTGAGTAATAGTCCCTTTTCCTAAGTTGGTAACTCTGGCCGCTGTCCAGGGATACGCTTCGGCCTTACCCGTTGCTCCTATAATTTTGGTGGTTGCTTTTTGGAGTTGTCCCTGAGGTTGCTTTAGAACAGAAAATGTGGCTCCCGTGTCGACCAGGAAGTCTACTGGTTTCCCTTCGACATTCAAGGTGACCATGGGCTCCTGGGAGCCAACAGGTATGGAGCCCTGGCCCCGTCAATCTAAGGTTTGAAGCAGCACCGCAGGACGAGCCTCCTTTGCCTGTAATTTGGGGCAGTCCTTCTTCCAGTGTCCCTTTTCTTTGCAGAATGCACATTGGTCCTTGTCTACCCTGGGCCACTGGCCTCTTGGCTTCCCTTCTTCCCTTCTTTCTTCGGGCCTGCCTGGGCTGCAATTAGGATTTTTGCTACCTCTTTTGCCCTTCCTACTTCTGGGTCATCTCTGTTCACATATACTTTCTGAGCAATTTCTACAAGCTTGCTGATATTTTCTCCTTCAAATCCTTCAATTTTTTGTAACTTCTTTCTAACATCAGGAGCTGCCTGGGTCACAAAGGCTATGTTCAAAAGCCGCCTGTTCTCAGGAGCCTGAGGGTCTAATGGGGTGTACACTCGGTAGGCTTCTATCAGTCTTTCTAGAAAACTAGCAGGGGACTCTTCTCTCCCCTGTACTACCTCACTGACCTTACTAAAATTTGTTGGCTTCTTAGCTGCTATCTTCAACCCTCTTAACAGAGCCCGGCGGTATTGGAGGAGCGCATCCCTTCCCCCACTCGTGTTGGGGTCCCAATTAGGGGGTTGTTCTGGTAGTATATCTTGTACCTCCCTCCTCCCCACTGCGGTTTCTCCTTCCTCTCCCATAACCGCTTTGACGGCTTCTCTCATTATTCTATCTCTTTCCTCTGAGGTGAACAATGTTTGCAATATCTGCTGACAATCATCCCACGTGGGCTGGTGGGTTCTAAATATAGTCTCTAACAGGGAGATTAATCCCTGCGGCTTTTCAGAAAACGGAGGATTTTGCAATTTCCAATTATATAGATCACTAGTTGAGAAGGGGACATAGATTAGCCGCGGCGGTGCATGTAATGGGGCGTCTGGAGCCGGTGGCACCTCCCTGAGTGGCAAAATGGCGGCGCCACCTGAGTGTGGTGCCGAACTTAAAATGGCGGCGCCATCCTGTTTTGGCGCCAAACCTTCCCCATATTGAGTACCGCTGCGGGTATGAGGAGGACTCTGGATCCTCTCCGCCCTCCCACTAGAGGAATCAGGCAAGGGTTGATGATACGGGGGAGGAACGGAGGGAGCCAACAGCGGGTCCTCGGGTACTTCGGGCAAAACAGGGTATAACCTCCTCCCTCCCTCGTTCTCCTGGCTCTGCTGAGGTCGGCGCCCTTTGTCTGCCTGTAAGCGGGGAGTCTGCCTTGGCGCCGTCGCCACGCAGAGGGCCCTTCCCTTCCTCTGACCATTCGACTGGCATCGGCGTATGTACCCGGGGCGATCAGTGGCTATGTCTACCCACACATCTATATAGACCATCTGATCTGGATGGGGGGTCTCATAAACAATCCGCCGAACCGCGAAAAGGAGGGACAAGTCGAAAGTTCCCTCCGTGGGCCATCCTACGCCAAAGGTCGGCCACTCAAGCTCACTGAAAGTTCGCAGGACCTCCGGGTCGGGCGGCGGTCCCCCATAGCCCCGAGCGCGATTCTGAAAGTCAGAAAAATTGTTTAATAAACATTCTAGGGCAGTGCTCGAGGTGGAGCCTCCTTGTCCCATCGCGGATGCCTTTTGCCCGATTTCCACGGCACCTAGGATTAGGAATATGAGGGACACTAAAATTCCACACAAAAAACACACAACTAGCTCCTCTCCACTCAGTCCATTCACGCACAAACAGGCCGCGGCGCACTTCAGCCTCTCCACACATTCAAACTTCGCTAGCGCGTTTGGTCGCGGCGCAAAACGAAACTAAATACCAAATGCGACCTAGTCGCAATCACTGTGCACAACGAAACCAAATTTCAAATGCGGGAGCAGAAGCTCCGGTTCTCGAGAGCGTCCTCTCCTTGAGAACCCCGCGGGCGGGCTACCGGCAACGTCTCGCCTACCGCCTCGCGGCTCCAATGAGTCTAGACTCCCAAACCAAATTCCGCGGCAAACTTACCCGGGTTCCACTTTCTCAGTCTCCGAAGACTTCCCTTGATCTCGCTGGGGCCTCCAAATGTTGTATTCAAGTAGCGAGTGAAAAGAATCTCCGAACACTGAGAGCAGTTTGGTGATAAATTTATTGGCCAAGTTTAACCTGCGCAGGGGCGTACTTCCCAAATGAGACCGTAGTCTCGCAGCTACGCAGAGCTGCCAAATGGAAGTCGCGCCCGGCTTACAGACTACAGGGGTCTTTATAGAGCGCAGCAAGCAAGCAGGGGATACAGAAGCAGATGCAGCAGTTAGCTATTGGCTCGATCAAACAAAGCAGAAGTTCCTGATTGGTGGGGGCTGCTGTTGGCGGGCATCCTTACCTTTATTTGGTACTGCCTTCAGGGTCTGTGTAGCTTATGGTCGTTTGCTCTCTTTACACAACATCCTATTATGCAGCCCTGTATTCTCCCATCTCCTCATTCTTCTAAGAATCTCCTTCTCCTGGCGCCAAGGTTGTTTAGACAGTCTGGGGGCTTTTACAATGGGCATTTGGGTTGTTTCCATATCTTGGCTATTGTGAATAATGCTGCAATAAATGTGGGGATACATGTATCTGTTTTAGTTTCTTTTGGGTATATACCCAGAATGAATTTGCTGGATCATTATAGTAGATCTATTTTTAATTTTCTGAGAAAACTTCATATTATTTTTCATAGTGGTTGCACCAGTTTATATTCTTCACTAACAATATATAAAGGTTCCCTTTTCACCACCTCCAAAAGATTTGACAAGCTCATTAATTTGTCCTTTTTCTTACCTAACAATTTCCACCCCTCAAATCTTCCCCGCACTACAAAGCATGGTTTACCTTGGATGCCATCAGAAACCCAGCACGGAAAACTTCAGGGCATTTGGGTACAGTCACCTTTTGTTTTGTAGCCAAAGGGCAAGGGATATGGAAATGGCCTGGCTGTGTTAGTCAAAAGAGGGGATGGTAAAGGTCACAGGCAGCGCTGTGGCTGAAGTGAATCCACTGATGGCATCTGTCCCAATTCCGAGGTCAGTGAGATCACATTGGGAGCCTGAAATCTTCCGTGGGTGAGTATTTATACCTTGGAAATCAGCATAGGCTACAAATAAGGTTCCCTACCACCTTGAGCAGGTTGTTAACCATCAATCAGTCAGCACTGGTTATGAAACCCGAGAAGCCAGCATTTGCACTGCCTGTCACCACCAGAACCAGTAATGTTTGTGGGCACTCTATTCAGATGCTGGCAATCTGAGAAGATGGCGGGTTATGTACCTTAAAAACTGTCTTACTTCTCATCTCAAGCTGACCTTTTTATAAAGAGAAGAATAGGTAAGAGGTTTGGAAAAGGGTTACTCAGATAAAAGCTTCAGCCCTGTGAGATTTTCCTAGTGTTTCTTTATCTGCTGGTCAACAATTCTTTATCTACTTCATTTGAAGTTCCCTCCCTGGAACACAATGGTTCAGATACTATCTGGATTGCTTGTAGACCCCCAAGGGCACAAAGGTTTACTGAAGTCATGCATTCCAGTTCTTGGAATAATAGCTTTCCACACCCGTTAAGCAACTATAACTAAGGCTAAGATCTTTAACTCTTGAGTTCCCCTACCAGTTATGCCGGAGGTGTGCATGTGTCACTCGATGCATTTATTTTGTGCCGGCTTATGCTCTGCAGAGTTCTGCAGAGCACTCCTGCCTCTCCCGTCTGGGTCTAAGGGCAGCACTGCTTTCATTAGATTGTTCTTCTCGTGGAAGCTGTCATTTTCTATAATTCTCTCGACCAAAAAAATAATTTTAGCGAGATCATGATCTTTTTCTTGAAAGAGGACTATAAATTTTACTAATTTGATACTCACAAAATAAAGCTATAAAGTTATGTGTTGAGTACCACCCTATGGAGTAAGTCTCTCTTTAATTAGTCTAAATTGATATGATGTTCTTAATCTCTTTCTTCTTTTTCATAGTTAACAAGGCAGATTTTATGTTACTGAGCATTGATTGATCCAAATAGGAAAATGAAATGTTTCTAAATAAAATTACTTAAGGAAGTGTGTATGAGCTCACGTGCATGTGTGTGCTACTAAAATAGCACAATTATTTGATTCTTAGAGAGATGGATTTTAAATTTGAACAGATTCTCAATTAGGAAAAAGAAAGACATCAATAAAAGAGGGAATATTGTAGGAAAAATAGAACTGGTCAGATTAACTGTGTTACATTACTCTAACACAGTACATAAAAAATGCAAAAGTTCAACATACAATATTTTTCTAGATAATATGAAAAAGGCAAAATAGCTTGGGCTGCCAAGAATTCTGCATGGTAATTAAGGAACTGATACATAAAGCAGAGAAGGAATTTATGTAACTACACAACGCAAAGCATATCTTCCCATGTAGAATTATTTCCATCTTGTTCTTTACATGATAAGTATGCTTAGACCACAGCCCTGTCAACTCCTCTAACATACTCAACTATTCATTCATTTCCCTCCAAAGCAAAGAGATTACCGATTCGTTCTTGAGCTTTATAAAAATACTGTTGTTAAATTATGCTGACATATGTTGACTATCAAAGCCAGGTACTGTCTCTTTTCCACATATAATGAATTCAATTCAGTTGATTAAAGGTGTTTAATACATTGTGGGGTTTGAATTAATTTTGTTTAAAATGTTTTTCTGTGCATATTTTTGTTTATAAAAATAATCTTGGACAAAGTCATGCTTTTTGTTTAAAAATTGGATGTGAAATGAGTGTTTTCTCAGTTTGGAGTTGGGGATTTGCTTTCACAGTTGAGCAGGACGCTATTGCTAGCCTATGAGAAGCAGGACAACTTATGAGGAGTATAGATGCTAAGGAATATAACAGGATATACCGGTACATTTGTTCCTTGGTTTCCAGTGTAGGAGAAAGCAAGGAGCTCTTTAGCTGTAAATTTAATCATAGATATTTACCCAAGCTTACTGTCCAATACCTATTTACTCAAGCATCTGTCTATGATATTAGCCATTTTTGCTGTAAATTTTAAGCTACTGACTGGAGACTTTGGGAATGACTTTGCCATGGGCTCCCCATATGGCGTCTCTTCCTCTCTTCTACTCACTGGACCCTATTTTTAAAGTCCTCACCTTGTGTAAAAAAATCAGATCAATAGCTAACTAGCACTGATTGAGCATTTATTATGTGGCAGAAAGGCTTCATTGCTTGGTCATTAGCTCAAACTGTTAGTGAACTAAAGAGCTGAGATTTGGTTTAATTCTTCCTGACATTTAAGTTCATTTGATTTTAACTGTGATACTGTAACTTTGAAGTCATATAGAACATATATTTGCATCTAGTCAGGATTAAAGACTCACTTATGCCCTGAAATCCTGAGTCTAGGCCCCTGAGGAACGCAGGAAGAGGGGCCATGGTCCTGCTGCCTCAGGCAAAGGTGGCAGGGGCTCACGTGAGGACTCCTCTTAGGAATTTAGGCATTGCCCAGTTTTTCAATGTCTACATGAAAAGGAGAAGGAAAGCAGGGTGAAAGAGACTCAGAGTTGTCACAAATATCTATTTTTTCATTTTTCTTTAGTAACAGAGCATCCCATGCCAGTTTGAATGTCAATGTTAGTAGCATTTTAGCTTTTGTAGATCCCCTTGCATATAGGTATGTCCAGTGATGATATAATTGTGTTCTAGACAATGAAAAAGGGCAGCTGTGTGGAACCTCAAAGAAGATGCTTAAATGGAACTGGGTCATGAGCAGGAATACTATTTTAGTCCTTCTGTGATTACTTTTCCCCTGGAGCAGATGGGATTATTGGAGCTCTAGCAGCCCTTTTGTACCATGAGGCAACCTTGAGGATGAAAACCAGCAGTAAGATGGTGGGGCTAAAAGATAGACGATTCCTTGGTTACACCAATACTGGACTTTCTGCCTCTGGGCTTGAGAGAAATAGGATTTGATGACCATTGACAGAGTGTTATTTTGGGTTTTCTATTATATTCAAGGTAACGTAACTGCAACTGATAATGAAAACTACATGAATCTGAGTCCCCACAGAAGTAGACATCAAGACAGCATTGAAGATGTGAGAGATTTATTGTGATAGATAGAGGTCAAGGTCTGTGGGGGTGGGGGAAAAGAGAAAGAAGCCAGACGTAGGGAGAAAAACCCTGTAACAAGAGAGGAAAGGAAGAGGGAGGGGAGGCGGGAGGAGGCAGAGTCTCAGTTCGACTAGGAAGGTTTGGCCAGGTCAAAGCTGCCCATGTGAGGACCCCGGCATCTCTCAGGTGTGGTCTTCCTGGGTATCCCTCACAGGCATGGGTCTACTGTGTATCCTAGTATCTGGCTGGGAGCAGCATGTGCAGCGGGGGATTCAGATCACAGAAACTGGGTGCTTATCAGTCCCCATGACCCCTTAGCAGAACTGGAGGAGGTGCATTTTCACGGCTTCCAGAGTGGTTCAGTTTTGTTCATGTCTCTTCATGTGTAGACTCCTCCTCAACAATATTCTTACAGATGGCAGAGGTGGAAAACTGTTCCCAAACATTTGAATTGGGACAAGATCAAACACTACATCATTGGTGGCATCTTATTACCAGTATTCCTCAGTGGTTGGGCTACCTGGCTTAGGCTGAATCCATTTTGCAGGTGAGAGTAAGAAAGCACACTTTTGTGGTTTCTCCCAGTTTGGAGAGTAAATGGGAAGGAAGTGAGGACTCAAGCATAGATTAGGTCACCACCAGCCCTAGGCTGGAGGATGGAGGATGCCGTGTTCACACCTCTGCTGCATCAACCTCACCCAACCTGGCACGACTCAGAGCTACCGTGAAGAGCCCCACATTGCCAGAAATGCCAGGCTCATGGATTCACTACAAAGGCAGTAAAAGGAAAATGTGCTTTTCCTATTGACTTGCTTGTATAAATAGCTTAGAGATGTTTTCCAAGTGCAAATCCCTAACACTTTAAAATTTTTACTTCACCCAGTGGGAAGAAAATACTCATTAAAGAAACCACAAACCTCAGCTTCTTGGCAGGAATTTTCAGCTCATTACATGGTAATTAATACTAATCTATATGCAAAAAGGTAAAAAAAAAACAACCACCATTTTTCTTTGTTCCATTTTTTATACTGCTGCTTTGCCAGACAGCCAATAAAGCTAAAATAGAATCTTTTCGCTTTTTTAAGAGGCTATAATGCAAATGAGAATTTTCATGCTTTGGCTGAAGAGATCTGTGCATTTCTAGGCTCTTGGTATAAAGGTTTATTATTATTTTTTAAATGACTAATATTGCTACAATACATTGCAACAACTCTAGACCCATAACTAGTAAAAATAATGCAAACAGTAGTAGGAATCCAAAAGCTCTTTAAACCTACTTTTTAGATATGGCTTTATCTGGATTAGATTGCTTATTCATATGATCTCATTAACTGAAATTTTATTTCATATTCTATCTGGTATCAGCTATGCCAGGCTCATTATCGAATTTAAAAGCATGATCTCTGATGATTATTTCAAAGTAAACCATATAGAATAAATGAGAGGCAAATAGCCTGTATCTTAAAACTGTGAAATATAGGTCCTGGCCAGGTAGCTCAGTTGGTTGGATCATGGTCTCATAGATATGGTAAGGTTGCAGGTTCTATCCCTAGTCAGGGCACAAACAAGAATCAAGCATTGAATGAAGGGATGGCTGGAGTAGCAAATAGATGTGTTTTTTTGTTTTGTTTTGTTTTATTGTCTCTCTCTCTCCCCTTTCCTCTGTTTCTAAAGTCAATAAATGTTTCTTAAAATGTGAAATATAGAATGCTTTTGCTTGTATTTCTGCACCCATATTTTTGGGAATAATTATAATGACAGAAGAGAGCAGAGAAAGGATATATATGTGTGTGTGTGTGTGTGTGTGTGTGTGTGTATACATACACACACACACACACCATTCCCTTGGGGGTGACACTTTGTGCATGTTGTCACACAGCATCACTAAGACAAGCAAGCTCTGTCTATAAAATTTCTCCAGAAGGGGATTACTGGAAGCTTGTGCCTGTTCTCTCCTGGTCTTTGCTCTAAGTGTGTTTTATTTTAGCTGATTTTAATCTGTATTCTTTCACTACAATAAACTGTAACAATGAGTATAACAGCTTTTCTGAGTTCTGAGTCCTCCTTACAAATTCTTGAACCTGAGGGTGGTCTTCAGGGCACCTGAACAAAATAATCACTTGGATAAATAATGGTGCCACTCATGGAGCTAGGAAATACATGAGAAGAAATGGATTTGGAGGAAACATGAGTTCAGTTTTGAACAGGTTGGGTAGAGGTGCTTGGGAAACATCCAGGTGGAAATGTCCAATAAGAAATATATACAAACATGGGGACTTCTGGCCAAGATGGAGGCATAGGTGGACACACTGTGCCTGCTCACACAACCAAAATTAAGGACAACAAGGATTTAGAAACAAGAAAACAACCAGAACTAAGAGAAAATTGAACTGTACAGAGGTCCGACAAGGATTCGTCCATTCATCCAGACCGGTAAGAGGGGCGGAGTCGTGGCAGGAGGAAGCTGAGGTCAGCTGACCGGGCATGCAGGCAGCTGCTGGCAGACCCAGGCGCAGGGTGGCTGGCTGACCAGGTAGTCCCACATTCGCGCACAGATAATCCAGGCGAAAACGAGGAACAAGACAGAACTCACAACACAGGGCCCCATTGTTGGGAAATAAAACCTAAAAACACCAAGACCCCGCCTCCACATACAGTGTCACAACCCAGCAACTGGGCTGCCCCATCCTGAGGAACACTTAAGGCTCCGCCCCTCACTACGTAACAGCTAAGACCAGACCAAAAAACAAAAATGGCTCAAACGGGAGAATAGATCAAAGCTCCAGAACCAATTCATCTAAGAGATGAAGAGATAGCCAACCTATCAGAGGCACAATTCAAAGCACTGATGATCAGGATGCT
This sequence comes from Glossophaga mutica, assembly GCA_039655065.1. Classification (NCBI taxonomy): domain Eukaryota; kingdom Metazoa; phylum Chordata; class Mammalia; order Chiroptera; family Phyllostomidae; genus Glossophaga; species Glossophaga mutica. The sequence goes on along the minus strand of CM077309.1, from coordinate 106,707,033 downwards.
CACAGAATTGGTTGATTTTGGTTGTAAATTAGATGAACAAATGAAGGCTACACTAAGTGAAATGAAGGAAAACGCACAGGGAACCAATAGAGATGGGAGGAAAACTGGGACTCAAATCAATGGAGTGGACCAGAAGGAAGAAACAAACAACCAAACAGAAAATAAGGGAGAAACAACAATTCAAAAAAAATGAGAGGCTTAGAAACCTCCAGGACAACTTTAAATGTCCCAACATCTGCATTATAGGGGTACCAGAAGGGGAATAGGAAGAGCAACAAGTGGAAAACTTATTTGAACAAATAATAAAGGAGAACTTCCCCAATCTGGCAAAGGAAATAGACTTCCAGGAAGTCCAGGAAGCTCAGAGAGTCCCAAAAAAGCTGGACCCAAGGAGGAACACACCAAGGCACATCATAATTACATTAGCCAAGATTAACAGGAAGGAGAGAATTCTAGAAGCAGCAAGAGATTAGGGGACAGTCACCTACAGAGGAGTTCCCATAAGACTGTCAGCTGATTTCTCCAAAGAGACTTTCCAGGCAAGAAGGGGCTGGAAAGAAGTATTCCAAGTCATGAAAGGCAAGAGCCTACATCCAAGATTGCTCTATCCAGTGAAGCAGTCATTTAGAATGGAAGGGCAGATAAAGTGCTTCTCAGATAAGGTCAAGTTCAAGGAGTTCATCATCACCAAGTCCTTATTATATGAAATGTTCAAGGAACTTATCTAAGAAAAAGAAGATAAAAAATATGACAGTAAAAAGACAGCAAACTCACAGATATTAACAACCAAACCTAAAACAAAAGCAAAACAGAAACACAGAAATGAAGATCACATGGAGGATTAGCAATGGGGGAGTGGGAGGAGGAGAGAGGGGGGAAAGGTACAGAGAACAAGTAGTATAGATGGTGGGTAGAAAATAGACAGGGGGAGGGCAAGAATAGTGTGGGAAATGTAGAAGCTAAAGATCTTATGACACATGGACATGAACTAAAGGGGGGTAATGTGGGTGGGAGGGGATGTGCAGGGTGGAGGGGAATGATGGGGGGAGAAATGGGACAACTGTAATAGCATAATCAATAAAATATAATTAAAAAAGAAATATGTACAAACATGGAATGGAGGAGAGAGGACTAAGTGAAAGCTAGGAATCTGGGAACCATAATTGTAGAGATGTTATTTAAATCCATGGGTAAGGATGAGATTATTGGGAATAAGAGTTAAAGACAATATTTTGAGGTACCATAATTTTTTTTATTTTTTATTGTATTTTTTCCATTTCCATTTATCCTCTTCCCTTATATCTTTATATTCTCTTCCACCTCCACCCACTCTCCCCCCTCAATCACCACACTGTCTTCTGTGACCATGAGTCAAGGAAGCCTAATCTTTACGGGAATGAGAAGACACCAACTTAGAGCCAAGAAAAATCAAACAGTGCTATCTCAACAGGTGGAGGGAAAGAATATTCCAAAAGAAGTTACTGTGTACAATATCGGAAGCCACAGACCAAGACTTCAAATACCAGGAGTGAAGAACATTACTGTGTTTTAAACGATGATATTGATGTTGTCATCTCCACTTGACAGATGAAGATACAGAGGCTCCAGTTTTGTGATAATTTAGTAGAAGTCACACAGAGAGTGGCAGAGGGTAGATGAAATTTGGGATTGGGTGACAGCCCAGGTTATTCCTACTAAATCCCCTTGCTGCCGTGTGTCCTCGGTAGACAGAGATGCCCGCAGACCAGCTCTGAGACTCACTTACTCCCCCAGGAGTACTCTGGGCCTGTTTTCTGCTTGAAGCCTTCCCTAACCGTGCAGTGCACCCTGCCTCCTCTCCCACCTCCACTTTCTTTAGCACGCACACCTCTGCATATCTACTTGGTTTGGATGCGTGCTCTCTCTCACAGGGAGATTTCTACGTTCTCAAAGGCAGAGAACTACATTTCAAAGTACAGCTATACGAAACAATGAGTTATGGCATAATTCCTAACTCCCTATTCTTGTGAAGGTACTTTATATAAAAGCATACATCTCACTCCAGGGGTTGTATATTCTATAAGGGGGGAAAAAAAACCAGTCTGCAGAGGTTTCACTATGGATCCCACCCATAGATTATGATAACATTTTTCTCCTTTTCAGGCATATGTAGGAATGATATATCTGGATAGCAGAGCTGGTTAAGAAATGGCAGAGGGGTAGAACTCCACCTCTTTCCTCTGGAGGGTGGACCTGGGAGTAGGGGACGGTGATGGGTTTCCGGAGAGTTACAGGAGGGAAGTTGTCGGGATGATCATGGAGGGACACTCGGCAAAAAAATAGATTAAAAAAAAAAAGACGGTGGTAAAATTATAAATGTTGGCTGTGAGATAAGTAGGGACATTGGTTTCTGGTAAACAGGAAATTCTTTTTCTCTTAGTTACTTTCCTTTCGTGCTGGGAACCCTGAGTGTTTGCAGGCTAAGGCTGTGAAGCCGCAGTTACCAGTAATGAAGGCATTTGATCAGAAGTGGTTCCTAGGATTGAAAATATCCTCTGTTCTCACTTCTCTTTTCCTTTTCATCTCTCTCAGGCTGAGTCTGGAAGTTCTGAATCTATCCAGAGAAATGTGGAAGGGCAGTTCGAGTCGCAATTTGTTACCTGCAGAGTAAAGGCGTCTTGTATTTTCTGTTTAATGACCACTCTTACTGAAGGCCTACGTCATCCGTGCCTACAGTATGGCGGTGGTTGAAAAGTAAAACATGACCGTTTCAATCAACATTTCTTTCCAGTATTGCTGCGGAGCGAGAGGAACCATTTCCTAAAGCTACCGATCTGGCTTCCATGAAGTCACTGTTTATAGTCTCAAATATGAGAAGTTGTTACTAAGACATACTGATTCATTCAAGGTACGTTCTCTCCTCAGAAGACATTTCTAAGTGACTTTGACAAAATTGAAGGACTTGAATGTATTAAAATAGTTCCAGAATCCTCTGCAATTTCTTACGCAAATACTATAGCAACTTAAAGTGAAATCACCAATGACTTCCCAGAAGTGGGAGTTTGTATCCCCCAAAACAATGTATTGGTATGAATTGTACCATTACAATTATTCTGTAAATTTAGGTCATAAATTAAAGTTGCAGTTTCTCAGAAGATATTAAAATGATTAATTTACAATGGAATTCTTTGGCGAACTTTCAATGCAGAGTAAAACTGATGTAACTAATACCAGTTTCAAGTGTGCAGAGAATTTCTAAAGAACACTTCTTTTTAAAATTTGTATCTAAAAATGAAGTGGAATATGATATAACTCAATGGATAAATGACTTTTCAAATATAACAGTTTTTCTTCCAGATCTTTTTGCTTAGTGAAAATTAGAAAATTATAAAAATCTTTCTGAGTAAAAAAATTTAAGCAAATCATAAACTCTTAAGAGTTACTTGTTCTAACCATCTTACCTTGCAGATGTGGAAACTGAGGCCTCAGGCCCAAGAAATTTATTCAGGGTCATGCAGCTAAGTGCCTGGAAAACTAGGGGCCTCAACTCCCAAGCCAGAGGTCTTGCAGTTAAATAATTTGAGCTTCCATGTTTCTCAGAAGACTGAGAATTCTTCCCAACTGGAGAGGCTCTGTTTTTTCAACACCTTAGAGACGCTCCTTTATTGAGACTGGCAAAATCATTTAGCTGCTTGGGCTGCCTGGGAAACACTGTGTGAATTTTGATCTTTAAACATTTACTGGGTTTCCTTGGAAAAGGGTAAAAATGACACAGCTTTATGTAGTAGACCTCTGTGGTTGTGGGTATGAATTTCACTTCACAGTCTGGGTTAAAGATATGTCACCTTACCTTTACCTACAAAGAAAGTTAATTTGTTACAAGCTCCCATTCTCTTGGGCTGTCAAGTAATGAAAAATCAGACGTTACTGAAATCCTCTTCTCCACAGGCCAGAGTCAAGCCTTGATAGCAGGTTTAGTAGGTTGAATGGTGGCTCTCCAAAAGACTTGCCTGGGTTGTAGTACCCTGATACTGTGAATGTGATCTTATTTGGAAAAAAAGGTCTTTGCACATATTATGTCGTTAATGGGTCTCCAGATGAGATCATGCTGTCCCTAACTCCAATGACAAGTATCCTTCAAAGAAGAGGAGGCACAGAGAGAGGAAAAGCATGTGAATGAAGGTGGAGGCAGACAGCGAAGTGATGCAGCCGTAAGCCATGGAGCCCCCCGGGCCACCAGAGGCTGGAAGAAGCAAGGCAGGATTCTTCGATAATGACTTTGAATGGAGCACAATCCTGCAGACACCTTAAGTTCATACTTCTGGCCTCCAGAACTGTGAGAGAATGATTTCTGCTGCTTTAAGCCTTTACGTTTGTGGTAATTGGTTACAACAGCCACAGAAAACTAACACAGTGGGATGACAGTGGGCAAGTCAATTACCTTCTCTGAGTCTGCTTCCTCATGTTTGTTACGAGGATATAATATTAGTACTTACCGCACAGGGTTGTTATGAGAGTAAATGGTTAGGAGCCCAGTAAACATTTGGTCTATGTTAGTTCATGATGATCACCTCTGATAAGTTCATGTTCCAAGGCTACAGGGACTTGTGAGGGCTTGCTTGTCTGCAAAGCTTGAGGAAAAGGTGTTTTTTGGTCTCCAGGGTCTCCAGGGCCCTGTGACCCTGCAGCCCCCTTTCCCTACAGCACTCCCAGCAGCCTTCCCAGTCTGAGTAGGTGGGATCTTCGCTGGCAATGCAGAGAGCAAGCACAGGTTGGGGCTGGGCAATTGACATCCTGTTCCCATACTTGCTGTCAAAGCATAATGTTTATCTCTCTTTCCTGGGGCAAAGACATTAACATCCATTAATTTTTTTCATACTAACTTACAGTGCTATACACTTTTAATTCACAAATTAATCTGTTCCTGCTACACTTCTGATAGAAAAAGGGGATTTCTTTCTAATTTGTCTTGCTGTTCTGGATGGCTTTTTTAAGTTGTGACTTGATTGAAGGCAGTGGCTGTATCATGCGTCTTAGTATCCTCTTGCTTTGTGCCTTGGAACATGGCAGCTACAATAAATATGCAACATGTGGTTGGTTAGGAGACTTAAATTGTAATGCTCCTACCCTGGCTGGTGTGGCTCAGTGGATTGAATGCCGGCCTGCAAACCAAAGGGTCGCCAGTTCGATTCCCAGTCAGGGCCCATGCCTGGGTTATAGCCCAGGTCTCCAGTAGGGGGTGTGTGAGAGGCAACCACATATTGATGTTTCTCTCCCTCCCTTTCTCTCTCCCTTCCCCTCCCTCTAAAAATAAATGGGTAAAATCTTTTTAAAAAATTGTAATGCTCTTGAGCTGGAGACAAAAAGTTTTTGAGCACAAACAAAGAGACTGATTTTTCCCTGAAACCCAAAGCAAAAATACCTCCCCAATACAAATAAATAAATAAAAGAAATAAATAAAATAAGATAAACTAAATAATTTTTTGAAATTTAAAAAATCTCTTTCGACCACTAGGTCTTTACTCACTAATCCCACAATACACTGATTTTACCTTTTCGCATGTTGTTCCCTCTGCTTACAATATTCCTTTTCTCCTTGGAAAGGGGAAAACCCCATTCAATATTCGTGTTCCAAGTCAAATGTCACTTCCTCAGTGAAGTCTTTTTGGATGCTTCTACAACTGATTCTTGTCCTCACCACGACCATGACACTTGTCACATGAAATTGTAATGCGTTGCTTGCATCTGTGTTTTCTAGGATGCAAGTTTCTAAAGGCCCCTCTGCCGTTCATCTCTGTACTGCTCAGGTGGACTGTGATGCCTGGGTATAGGCTTGCTCAATAAGTGTTTGTTAACTGACAATTTAACTGACTACGTCCATAAAGAAAGGCATAGATGTACAGTATTCAGATGGAGTTTCTGGTTTCTGCCAATCGATCAATAGCCACAGGACAGATTGGATCAGGGTAGGGGAATGTCTCCATGTCTGTGACTTAGTTTGGTCGACTCCACTTATTTTACTGAAAATGTTCTGCTTTGTTAGCAATGATTAAATTACCTGTTGCCCATCTTCTTGTATCTTTTCAATAGTTCTCTATCACAGTGGGATCCTGTCCTTCTGCTAATTGACTTTATTGTCTGTTAAATTTCTATACCTTTGTTCAGGTACCTTCAGTTGGCTCCTTTTTTTTGCATAGAAAACTGTCCAAATTCTTTCCTTGTACTGTGTACAAGAATAGAAGCAGGAGAACCTCTAAGGAGGCAAAGAGAGATTAAGGGAGCTTTAGGACAGTGTAGTAGCTGTGGAAAGCAAGAGAAGTGGAAGTATTTGGTATGTGTTGTAGAGGAAGGGTCAGCAGATCTTGCCGAAGGATTCTACGTGAGACATTAAGAAGATAATTAATAGAAATTCCTAGGTTTTGGTCTGGGCAACTGAGAGGAAGGTGATACTCTTTAAAGAGATGGGTAAAACCTAGACAGAAACAGTCTTGGTTTGTTGTGATGTGTGTGTGTGCACATGCACATGTGTGTAGGGAAGCTGAAGATCAAATTGTTGCAGGTGGGAGAGAGAGACCTGAGTCAAGAAGCTCTCTCCCCTGCCTCAGTTCTTGTCTTGCCCACAAGACATGAGTTCGAGTGAGAGACAAACACGTATAGTGGAAATGAGATAGCAAGTTAATTTACGGGACACACCAGCACAGAGCTGCAAGCAGGCGCACATAACGTTGCTAGTGAATTTGTTAGTAAGTTCATTAGTAAGTGTGTTCTAAGCTGAAGCTACAAGTGAGTACTTGCCTAATCTAAGTACTCCGACTATTGGGTTCAGGGGTTATATACTTTAGCTGGCTTCTAGGTTCCCCTCCTTCTTCCCCTTGGGAATAATGTACAGCTACAAAGGCTTTCTTTCTCAGTTAGTAAAGGTTCTTTGTCTTAGTGAAATTGTTATAGGAGCTTCCTTTCCCAGCATAGAATCTCAAGGACTATCCCCACTTTCAGGACACCTGGCAATCCTAGTGAGATTGTTACAGAAGCCCCCTTTCTCAGCACTGTCTCAAAGGACTCTCCCTTCTCCTGCACTGTTTTGCCTGTAATGCTTGGGTGACCGGCAATCTTGTCAAACCAAGCTCAGGACTGCTGAGTTAATTTGTGAGACATGTCTGTCTTTTGCTCCTAGCCTCCTGTATCCTTTGTTAGATTGTAATGGTGATGGTCCTGCCTCTACTTCCCCTATGGCCACTCATCCACTCATTTTGTTAGCTGCTACCTAACACAATGTTCTGTTTTGGACAAGTTAACTTTGAGGTGCCTGATAAATGAGACATCAGAGGTGTCAGGCTGGTAACTGAATACACCGGTCTGGAGCTCAAGTAGGAGCTCAGAGGTGGGGTACTGTGTTTGGGATTCACTAGCATGAACGTGGCTTTCAAAGGTCCAGGAGTGTTTGAGATCACCTGGGGAGAGATTAGAGAGACAGAAGAGGGGGGCTCTGGACTCTGCCCGGAATAAGTGACGACACAGGTGACACGCATTATCAGTTATGGCCAAGGCGTACCTGTAAGTATTAGCGATCATTTTCAAAAACCCAAAACTTCTATTTTATAGAATCCCCAGTCAGTCTCAGAAGGTTCAAAAGAATTACACATTCCATATAATTTAGCACTGCTTATTTTGCCAAAAAAATTTCCGTTAAGATATGCAGTTATTCTCTGCCATTGCTTTATGAGAAGCCTTAACTTCTTAAAAGACCTGTAATTTTCCTTTCCATTTCTGATGTAAAGAGTCTGTTGATAGATCTTAATCTGTTAATTACTGAAGCTTTATGCTGGTTTCAACTTGCTAGAAAATATTTAAATTTGATACCATTAGGGGAAATGCTTTATATGTCTTTTCATACTTCCCTGTTCTCGAAGCATTTATAAACACAGCAGCTGAAGTTTCTTATCCAGGCAAGAGAACAGATTTTATTAAATGGGGTGCATTTTGGATTTCAAACCCACTATCAACATCCCCCCAAGAGCTGGAATGGTTTAGCTTACCCCACACTGACTTCTTGTTGACACATGAAAATGCCGTTTATAAAATATTGGCAGAACTCTACAATGCTTTTACACACACTGACTTGATAGAGACCCTCGGGGGGAAACACACACATACACCAAACAAAAAACAAGGCATGCACAAATGGCTACGTGCTATTTCCCATGCCTGCTTTCCCACCACCATGTAGTAAGTCCATTTACAGACCATCTATATACAAAAGAACAAAAACTCACTCAGTCCATATCCCTGACAGCCAAGCCTGCTTTGGAATCTCATCACACCCTCACTGACACCGGCAATGTGCGGGAGAGGAAAAGAACTAGATCGAACTCTCAGCTTTGCTCCCAGCCAACACCGAAGATGCTTGATGCTTAGCCATGCCTTTGCCTTACCAGGAATAAAGGCCTTGCTGGGGCTTTGCCAGTGCCATTCCCTCCCACTATAAATCTTCTAATGCCATTCTAATGCTTTATTTTTCAGGTTTCCTCCTGATCTTCTTCTCGCTGGGATTTAGCAGAAAAATCCACACGCTGCCAAATGATCCTATACAATTACAGGATTCATGGGGCGCTAAAACAGCCCTGGGGCAAGGCCATCAAAGGAAAGGAGCTATTCATTTATTCTGTAGTTTGTGGCTTTACAAAAGGAAATGGTCAAAATGGCAACTGTTTATTACCAAATCTAAAGAATTTAAACAGTTACCCAGGACAATCTGCTGAGTAGGAGGAAACACAGAACTACATACAAGCATGAGGTGTGGTTTATGAATTTTCTCTTCGCGGATGGACTTTCTAAGACATTTGGCCCATTCAAGCCAGAGCGCCCTTGTTCTGTAGATGAAGAGCTTACTCCTTTATCCTGTCTCAAATTCTCTACTTGGGAGAAGATGTGAATGAAATGCAGATGTTCAGAAATATAAAAATCTCATTTGTGTGAGTACTTAGACCGGGAAGGCAGCCAGTGGAATCACTAATTCTGTTTTCTATTTGTTGTGTTTACTATGAGGTTTTAGAAGTAAGAATATAAAAAATCATTAAAGAAGACTTTTGATATATGTTAATTTTGGAGCCAAAAGTTTTTACTTTTTTTTTTTTTAATAGTAGAATGGAACATTGTACTATCCTTATCCAAATTTCGTTTTCTAATTATGCAGATCAGAATCCATGCTGATTAGAAATTGTCCCTCATTAAAAATATTTTCCCACTGAAATATGAATACTCTGAATAATTTGCTCTGACTTCCTAGGGTTGTCCTTTTCCCATTTTCCACGATTCATCATAATGAGAGAGAAGTCCACCAGTAAACCCAAACGTTACAGCAATTACACTGAAGACCGGGACCCAGTCTCGTGAAGACGGGCATGCTTCGCTGCTCTTTCAGTGCATGAGCTGAATCTGCTGATCCATTTTTTGCTCACCATTATAACCTTATAACTTACTTCAGTGCCTTAGAGTTGTGCAGTTTTTTGGGGGGTGGTATGTGGAATTTTACGGGCAACTACACTTTCTACAAGATTGGTGGGAACATGTCATGAGTCAATATTTACAATGGTCCCCAAGGGAGGTGGCATTATTCTAGCCTTCTGTGTTGGCCTCTGTCCCACTGTACTTTTAAGTCAAACGGCATACAGAAAAGTGGACAGTCACAAACACCCAAACGTCCCTAGTAAAGGCCTGGGAAGAGAACATTTTGGAAGGGTCTAAGACCATACCATAAGCCCCCCAAAATATGAAGAACATTTATGTAGTGATATATTGGACAAGGAAACAAGCAGTAACCTAGTCCTTACTGTATGTTTTTCAGGGAACTTGATTCAAACCAGCTCTTTAGAGCTCTGCCTAGATTTCTTGTTAAAAATCTGTATAGAAGTTTATTTAAAATTTGTCACCTGTAGAAGCATCTCAGTATCTCCAAAGAGTGGAATGCTGAACTCTGATTTTCAATGTTCCATCCGAAAGAAATACTGTGTCTGAGAGGCACTTGTGTGTATATTTCTGTGACCTTACAGAAATTTCTTCCCAGCCTTTGTGGCTGGTGGTGGAGGGTGGCTGGATCACGATGCAGAAAGTCCAGGTGCTAGCTCGTGTTCATTCCCAGGATCATTAGTGTCTGCAAAAGCCTGTGAGACTGCACAGAGAGGATTGCTTTTCATGTAATTTCTATTATTTAAAAAAAGGTCTTTCTTCATGCCAGTTTCTCAAGCCTGAAATTGAGAGATCTTTCCAAGGCTTTTAGGGGTTGTTAGAAAAGTAGCTGAAACATGTTCTTTTGTTTCCCATTGAAGTCTTTTCAGACAAAAAAATGACATTAATTCTTACTCAAAGTGTGAAGTACTTAAATCGAGACGCTGAAAAGCTACTTGAGCATGCAGGGATACTAACGACTCTCATTGATTAAGCATTGTGCATTGCCCTTCACCCTAGGAATTAGATGTCGTTTACTCCATTTTATAGACAAGAAAATTGAGGCTCAGAGACATCACATAAATCGTCCAGGGTTCCAGAGTCAGGAAATAAAAGTCTGCGTTTGATAACAGGGCCTATGTTCTCCTGTTCCCATCGTCAGGCCATACAGTTTCTCAGACTTGTTGAGAGTCCTCTGAAAAGTGCACCTAGGACCTTGTTTCTCTAAGGCCTCCCATGAGACCCTGACTCAAAAGGAAATGGAAAATTGAGCAACAGTAACAAACAATATATCCCAATGAATCTAGGTAGACAAAATAGGATTTTCAGATTATAGGACTCGTTAGCTAGGTTTTGTGTAATTATCTATATAATTGTCTAACACAGTAAGACAATTTAGGCACTGTGAAAGCATCGTCTGTTTCTCTAAGACTACTGTGGTTAGCTGTGAATTTATAATTTAAGTGGCTAATGATACTGGCTAGCAGCTCTCTGTGGCTTCATTGTACTTTACATTGGGCATTTTTAGATGACTAATGTTGCAGTCTACAGGCTTCGTATCAATGCATCGATAGATACATCTGAATGTATATATTTATATACTTCTTTCTCTCCCTCTCTTTTTTTTGGTAATAGTTCTTGGAGCTTCCTGCTGAACATCAATATTTTCTGGATGGTTCCAGCTTCCTTGTGGGTCCTGTGGAGAATGCACGAGTGGGTCATGATCTCAGCTGCTGGCCCTCCAAAGATGGTAAAGAGTTTCAGATGAAAGAAGTTTAGACTGCCCCTCTCTGCCAAAGAAAGCAAATCCAATATCTCTTATGGGTTTGTTTTGCCAAACTCCAAAAGGAAGACTGTATTAAAATGGTGGTTTTCCATTGTTTTCAAACACCACTAGAATTAAAATAATGACAAACTTTCCCATTCCTTTGACTCTCATGCTGTTGCAGGTGGAACACGAAGACGCGCCAGAAGGCTCTTTCGAGAGCACCTCTGTTTCGCCGGCCCCGATCCCTCTCCTTTACCCCCACACCCCACTGCCCTTTGCTCTGAGGGCCTCTGTCACTTAAGGACCAGATTTTGCTTTTAGGCTCTGAAGTCAAATGCTCTCCATAGAATTCTGACAAATGTTTTAGATTTACCTTGGACAAATTTTCATATACTTTGGATTATCAGTGATTCTGTTTTTTATTGCAGTTCTTGTAAGTCATTGAAATTATTATGAAAACATAAAAGTTAAAAGGAAAAATTACATTTTTAAGATCCTTATCCAAGAGTTCCATCAAATGCTACATCCACAATAAAGCTTTTATTGATTGCCCCGAGAGAAATTGATGGCTCATATATTTGCTCCTGTTATATGTTTTGTTCTCCTTGTATGATTAGTTTCTTACATTTCTCTACTTTATTTTTTCCCAACAGTGATCTGTATGAAGTAATTCAATAAATGCTTTCTGAATGAATGTATGTTAAATAAATTTTAGGGGCAAGAAGCGATAGGTACATGTAAGTACAGCTATGTACTGGTAGTTATGATGTGTAACATGAAATTACTTTCTGAAATATGTAAAAGGCACTTAATTTTTAAGAGATCATAGAGCTTTTAAGAAACATTAATGTGTCATCAAAATCAGGTCAGCATTCACACAAATGAAGAATTCTATCAATTTTCAAATGTCTACATAAAAGGATCAGGACCCCAAAAAACAAGCTTCTGTGGATTTAAATTCTGAAATGAATGTAATTTGGAAGTAGTGGTCAGGCTAAGAAGTAATCTATGCAATTAAAGCTTTCTGTGGTAGCCAAGTTTAAATTCCATGTACCTGCTCCGAAGAGTTGGGCCGTGAAGTGTGAGCTTGAAGGTAGTCTTCATTTGCTCAGGATGCAAATTCAAAAAAAAAAAAAAAAAAAAAAAGTCTATTGAAAGACTTATCTGAGACCAAAAAATGACTTGAATAGTAAAACACTGTATATTATTTTCTAAAGGCTACCGCATTTTAAAAGTAATATTGATTAGTAAACTGTAACTGTAGAACGAAAACAACTGTTCATTGAACACCATCTGTGGGTCAGGTGCTAGTGTTGGTCCTTCACATATTCGTAATGAACATAACGTAAGTTTATAGAAACCTGGCTAAGCACCTAACATTTTTCTAATTGCTTTACTTATATTCACTTCATTAATCTTTACCACAGTCCTATCCAGTATTTTTACTATGATCTCCATTTCACATTGGAAGGGACTGAGGCATAGAGAAGTATAGGAATGTCCCAGATCACAGAGCTAGGAAGTGAAGGAGCTGAGGCTGTGTTTGTTTCCTAGGGCTACTGTAACAAAGAAATACTAATTGGGTGGCTTAAAACAATGCACCAATTGTTTTAATAACACTGATTTTAAAAACAATACACAGATTGGGTGGCTTAAAACAAAACACTGATTGGTAACAGTTCTGGAGGTCAGAAGTCCGACACTAAGGTGTGATGGGGCCAGGCTCTCTCCAAAACCTGCAGGGAGAGGGTCTTTCCTTGTTTCTTCTAGCTTTTGGTGTTGCCTGCAATTCTTGTTGTTCGTTGGCTTGTAGAAGCAACACTCCATTCTCTGCCTCCCTTGTCATGTGGCTATCTGCTCCTTGTGTGCCTCTCACCTTTTCTTATAAGGAGGTCAGTCATATGGAATTAAGGGCTCACACAGCTGCAATATGATCTTATCTTAATTAAGTACATCTGCAATGACTACTTTCAAATAAGTTCATGTTCAGAGGTAACTGGAAGTTATATAACATGCCCACATCCTTGTTTGTTTGTTTGTTACTTAAACACTGCACTATGCTGTGTTTTTCCATGATGTAAAGTTTTCTTTTTACTAAGCTTCGTTGTACACTTTGTATTAGGAAAACAGTTTAGGTGGGTAAGAATTTTAAAAATATATTTTAGCCTTAAATGGAATACAAATTAAGAATATAATGATTCTATTGTTACTTTACTCTCCTATTAAAAATTCAAATCCATTCTTCCTAGTCCTTCTCTGGATATTTAACAATAGGCACCAAAGTAAGCTTTGTTACTTTTTAATGCCTAAGGCAGTGGTTGTCAACTATGCTCTCCCTCGACCCTCTTCGATGGATGTGGCAAACTCCAATGAGAATGATGGCTCACCACCACAACGGCTCTCCAGTGGACCAGGGAGAGCACAGGTGTCTGAGTCTCTGCCGGAGGAAGCACATCTTGCAGAAGTTAACTCCCTGCACCTTCTTGAGTGGCCGCCCTCAGGGGAAACTCTGCCCCTTCCACACTTCCCCTAAGCTGAGCAGAATCATGGCCCTAAGGTTGGTGCAGTGGTGTACAGATCATGTCTCATTTCATATGAAAATGTGGAGGAAAACATCCACTTTTCTTTTTAGAACCACTTCCGGTTTTCTTAAATTTAAGTACATGAATTATTTTTATACCTACAAAAATACTAGGTAATGGGTATCAACATGATTCTTTTTTCTTTCAGAAAATTTAGAGTATTAGCTATGTATAAATGAAAAGCCACCTTGAATAAGGGATGAAATAACAATATTATATGATGAACACATAAAAACTACTTTTAGTCTAGAAAAGTGTACCAAGCATTCTGTATTCCTTGTCCAGTATTTCAGTTAATTTTTGCGTTTAATGACACCTCACTCTCCTTTGTATCTTTCATCCTTTGATTTTGATGGCTTTCTTGTTTCTGCCCAATTGAATATCACAGCAGGCTCATTACTGGGGCACCTTTTCACCTTTATTTGTTTACTTTCTCTACCTACTGTCACCCAGCCTCTTGGTAGAAAAGACTCTCTATGTGCCAATTTCTCCCAAGTATTTGTCTTTAGCCTTGAGCTTACCCCTGGTCACCAGACTTGTATATGAAACTCCCTTCTTGGTTATTTCTGCTTGCTTCTTTAATAGACTGTTTACACTTAGTCAAAGCAGGATTGTTGATTTTTACCTTCTCCAACATATTCTATTTTTCCGGTTTTCTCATCTCAGAAAATGACATCCTCATTCTCATCTGGATGGCAGCGATAGCCTCCTAACCGGTCTCCTGCTACCAGTTATGGTCTCTCTTCAAACCGTTTCCCCTCCACAGCCAGCGCTATCTCTGAAAAACATAAATCAATGATGTTCTTCCCAGAAGTAAAAACAAACAAAAAAACAAAAAAACACACACACAAAAAAACCCAATGAAGGGTTCTCTATCTCATTTACAATAAAATTCAGACTTCTTACCTTTGTCTATAAAATCTGTCTATCTACTTCCCTGACCACATTTTCTACCGTGTTTCTTATTTCCACTACTCTCCAGGCCACGTATGTTCTATCCATTGTACACTAAGGTTCCTTCTGTCTATGAACACACGTGTACTGGGTCTTCTAGATCTTCATACCGGTGGCTTTTTTTTTGTCATTCGGTTCTCTGAGTCTAATTTCACTCAGTCACTGTAGATGCAGTTAATCCAGGTTTGGATTCTTCTTAATATCTGATCACTTCTTGTTTATTTACTTATTGTATATTGCCTCCTTCCTCTTTCTCTCCACCAGCATGGGATCTTGTCTCACTTCTTACCATAGCCAAACTGTCTATCACAGGGCCTGGCATCAGAAAGGCACTTGGTAACTATTCATCCATGAATTTAACTCTTCATGAGCTTTGGGTAGGGCCATGCTCTCTCTGAAAACTGCAGGGGAGAGTCCTTCCTTGTTTCTTCTAGCTTCTGGTCTTGCCTGTAATTCTTGTTGTTCCTTGGCTTGTAGATGCAACACTCCAGGGCTGGGGTTAGGGTTGGGGTTAGTACTTCTCATGAGTTGAATTCATGGATGAATAATTATCAAATACCCTGTACCAGGTACTATGTTGAGAGCTAGAAATCAATGGTAGAAAAGATTTGATCCCTGCCATCTTTGAGGGATAGAGTGAGAGAAACAGGTAAATATGTAATTATTAAATAGTGTAAATGCTATCAGAGATACAAACACAGGGTGTACATAGCCTTTTCCAAAGTCAAAATTGATAGTCTAGAATGTGTCATCTTGTAAATGAGATCGGGAATATATTTCTCTAAATGCATTACTTTATACTATTCCATACTGAAACTTCCTGAGACCGTTTGTAGCTCTTCCTAGGTGCTTTGAGTTGCCTTTTTTTCCTTCTTTTTCTTGAGAACTGTAATTCTCAACTTTGATTATAGATTGGAATCACCTAGGAAAATTAAAAAAATCCGTGTGCCTGGGATCAATCCCCAGAAATTCTGACTTAACTTTTCTGGGGTGTGACTTGGGCATTGGCACTTTAAAAGACCCCCAAGTTGGGGATCTGCTCCAACTGAAATCAAACCCATGACCTTTCGGTCCACAGGATGATGTTTCAAACAACTGAGCCATACTGGCCAGGGAACTCTATGAAAGTTAAAATATTACCAGCATCTTCTCCTTATGCATAACCATATCATCTAAAAAAAATGATCTAGAGAAGTGATTTTAACCGTAAGAGGCACACTGCTGCAAGAATTTTTAAAACATGCAACACCTGACTATTTAGTCAGGGTCACTGACCTCTTAGATTGTCAAATAGAAAAATGACATCAGCCAACAGAACCTTGGCCAACTGGTGTGAATGAATTAAAATTATTTCTATTTTTTTGGACATATGAGCAAAAAGTACAATATATTTTTTGGTGTGCCACCAAAATTTAATGATTAGTTTATGTGTGCCATAAGGTGAAAAAGGTTAAAAATCATTGATCTAGAGAGATAATTAAATAGATAAATTATAAAATAGTAAGTGAAAAAGGTATTTGCACTTTCTAAAAATATAAAGTTTTAAGCCTAACACTCATTTGAAAAAAGTGCCATTGGGCTATTTGGTAGAGTGTGAGAATTAATATTGTCATGAGCTTTTTTGTTTGTTTAAAAATTTATATTTTTCATAAAGTTATAACATAAACTTTGTTTCTGTAGGACTAAACTTTTAAAGTTCACTTCGTGTTTTAATTTTATGAAGTGAAATCCGCATATTTTTGAGCAACAACTTTGTGTCTCTGGGTTCCTAGTATTGAATATCAAGTCCATCTGTGACTTCCCACTTCTGAAAGCTATAGAAGTGTCTCCCTGCACTTAATTTACTTAATTTCATTTTTAAAAATAAAATTGTATGTATTTAAGGTGTACAACATGATGATTTGATATACACATGGACTGTGAAATGATTGCTACAGTGAAGCAATTAACATATCTTCTCACATAGTTGCTATTTTTGTTTGTGAAGAGAGCACCAGAAACCTACTCTTAGGAAATTCCCAGAATTCAGTAGAGTTTCTGTCCTTTTTTAAGGTCCACAAAGGGGGTTTTATTTATTATTTTTATTTTTTTGATTTTTTAATTGAAAATAATTGATATATATCACTATATAAGTTTAAGATGTACAGTATGATGGTTTGATTTACATGTATTGTGAAATGATTACCACAAGGTTCAGCTAACACTCATCTTCTCATATAGACACAATAAAAAGAAAAGAAAGGGCCCTGGCTGCAGTGGCTCAGTGGATTGAGTGCCAGCCTGCGACCCAAAGAGTTGCTGGTTCAATTGCCACTCAGGGCACATGCCTGGGTTGCAGGCCAGGCCCCTAGTAGGGGGCATGCAAGAGGCAACTACACATTGATGTTTCTCTCCTTCCCTTCCCCTCTCTTTAAAGATAAATAAATAAAATCTTTAAAAAAAGAAAAGAAAGGAAAAAAGGAAACGAAATTTTTCCTACAAAGGAGATTTTAGAAATGGTTTCCTCAAAAGAGATGAACATGTTCTTTAATAATTCATCCTCAAAAGGAGTAATTATTCAAGCAAAACTTTCCTTTTTTTCAAAGTCACATCCTACGTGGAAGATCTGTATATTTGTATGTTAATAATTACAAAAATGTAACCACTGATGTATAATAAAAAGACATTTTTCAATTTGTCCACATATTCTCCTTAAATTTGCTTCTCTGATTGCAGATGAGACTTAGGTAAAGAGCATCTAGGAGTGGATGGCCGTCATTTCTGAGACAGGCAGAGTTTCAGACTCTGTAAATTTTAATTCTGTGCCTGAAGGCAAAAGGGGCATTTCTATTTTAAAAAAGAAAACACCAGAAAGAGTGGTTCAAACCCACAGACATTAGAGGAGGATATTAAATATTCCAGGGAAAATGATCAATAATGAGGCAGTTAAATACCCTGAAAGAAACCCCGCCTCAGAAGCCTTAGGGAAGAAATTGAAACCACATCTGAAACGCACAGCAAAAAAAAGTTAGCTGGGAAAAGCACCTGGCCCCAACAATGCTCTGACTGAGCTCATAAAAGCGGCAGGCAATTATGTAGCTAGTACCTTGTAAAATTTGTCAGTGCACATGGAAAAACAGAGGAATAGCCAGAAGCCTGGTACAAATCAAACACTAAAGACTGCTAAATAAGGGAGAAGCCAGAGAAAGGAAGGATCACAGATCAGACCTAGGAAATCTTCCTTATTTCCCATCAATCCAGCCAAATGCCTCAAATGCTTCAATAAACTATTTTAAGCACAAGATGTCCAAGGCAGTTCCAGGAGGAGAAAGGAAGAGCAGGGGTACATTTTCAGAAAGCAAGCCAAACTATCTAACTGCAGCAATGGAAGTGGAGTCATCTTAACGTCTTGGTAATCTTTACACGACTGGGGTTCAAGCCTTGAATCCACAGAGCAGTTTTACAATTAAGAAATGGTTCTGGAACTACACCAGTTAGCCCACTCCCTCTCTGATAATAAAATCAGCACAGAAGCTGTGGGTTATAAGATGCATGTGGGAATTAAGACTGACTTCAAGCATTATAGCTATCATCTGGAAACCCAACCCTGTGTTATGAGAATCAGCACAGGAGGTGGTGGCACAGAAAGTGACCCAAAAAACAGTACCTGGAACAATGATTGATTGATTGGATGAGATTAATCAATTTGCTCTTGCTGGGCACTTCACTCACTTCCAATTTACATCATTATAATTAATACTATCATTTTACCCCAAAGTTGGTTTCACCACATATAAGATCCCATGTTAAAGGACAAATTCCTGGGAGAATTTGTAGTCTGAAAGACATTACATTTCTTCAAATATTGTACTGAAATCTCCTTGGTAGGTCTATATCTATTGATAACCCCCCAAAATGTCAGATATTTTCCTTGCCCCTAAATTCTTGTAATCATTGCATGTGATTATTTAAAAAAATGCATTTTTCTTATGCAAAAATAAAGACTATTACATTTTTAATTTAATTTGCATTCCTTTCATTAACCGTGAAGCTGGACATTTATTTTCTATGTCCATTGGTTCATTTGTATAATATAGGGGATGTTCTTCTTTCCCTTAATGATTTGTAAGTTTATTTAACATATACTTTAAGTGCTTGGAAATGTAACATAGAATTTGTGAGGACTTAGGTGGGTTTGTTGAAATAACAACAACAACATGACGTTTGATTCAGGGGTGCACTTCTCAGGGGATCATTTATGGGATTATCACTGCACCTCGGTGGCTGTAACAATAAAACCCACTGGTTCATAACACAGTGCTTGAGTGTCACTGAAATGCCTGATTACAACATCAATACATTAAGTAAATAAATATAGCTGGTGTTTTATTTATTCTGAGAAAATGTAGTTGTGAGAATTGCAAAGAATTATCGAAACATTAACAAAAAGGAAAAAGAGTATGGTCTTTGAGAAATCATGTCCATAAATAAACAGAAATGAGTTTAGATTAGCATATCAAGTCTTAAGGAGGTTACGCTCCTTCGTTTAGTCTCTGTAAATTTCTCTGACACGAGGTGTCTTTCATAGATACCCCAAAGATGAAATTCAGCATGTAGACAGGATTCTAGATTAGGAAATGGGGAGGGCTGACAGAAATTATGTTTTGCAATCCTAATGAGTGGTAATTTGAAATTTAAATTGTTACAGAAAAAAGAAAAAGCAATTATCTTAAAAATGATTAAGAGATTATTTGTAATTTTTGTAAGTAACAAAGATGTGAGGTTTTATTTAAATTATTATTTATAGCGTTGATTTGTAAGCATTCTGTCTCATTCTAGAGTAATTATTAGGTCAATCCGTGTGCTTTGTGAGGCAAGGTTTACACAGAGATAGTACATACTAAGCCAAGAATGGAAATGCTAGGATGAGCCAGTAATTGGTAGGATGTGATTTTAAAATGTGACTCCCTTTAAGAGAAATAAAACTAAGAATATGTTTCTTATATTAGAGTAGGGTCATTTTCTGAATTTTTTTTAGGAGAAAACTGTTTTCTACTTCAAAACACAGATGGACCGCCATCACCTTTGAAGATGACGGTTAACTACTTGCTAGAGGGTGGTCATCGCTAAGCAAATTAGTACTCTTTGTTTATGCCATCACTTCTGGGTGTAGCAAGATGATGTGTTTTTGAAACAAGGATTGCAAGAAAATATTATGAACAACTGTATGTCAGTAATCTGGAAGAAATGGAGAAATTCCTGGAAACATATTATCTTCCAAAACAGTATTAGAAGGAACCCAAGAATCTGAATAGACAGATTTTAATTAGTGAAATTGAAACAATAATAACAAACTCCCAACAAATAAAAGTCCTGGACTCGATGGCTTCACAGGTGAATTTTACCTAACAGTCAAAGAATAATTAACAACTATCCTTCTTAAACTATTCCAAAAAATTTAAGAGGAGGGAAAACACCTGAGCTCGTTTTATAAGGTCAGCAATAGCCTATTACTGAAACCAGCTAAAAACACTACAAAGAAAGAAAGTTATAAACCAATATCCATGATGAATATAGGTGCTAAAATTCTCAACAAAATATTAGCAAACTGGATCCAGCAATACACTAAAAAGATCACACACCATAATCAGGTGGGATTTACTCTAGGGATGCAAGATTGTTACAGTATCTGCAAATCAATAAATGCTATAGCACATAAACAAAATGAATAATAACAATCACATGGTTATATAAATATATGCAAAAATTATTTGATAAAATCCAGTATCTATTTATGATAAAGATTCTCAGAATATTAAGAATAGAGGGAACATAACTAAATGTAATAAAGGCTACATATGACAAACCCATTTCCAACACCATACACAGTGGGTAAAAACCAAAAACCTTTTCTTTAAGAACAGGAACAAGACAGAGATGTCTGCTTTCACCACTCTTATTCAACATAGTACTGGAAGTCCTAGCCACAGTACTCAGACAAGAAGTAAAAATAGAAGGCATCAGAATTGGAAAGGAGGAATTAAAACTGCCATTATTTGCAAATGACATAAAATTGTAAATAGAAAACCCTACAGACTCCACCAAAAAGGTATTAGAATGTATAAGTGAATTTGGCCAAGTAGCAGGACACCACGTTAATAAAAGTCGGCAACACTTTTATACAGCAATAATGAATGATTAGAAGAGAAACAAAGAAAACAATCTCTTTTACTATTGCAACAACAAATAAACCTAGGAATAAATTTAACTAAAAGGGTAAAATACCTGTACTTGGAAAGGTAACAACATTGAAGAAAGAAACTGAGGAAGATACAAATAAGTGGAAGCATATACCATTTTCATGGATTGGAAGAATCAAGATCATTAATTGTCTGTACTACCCAAAGCAACCTATAGACTCAAAGCAATTCCTATTAAAATACTAATGGCACAGACCTAGAACAAATATTCCAAAAATTTATATGGAACCAAAAAAGACTCCAAATAGCCTCAGAAATCTGAGAAAGAAGAACAAAATAGGAGGGATCACATTACCTGATATTAAACTACACTACAAAGTCATTGTAATCAAAACAAGCCTGGTATTGGCATAAGAACAGACACATGGGTCAATGGGACAGAACAGAGAGCCCAGAAATCAACCCATGCCTATATGCTCAATTAACATTTGACGAAGGAGGGAAGAGCCTACAATGGAGTAAAGATAGTCTCTTCAATAAAGGTGTTGGGAAAATTGGACAGGTGCATGCAAAAAAATAAAACTAGACCACCAACTTACACGATCTACAAGAATAAACTCAAAATGGATACTAGACTTACATAGAAATCGCAAAAATAGAACAATCCTAAAAGAAAACATAGGCAGTAAAATCTCAGACATTTCTTGTAGTAATATTTTTGCCAATATGTCTCCTAGGACAAGAGAAATAAAGAAAAAATAAACAAACGAGACTACATCAAACCACAAAGCTTCCACACAGCAAAAGAAACCATCAAGAAAATGAAAATGGAACCCATTGTATGGGAGAACATATTTGTCAGTGATATATTTGATAAGGGTTTAATTTCCAAAATAGATAAAGAATGTATACAACTCAACACCAACAAATAAAAATAAAACTAAACAATTCAATGTAAAAACGGGCAAGGGACCTGAATAGACACTTCTCCAAAGAGGACATACAGATGGCCAATAAACATATGAAAAGACGCTAAACCTCACTAATCATCGGAGAAATGCAAATTAAAGCCACAATAAGATATCAAGCCACAGCTCCCAGAATGGCTACCATCAATAAATCAATAAACAAGTGCGGGTGAGGATGTGGAGAAAAGGGAACCCTAGTGCAGTGTTGGTGGGAATGCAGAACAGTGCAGCCACTGTGGAAAACAGCATGGAGTTTCCTTAAAAAATTAGGAATGGAACTGACTTTTGACCCAGGGATCCCACTTCTGGGAATTTATCCTAAGAATCCTGAAACACCAGTTTGAAAAAGTATATACACCCCTATGTTTATAGCAGCATTATTTCTAATAGACAAGATCTGGAAACAGCTCCAATACCCAATAGTAGACTAGTGAATAAAAAAGCTGTGGTACATTTACACAAAGGATTAGCAAGTGGCCACAGAAAGAGGGAAATCTTATGTTTTGCAGCAGCACGGATGGACCTGGAGATTATTGTGCTAAGTGAACTAAGCCAGTGAAAGAAAGACGAATATCATATTATTTCACTTATATGTAGAATCTAATGAACAAAATAAACTGATAAATGAAATACAAACAGAGACATAGATGCATGGAACAGACTGACAGGTGTCAGAGAGGAATGGAGAGGGGGGACTAGATGGAAGAAGGTGAAGGGATTGGCCAGAGAAGCTATGCACATAACCCATAGATACAAACAGACAGCAGTGATGGACAGAGAAAAGGGGGGGGTGGGGGCTGGGTGGAGGTGGGCAAAGGGTAGTAAAGTGGGGACATCTGTAATAGTGTCAACAATAAAAATAAAGAAAAGATAAAATAAAATTGAAAGATAAATATTAATTGAAGCTTCCTTATGATGTTTTTAATTTTATTTTTACTATATATATTTTTTATTTACATGAGAGAAGGTGGGTGTCTAAACTGATTTAAACATTAACTTTTTCAATCATTCATTATATAATTTTTTCTTTCCCTCTTGATTTTTTTATCTTCAAATTACAAATATTATTAAATACTAATTCAAGTCTATTTCTGGGTTTTTGTTTCATTTACTAGCTTGTGTCTTTATTTTTAAAATTTTTAATTAATTAATTTTTTAAAAGATTTTATTTATTTCTTTAGAGAAAGGGGAAGGTAGGATGTGAGGGAGAGAAACATCAATGTGAGACAGAAACATTGATTAGTTGCTTCTCGCACGTGCCTCAACTGGGGACCAGGCCCACAACCCAGACGTGTGCTTTGACCCGAAATCATGTTGGTGACCTTTTGCCTTTGGGACTGAGTCATGCTGGCCAAGGCTGCTATCTTATGTCAGTAGAATATTGTCTTAATGAAAGAAGATTTAATGTATGTTTACTTTCTCAGAATTAATCCTCTTTCATCATTCTTCTTACTGAAGATTTAAAAAAAACGCTCACTTGTTTTCATTTCAGAAAAATTTGTCTTATCTAAAAATATTAAAATGTAATTTTGATTGGAATTATGTTACAAAACCTAAAACTTACTTTGAGAAACATTTATATCTCCTTAATATTAATTCTTTCCACTCATGTATGGCTCTTCACTTACATCTTTATCTGTTATCGAACTTTAATAATTTCCTTTGTATATATTCTGCACACTAAAAAGTTTCTTTGCCTATTTTTTTGCATTCGTCTTTAGTATTGTGAATGGAATAGCTTTTCTATCTGTTAATTTTATGCTACTATCCAGTAAAATTATTAATATTGGGAATTTTTTGTTAAAGCCAGCCATAGTACTCTTTAGAGTAACTATTTCAAAATCAAAATATTGCTGGAAATGGTATAGCTTGTTTCTTTTTAAAGCAAATATAAAGTTAATTAGGTTTATTGTTTTCAGCCGTTAGCAATTTGACTGAGTTTGAATTTTCATCATATGGAAAGTTTTATACTAGTTACATAAAGGGACCACAGCTTTTCCATTCTCAACATTGTCCCATGGTAGCTATATGCCACTCCTAACAATAAACTTTTAAGTTAGGAACACTTAACCACCCCACAGAATCTCTCTGGCAATATCTGCACAATGATAAACAAATGTTTTGGAAGGAAAGAATCAGGTGCACAAGAAATGGTGGAGTCTTAGTGTACAAAGCATTTTATGAGGACCTCATGTATTATAAAATAGCTGTTGGAAGTATGGACCCACAAATTCCTTTACTGATATAGATGATGAAATCGATGTGGGTACAGTTAGTCATTCTAATTTTCTTCATGGCCAGTAGCTGACTGATGTGCAATGGATCTGTACATGTTCTTGTGATGTTGGCCCAAGTCCCAAGGGTACCCAAAAAGCTTTTGTGGGAACAGAGCTGGGGCTTTGCAGTGACTTTTTATAAAATAAAACTTTTATTTTACTACCATCTTACTTGTTGGATTGATGAATTATTTTAGCCCAGTAAGTGTCAATCCAAGCTGCAAATCTGAGTCATTTTGAGAGCTTTTTAAAAACACTTTTGTAACCTCCATAGTAGCTAGCATGCCATAGTCAGTTTTGAGTCTCATTACAGTCAGCCAGCCAGAGTGTTGATCTCATGCACAAACAGGCCAATAGCAATCAAGACTCAATTACAACAGGAGGGCTGATATAACCCATGCAAGGCAGATTCCTGCAGTTCCCAAATGAGGTGATCAAGCAGACTGAATCACTGGACCTCACAGGACACTTAGTACATACGGTCACACCATGAAGACTGGGAGTCATAGGAGATCTATGTAATACATACAAACAAAAAGAAGCAGCCAAAATGGGGAGGTGAGGAAACCTGCCCCAAATGAAAGAACAGGAAATAACACCAGAAAAACAGCTAAATGAAATGGAGGCATGCAATTTATCAGGCACAGAGTTCAAAGCAATGGTTATAAGGATGCTCAACAGAATGAAAAAGGACATAGAAGGCACATAAAACAATCAGTCAAAATGAAGAAGACAATATCTGAAATGAAGAATACACTGAAAGGAATAAAGAGCAGGTTGGATGAAGCAGAGGAGTAAATCAGTGATTTGGTAGACAAGGTAGAAAAAAGCATGTAATCAGAGAAACAAAAAGAAAAAAGAATGAAAAAAATGAGGACAGATTAAGGGAAACTTTGGGACAACATGAAGCCTAGCAAAATTTGCATCACAGGATACCAGAAGAAGAAGAAAGAGAGCAAGGTATTGAAAACCTATTTGAAGAAACGATGACCAAAATTTACCTAGTCTGGTGAAGGAAAAGACACGCAAGTCCAGGAAGCACATAGAGTCCCAAACAAAATGAACCCAAAGAAGCCTACACAAAGACACATCATAATTAAAGTGGCAAAGGTTAAAAACAAAGAAAAACCTTAAAAGCAGCAAGACAAAGACAGTTAACTACAAGGGAGCTCCCCTAAGACTGTCAGCTGATTTCTCAACAGAAACATTTCAGGTCAGAAGGAATTGGCATGATATATTCAAAGTGACGTAAAGCAAGGATTTATAACCAACAGTGCTTTACCCAGTAAGGATATCATTTCAAATTGAAGGGGAAATAGAGACTCTCAGATAAGAAAAGCTGAAAGAGTTTGTTATTACCAAACCAGTATTATGAGAAATGTTAAATGGCCTTCTTTGTGAAGAAGAAGAAGGAACAGAAGGAGAAGGAGAAGGAGTAGAGCAAGAAGAAGGAGAAGGAGAAAAACAACAGAGGAAAATAATTAAAATAATAAAATGGCAATAAATATGCACCCATCAATAATCATTTTAAATATAAGTGACTTAAATGTTCCAATCAAAAGACATAGGGTAGTTGAATGGATAAGAAAGCAAGACCCATACATATGCTATCTACAAGAAACCCACCTAAGAATGAAAGATACAGACAGACAAAAAGTAACAGGATGGGAAATGATATTTCATGCAAATAAAAATATTAAAAATATCTGGGGTAACAATATTTATATCTGACAAAATAGACTATTAAAAAAGGCAATAGTAAGAGACAAAAGACAATACATAATGATAAAGGGAGCAATCCAACAAGAGGATGTAATCATTGTAAACATTTTTTAAAAATTTTAAAAAGATTTATTTATTTATTTTTAGAGAGAGGGGAAGGGAGGAAGAAAGAGAGGGAGAGAAACATCAATGTGTGGTTGCCTGTCATGCACCCCCTACTGGGGATCTGGTCTGTAACCCAGATATGTGCCCTGACTTCGAATTGAACTAGCAACCCTTCAGTTCACAGGCTGACACTCAATCCACTGAGCCACTCTAGCTTGGACAACCATTGTAAACATTTATGCACCCAACATCAGAGCACCTAAATATGTAAAGAATATTAAAGAAAATCTTGATGGATGCAAGGAGAGAGAGATTGATAGTAACATAGTTATAATAGTGTATTTTAACATCTGACTGACATCGATGGAGAAACCTTCCACACAAAATTAACAAGGAAACAATGGCCTTAAATGAAACACTAGATCAGATGGATTTAATTGATATTTTTAGAGCAGTTTAACCCAAAGCATCACGATATACATTATTTTCAAGCTCACATGAAATATTTGGTAGGATAGACCACATGTTAGAACACAAAACAAGTCTCAATAAATTTAAGAAGATTAAAATCATATCAAGTATTTTCTCTGCTCATAATGGTATGAAACTAGAAGTCAATCACACACACACAAAAAAATGCCCTGAAAGACACACAATGACATGGGGCTAAATAACATATTATTAAAAATGAATGGGTTAATAATAAGACCAAGGAAGAAGTCAAAAGATAACTTAAAACAAACGAAAATAGAAACACAACTACCTCAAATCTATGGGACAGAGTGAAAGCTGTCTTAACAGGGAAATTCATAGCATTACAGGTCTACCTCAAGAAACAAGAAAAATCTCAAATGAGCAATATACTTTTATACTGAAAGGAACTAGAAAATGAACAACAAACAAAGCCCAAAGTGAGTATAATAAATAAATAATAAAGATCACAGCAGAGATAAACAAAAGAGAGTCTAAAACAAAACAATAAAATAGATCAGTGAAAACAAGAGCTGATCTTAAAAAAAAAAAAAAAAAAAACCCCAGGATTGGTAAACCCTTATCCAGACTCACCAAGAAAAAAAGAGTGAGGAATGAAAGAGGAGAAATAACAACTGACATCAAAGAAATACAAAGGATTATAAAAACATACTATGAACAACTATATGCCAAAAAATTGGACAATTTGGAAGAAGCTGATACATTCTTAGAAATCTACAGTCTTCTAAGACTGAATCAGGAAGAACCCAAGAATCTGAATAAACAGATTAAACTAGTGAAATTGAAGGAGTAATCAAAAACTCCCAACAAATAAAAGTCCTGAATCAGATGGCTTCACAGGTAAATTTTACCAAACATTCAAAGAAGAATTAACAGCTAGTCTTCTCAAACTATTCCAAACAATTCAAGAGGAGGAAAAACTTCCAAGCTCTTTGTACAAGGTCACAATTATCTTAATACCAAAGTCAAGTAAAGACACTACAAATAGAGGAAATTGTAGGCCAATATCTCTGATGAACATAGATGGCAAAATACTCAACAAAAATATTAGCAAACTGAATACAGCAATATGTCAAAAAGATCGTATACCATGAGCAAGTGATACTCATTCCAGGGATTCAAGGTTGTAGACATGTCCCCAAAGAGGATGTACAGATGGCCAACAGACATAGGAAGAAATGTGCAACATCACTAATCATCAGATAAACGCAAATTAAAACCACAATGAACTATCATCTCATACCGGTCAAAATGCTTATGATCAATAAATCAACAAATAACAAGTGTTGGCAAGAATGTGCAGAAAAGGGAATCTTTGTGCACTGCTGGTGGGACTGCAGACTGGTACAGCCACTGTGGGAAGCAGTGTGCATTTATCTCAAAATTTAAAAATAAAACTGCCACATGAGCCAGTGTTTCCTCTTCCAGGAATTGATATGATGATACGCAAAGCAATAATTTGAGAGACTTGATACACCCTTATGTTCATAGCAGCCCTATTTACAATAGCCAAGATTTGGAAGCAACTCAGGTGTCTATCAGGAGGTGAGTGGACAAAAAAGCTGTGGTACATTTTACACAATGGAATATTATTCAGCATTAAAAAGAAGGAAATCTTAAATTTTGAGACAGCATAAATGGACCTGGAGATTCTTATGCTAAGTGAAATAAGCCAGTCAGAGAAAGACAAGTATCATACAATTTCACTCATATATGGAATCTAATAAATGAAATAAACTAAAAACAGAATAGAAACACACATACAGATAAAGAGCAGACCGACAGCTGTGAGAGGGGAGGGAGTTGCTGGGCTGGGTGAAAAAGATGACAGGATTAGGGAAAAAAACCACTGATAGACATAATTAACCGTATGGTGATTACCAGAGAGAAAGGAAGCTTGGGTATGAGATGAGGATGTGGGGGAATAAATGGTGAAGGAAGGAGACTTGAGATGGGGTGGTGGACACACAATACAATATGCTGATGATGTATTATAACGTTGTACACCTGAAACCTATATAATTTATTAACCAACATCACCCCAAAACTTCAATAATAAAGTAAAAGTATCCCAACATTGCTTAGGTTCCACTCTCAGAGTTTCTTATTCAGTTCTGAGTTGAGACTAAAATTTTGGAATTTTAAAAGTTTTCCAGTTTATTTCCAAAGTGGAACCAAGGTAGGTATTCCCTGGAAACTCTGAATCTATTCTCTAGCAGCTACAACTGCATTTAAAAGCTTCTCATTAACTTCTAGATATTATTACCTTTAAAAAACAATAATGGTTTAGAATTGAGCCTAAAGTATACACTAAGTAAAGAGGAGGTATCCCCAAAGTATTTAAGACCCTGTAAGCTACAACTACAGGAATGAGATACTATTACTTCCAAAAGGGAACAAACATCAAATGGAATTTCTGAATGTATAGCCTGACTCCTGCTTCCTCTACCTGCTTTCTGGAATTCTCCTTTATACATCTTTTCTGATGATCTCAAAGTGTAGTTGCATTTTAGGATCTCAAAATATTTATTTGTTATTTATTGCATTACTAAGAGAAGACTAGGAGAAAATATATCCAGTTTTCAAAATATTTTACATTTGGTGAGAACATACTAAGCTCATTTGGGCATAAGCCATTTACTTAATTCCAGTTCTAGCTGATGAGAGTTTAAATAAAGGCTCAGATTCCTTAAATTCTCTACACGTAACCTGACCCAAGTCAGCCAGGAGAGAATTGAGTAAGAGATGTAGCAGGTCTCCTAAAAGTCATCAACTTCACTAAGTATCAGGTGAAGGCAGGCTGCTTAAATGTTGAATGCAAGCATGAGTGCCACAACCATTTCTTTATTTGTAACAGTCTGCATGGCCTCCCAATATTTCCACCCTCCTGCCATTGTGCTTATTTTAAAAAGCCATTCTGAAATAATTCAACTGCAATGACTTTCTACACATATGTATTACAATGATAAAAGATATACTGCAGTGTCTTTTTCCATATGGTGCTAGCAATTTAGATTTTAGTAGCAGTTTTTATAACTTGCAGCTCACCACGAAAATGTCAGAACCTATGAGAATAAAACAACTTCTATTTTAGGTTTTCAATTCATTTGCTCTGATCTCTCAACCAGAAAAACGGACTCTAAAGACCTCTTTATTCTGAATGAATATAACGTTCGGTCCCCTACTACCTTCTCAGTCTATTAAGGTTAAGAGTGTTCCAGTATCTCTCATCTTTGTTCACTTACTGACATTTATTGAACATGTGCTATGAAGGGCAGGCTGTCACCACAGTTAACAAACAGATCTTTATGGCAATGGAAACCAGTGTAAGAGAAACCATACTTAAAAAAAAAAAAAATCACATTGCTAGAAGCCCCTGTACCGAAGCCAAGCAAAGACTCTCCTCATTTTTAAACCAATGCAAGAAATTTTGGAGAAAATAGTGTAGATTAACTTGTTCTGAGAAAATTAATAGGAGAGGGAATGTGGCTTTCAAATGATCATTAAAGCATCACATTGACTTAAGATGGTCCACACTATAAGGTATCACACACCTTCCTAGGCCAGAAGGATGCCAGGGAAAGACGTTGTCATCTCTGAAATGAGTATTGTTGTGTGAAAATGCTCGGAAATTTTTCCCTATTGAGATTTTCAGGTATTTCAAAACCATCCAATGATTATAAAATGTGTATTCATACAACTAATAGTTATCAAGTACTTACCATGTGCCAGGCATTGGGCGTATTGGGGATATATAGATTGTAAGGAAAACCCAGTTTCTGTCTTCAAGCAGTTTTCTGTTGACTTCGGTGTTGTAAATGCTTCTGAAGGGACAAATACAAGGTGTTGGAGGAGGTAATCATAAAACTATGAAGGCCAGAGTGTGGAGGAGGTGATTTGGGTAGGCAGTCATCACAAAGGCTCTGTGATGGAAGTCACAGCATTAGAAGAGGCAGGTTTTCTCACTTGTGTCTGTTTTAAATTAACCCAGTATTTTACATAAAATCATAGGGGGGCTAGAATATCCTCACTCAGCAATTCCTGAAAGTTTACAAATGATAGAATAAGTGGAGTTTATTTACCCTCTGACAAGTCCTGTAGATTGAAGCACTGCAGATTGGGTCATAAGAATAAAAGCAGCTGGATAAATATTCCCTCTGAAATTGTTATTTTTTCCTGGTTTAATTAATAATTAAAACACTACCAAATACAGAACTTATGTGGCACTACTTCCTGACAGGCTGGTAGGGAATGGTCCATTAATCACTGTTATTGAGAGGGCGGTGTGTGGGAAGGAGTGTGGGCTTTGAAATCAAACACACGGGAGTTTCAGTTCTCCGGGATTTTGAGCAAGCAAGAGAACCCTGAGTCTGAGTTCCCTTATTTGTAACACTTGGAAATATAGTTCCCAAATTCACTTATGAGGATGAAGTGATTCATATGTGTAAAATACAACACAGAGTTGGTATATAGAAAGTAGTAAATAAATCATTAATATTATCGTGTGGGAAATAATAGAATTATTTGAAAGAAAATGTTAAATGTATAAAATTAGAGTCTAGTATACAAAATATAAAAGTATAAGTTTGGTTATGGAATGTAGTAGAAATGTAAAAAAGAATGTACAGTGATTCTTGAGTTGAGAGTCTATAAGTAAGGAGGAAAAGGATAATTTAATTAGGTTTTCTGAAGAGTAGTATTTTTGAAATTGTTCTCTTTTTTATGCTTTGAAGGGTTTGTTACTGTTTTCACCATCTGGACCTAGGGTTTTCCATGTAGGAAGTATTAGTAATAAATTCAATTGCTTTAATAGTTATAAAACTATTTATACTAAAAAAAAATCATACTTTCTATTTCTTCTAATGTCAGCTTTGAAAACTTGTGGTTATAAGAAATTCATCCTTATTTATAAGTTGTAAAATGTATTGTCATAAAATTATTTTATTCTCATTTTAATGTCTTTAGTGTTTGTAATAATGTCTCCCTTTTTATTCTTACTATTGGTGGTTCATGACTTCTCTCTCTTTAGATTGATAATTTGTGTTATTATTTTTAAAGATTCACTTTGGCTTTGCTGCTATTTCTCTGTTGTTCATGTCTTCTATGTCATGAATTTCTATCTTATTTTTCCTCACTTCTACTAATTTTGCATTTTATTTTCACTTCTTTTTCTATCTTCCTGAGCAGAAAAATTTGATTATTGATTTTAAACCTTTATTTTTATTTAATATAAACATTTATATATTTCCCTTTATATACTCTTTTGGCTGTATCCCACAAATTTTAATATGTTCTGTTTTTATTATTATTCAGTTTAAAGTATTTTCCAATTTTCATTGTGATTTCCTCATTGGCATAAAAAATATTTAGAAGTGTGTTGTTTTATTTCCAATATTGAAAACATTTTCACTTTTTTTGTTATTGATTTCTAACTTGATTTTATTGTCATAAATATTCTCTATAATTTCAGTTTTTAAACATTTATTGAGACTAGCTTTATGGCCTAGTATATGGTATAAGACTCCACTTCCAGAAGTCTATAGGTAGAGTTCTACAGATGTCTCATAGACTTTACTGGTTTTAAAAATTATTATTCTTCTTTTTATTCTTTTTTAAAGTATATTTCATTAATTATGCTATCATAGTTTTCCCAATTCCCCCCCCTTTATCCTCCCTCTGCCCTGCCCCCTCAACCCTCCAGCATTTTACCCCTTTAGTTCATGTCCATAGGTGGTATATATAAGTTCTTTGAATTCTCTGTTTCCTATACCATTTTGATCTCTCCCCATCTGTTTTATGCCTACCAATTATGCTTCTTATTCCCTGTACCTTTTCCCCCTATCCCTCCCCTCCCCCTCCCCACTGAAAACCCTCCATGAGATGTTCATTTGTCTGATTCTATTCCTGTTCTATTATTTGCTCAGTTTTTGTTTTCATTGTTTTTCTTTTTTTTAGGTTCATTTGTTGATAGTTGTGAGTTTGTTGTCATTTTACTATTCATAGTTTTTGATCTTCTTCATTTTCTTAGATAAGTCCCTTTAATATTTCATATAATAAGGGCTTGGTGACGATGAACTCCTTCAGCTTGACCTTATCTGGGACGTACTTCTTTTGCCCTTCCATTATAAATGATAGCTTTGCTGGATAGAGTAATCTTGGATGTTGGTCCTTGCCTTTCATGACTTCAAATGCTTGTTTCCAGCCCCTTCTTGCCTGTAAGGTTTCTTTTGAGAAATCAGCTAACAGTCTTATGGGCACTCCTTTGTAGGTAACTCTCTCCTTTCCTCTTGCTGCTTTTAAGATTCTCTCCTTATCTTTAATCTTGGGTAACTTAATGATGATGTGCCTTGGTGTGTTCCTCTTTGGGTCCAACTTCTTTGGGACTCTTTGAGCTTCCTGGACTTCCTGGAAGTCTATTTCCTTTGCCAGATTAGGGAAGTTTTCCTTCATTATTTATTCAAATAAGTTTTCAATTTCTTTCTGTTGTTCTTTTCTTTCTGGCACCCCTATAATTTGGATATTGGAACATTTAAAGTTGCCCCAGAGGTTCCTAAGCCTCTCCTCATTTTTTAGAATTCTTGTTTGTTCATTCTGTTCCAGTTGGATGATTATTTCTTCCCTTTGTTCCAAATCATTGATCTGAGTCCTGATTTCCTTCCTGTCACTGTTGGTTCCCTGAATATTTTGTTTAATTTACTTTCAATATCCCTCATTTATTCTTTCATTTTTTGACCAAGATCAATCAGTTCTGTGAGCATTTTGATTACCAGGACTTTGAACTCTCCATCAGATAGGTTGGCTATCTCCTCATCACTTAGCTCTTTTTCTGGAGTTTTGCTCTATCCTTTCATTTGGGCCCTATTTCTTTGTCTTGATGCACCTGTTAAGTTGTAAGGGGGTGGGGCCTTAGGTATTCACCAGGGCAGGGCAACCCTCCTTGCTGCACTGCATGTGGGGGTGGGGCCAGAGAGGAAACAACGTAGCTCACCTGCTCAGCTCTAGCCCCACTTTCCAACGAACGCTCATGTGAGACTGGGAGTTTCTCCCACTGTGGCACCCCCTGCCTTAGTCCACAGCTCGGAGTCTCAGTTTCCCATTCAGTCAAGCCCACCAGAGCAGTCCGCCGCCTTGCCATGGGTTCTCTCTGTCTGCCTGTCTTACTGGTCTGTTTGGTCTGGTTAACTGTTTCTTTACCTCTTTGTTTGTCAGAGTTCCATGCAGTTTGATTTTTCTGGAACTTCTGGTTGTTTATTGATTTTTAGATTGGTTGTTATCCTCCTTTTGGTTGTGTGAGGAAGTGAAGGATTTCTACCTACACCTCCATCTTGGCAGGAACTTATTCTTTTTATTCTTTGTGGCTCAATTTGAATTATTTTTACTGACTTCTCTTCACTTTTACCAATCCTTTCTTCTACTGTACCCAGTCTAATTTTGAGATCATCCATTGATTTTATTTCAGATAATGTACTTTGTAACCCTAAATTTCCTTTTTTAGAGTTTCCATTTTTCATGCAGAAATTCTTCATTACAAAAATCATTTTGTCTATTTTCTGAACTATTTTTATATTTGTAATGATTTCAAAGTCACTGTGTGCTAATTTGCATATGTGAGTGATCAGTGAATAGGCTTTTATTGGCTGCTTTTCATTGGTTACAGGTCATAGTTTCTTGTTTCTTCATATTTTGTTTTGCATACCAGACATTATATACAAAACATAGTAGAAACTGAAATAGACACTAATATTACTCCAAAAAGGAATTGCCATTTCTTCTGTGAAGACGCTAGGTTGAGGGATAATTTCCTTCAATATAATAAAGAACCAATCTATTACGGAGCTGAATTACTACTTAAGTTTGTTTCAGTTCAGCTCTAATTTTAAGTGTTTGGAGGATGGAATTAGTTTCTCAGTAGGATTTTGAGTCTAAGAACTATTAGACTCATCTCTTTATTTTTAAACTCCCCCTCATTTTCCATGATGCTGCTTACTCAGAAAAAGTCCCATAGGGAAGAATTTAGAGATGGCAGGGAATAGTAAATTTTTGCTCTCCTTCATATTTCAATCTGTCTTGTCAGTAGATATATGGCCATTAAGAGTTTGATTAGGTTCTGCTTGTCACAGAAAAAGTCCCAGACTTTACAGGCTCCTGACTCTCCTCATCTGCCTTGTAGGCAAGACTAACTAACACACCTGGATATAAAAGTGAGTAAAGGTTTCTGCCTACCTAGATAGGGCTAATCTCTCTCTGGAATTTAGTTTATTTTGACTTATTTACATCCAAGCATTTCAATACTGTTGAAGAGAAATATTATTTTGTAGTTCATCCTGTGATTTTTTAGGTTGGGAATGATGATCTTTTGCAAACTTCTACCAGAGAAGGAGTCAGAGAAATGTTTAGGTGTCCTGAAGGACTGACAATTTTTGGCTTCCAGAGATCTTAAGGTCTTTACCTTAACAAGCACACACAATTTTAATTAAGGGCATACCATTTAGTTTGGAAAACTTAAAAATATTTGTCATCTTTATAAGCATGATGTTTTCTATTGCTAACAACTTTTCTACAGTTTTTTATTTTTGTAAAACAGAAGTAAAATTCTATCTGATAGACTAAAATAGTATATATCATTAATATGCCAGGAATATTCTTCTTTTGCAAACCCAGAGATACTCTCTTTGCCCAGTGGATGTATAGTCAGATGTTCCAGGGATGTCTACATATGATCTAAGATGTGAATGGCTTTTGGGTTTTGCAAGGTAGTGCATCTCTATAACTCACAGGACAATTACGACAATCCAAAACGTATTCTGTGTGAAATGTCTGCTTTAAGTAGGGAATAAATGATTGTTCCTTTTAATTAATGCAATATTTCGATGATAGTCATCTTATTTCAATAAAATTTTCACTTTAAAATTTATTTCAAATGAGTGGATTGCTTTTATAGTCACAATGAAATATTTAGGTATTTTAAAATATTGGTTTGACTAAGTCAATATTGTATTTAAGTAGTGAAGGGTGCTGTGTTTGTTAAATAATGAGTGCAGAGGGGCTATCCTCCAAAGAATATAGATGATAGGTAAAGTCTGTCTCCTAGTTGTTTCCTGGATATGGCCACATACTGATTTAAAACTATGTCCAGAACACAAGTGGATTTGGAATTTTAGGTCTTTTAAAAATGGATTAGAGAAATTAAGAAAATTGAAACTCAGGAGGAACTTCTAATGTGTCCCGAATGTCTCATCTCACCAGCGGCAGCAATGCTATAAAAACAAACAAAGTCACTAGCACTTAGAGAATATCTTCTGGCCACAAGACACAGTGTATACATCCTCTCATGGGGCCTCAGTGGAGCTGATGAGGTTGAGTCCCACTCAGCCTCAACAAGCATTTTCCATGTTGTAGACTAAAATAAGCCACAAGCTTTTAGAAGGATCAATACTTATCCGGAGACTTCCAAGCAAGTTATTAGCAGAAATAGAATTTGAAACCTAATTTCAAAGCCCAACACCTCAGTCTTAGTTTATGTAAGCAGAAAGAAATCCAAAATACTGGATTTGAAGTGCAATCATTGTTCTCTGAATTATAAAGTTCATGGCTTCAAATATATAAATTAGAGGAGATAACATTCTTTCGATGAATTAATTTCTTGTCAGATTAGAACTGAGAGTGTTTTATGCCATGTAGGCACCTAGTAAATTCTACTTTGAGCAAATAACTGGATTATCATTATTATTGTTTGCACATTAGGCATTTATGCATAAAACAATTTCTAGATTTTCAGATATCAGATTACATTATTAAGGTGTTTCAAAGCCCAATCCAGAATTGGAGCACCTTTTCCAAACCTTTCTTTGCTTCTGCAGAAAGAATTTGTAAATTCCATTATAACCTGTGAGTGTGTATTGTGGCAGATACTCAACAACCATTGTTGAGTGACCCATTCTGACCAGTGCACTCCCCAGTTGATAAACAACTTGACAATAGGGAATAGGTTTCGCCACTCTGTCTCTAGAACTAAAACTATGCTGAAGGTTTTTAATAGGATTCCATTTAAAATTATATTTGTCAATAAGCATTCACTGAATCCTTAAATTTAAGGAAATGAAGATCATGATGTTGTAAAATCAAAGGCTGAGTTTTAAAATATGAAGAATGTGAATAGCTGAAATTCATTGAATACACATTTTGTGACAAGCTTTGGGCTCAGTTCTGTGCACACCCATTTTGTGAAATCAACCACCCTTGAAAGTAGAGGTCCACACATTTGGTGGACAAAGAAAACCAGGCTTGCTCAGGACCAGCTGAGTAGTT
Source organism: Glossophaga mutica (assembly GCA_039655065.1). Classification (NCBI taxonomy): domain Eukaryota; kingdom Metazoa; phylum Chordata; class Mammalia; order Chiroptera; family Phyllostomidae; genus Glossophaga; species Glossophaga mutica. The sequence goes on along the minus strand of CM077309.1, from coordinate 106,670,256 downwards.
ACTGGCATATCTGAGACTTGAACTTGTGCCAATCTGATTACAAAACTCATGCTTTTAACTTATAATGCTTAATTGTTTGGTTCTCAATTCTGCTTTGTCTCTCACTGACTATCTGTCTTGGAGAATATCATTTAAACTCTGTGGCTATCAGTTATATCTGTCATGATTGTAGTGAGGATCAAAATTAAAAAGTCTCTCTGTAGCAGGGTATTTTAGCTAGGTCATTTAGGTGGGTTTGTGGAGGTGAGGAACACTCTCCCTTAAAGGTTCCCCATTTTCTATGCAAGTTATTTCCCTTTTATATTAGGTTAAGGAAACTTAATTTGTTCTTGGAAGTCCAGCGCATTTAAAAAAGACTGTCAAGGAGCTTGAGAGCTCTGTGACAGACTTTAAGCTTTGATAACTAGGATTCAAGTATACACAGATCTGTTGTATAAACTGGAAAAGTGCCCTGGAAGGAAATATAACCCCCTAAGAGAAAACCATCAGAATGAAGGAGTGATGTAGTTCGGTGGCATGTCTGCACATGTGAGAAGTGAGATTTAGGAACATGTCTGTGCTCAGTCATGACACCAATATCCCTGTTGCTCTCTTACCTTACCCTGTCCCCGGAAAGCATGTGTGGCTGGGGAGAAACATGCCCGTGTGATATAGAAAAAGACAATGTCATTCATGGTCCAAATAGCTCTATTGAGAAAACTCTCCCTGAAACAGCTCACAAAGTGGACATCTGTTCTTGGGTCAGTGAGGAGACGAGCACCAGGGTGTGGAGTCTGGAACCTCCTGCAGTGAAAGGGGCGTTGACACACTTGTGGTGTAGAGCAGTGTGGTCTATTGAGAAGAGGGGTCTGGAAACCACAGGCAGGGACTCTATTAACATGTGAGACAATGTTCCTTTTCTCTGCATGCTACTGAGGAACTCTGCTAGAGAAAGAGTCCTCTCCTAGAACCAGTAACTACTTATGGTCCAGGGACAATTGCACCTCTGGACGATTCTCAGATGGATTACAAGTGAAAAATTTCAAGAAAAATGTAACTTTTGAGTAATCTTAAAATGCTAAAACTTACTATGATAACTATGGTTTGTTTTTATTAAGTAGTAGAAAGTCCTTAGGTCATATCAGTTTTATATATGAAAACATTTTGCAAGCAATAATGTACTATGAAAAGGATAAACCCACAACACATTATTTCAATAGATCACTTTTCCCTATTTGTCAGGCACTAGGCTAGACATAGAAGCATAGTCCAATATCAGAGAGATATGTATATAGATGTCCGCAAGTATTGAGACAGGTGCTGAATTAGTAATATGGACTCAGGCCAATGGTGCAGGGGGTTGGGGAGAAGAAAGGAAAATCTCTAGAATAGGAGGAAAAGCTTCTTGAAGGAGACAGCTTCCAGATAAACAGGAGTAAGATAGGTTACCCACGCTGAGAAGAGCATTTTGGAGAGAAGGAATAACACGAGCCAAATAAAGACAGGTCAAAGAGTATGGCATCATCAGGAGTACGCAAGGGGCTTTCTGGATGCAGTGCCTCACGAGGTACCTGATACCTAAGGACTCACTTGGACATAAAGATAGAAAGAAAAGTAGCCGCCAGAATGAAGAGGGTTTTACGTGGATGTCCTACAAACACTTCTGAAATAATCTTGTATCTGATGAGATGCCCCTGGAGGACTCTAAGCTGGGGATTTCCGTTGTCAGGTTGCTCAGAGGGGAGTGTGGAGAGCCTTGTGCCCAGCAACACAGCAGCAGGCCAGAATGATGTGTCCTCCAAGCCCACAGGAGGATAAGAGAGAGCACCTGTGCCCCAGGAAGAGCTTTGAAATTGTGGAGTCAAGATACTCCTCTTAGGGATGCCTAGAGATATTTTCTTATAAACCAGCGGCAACTAACAAATTCATTCACGAATCAGCACAACATAAAACATTTTGAAAAAAAAAAAAAGATGCACAAGAAATGCATGAAACCAAGGGATCCAAAGATAATCTGAGTAGAGAAGCATAGTTTTTTCAGGGATGGAAAGACATAATATTTAAATATTTCAATACCACAACCAGCCCAAATAAAAATCCTACTGGATTTCTTATAGAAACATGACAAAGAAACTTAAAAATTTAGTGATATAATGAACAAAATTATGTAGGAAAACTTTGAAACATGAGATTCCAAAAGTTGCAATAAAGGTATAATAAAAAAAAAACCTTATTGAAGTCAGTAAAAATATAACAATAAATAAGTGGAACAGTATAGAGAATATAGCACTTGGAATATGATAGTCACTGTGGAATGGATAAATTCTACAACAAAGAATGGCAACTTATAAAAACAATGAAGCCAGATATGTGCCACATACATTAATCAAATACAGTTCAATTTGAGAAAAGACATAACTAATATATTTATGCAATTATGTGTATAGGTGTGTGCATATATAAAGAATTAGAAGAATATATATATAGTTTTTAGTTTCTTACCTTAAGCTAGAAAGTTTCCTCTCAACAGGGGGCAGAGTCCTAGAAGGAGAAAATTAGTATAGTGTCTATATAAAAATTAAAAATTTAAATTCCATACAACCATCAACATAATAAATGAAGTTAAAGATATGTTACTAAAAAGAGTGGAAGAAAATTGATACACTGGAAGGAAGATTTTTATAGCAATTAAAATAATCAAAGGATATGTATCTGTTCCATATTTACAAAAAATGACTATGAAAAAGAACATTCCAAAAGAAAAATGGGCAAAGAATATAAACTAGCTTTTCATAGAACAGGAAATATAAGTGCCAATTAACACTTGAAGTTAGCACTTTAGTAATCAGAATAATGCAAATGTAACTAACGAGATACCGTTTTTCACTTATTAGGCTATCAAAAAGTACAAAAATATCAAGCACTGTGAAGGTATGGGGTAACTATTACTCTCATTTATTGATGATAGGAGTTAAAATTACATAGCACTTTAGAGGGCAAATGGCAATAGCAAATAAAATTTTTAAAAATGCATATAATGTGTACCAGCATTTTCACCTTCAGATATTTACCTGAGAAAGACAATTTCATATGTGCACAGGGAGGTATGTATATAAAAGTATATTGTAGGGTTCTTTGCAACTTACATGTCCACAGATAGAATAGTGGCTAAATAAGTTTTGAGATATTTACACAGTGAAATAGAAGGCAGAAGCTACAAAACACTGAACTGAAAAAATCTTCATACCACATTGGTGAGAAAAAGAAGAAAGTATTGGAGTGACAGTTACGGAACACTGCCCCGGTCTAAATGTTTGTGTCCTCTCAAGATTCATATATTGAAACCTATCCCCTAAGGTGATGGTATTTGGAAGGAAGGCCTTTGGGGATTGATTAGCTCATGAGGGCTCCAGAGAGATCCCTCACCCCTTTCTGCCTTATGAAGATACAACCAGAAGTCTGCAACCCAGAAGAGAGCCCTCCCTACAACCTGACCACATTGGCATCCTGATCTCAGACTTTCAACCTCTAGGAACTGAGAGTAATAAAATTTCTGTTGTTGCATTAGAGTCCACTGATCAGTGGTATTTTGTTAGGAGAGGTTAGCAGCCTGAAAGATATAACACAGTTATATAAAACATGAATAAAAAAAGTATATTTCAAAATATATATTCAAAAATGCAAGAGAAAAGGGTCTCAAGAAACAATAAAAAAGTGCTTTTCTCTGAGGCAGAGGATATGAATTTGTGTGGTTCTTTAAGAAACACTTTGCTTTGTATTATTGAATGAATATAAAACACTGATTTATGGTAAGGAAATGGGGGGCATTTCTACCTGATAGTTGCAATTTTTTCCTATGAAACAACATGAAATATAGTCTGTTGACTACAAATAAATATTATTAGTATGGTGATAAAAGCTTAGAATGGCCTCTTTGGGACCCAAAGCTCCATCTGAGGTTAAAAGTCTTAAGTTCGTGAGGCAACAAATCTAAGGTTTTATAATAGTACCCAGCAGCCAGCAGCAAGAAGTGGTAAACTGGGAAAAATGATAGATGGCTTAATAGAAAATGTAGTAATTGTTAGAGAAGATGGAGGTGAGAATGTTGAGGATGCAAATAAGAGAACTGGGAAGGATTTAAATTATAGGGGGAAAGGTGAAGGGATTGAGAAGTAAAGATTGGTAGTTACAAAATAGTCGCAGGGATGTAAAGTACAGCATAGGAAAGAAATATAGTCAATAATATTGTAGGAAGTGTGTATGGTGCCAGGTGGATTCTGGAAATATTGGGGAGAACACTTTGTAAAGCATATGATTGTGTAACCATTATGTTGTACACCTGAAACTAATACAAAATCATATTGAATGTAAAATTTATTGAAAAAAATAAAAATATATATTGAAAAGTGAATTACAGGATGAAGATGATAGATTGGAAAGAAAAGAATCAAATAACTGGAGGTCTTTTGAGGTCCTCTTTTCTAAATTGCCTGCTCTTATACTTGGCCCATTTTCTCCTGGTGGTTTGATCTTTTCTTGTTGAATTCAGGGGTATCAATCCTTTGTTATATGCCTTGTGAATATTCCTGTATTGTGAATTAAAGAGTGAGAAGGTAAAAGGGATGGGAGTTACAGTGACACAACCTGCAATTCTGGCTTAATTCCCAGTTCCAGGGAATGGGTTGCTAAAGTGGAATGAGGATGATGCTCATTGACTCCTAGAAGAACAATGGGCTCTTGTGACCAGGGAGTTGGATGACTTGTACCTATGAACTCAGAGGTTATTTATGATAACCCTTGGACCTTCCTGGAACAGAAGATTGAAATACAAATGCCAATGTCTTTCATTTATTAGGGGTAGAGGTAGGGTAGATGTGGAGAGAATCTGGCAGGTTCTTTAACCAGATGAAATGCACTTCAGAGGAGGAGGTGCTTGCATAGAGGTGGAAGCATCTTGGTCTGAAAAGGAACATGGAAGCCCATGAGGAGGTATAAACAGCTGGCTTTGTAGCCCCCAAGGTTGAGATCTAATGGAAAAAGAAACTACTTCCAGTTGAAAGGTCTGCTGTGGAAGTGGTGTCTGTTAAGACTCTTTTTTAGCATCTTTATGTAGTCATAACTGTACTGGTTAGAAGGGTAAGTGGTGACAAGTGTCCTTCAAATGTCACTAGAAAATGAAGAATTTTGTAAGAACCTGTAGAAACTCTATCTCACATTCTTTACCTTTTATATCTTATCAACATGCAATTTTGTGTTATTGAACCAAAATCATATGTTTTCTGTTAATGCAAATGCTGCCTCTTTTTTTTTGGTTGTAGGTAGGATGAGATTTAATCAGGAGAAGGAGAAAATCAGAACTTTTCAGTATACTGCATAATGATAAATTTTAAACTGGAGAACAGATTGAAAGGGTGTTATTTAAACTTTTACCTTACAAAATTTTAAGTCTATCCAGCTAAGTGTTTCATTAAGCATGTTTCCTGTTGAGATTCTTCCATGGCTCCATATTGAACCCTGGCCCTTCCTCCAGCTTCTAAACACCTGTAGGTTGCTCAGCAGTGCTAGGTACAAACATTTGGGCATTTGGCAAGAACAGTGTGTTATCCTGCTTTACGAGATGATTAAACAGAAGGTGCCTGATTTTATTCTAGCATCTTGCTCAGTCCGGTTGACACTAACAAGCTTCCTTTGGAAGTTAAATTACGTCAAATATGAAAATAAACCAAATTTCTTTACATTTATATTTTAATTTATTCATAACATCACTGATGATTTCATAAAAATAAACCTTTTCCTGTATTGGTATGATTTCAGCATAGGCTAATAATGAATATGACTATTAAGATTGGAGGCCAAAACATTTTCTAGGAGCAAATAATACTAATATTATAAAAAACAGTCAACAGGAAAAGAGAATTTTTTAAAAAGAGATTCATATATTTACAGGTAATATTTTAGTTAATCTCTGATTCAATCTTGGGTACTAACCTTGGGATTTTCTTCAGGTCAACAGTTTAGAATTTTTGTATTGATGTTCAATTACAGTGGTCGCCCATTTTCCCCCATTAGTATCCCCTGCCCTGCCCACCCCCTCCCACATTCAATCCTCCCCATTGTTTTTTTTTTTTTAATGGTATCATCATCCTTCCATTGTCTAGGCTTAAAATATTATAGATATATTTGTCTCCTTCCTTCTGCTTGCTATTCTCATTTAAGCTAACAAATCCTGTGCATTTTATAAGCATCATTTCTTTCTTATTTTTCTTTTCCTCAGTATTTCCATTTGCATGACCTGAATTTGTATCTTCATTTTCTCTGGTTAAAACTATAAGAATAGCTCCTTAATGATATCATTGCTTTTATTTTTATCTTTTACGATTTATTTTAAACATATTTTTCAAAATATAGATTCAGGTTGAAACTCTCTAATATGTACTCATTCTAAAAATATTCACTGAGCTCCACAATGTGACAGGCACTTTTCCAGGTTCTTGGATTATAGTCATAAGTTTTCAGCAAGGTCTTCGCTTCCATAGAGTTTACATTCTAATAGGGAAAGGGAGACCATATCTTTAAAAAAATAGTCGAATTAATGGAGAGCTAATTCTGAAAATTAACAAGTACCATGAAGTGAATGAAACAGGGATGTGAAAATTGACAAGGTGGGACAAGAGGGAAGTGTACTGTGAAACTAAGAACGCTAAAGCGAAAGGGTCCTCAATGGCAAAGACCCTTTCCCAAGCCTTGGCGAGCACTACAATGGGTTCACATGGCCATATTTACCAAAGTAAGATATTTTACCCAAGTTGGTTAATGCTACTCTCTCATTCCACTCTGATTCAAAAGAGGACCCCTAAAACTATTCATGTTTTGGAGTCAACCCTAGGCAGCAGACTAATTAGTCATGTTGATCATAAAAAGCCTTACTGAGCAAAAACACAAGGACAAGAGAGAGTAACAATTTTTTTTTTTAAAATATTTATTTATTTATTTATTTTTAGAGGGGAAGGGTAGGAGAGAGGGAGAAGGAGAGAAATATCAATGTATGGTTGCCTCTTATGTGTCCCATGCTGGGAACTGGCCTGCAACCCAGGCATGTGCCCTGACTGGGAATCGAACCGAGATCCTTTGGTTCACAGGCCCGCGCTCAATCCACTGAGCTACACCAGCCAGGGCGAGAGAGTAACAATTTGAAGAAATTTTCCAGACACGGAAAATAAGGAGGCAAATGCACTGGGCAGAACTGAGCTTGAACCAGCAGTGTGTGTGAAGCTCAGTCAGTGAGGTGGTGAACAGTGAGAAATGAGATAGGGAGGTGGCCAATCACCCAGCCCTGTAGGCTTTGCAGACATTAGAAGGAAGTGGGATTTTATTTCAACTGAATGTGAAGCTGATGAAAAGTTTTAATGGTGTTACACAATATAATTTAACGTTAAAGAAGCTTATTCTGGCTTTTATGTGGGAGGAGATTAGCAAGGGGAAGAATGGGAGCAGGGAGATCAGTTAGCTTGCCAAGGCATGAGATTAGAGCTACTTGGACTAGGTCAATAGCATTGAAGACAGAAGATAGTCAGGATACATTTTCAAGGAAAAGTAAGCAGGAATTTTCAATGTATTTGAAATGGAGATGAGTGAAAGAAAGGATTCAAAGAGAATTCCTAGGTTTCTTTGACCTAACAAGTAGGTAAACAATGGTACAATTAGTAAGAAGGAGATTTTGGGAGTAGGTGGAATCAAAATCTCTTTTTCATGATGCTGAGGTTGTGATTACTATTAGCTATTTGAGTAAGCATCAAGGAGACAGTTAGATATCGAATTTGGAGGTCAATGGAGAGGCCAAACAAAAATATAGTTTGGAATCATTGGCATAAATGTGTTATTTAATACCACAAGATTGGATAACATCACCCAGACAGAGTCTATTTAGAATTGAATCCTTAAATCTCTCCAAAATCTGCATTATCTCCCAAAATGCATACTGTAATCTTTAGAACAAAACTTTCTTACTCTAAGTATTCTTGCATTTAAACAAAAACACCCTTCTCTTTGGTCCCTTTCCTTCTGCAAACACCCAAATTCTATATATTCTTCAAGCTCTACATCAAGATTAAAAATTCCATCCTATATTAGTTTAGCTTCAGCTTCCATCCCAAAGCAAGCACTACTTCTTATGAATGTACCTAGGACTTTATATGTACCCAAATGTTCTATTTGTCCTTTTAATGACTTATAGTACTGTCGTTTATTTCCTGATATTCTTTGCTTCTGGAGTACAGAGTCTATACCTTTTCATGGCTTAAAAGATCTGGTATGCCTTGCAATTAATAAGCAATCAGGGAAAATATCACCTGAACACTATTAGTCAATGAAATTAGTGAAAGTTCTTATTTAGCCTTAGATTTGTAGGTATTTGTAATTTTATAACTAGAGCTAATACGGAATTTTATCTATGCACTTAGTATTCCTTTATGGCAATTATTTATTAAATACTCAGTTTATGTCAGGAAGAGATTTCTAGTCTTAAAAATTTTATCTGCAGCCGGATATACTATATCATACAGTAAGATAAACTATTCTTCCTTTTCTTAGTTCTAATATTTATAAATAGCTATGCATACGCTAAGTTATTGAAGTTTTTAAGAATCATGCATAGTGAGGTTTAATTTATGGGTACAATCTGAGGAGCTTTGCTCTGCTTTCTGGTACTATAGATTAGTTTTCTTTGAATAATGTCATATTAGTGGGACCTTGTAGTGTGCACTCTTTAGTTTCTTGTTTCTTTTGCTCTGCGTAATATATTTAAGATTCATCCATGTTCTGTATAGTAGTCATTTTTTCCTTTAGAGAGTATGGCTGTATCACATGTCTGTATATTTGTTACATATTTAGATTGTTTCTAAGTTTCAGCTTGTATTAATTTTTCATTACTGTGTGGCACACTGCCCCAAACTTAGCAGCTTAAAACAATAGACATTTGAAGATGTTGGAGTAGGTAAATGTACTCACATCCTCCCACAACAAGATCAAAGTTACAACTAAACTGCAAAGCAACCATCATTCAGAAACACCGTAAACCTAGCTAAATGGAAGTCCTATGACTGGTGATTTAAAGAAAAAAAATACACATCAAGATGGGTAGGAGGGGTGGAAATGCAGAACGGGCTGATCCCATACCCACTTGTGATGGATAAAAATCAGAAGGAATATCTCAGCTGCAGAGGTACTCCCCTGAGGAGTGAAGGGTTCCAGCCCTGTAACAGGCCTTTCAGCCCAAGATTCCAGTGTCAAGAAAAGAAGTCCCCATAATTTCTGACTGTGAAAGTCAGTGGAGATTGTGGATGAATAAGATAGAGGGTGTCTGAAGTCCCAGGCAGTTCCTCTTCAATGGCTCCAGCACAAACTTACTCTGACTCATTTCTTCTGGGCTCCAGTGCTGAGAGAGCAGCTCAAAAGGCACCTAGGACATGGGGAAGAACTGAATTTGTTGGCATTGGGGTGAGACCTGGGGGACAGCTTTCTGCCAGACAAAAGTGCTGGCAGAGGCTCTTGTTCCTTTTCTGAGCCCTCTCCACAGAGCTGGCAGGCAGATGCCATATCCAAGTCTCTGTCAATCTAGTTCACACTGTTCACCCTGCACTGGTGATTCTCTGAGACCCTGCCCCACCCAACTTTCAGGCCCACCCAAGCTATTTCTAGTGGCTTTTCCCTACTAACTACCTGTTTTGACTCACACTTCAGACTTTCCTAAAATCTTTCATGCAAGCAGCATCTGACCTCAGCGTGCCCTGTACTTCTCACTAAGTACCCTGGCATTAGCAGCAGCTGGCCTTGGTCGACACCTTGGCTTCACCTTGGCACCTGAAAGCCCAGCACAAGTAGTAGTCATCCGCAGATCCTTCTGTAGTTCACATCAGGTGGCCCTGGGCAGAGCACAGGCAGTGGCTGACTTTGGCCTTCACCTCCTGGGACATCCCAGAGCCAAAACACACAGCAGACAGTTTCAGACTCATTGAAGCACCACCCAGTCACCTTCACAAACAACACACTTAAGGGGCTGACTCAGCTGGAACCAAGCCCTGCTAAAGTAAGTACTGCTCTGTGGTATGGTGCCCTGCACAGATTATCCTCCATGGTAGTTGGTGGTTGGTGGTTGCAGCTAGACCTTGCAGCCAATCAGGCTGGGGTAAATCTCTCCCACTGATGTACCAACAGCAATCAAGGCTCAACTACAACAGGAGGGTGTACACAACCCAAATGGTGGGGGATGGGAAATCTGGAGTGCCCAGCTTGGGTGATCAGGAAAGCTGTGCCACTGGACCATACAGAACATATACTACACTACGCTACTCTACAAAGTGTGGGAGATGTAGCGGCTCTACCTAATTCATAGAAACAAACACAGGGAGGCTGCCAAAATGAGGAGGCACAGCAACATGTTCCAAATGAAAAAAACAGAACAAAATTCCTGAACAAGAATATAAAAAATGGAGACAAGTAATCTACTAGATGAAAAGTTCAAAACACTGATTATAAAGATGCTCAATGAATTTAGTGAGAACTTCAACAGTATAACAGAGAACATGAAAACCATAACAAAGAATCAGTCAGAAATGAAGGATACACTAATCAAAATGAAGAATAATTTATAGGGAATCAGTAGTAGAGAAGATGAAGCTGAGAATCAAATCAGTGATTTGAAATATAAAGAAGCAAAAAACACCCAATCAGAACTGCAAAAAAGAAAAAAGAATTCAAAGAAATGAAAATAATACATAGAACCTCTGGCACAACTTCAGGAGTACCAACATTCACATAATGGAGGTGCCAGAAGGAGAAGAGAGAGAGAGCAAAAAATTGAAAATCTGTTTGTGAAAATAATGGCAGAAAACTTCCCTAACTTGGTGAAGGAAATAGACATACAAGTCCAGAAATTCAGAGAGTCCCAAACTAGATGAATCCAAAGAGGCCCACAGCAAGATACATTATAGTTAAAATGCAAAAGGTTAAAGAAAAAGAAAGAATTTTAAAAACAGCAGGAGGAAATCAGTTAGTTACCTTCAAGAGAGCTCCCATAAGACTGTCTGCTGATTTCTCAATAGAAATTTTGCAGGCTAGAGGGACTGTCAAGAAATATTCAAAGTGATGAAAAGTAAGGACCTAAAACCAAGATTACACTACTCAGCAAAGTGATCATTTAGAATCAAAGGACAGATTAAGAGCTTCCTAGACAAGAAAAAGCTAATGAAGTTCATCACCACCAAATCACTATTACATAAAATGTTAAAGGGTCTTCTTTTTTTTTTTTTTTTTTTTTTTTTTTTTTTTTTTTTTTTATTGGCAATGTTTTCTTCATTTTTTTTCCCTTTTTTAGATTTTATTTATTTATCCTTTAGAGGGGAAGGGAAGGAGAGAGGGAGAGAAACATCAATGTGCGGTTGCCTCTTGTATGTCCCCTGACGGGAACTGGCCTGGCAACCCAGGCATGTGCCCTGACTGGGAATCGAACCGCGATCTTTCGGTTCGCAGGCCCGCGCTCAATCCTCTGAGCTACACCAGCCAGGGCTAAAGGGTCTTCTTTAAGAAGAAGAAAACAGATAAAAAATCTGAACAATAAAATGGCAATAAGTACATGTTTATCAATGATTGAATCTAAAACACAAAATAGACAAGCAGAAAAAAAGAGGATAGAAACTATTTTAAATGGAAACTTAGGGAGCATGGGCCTCAATGTCATGATTCTTGAAATTATGTCAGCAAGTTCTTTTCACTATAATTGCTGTGTTGAGGGTAACTGTTCTTTGTGATTTTCAACAATGGGAATGCAGCTAAAGTTGGTGTCCGTTTTCCATACTAAGAAAGAACAAAAAAGCAAATCTGATAATTGCAAACTTTCCCCCTTCCTCAAAAAAATAAACACTTGTTGTCTCACACAATCTTTGGGTTAGGAGATTGGGTCTTCTGCAAGGCTGTTTAACGTGTCAGCCAGGACTGGGTTCTCATCTGCAGGCTAGACTGGGAAAGGAGTCTTTCCTAAATTCAGTCAGGCTTTCAGCAGAATTCGCTTCCTAGAGGCTATAGAAGACATGGTGGCTTGCTTCTTAGAAGCCAATAATGGGGAACTACACTTTGTGTAGAGAGTCTGTATAGAAAAGAAGTCTTTTTTTTCCTGCAAAAACCTTTATTGTTTCCATTTGGTCCAATACAGGGGTGAAAGCTCCAGGTTGGTTAAAAGGCTGCCTCGTGATGGCAGGGTGGGGCTCCGGTGGAAGTGAGATACCAGGGGCATGCAGAGGGGCCCTCGAAGGCCTCTGGGCTCCACAGGCTTCTAGTCATGCTTGAGGGTGAGGTTTCTGAAGAAATACTTACCTTGCCCATCCTGGGGCCCAGCCAGCCTGAGGAGGTTAGTTAGGTGGTCACTCATCTTGACGAATTTCACCTCCTCATTCAGAAAGTGGTTCACCAGGAGGTCATAGAGATGACATTCTGTGTGGGTAGGACCCAGAGTACTCAGATCTAAAAGGTCCTGGTTCAACTTTTTCTCCACGACCACAGCAACTTCCATGGTGTCCTGAGTTTTACTTCACTCATTTTAGGAAGGCTTCAGCATGTCATGGAAGAAAATGCAGCCACTGTGCTAGTTTTGCCTTTGTTCAGAGATGCCTGGCACCCTTGAGCCTCTCCTCAGCCAACTTGCAAAAATAGGAACCCACAGAGAGGTAGGTATAGGAGGATACGGTTGCAGATTGACCAGGCAGTTGATAGGGCCTCCACCAAGGTGGAATAATTCTGATGAATTTGTAAGCTCGAAGTTGTTTGGCAATAAGGAATTAAAGGCAAACAACAGTATTGGCTGGTCTTGGATGCTGAGGATTACTGAGGTGAAAAAGACATTGGAGGGTGGTTGGAGGCTGGAAGAAGCGGCATCCTGGGTCTGTTTCATCCAAACAATGTTGAAGCAAGAAATGGACCTGGGGGACTGCTGAGGTCACTGTTCAAAAAGTAGTCTTATATAACAAAACGGAATCACAAGAGTGATATAGCATCACTTTGCCATGTTCCTGTGGTTAGAAGCAAGTTTCAGGTCCCACCTATACTCAAGAAAAAGGAATTACTCCAGGGTAGTGATTTTTAACTCTGGTGTGCCACAAGAATTTTTAAAACATGAAATACATGACTAGTCAGGGGCACTGACTTCTTTTCCAGTAGATTGTCAAACAAAAAGATGACAACAGCCAACACAATGATACCCATCCAGTATGAATGAATCAAAATTGTAACAATTTTTTGACAAATATATTTGTCATGGCAAATATATAATATATATTTTGGTGCGCCACGGAATTTTAATAATTAGTTTATGTGTGCCATGAGATGAAAAAGGTTGAAAAATCTTTGCTCCATGGCATGGACACCAGAAAATGGGGATCACAAGGACCACCATAATCCTCCTCTTGAGTGTGGTAAATAAATTTGCTATGAATGTATGTATACAAGATTTTGGGTGGACACACAAAGTCTGTCTGGAAAAAGTCCAGCTATTGTTAACATAATGAAAATGGTTTGTGTAACATTGATGTAACCTGTCAGCCAAAGAGAGTGGACAGGAATGTGTATGTGTGAACAATGATGACTTCACTGTACTAGTCAATAGGGGTGGTAGATGCTGTCAAGCATGTGTACTGAGTGACTGTCACATTGGAAATAACTGACAAAGTTGAGCAACGAACCTGCATCAGATTTTGCATTAAGCTTGAACGATCCTCTGTGGAAACTATTTGGATGATTCAGAAGGCCACAGCTATGGGCAACTGGTGATTGGCAGCTACATTGCCACAATTCACTTGCTCATGCATCATGTCCTGTGCAGAGTTTTTTTGCGAAACATCAGATCACCCAGGTGATTCAGCATGCTCACAGCCCAGATTTGGTGCCCTGCAATTTCTGGCTTTTCCAAAAACTAAAATCACCTTTGCAAGGGAAAAGAGATTTCAGACAGTCAATGAAGTTCAGGAAAATACAATGGGGCAGATGATGGTGACTGGGAGAACTGTGTGAGGTCCCAAGGTGCCTACTTTGAAGGTGACTGATGTGTCATTGTCCTATGTACAATGTGTCTTGTATCTTCTTCAATGAATGTCTCTGTTTTTCATATTACATGGCTGGATACCTTCTGGACAGACCTCATATGTTTTTTGTTTCTTTTGGGTAAACACCTAAGAGTGGAAATGCTGGGATATGTGGTTAGAATATATTTAACTTTTTAATAAACTGCCAAACTATTTTTGAGAGTAGTTTTGTCTTTTAAAATTTCTATCCAAAGACACAAAATTTCCAATTGTTCCACATTTTTACCAATAACTTATAATGTTGGTCCTTTTATTGTTAGCAATTCTGCGGGTATTTAGTGGTATCTATCTTTTTTTATTTTTTTAAAATATATTTTATTGATTATGCTATTACAGTTGTCCCACTTCTCCCCCATCATTCCCCTCCACCCTGCACACCCTCTCCCACCCATATTCCCCCCCTTTAGTTCATGTCCATGTGTCATAAGTTCTTTAGCTTCTACATTTCCCACACTATTCTTGCCCTCCCCCTGTCTATTTTCTACCCACTGTCTATGCTACTTATTCTCTGTACCTTTTCCCCCTCTCTCCTCCTCCCACTCCCCCGTTGCTAACCCTCCATGTGATCTCCATTTCTGTGGTTCTGTTCCTGTTCTAGCTGTTTGCTTAGTTTGCTTTTGTTTTAGGTGTGGTTCTTAATAGCTGTGAGTTTGCTGTCTTTTCACTGTCAAATTTTTTATCTTCTTTTTCTTAGATAAGTCCCTTTAACATTTCATATAATAAGAGCTTGGTGATAATGAACTCCTTGAACTTGACCTTATCTGAGAAGCACTTTAGCTGCCCTTCCATTCTAAATGACAGCTTTGCTGGATAGAGTAATTTTGGATGTAGGTCCCTGCTTTTCAAGATTTCAAATATGTCTTTCCAGCCCCTTGTTGCCTGGAAGGTCTCTTTTGAGAAATCAGCTGACAGGCTGATGGGAACTCCTCTGTAGGTGACTGTCCCCTTATCCCTTAATGCTTCTAGAATTCTCTCCTTCATTTGAATCTTGGCTAATGGAATTACGATGTGCCTTGGTGTGTTCCTCCTTGGGTCCAACTTCTTTGGGACTCTCTGAGCTTCCTGGACGTCCTGGTAGTCTATTTCCTTTGCCATATTGGGGAAGTTCTCCTCTATTATTTGTTCAAATAAGTTTTCCACTTGTTGCTCTTCCTCTTTCCCTTCTGGGACCCCTATAATTTGGATGTTGGGACGTTTAACGATGTCCCTGAGGTTCCTAAGCCTCTCCTCATTTTTTTGAATTCTTATTTCTTCCTCGTTTTCTGTTTGGTTGTTTCTTTCTTCCTTCTGGTCTACTCCATTGATTTGAGTCCTAGTTTTCCTACCATCTTTATTGGTTCCTCATGCATCTTCCTTCATTTCATGTATTGTAGCCTGCATTTTTTCATCTAATTTGTGAGCAAAATTAACCAATTCTGTGAGCATCTTGATGACCAGTGCTTTGAACTGTGCATCTGATAGGTTGGCTATCTCTTCATGGCTTAGAGGAATTGGCTCTGAGGATTTCATTTGTTCTCCAGTTTGAGCCATTTTTTGGTGTTTTTTTTTGTTTTGTTTTGTTTTGGTTTTAGTCTGGTCGTGGCTATTATGTAGTGAGGGGTGGAGCCTCAGGTGCTCCCCAGTGCAGGGCAGCCCAGTCGCTGGGTTGTGACGCTGCCTGTGGGGGTGGGGTCTGAGAGGGAAGAATGGCATCTGCTCTGCTCTCTCCCGGATTCAGTCCTTTCTGCCACTTCCCCTCTGCCTGGACCGTCTGCGCCTGTGAATGTGAGACCACCTGGTCAGCCAGCCGCCTTGTGCGGCCTCACTGGGTCTGCACAGTTGCCCCCCTGTGCCCGGGGTTCGCCAACCGCCGCCTGTGCACCTGGGAACTGCCAGCTGCTGCTGCTTGCATTCCCGGGTCCGCACCTCCACTTTTTCCTGCCATGACTCCGCCCCCCTTACCAGTCTGGATGAATGGTTGTTGGACTTCTGTGCAGTTCCATTTTCTATAAGTTCTGATTGTTTTCTTATTTCTAAATATTTGTTGTCCTTAATTTTGGTTGTGAGAGGAGGCACAGTGTGTCCGCCTACGCCTCCATCTTGGCCGGGGAACCTCTCTCTCTTTTTTGTATTTTCTCAGTAATTAATGATGTTGACTATTTTCTAGTGTGATTATTGGCCATTCAGATATTCATTTTCTGAGTGTCTATTCAAATTTTTGAGCCTTCTTTTTATTAGGTTGTTTGCATTTACACATACTTGCTGCAAGCCATATGTCAGAAAAATATACTGTGAACATTTTCTCCCAGTCTGTTGATTTCAAAGAGCAGAAGGTTTTAGTTTTGAAATATATTTTATCATTTTTTTCTTTTATATTCTCAGCTTTTTTTTAAAGAGAGGGAAGATTTTAATAGCAATATTAACAAACTTGATTGAAAATATCTACATAAAACTTCATTCCCCAAGCACAGCATCCACAGTTGTTCCAAATGCTTATGGCATATTTATAAAAATTAATTGTACATTTAGGCAAAACGTTGATAACTCCTGAAAGTGGAAGATTTATAACTAAGCTGTTGTTCTCTAACCATAATACAATAATGTTAGGACTTAACTATTATTTTTCACTAAACAGAAAAAAATTTAAAAGCATCATTCTAAACTCTTGTACTATAGAAGAACTAAAAATTGAAATTAGAGACTTTTTTTCATTAAGGACAGTGAAAGACATGTACAAAATTTATGGGCTGTGACTAAATCTATATTTATAGGAAAGTGTATAACCTTAAGTGATATTTTAGTAGAATAAGTTCAATTAGGAAATAATTGAAATAAGCATGCTGATATGGGAAAAGAGTAACAAATTAAGCAAAAGAAGCAAGAAGTAATTAATAAAATGGATAATCAGTCCTCAAAATTGATCAATATAATCAAGATCTGATTCTTTTGGAAAAAAAGTAGACCAAATCTCTGGCTATTCTGTCCATGGGGAAAAAGATAACATGTTAGTCATATGGAAGGGTACAGCCCCAGACAAAGAGGTGATTTTCTTTAAAAAGATCATTGTGTGCAACTGTAGGCTGATATATATTTTTTTAAGATTTTATTTATTTATTTTTAGAGAGGGGAAGGGAGGGAGAAAGAGAGAGAAACATCAACGTGTGGTTGCCTCTTGCATGGCCCCCACCGGGGACCTGGCCCACAACCCAGGCATATGCCCTGACTGGGAATCGAACCTGCGACACTTTGGTTCACAGCCTGCGCTCAGTCCACTGAGCTACGCCTGCCAGGGCTTTGTAGGCTGATATATTTAAAAATCTAAATTAGATGGATGATTTTTCAGGAAAATATAATTTAAGAAAATTGATGAAGTTTTAAAGACTAAGTAGATCACTAACAATAGAAATTGAAAGACTGTTAATAATTCACAGCTCCCCACCCGTAACTCTCTGCCCTCCAGAAACATTGTACAAATACTATGTTCATATCAAAAAGTATGAGGATATGTATTTTTCATTCCCTTGCCAACTATGGGTTGCATAAGTCTTTTTAATATTTGCTAATCTGATGTGTGAAAAAACTCATTGCTTTAAATTGCATTTTTAAAATAATAGATGTCAAGAATTGTATTTACATTTCTTATTTTGAGAATTACCTTTTTTTACTCTTTGTCCACTTTTTTTCTGAAGATTTTTTCCTATTCTTAAGCATTACTTACATCGAAACACCTCAGAGATATTGTAAGTTTGGTTCCAGACCACCACAAAAATGCAAGTATCACACTAAAGAAAGTCATATGAATTCGTTGGTTTCCCAGCTTGTAAAGATTGTGTCTATACTGTAGTCTACTAAGTGTGCAAAAGCACTGTGTCTAAAAACACAATGTGCATACCTTGATTTTAATATACTTTATCGCTGCCCTGATCAGTGTAGTTCAGTTGGTTGGGCATTATCCTGCAAAGCAAAACATTGCTGGTTCAGTTCTGGTCAGGGCACATGTATTCTTGGCTTTTTCCATTCTATTCAGGTTATCTTTGCCTATCCCAAGCTTACAAAAAAATTTCTACTAAGTTTTCTTTTACAGGATTTATAGTTTTATCTATAGTCAATGTCAAATTAATTTATGTGTAAGGTGTAAACTAAGAGTTAGTTTTATTTTTTCTACATAAATATCTAGTTGTTTTGACATGTTGTTGAATAAGAGTATTTTTTTCCTCATTTAATTAGATTGGCTTCCTGGGCAAAAACTAATTGACCATATATACATGGGTCTCTTTATTTTGTTCCTCTTTATTTTATGACAGCAGAGCACTGCCTTGGTTACTGAAATTCTATAGTAAGTCTTAAAATCAGTTTTTCTAAGTTCTCTAACTTTGTTTTTCTTTTTCAAGCTACCCTTTCTGTTCTTCAAAATCCTTTTAATTGAAACAGAAATTTTAGAATAATATAGTCAATTTTGCAAAAAACCTGGCTTGGATTTTGATTGAGATTGTGATGAATACAGATCAATTTGAGAAGAATTGAGATGTTAGCAATATCCAGTGTTCAGATCCATGAGTGTGGTATCTCTCTCTATTTATTTAGGTTTTCTTTAATTTTTCTTAGCACAGTACATTTTTTCTTGAACTTTTTTATTTTTTTGCTTTTGGATGCTATTGTAAATGTACTTTTGTTGAAATATTTGGTTGTTCATTGCTTGTATACAGAATTAAATTGACTTATAAATTGATTTTGTATTCTATTAACTTAATAACTCATATTAATTCTTGTAGCATTTTAATATTTCCCTTGAAAACTTGTTGTAATTTACCAGTGAAGCCATTTAGGTGTTGAATTTTATTTTTGAAGGGGAAGTTTTTAATACAAATTAATTTCTTAAATAAATATAGAATATCTCAGATTTTTTATCTCTTTTAAATATATTTTGGTATGTATATCTCTTAAGATATTTATTTATATAGTTTGCCATATTTATTGATATAAGGTGGTTCAAAATATTCTCATATTATATTTTAATGTCTTTAGACCCTGGTGATGTCTTCTCTTTATTCCTCATGTTGATAATTTTAGATCATTTTTATTTCAAAGAATTAAGTTTTAGAGTTATTTGTTTTCTATAGTATCTGTCCATTTTCTTTTTTGTTTCCCCTTCTTTATTATTGTATTCATTCTACTTAAGTTGTAGATTCCTAAAGTTGAAGTATATATCATTGTTAGTGAATCTTTTTATTTATTTTATTTTACTTATTTATTTTTAAATATTTTATTGTTTATGCTATTGTAGTCCCAATATTTCCCTTTTCACCCTTGCCCACCCAGCCTGTCCCCACTTCCGTAGTCAATCCCCACACCATTGCCCACATTCATGGGTAATTCATATACGTTCTTTGATAATCCCTTCACCTTCTTTCAATCGGTCTCCACCTCCCCTCTTGCCTCTTACAGCTGTCAGTCTACTATGCCTTTGGTTTTATTTTGCTTATTAGTTTATTTTGTTCATTAGATTTCACTTATAAGTGAGATCATTTGGTATTTGTTTTTCACTGACTGGCTTATTTTACTTAGTATACTCTCCAGTTCCATTCATGCTGCCACAAAAGGTAGGAATTCCTTCTTTCTTTCTGCTGTATAGTATTCCATTGTGTAAATATACCACAGTTTTTTTTTTAACCACTCTTCTACTGATGGGCACTTAGGCTGTTTCCAACTCTTGGCTATTGTAAATAGCACTGGTATGAACATAGGGGTACATATGCTTTTTTGAATTGGTGTTTTGGGATTCACAGGGTATATTCCCAGCAGTGGAATCACTTGTCAAAAGACAGTTCCTTTTTTATTTTTTTGAGGAAATTACATACTGTTTTCCACAGTGGCTGCATCAGTCTGCACAGGGTAACCAACAAGGTTTACCCTAGGGATACCTAGGGTTACCTTTTCTCCATATCCTTGCCAACTTGTTTTTTTTTTTTTTTTTTCCATTAATGTTAGCCATTTTTGGCAGGTGTGACTGATATCTCCTTGTGGTTTTAATTTGTATCTTTCTGATGGCTAGTATGTTGAGCATTTTTAATATGTCTATGAGCCATCTGTATGTCCTCCTTGGAGAAGTATGTATTCAGGTTTTTCCCCTTTTTTAAATTTGATTGTTTGTCTTCTTGGTGTTGAGTCATATGAATTCTTTATATATTTTGGAAATTAAATCCTTATCAAATATATCACTGACAAATATGTTCTCCCATATGATGGGTTCCTTTTTCCTTTTCTTGATGGTTTCTTTTGCTGTGTAGAAGCTTTGTAGTTTGATGTAGTCTCATTTGTTTACTTTTTCTTTATTTCCCTTGCCCTAAGATATATATGGGCAAAGATACTGCTACATGAGATATCTGAAATTTTACTGCCTATGTTTTCTTCTAGGATTTTTATCATAACTTATATTTAAGCCTTTTGTCCATTTTGAGTTTATTCTGGTGTATGGTGTAAGTTGGTGGTCTAATTTCCTCTTTTTTTTTTTTTTTTTTTTTGTATGTACCAGTCCAGTTCTCCCAATACCATTTATTGAAGAGACTGTCTTACTCCATTGTATGCTCTTGCCTCCATTATCAAATATTACTTGGCCTATAGGCACTGGTTAATTTCTGGACTCTCTATTATATTCCATTATCTATGTGTCTGCTCTTATGTCAGTACCAGACCATTCTGATTACAGTGGCTTTGTAGTATAGTTTGATATGAGGTATTATGATCCCTTTAACTTTGTTCTTCTTTCTCAAGATTGCTGGGGCTATTTTTGATCTTTTTTGGTTCCACATAAATTTTTGGAATATTTGTTCTAGTTCTGTGAAATGTGCCATTGGTATCTTTGTAGGAATTGTGCTGAGTCTATAGATTGCTTTGGGTAATATGGACATTTAATGATCTTGATTCTTCCAATCCATTAACATAGCATATACTTCCACTTATTTGTATTTTCCTCAATTTCCTTCTTCAGTGTCCTGTAGTTTTCTGAGCACAAGTATTTTACCTCCTTCATTAGACTTATTCCTAGGTACTTTATTTATTTATATTTTTGTTGCAATAGTAAATGGAATTGTTTTTCTGGTTTCTCTTTCTGATAGTTCATTATTGGTATATAAAAATGCCATTGATTTCTGAATATTGACTTTTTGTCTGATAATTTTGTTGAATTCATTTATTAGGCTGAGGGTTTTTTTTTTTTGAGGGGGGAACCTATAGAGTGTTCTATGTACACTATCATGTTGCCTGCAAATAGTGACAGTTTTACTTACCCCTTTTCAATTTGAATGCCTTTTATTCCTTCTTGCCTGATTGTGTGGCTAAGAATTCAAATACTATTTTGAATAAGTGGGGTGAAAACAGACACCCCTGTCTTTGAAACTTTAAAAAATATAACATTATGGCCAATCATATGTTCAATCATAGTAAATGTTCTATGTAGATTTAGCATATGTTCAATCATAGTAAATGTTCTATGTAGATTTTGTATAATTCAGTTGTGGGTTAATGTGTTCTTTTAAATGTCATTTAGGTCAAGTTGGTTAAGTCTTCTAGAACCATTAAAATTTTCTATTTCCTTTTCTTCAATTGCTGAGAAAAGAATGGCTAAATATCCAACTGTGTTTGTGTCAGTTTTTTCTGTAACAATTTTGAAGCTCCATTACAAAGTATATACACATTCAAGATTGCTTTGTCTTCTTGATGAATTATCCCTTTATCTTTATGAAATAAATGTTCATCTTTATCCATGGTAACTTTCCTTGTTCTGAAGTTTGTCAGATAATAATATAGCCACTCTAACTTTCTAATCATTTGTGTTTGCTGTATAACATATTTTTCCATATTTTAATTGTAAGCTAATTGTCTTTACATGTAAAAGGAACTTCTTTCAGGTTTTATGTTGGATTTTACTCTGTTATCCCATTTGACATTTTTTCTTTTAATTTTTCCATTTGCAGTTAAAATTATTAATGATATGGTTTGATTTTAAATACTGTTTTTTCTATTTTTACTATTTGTTCTTTTTTCTTATTCCTCTTTCAATTGAGTATATTTTAAGCATAATTTATATTCTCACTGTTAGTTTATTAGCTATCACTCCATTTTATTTCTTTAATTGCCATTTTTCCATGTTTTATAATATGCCACTTTATTGCAATACTTTTAAAATATCATTACACCACTTTACATATAATGAAAACCTTACAGCAATACACTTCCATCTCACCTCTACTATCTTTTGTGCTTTACTTATTATATGTTTTGCCTCTATATATGTTAACAACCCCACTGCACATTGATTAAATTTTAAAGCAATTATCTTTTCAATAAGTTTAAAATTAGAACAATTATTTTATATTTACCTACATATTTACCATTTCTGTCACTCTATATCTCTTTTGTAGATCTAAGTATCCCATGGTATCATTTTATTTCTGTCTAAAGAACTTCCTTTCACATTTTTTGTAATATGGATCTACTTCTGATAAATCTGTGCTTTTTTTGCTTTATATTTAAAAGATTTTTAGGTTAACAATTTGTTTCTTTCCACACTGTATATCTGTTTTCTCATTATCTTCTGAATTTCATATTTGTAGATGAAAAATCTGCTGTATTGCTTATATCTTTATGGAATGTGCCTTCCCCTCCCCCCAGTGGTTGCCTTTGAGTTTCTCTTTTGCATGCCTTTAAGTAATGTGATTATAATATACTTTTTGGGTTTATTTAGATTGGAGCTTATTGAACTTATTTCAACTGTAGAATTATAAATAATAAAATTATGAATGTTTTCAAACATAACTTCATCATTTTTTTTCCCTATCTGCCCATTTGCTTTTTCTATTAGGATTCCATTCCAATTGTACACATATTAGATTGCTTGATATTATTCTTAGAAGTCAGTATGATTTTGTCTTTGGCTATTTTTTCCAATAATTTTTTCTTACTGTGCTTCATTTTAGATGGTTTTACTGTTATAATTACAAGTTCAGTGATTTTTTTTCTTTTGAAGTGACTGATTTGCTATGAATTCCATCCAATAAAATTTTTATTACAGATAATTTTTTATTTCTAATGTTACATTTACTCCACTAGGTTTTGTTCTCATTAAGCTGATCTTTTTGTTTAAATCTTTGATCATATTTGTAATAGCATGTATAACATTAGGGTCCTGCTAATTCCATAATCTCTAACATTTCTGTGTCTATTTCTATTTTTGAATTTTTCTCCTAGGTATGAGTCACATTTTCTTGCTTCTTCAGATTCCTATTAATTTTTTATTGGATGCTGAACATTATAATTGTATTTTTTGACTACTAGATTTTGTTAAACATCTTTAAAATTATTTTAATGTGTCTGAGCAGGCAGTTTTCTCATCAATTACTTTGATCATTTTGAGGCTAGGGCAGATTTAGGGGTGATGTTACTCTAGGTCTAGTTCTGTCCCACTACTATGGTTTGACTTTGTGGGGAGTCTCTATAGAATGTCCTATATACTTTATGTGGTCTGTACACTCTGAATGATGAAAACTTGAATGATTCCTGGGCTTGTGTGAGCTCTGGGAATTGTTTGGTTTACAGATTTTCAGTGATATTCTTTCACCAGATGTTGTTCTTTGTCCAGCATGATAGAATTTTCCTCTAAGCATGCTCAGATTGGCAATCAGCCAAAGAGTCAAGTGAACACCATGCATAATTCTGGAGGTCTTTCTTTAAATAACTCCTGCCTCTTGAGTAATACGACCCATGAATTCCAGCCATGTTGACACTTAACTCCAAGCTCTGTCTTCTCAACTCAGCATTCTTTGCTTAGCGTCTCTACTTGTGCTACAGTTCTGGAAAATATATCTAGGTAAAAAGCTTGGAAAATCATAGCAGTCACCTCATTTGTTTCCCTTCTCTTAGAGATCATAGTCTTGTCCTGCCTATTGTCTAATGTGTGAAAATAAGTGTTTCATTAATTTTGTCCAGTTTTTAAGTTGGTGATGGTAGAAAGGTATGTCCAGACCATGTTTCTCATTCATGGATAAAAGAAGAAGGTTTTTGATGCCTAAACTAATGTTTTTGAACTGAAGATTTTAATGATAGAACTTCTCTAAACCAGCAGATCTTAGTAGAGTATTTATTTAATATGTGCCAGGTAGTGTGCTGAGCCATTATGTTAATTATGTCCTTGGTTTCTCAGGAATCTTATCATATATGCACTATTCTTGCTCCACTTTTATAGACTGAAAAAATGAGAGAAGCTAAGTAACTTCCCCAAGGTCCCACAGCTAGTAAATAGCATAGGTATCTCTCAGACTCGGGACTGTCTGACACTACTGCGTATTCTTAACACTTTTGTCATGATATAGTGGGTTTGTCTTACCACCTTGGGCAAGTCTTACAAGAAAAAAAGAAAAGTTCGTGAACGATTTAGAACAAAGACAGCAATATTGTATTCAAGATTATCTCTCTCTTACTTTCATTAATTTCTATGATGGTATTTTTTAAGGATCATGTAGGAATGATGTAATATTTAGGAATCAGTGATGGTTACAAGGGAATTTTTCCTGCACATAAACCTCATCTTTCATGAGGGACCTTTGGAAAATGGTAGCTGTAAACAACTACTGTAAACTGTAAATGTTATGAATGATTAATAAGAAATTTGTAGCTGAAGGAAAAAAAAGATGGGAACACAAAACCAACCTAACAACAAAAATTTCATGGTACGGTTAAAGGAAATCTGGGCAAGTTCTTATCTATTCAAGGAGGTACAAATTCACATGGGCTATATTTTTTCTGTCAGCAGGGAGAGAAATTTTCCTTTTCCTCTCTTAACATTTCCTTCCTTACTCTTGAACATCAAAATCCTCATAGACATGAGATAGTCATTTTATAAGTTCCTTCTTAGAGGTCAAAATAAAACTTTTCTGTCTGTGGTTTTAACAAGTAGGGAAGTGGCACTAATCAGAAGTAGGAGTTTAACTATGGTAGTTCCCTTTATGTAACTGTATTTTTCTAGTTTAACTGTATTAATAAGCCCTTGCTGCAATAGTGCTGTGATGCTCAACAAACTTTGTTAGGACTCCATGCAATTTTCCAGAAGGGAAAGGGACGTGGTGGTCTCCTGTAGTTTTCATATAGGTAACCCACCAAGCCCTGGGCTGGGAGAGTCTAGTGAGAACTTTCAAAGACAGGACCACAGTTTCGAGATGTAAATGGAACTCAAGTGTTTTCCCAGCTGGAAACTGTCTGTGTGCAGTTTATGTCATGTGGCCCAGTGCAAAGCTTAAGTAAATGCTGCTGTCCTTCCAAGGTTTATCTGTGGTCATAATACACTACAAATAAAATGTAAATGGTATTAAGGTGCTTTGAAACGGACTGCACCTGGCTGTAGCCCTAGGAGCTAAATGAAAGAAAATGCCTAGGAGAGTAGAAATTCTTCATTTTTGTTATATTCAACAGATTTTCTTTAAGACACTTGCCCTAATGGTGTTAATGGGCTCTAATGTACCCTTATCTTTACAAAGTCCTCTCACATTTTTTAAAAAAGTAGAACCATTAAGGAAATTAAATGTGAGGGGGAGCTGGGGCAAAGGATCTGACAGCTTTGCATGTCTATCGTTTTTCATTGCTCCCTCTAGGCTTTCCTAAGTATTTTGTTCAAAAAGTAACTAATGCCAAGTATCAAAACCCACTTTACGGAGAGCAAATTCTTTGATTTTCAATTTCTCATATGAGAACTGGTTTGTATAAGTTTTGTTATATTTTCTTATACTTTATTTATTTAACATGTCCTTAATTATACATAAAATATTTTATGTGATTAGTTATATAATTAATAACATTTATATTAACATTGAGTGTTAATTACATATAGTGCCATATAGAAATATATATATTTCTACCTCCTACTTTCTGTAATGTGCATTCTACATTTGTACTTTTTTCCTGTTGTGTGTTTTACACACACACACACACACACACACTCTTCTCCTCTTTTCTATAGAGCACATTTTTATAAGCCACCGTGAACAATTTGGGGGAAAAGACAGTTGGTGAGTTAATTAATTAAGTAAACAAAAGAGCTATATTAAATTACAGCCTAAGTAGGTAACACCCATCTCTTTAATAGCCCTCCTCTTGAATAGATCCATTAAGGTGAAGCTCCGTGAGGGAAAGCAAGGAAGGAGAAAGGCCATATACATCCAAACCAGAGTGCAATGGATGAAAAGGGTAAAGGGCAAGCAAATTTTTATTTTAATGTTACTTAACCCTTTTAGTGCCCTAGAAAAGGCAGAATGAGTCCAACAAAAGGATACTATTTGAAACCCTGCAGAGCTGACCACAGAATAGCTCTGAGCGAAGCAGGATGACTTGCAAAGCTGAGATTGCAGGCTAGAGGGGCCGTTGGTTTGGGAGGGTTAAGCAATTTTATCTGATCTTCAGCTCTTTTACTGAACAATTAATGACCTACAGTCTGAAGAAGTTAAAAGGTAAGAGTGAAGCCAGAGTTCCTCAAGAGTCCAACTGGCATTAAATGGCCAGGAAGAATTTAGAGGCCAGACAAAGCTTTTATTATGAGCCATTGGTGGGGAAGAAATTTTTAAGAAGAAGGAAAAAGAAAAGCAAGAATGGAAAACAAAATTTAGGAGCAAATTTATGTTCAATTTTTAAGTAAATTAAACATCAGTCATTAAAATCTTTTTGCCTTTGTTATTAAACTTGTTTGATAAAATTTCAATTGCAGAGTATTTTTAATGTTGTTAATGAAAGTGGCAATAAATAACAGTATCAGTGAAAAGTTTATAATCCTTGCAAAATAAAACATGATTATCAATTATTTTCTATTTAACTTCTCTTTTCAACCAACAGACATGTGACATTTATGCAAATGATGCTGGCTATAATTTTAGCAGAAAAAAAAGAGTCTTGATTTATTTCCTTGCTATCTTATTGGAAAAATATTCTAAATGTATAGGCTTATACATTTAGTTAACATTAACTAGCTTAATGTTAGTTAATAGGCCCTGTGAATTACCAAATTGCAAAAGACAAAAACTAGTGACTCTAGACATTAATGTTAGATCAGGATTATTGAGAGAAATGAAAGGTCTAAAGAAAACTTAGAATCATCAAATGCTTATCAGAATTTTATATACCCATATTTTGGGTGAAATATGTGTTAAACTCATATTAACAGAAAATTAACAGAAAAAAGTACCAATTGCCATACAATGGGGACGTTCACTACAGACTAGATACAAATGAGCTGTTGTAGACAAAGAGCCTGTATTTTCTGAGTCTAAGACATTTAGGAATCTCCAAGACAGACGAGTGGGTGGCTTTGAGAGCACTGTGTTCATCTTCTATCAGTACCCACTTATTAAATTCCTAATTGCAATTGTCAGTCAACTAGATATGGAACATGGAGACTCTGCTTTCTAAGGGAGTCTTGGCTGTGAAAGTATGTAAAAAGGTTCACAGACAACAGAATTTTTAAAGGATAAACCAAGACATAAAATACACATAAGAAAAAAGTGCATTTTAAGATGAGGGGAATCCTGGCTGTGTAATCACAATTAGAAGGAACTGTTGTGGTGGTAGCTTGGGACTACCATGCTAGGTTAAAATCAAAGATCTGTATGCAATAGAGTGAAATAAGCTTTGGTGAGATGCACAGCACAGAGCTCAGAAACACAAACTTGGAGCAAAGTAAACACAACACGTCATCATTTAACCTTAACCTGTCCTTGTTACCCTATCATCTAAGCCTCATACTTCCTTCCCAAACCTGCTGCTTGATAATGCTTATCTCAAGGATCTCCCTAGCAAGGACCATAGGCTCTTGGATCTTATGGGCTTCCAGGGGAAAACCTGAGAAGATACCTCATTGTTCCCATTAAGGCCCAGGGCTCTACTCTAATTTTGTACTTACTAGAAGGAAATCAACAATTATGGTTGTTTTCATAACTTAAACCTTACACTTGGGAGTACCTGGGTCAACTTTCCCTTGATAAGCCTGAACCACCTAAGCAAGGACTCCTAACCATCACCACAAGTAAGGATTTTAAATTTTTCCTGGGGGCAAGATAACATTAACAACTTGAGACTGTTGTTTTTTTTATGTCACAGTATATTCAGTGTCAACATTTCGCAGAAGACAATTTACTCATATTGTTAAATAGTAAAACATGAACTCTTGCAAATTCCTCAGAAAGATATCTCTCTCCCTCTCCCTCCCCCCTCCTCTCTCTGAATCTCAGTTATAGCTCCTTACTCTCTATAAGATCGTCTAAATTACTGAGTGTGATGTGAGTTATCAGGTGTCCTGGCTTAGCCCAAGGAGAATTAGATGGCCTCTTTCTACCTCTCTTTGATGTATTTATTTGCATCAACTGAATTATTACAATATATTTAGATTCTCTCCAGCGAAGAGATAAAGGGCATTTGTGCCTCAGAGAAAAACATACCTGAATGAGGAAGAGTTAGCATGAATAGCTAGATTCAGCCACAGAGTCAGTGGGAGTTTCAGGTACCCAGTGACGACGTTCACTTGAACCCCACATCATCTTGCCATCCTAATGACAAGAGTATAAGGGAAGAAAATCCACTTTAAAAAGAAGAGAGCTCTGGCTGGTATATCTCAGTGGATTGCACGAGGGCTGCGAACCAAAGGGTTGCTGGTTTGATTCCCAGGCAGGGCACATGCCTGGGTTGTGGGCCAGGTTCCCAATGGGGGCCATGTGAGAGGCAACCACGCACTGATGTTTCTCTCTCTCTCTCTTTCTCCCTTCCTTCCCCTCTCTCTAAAAATAAATAAATACAACTTTTAAAAAAGGAGAACTTTAACAACTTGGATTCTATGCTTGCTATGCTTTTTCAAAAAAACAGAGAAGGAGGAGAGGTTCTTTGACCATTTTGAGTTAGGGTTGTCCTCAGCAAAGTGACTGTGACAGTAGCAGAGTCATTGGTGACAGTGGCCTGTGTGGAAGAATGTGGCCTGGAGGCACAATGGCAGCTGTGGATTGTGAAACCGAGAAAGAAATATCAGCCATGCAGGTGGAATGATAGGGGCTAAACCCGAGGGAATTATGAAATGAATGAAAGAAAGAATTGTATCTGCTTTGGTGAACCCTGTTTCCTCAGAAACCAGCATTGGGTCTTATTTAATTTCCAGTTCACTGAAGACAGGGAGACAAATGTGTGTACAAGAAGAGGTGACGGAGTCGTGGTGAGGGAGGAACATACACGGTTGGTGTGGAAGAATAGCAGGGACAATGGTACAGATGAAGGAAGTCAGAAAGGATGTTTCCCTAAATGCTGGGACAGGTTAAGTCATGAAGGAAGCCTAGAATCAGGAGGCACGCACCCCGCTCAGGAGGAACCACACAAGGAAGCCCCAGGTCTATCAGGAGGCAGGGGAGAGGCAGGAAAATGTAGGCAAGAGCCTTTATTGTCATTTCTGCAGAAAGGAGTGGGTGAGGGGGGATAAACAGGCTTAGGACTGGCTAGTTTGAAAAATTTCTCTAGGCTATTGGGGGCAAAGGAGCTGTTAGCGTTTCTTCGCTGGCAGTTAACAGGGGCTGGTCTCTGCTGCTGGGGCTGCCTGCATTCCTTCTCATGATTCCAGTGTGGCTTTCCCACAAAGGAGTCCCATCCCTTTTGTGCTGTGAATCTCTCTGACTTCTCCTTTTGCCACATCTCTTAAAGGGAACCAAAGTTTGCCACCCTTAACCTGCCTTTTTGAGATATTGATTTTAAGCTGTTTATTGAGAAACAAGACTCAGAAGGAACCTTTGACCCTCCCCCTTTTCCTGCCCAGGAGATTCAGACAGAAAAACCTGTTTCACACAGGAAATCTTTGGATGCTTTCCTTAGCATGCTTTCCTTGAATTAAGGATGGCAAATAAGAAGGCTAGAGGCAGGGGCCTGTCAGCTAGACCTCCCCTGTATCTCCTTGTTTCAGAGTTGTCTCCCAAAAATTTTCCTACCATGTATGTTCCTCTCTTCCTCAACTACCTGGAAATTGCCCATTCTCACTTCTGAAATCTAATACTCATCCTCTCCTTTCTCCTTTGTCCAAAAATGTCATCTATATAAATGTTGCTTCACTGTCTTTGACATTTTCAGGCTTGTGTGAATTCCCCGTGTGCCTGTATTAAAATTTTGATTTTCTCCTGTTAATCTGTCCCTGTTAATTTGATTATTAGCCCAGCCAGAAGACCTTAGAAAGTGGGAGGAAAAGTATTAATTTTTTTTTAGCCCCCCACACTCTTATTCAAGCCACACAGGGTTGTCTATTTTCAAGGACTCATGTGATTTTATGCAACCACAGATTGGTCCCACACAAATAATCCAGGGATCTCCCCCTATTTTAAAGGTCATGATTTTAATTACATCTGCAAAGTCTATTTTGCCATGTGACATCCTATTCAAAGTTTCCAGGGATTAGGTCATGGACATCTTAGGGAGTCATTTTGCTTACTGCTCACTGACATTTTCTTTCACTCCCAGAGACCTTCATGGGACATCCGTGCCTCCTACCCTGTACCTCTGTGTGTCTGGAGGACCTGGTCCTCAGAGGTCACCGCTTCTGCCAGGGGCCACAGCAAGATCCCCAGTCTACCTGATTAGAATGAACAATCAGCAATGCTGAGCACTACCTGAAAGAATAATTCAGATCATACAAAATGCAAAGATTAAAACGTCACAGTAAAAAGGGGTAAGATGTATCTTCCATGCGCTCTTACACTTATAGGAAAAATTTCCCATCTTCTGAAGGCATAGTGGGAGGCAGAGATTACTTCGGTATTTTCAGTTTTGAGGGGAAGGTTGAGAAGACAGTGTGTTCTGATAAGCTCCATAAATGATAGGGAGGGAACCCATCAAGGGGAGGGAGAAAGCATTCCAGACATAGCTCAGCCTTGGGAATGCACAGATGAAAGTGTGATCTGCTTCCCTATCTGGGTGGGGGGACCTGGTAGGTGGGGGAGTCAGGGACAGTGCCAGCAAGTCCTGAGAAACCTGAACAGAACTGTGAATTCCAAGTTGAAGCACTTGGTCGTGATGCATCAAGGAGAATAAAAAGCTACTTTAAGTTTTTTCAGGTTGAGTGTAAACTGATCAAAGTGGCAGAGAGAAGAGATAATTTGGGGTGAAATAGTTAGGACTGACCTTAAAGGGAAATAAATATGGCCATGTTTTTACTAAGCTATTATTTTCATAAGTTGAAACTGCACTAGAATAAACAAAATTGGGGAACTGAGGAAAACTACATGTTAAAATCTCGAGAAGTTATACAAGGAAGCTTAACAATTATATAAGAAAGCTGGAACAGTGAAAAAAATTTTCCCCCAAGTCTTATCTAAACTGTTTTTTAGCTCAAAACAATCTCTCATGCTTCCCTGGAATAAGATGTTCTCTGTTGCAAAGAGGATACATTACTAAGAATAAGACTATTAAATATTTTCAGTAACATGTTCCAGAGTTCCAGATTACATCAACAATGGTGATGAAAACTTTCTACTATAAAACTTACTATAACTTCAATTCAGGTGTCATACATTTTTAAAAAATAGGTAGTGTATACAAAACCTCAAACCCCAAGTATCAAAGAAAATGAGCTGAAAAGTATAATAATAACTTACCTAAGATGCTTACTATAATTCAAATGCCTCCTTGAGCAATTGAAGCATATGGTTCATTTAATTCTTACGGCAAACCTAGAGAGAGGGTGGGTACTTAGTAGACTTTAGGTGTCCTGCACATGGGTACAGAACAGACAATTGCTGAAGTCAGACCTTGAACCCTTGCTCTCTGGCTTTACTGTCTGTGCTTATCTAAATCAGGACCCTGGGGTCAGCAACTAAGTCCTGGTGGCAAAAAGAGCCTGCCACCTATTTTTGCAAATCCAGTTTCATTAGAAAACCGCCATGCCTATTTTTATGTGCAGTGCCAATAGATGCATTCACACGACCCAGCATTGCTGAGTAGTGGGGTCTGCAAAGTCTAACATATTTAATGACTTGTCCTTTATCAAAAAAATGCAGATTCCTGTACAACACTCACTGTACAGTTGCTTTCCGGTAACTGAACTAGACTTCAGCCTCAGGGTATAGTCTTCATTCCCATTAAAATAATTTACTTATTTCACTAACTTTATCATCTGAAAAAAATAATGACATAAGAAGTCCACCTATTAGTGAGTTTACAAAAAGGTATTGAGCCTCCTTTTAGTCATTACATCATTTGGGGGGAATCAAAGCTCTACCTGCCTGAATTCTAGTTAGAAGCATTTAACTTTTGCAGAGGAAGTATTAGTCAGGGATCTCCAGAGAAACAGAATGAATGGGATATATATTTATAATAATGAGAAGTTTTGTGATCTGCTGTCTGCATGCTGGAGACTAGGAGATGTAGAGTTGAGATGTCCAGTCTGAGTTGAAAGTCCTGAGCGCCAGGAAAGCCAGTGGTCTAAGCTCCAGTCCAAGGGCAGGAAAAGATTAATCCGAGTCTTGAAAACTACCAGGCAGAGAGAGTGAGTTCTCCCTTACCTTGACTTTTGTTTTAGTCAGGCCTTCAACAGATGGGATAAAGCCCAGCCAATGGGGAGGGCAGCCTCCTCTATTCAGTCTGCCAATTCAAATGCTAATCTCTTCCATCTTCACAAACAAATCCAGAAAAATATTTAACCAAATAGCCGATATCATGTTCCAGACCGATTGACACATACAATTCACCATCACAGGAGGAATTCTCCAATTTTTAAAATCTGAATTTAGGTCAGACCAGTTCTCTTAGGTGATTGCTACATTAATTCTTTTCCCACAGGTAGCAGAGCTCACAAGCATTTGCAGGACCCAGTACTGTGCCTTGTGCAGAGTTGACAAACCCTTTACTCAGCGAGTGTGTATTGAGAAATCGTAGTGTGTGAGTCACTGGTGGTAAGAAGGACAGCAAGATTCGGATTCTAATCTGGGAGTTTGTGGCCCAATAAGAGAGTACAGGGTTTCACAAGATTTCATGGAGCCCACAGTGGGAGAGAAGGCTAAGCAATGTGTGAAAGATAAAATGACAGGTGAGCAAGAACTAGATCATGAAAGAATGGAGCAAGGCACTTGAACTTTTTAAAGTGATGGCAAGCCATGGCCTGAGAGTGCAGTAATAACTACCTGAATCAGATTTGTGCTACAGTAACAACTACCTGAATGAATTTGATGTGTTCTTTAATAGTAGACTGTAGATTTAGGGTGTCCAAGACCATGCGCAAGACATAAACAGTGAGGAGACTACTGAGATAACATGGGGATAACTGATGGTGACTATAACTGAGGATAAAAGAAGTTGATATTTCCAGAACTACTAAGAAGGTAAAAAATATATACTTTCTTATTAATATGTCATCAAAGTTGCTGTTGTGAATGATGAATTAGTTATTTTTCTTTTTATTCCAACCAATTTTAATTTCATATTTGTAAAATAAAAACTTGACTTTAGATCCTTAGAATTCCCCCTCTGTAGAGCCTATAGAAATACATTAGCATATCTAATATTACTGTTTAAGTTTCTCTAACATCTGTCGATGCACATTTGTATATGTGATTGCTTATTCTTTCTTGACATGAACAATAAAGTAGTAAAATCACAGAAGACCTATCACATCAGTTTTCCCAAAACTAAGCTAATTTTAAAGAATACACTTGGTGCTCCAGAAACCACCTACTGAGGGAGATTAATTACTAATCATCTTGAACTCCTGGGATTCCATAGAGGTGGGAGGTAAATGAAAGTCTCCTCCAGAGTGTCCTGAAAAGCTCCCAAGTCACTGAAATCGTTTTGAGGGCGGCATGCCCAACTCTCTGTGCTGAAAGAAAGACATTTACTCATTCCTGATTCTTTGTCTGTGGATCCAACAATTAACAGCATCTCTCAGACACAATAAATTACAGGAAAGATATTTAACTAAAAGTAAAAAAATAAAGAAGCTAATGAGAGAACAAAACATCTTTACGAGGTAGTTCATTTCCATAAAATACACGTAATTTTAAATAACAGCCCTGGCTAGTGTGCTCAGTGCACTGGGTGCAGGCCTGTGAACCAAAGGGTCACTGGTTCAATTCCCAGTCAGGGCACATGCCTGGGTTGTGGGCCAGGTCCCTGGTGGGGGCATTCGAGAGGCAACCATACATTGATGTTTCACTCCTTCTCTTTCTCCTTGCCTTCCCCTCTCTCTAAAAAGAAATAAATAAAATCTTAAAAAAAAAACAACAAAACAACAGACCTCTGTGCAAACCTCTGTGGAGTGTTTGCAATCCATCCGCCCAGTACTTTATAGGTATGACCCTTCTGTACTTGCAAAGTATTTTTGCTCTTTGATTGATCCACTCTTTGGGGTGTTTTACCTCCATCCACAATAATTAGGAATAAAGTGAAAGGTTTCATAGGTATTTTTAAAAAAATAGCAGAAAAAGTTAACTTTTAAAAATATGAATTTTTAGCAGTCAATCAAAAGTAGTCTAAAACTACATTTTTATAAGTATATAATTGTGTAATTCTGGGTTTTGCTACCAGGAATTAGCACCAGAAGTGAGATGCTATCATTCACTAATCAATTTTAATCAAGCACAGGAGAGGATGCTATTAAACAACAAAACCTGTACTTCCCCTAGATTTATATGTTTATTAGATTTTCATGAACTGAAGAGCAATTCAGAAACATTAAAGTAGAAATGAATTTTGTCAAAAAAAAAGAAAGACTAGGAGGTTTGATCTAGTAGGTTGAAAAAGTTCTGACACATTTTCTGTATTATTTTTGCTGTATATTACATTAGCATATACTGTGAATCAACAATAGTTAAGATGAGAGAAACAAAGAAAAAAAAAGATATGTATTAAACTCTTATTTTGTACCAAATCCTCTTTTGACATGCTTTGTATGTGTTATCTCAATCCTAGACACCACTAGAATGTAAGGTCCCTGAGGGCAGAGATAATTTTGCTGTTCTGTTCACTCTTGTATCCCTAGCACTTAATGTAACCTCTGCATGTAGTAGACGTTGGCCAAATACTGTTAGAGACAATAATCCTATGGAAAGGTACTATCTCCCCCATTTTGCAAATGGAGAAATAAAACTAAAGCATGTAAAGAGGCTAAGCAAATCATTCAAGTTTACAGAGTAGTGACCGAGAGGATCAAGGGAACAAGTTCTTCACCATTGCTCATATTCTCTCATAGATAAGGAAAGACAATAATAAAAGTAAGTGACAATAGTCATGGTCATACGACTATCAGCTTCATTATTCTCAGTCATAAGAATTCTTCTTACCTATGAGGGATGTATTAATTAAAGCCTATCTTTCATCTTGTATTTTCACTTTTTTATCTGATGGCGTTTTTACTTGGGTGAGGCACACAGTCTCACCATTGATAAGTATGTGTATCAATGATGTGTATACTTCTTTTAGTAAGGTTGATAATTCTCATTTTACTTTATAAGTGTTGACTTTTTTCAACCTTCTTCATCTTGAGGTCTTTATGTGAATTTGATTATTTTCAGTCACCATTTCCCTTAAGAGTTAAAACAAAAAGTCAATGGACACAACCAGGTTCATAAAGCTCCATCTTGAGCAGCACAGCATCACATGGCAAAGGGGCAGGTGGATCTTATTAAGCAAAAGGTGCTGGCTTCAATGCCTGAATAATGTTGACCCACCTGCATGGCCCTCAGGCAGTGCTTCAGAATTTCACTGCCAATGTGATACTCAAGTCTCTTTGAAGATAGAATTGT
The DNA here is from genome assembly GCA_039655065.1 of Glossophaga mutica. Classification (NCBI taxonomy): domain Eukaryota; kingdom Metazoa; phylum Chordata; class Mammalia; order Chiroptera; family Phyllostomidae; genus Glossophaga; species Glossophaga mutica. The sequence goes on along the minus strand of CM077309.1, from coordinate 106,634,384 downwards.
TTCATTGTCAAAATGCAAAGAGCAACCATGTAAAAATTGGGAGGCAATTGCATTCAGTTGGCCACCTCTCATTTTTTATTTATATTTATATTACTGATAGCAGGTCTCACCTTTGATTTTCAACAGATTATAAAAGGGATTGCACTTCCACAATGTCAGATGGATCAGGACGTTGCTAGATTTTTGTCTGCAGCCCATCTAATCAGAATAGTTCTATTCAGCATAGTTCTGTGACTCATACAATGATTTTGACCATTCCAGGCACCTTATGTCTTCCTTGTCAGAATGGTGAACATCTACCTTATTTTTGGCAAAGGGAGGGCTACTCATGGTCTGAAACTTTCCCCATGTTTAGGGGGTTCCTTTCCTCTTTTAAGAAGAGCCTTATGCCTTCCATTGAAGCTGAAACTTGCTTTTCCCAGCCTTACCAAGGCCCACCAAGTAGATTCGCTTCTCTTGACATTGATAGGTAGGTAGGAAGAGGTACAGACTACGAAGAATCAAGTAATTTAAAGGTGGTGGCAGCTGCATCCAGTTTTCAGAGATACCGTGGCAGCTGTTTAGCTTCTGGCTGAATCTCTCTGCACAACAGCAGTAATGGTGTCTTTGTCGCACTAATTCTGAAGTATAATCCAAAATTGTTCCTGTGTAGCCATGGTTCTCAAGCTATGTGAGAGATTTTTTTTTTTTTTGCACCAGAGACTGACTATCTGACCTCCAAATTAATTTTCTTTTTTGTGTGTGCACAAAACTAGGTTACTTTTCTCAGTATTCATCAAAGGGGGTGTGGCATGTGACCTTGGTCTAGCTAAGGCAAGTAAAGGTCATGATGAGTGCCATTTCAAGTCCTGATGAATTAAAAAAAAAAAAATACAAACAAACCCATGAGTGATTTCTCTTTTTTACAATCAGACAGATGAATGTAGAAGACACTGAGGTCCTTGGAGATTGCCAGAGGCACAAGATGAAAGAACCATTTAAACTTAATGAGAGTAAAAAATAAACTTCTATTGTCTTACTCCACAGGGATATGGGGATTTATTTATTAATGCAGCTAACATTATTTTAATTATCACCAAAAGTGGTGCCAGAAGTGAGATGCTGTCATATAAACCAAACCAAACCAAACCAAGCCAAACAGAAATATGTCTTTGTTTTAGCTGACAGATATCAAGTGCAAGAAAACTGAAACCAAACTGGAAAGCTTGAGACCCATGTTAGGCAGTAATGAAACTTTGGCAAGACCGTCACCTGGGATAACTTGGAAGGCATCTCCTATGCCTACTGAGTCTATGGTTCTAAGGTAAGGGGCTACAAAACGTCAGAACAGTGTGGTGTGTGTTGGTTTTACCGTGTTCTTAAGGTGCTGTTTTAAAAAAGGGCATCCAGATCAGAAAATAACTGTCTGGTTTGCATGTAAAAATATGAGAAACTAGAGAGTTTAAAAATGTGGGGCCTTGAAAGTTTAGAAAAAGCAGTTTCTTATAGATTTGGAGCAAGAAGGGAAAATCCAGAGAGAGATTTCAACAAAGCTTCATTAAGATCCGCCCCTGTGGCAAAGATCAGTCTAAAGGTGTGGCCTTCCCACCCAAGTTGAGATTTCAGAGAACCCCAAAGAGTCAGGCTTTAAGTTGAAAGAAAAAAATATAGGTTCACAGAAGCAATAAACAAATGAAGCTTGAGAATTATTTCTAGGAAAGAATTTTAGCTGGATTGTTACACATGGAACTTCCTTGAGGCAAATAGATCAGAAGTATTTATAAAAGAATTGTTTTGCAAAAGAAACCAGTAGCTAAAGCTCATACATTTACATTTTATAGATGTTTTGAAATGATGCCTATCGTTGTTCTGTCTGATTCATACTTGCACTGTTTCATCTGATTAAAAATATTTCCTAAAATTATCAGAAAAACAAAGAGCTATAAATAATGTCAACGATAACACTGCCTCTTGGAAAATTTACACTTAGGTACTTTTTTAAAAAAGATTTTATTTATTTATTTTAGATAGAGCAGCAGGGAGGGAGAAAGAGAGAGAGAGAAACATCAATGTGTGGTTGCTTCTTGCACGCCTCCTGCTGGGGACCTGACCTGGCCCACAACCCAGGCATGTGCCCTGACTGGGAATCAAACCTGCAACCCTTTGGTTCACAGGCCGGTGCTCAATCCACTGAGCCACACCAGCCAGGGCATTCTTCTATTTTTCTTAATTATCTTTTTATCACTGAAGTACCCATCTTTCCTGGATATGGACAGAAGTGTTCAAGCAGATGCATGAGGGGACTTCATCTTCCTCAAGGTGATTCTGGGCAAACAGATCACGTCAGCTTGAAGTTTTGCTCAAAACTTCCTAGAACCATCCTGTTGAATGTTTAGACTCAGTGAAAAATTTAAGAACATTCAAGAACTGGAAACATTGCCATGTACCTTTTGTGCATTATAATATTTAAAATTACCTATATCAGTAAACTCAGCAGGAAAATTTTAATTTTAACCCAGGACAGAAAAAAGGCACAAGGCCTTTAAAAGCCACTGGTCTATGTTTTTTTCCGATGGTAAGAACGAGTGCCTATTTGAGTTGAGTAGAAGAAACATCTGCTGGCAATTTGTGCCGGTGATAATATGGCAGCCCTGAAGTATTTCACACTTACTCAAACAACACAGTGCTTTTATCTCTCTAAGTAACCAGTGTGTGTCCTGTTGAGCAGTTACTTTGAAAGTAGTCTCTGTTTTCCTGAGAGCCTTGTGTTCTCCTCTACTTCAGTGTAATTAATATGCTCAATATAAATAGCTAAACCTTCAAAAAGATTTGCCTGCCTTGCAAGCACTACATTTTCAATTACACACTAAATTAGGCACATCATTGAACATGAACACTAACATTTTCCAACAGGTGGTGAATAAGCAATTTCCATTCATCAGCTCAGCAACAACACTCTGGCCAAATTGTTGCTCTGTTTCAGAGTTCTAATACACCAAGAGTTTTCAACCAATTAAAAAAATCATTTCTTTCATGGAAAGATTTAGGAGAATGAACTGTCTAATTCTAGTCCGAGATTACAGAGCAGAGCCAGGATTAGTATTTCCATTTGTGTGTGCCATAAAAATGTATCACACTAAATCCATCTCAGAAAATTTATATTGGACTTCTGCAGGTTGGAGATAATTAAGGCTTAATGGTTTTTGAAAAGGTACTTTAATGCTTGATTTCTCTTTCAAACATCATATCCTTGAGTATTACTTTGGTATATAAGTAAATGCAAAAATGATTTATTTTAAAAATTAATTATATTTGCAGTCATTGTTTGCATTACTTATCACACTCTCCGATAAAGAAAGCAATGTGACACCACTAAATTCCAGAAGATACCAGAATGGAGTTGATGGAGGCAGATGATGATAACTGAGATATAGTGTCTCAGGATTCTGGGACTTGTTTACCTGCTTTCATAAATGGCCTTCATGACAAGATCATATCTGGCCAAGTTGAAAAATCTAAATTCATCAGGTGCAAGTATCTTTCTAATCATCATCAGGTAATTTTGGAGGGGTATCCTACAGCACAAAACATTTCCACTGATTGTGTGTGAAAGCACTGTATAATCCAGCTGGTGTACTATGCTATTCAGGGCAGTATATTACCAGCGGAGAGCAAAGTTTCTGGCAAATCTAGTTATATTTTACTAGGTGCTGTCCAAGAAAAGGAAGGTTATGAGCCAATGCTGAGTGACTAAATTGTATGTATTTCAATAGTCCTAGAGCTTAACTGCCTACTTGCTTTGTTTGTGCTAACTGGTCAAAGAGAGAGGAAGAGGAAGAGAGCTGAACATGCACGGCTGAATGATGGAGCAGATTGGGTAGCATAAAACCCAAATTTGCTAGATTTCTGAGCAAGAACTGCTTGTTGAGTGTGTCTATTTAACTTGCTTTCTCTTGGGCTGCTGGAAAAGGTAGACGGCAGATGTGATTTTCTTCCCATAGCCTTTGGTCATACCATGTTATAAGAAAATCACTTTCTCCATGAGAAAACTTTAGGATAGTTACACAGGATGCTTTCTGAGATCTATTTTTCCTTCTAAATTTCTTGCTTTTGGCAGACAATTGTCAAGTCATGAAATAATCAATCGGCACTTTTAGATTAATATAATGAAATAAAATCACTCATAATTATGTATTTGCTTAAGAAGTCGTATGTAAAATTTTTATTATAACCCCAAAATAGGCATTTAGAATGGGACTATATACAAAAATCTTAAAGCTCTCGTTCATTGATAACTAAATCTTCACCCAAACCAAGCTCATTACAGGATAAATCAATTACAGATATGCTAATACAGGAAGTCTGGAGGGTAGAGCAAGACTACTCCAATAGCAACAAGAAAAGCAAAAGCAATTTCTAAAACTTGAAAAATGTTTAGTATTTTTTCAAGTTTTGAAAAATACTAAACATGTTTAGTAAATATGTTTAGTAAAATTTGTTTACCCAATGTGTTTAGTAAAATTCTCACAATTGAAAGGGGGCAACTGGAGTGCATGATTGTTTCCGTAGGAAGCAAGAGACTTATGTTCAAGTCCAAGCTCCAACACCGATCACAAGTGGGACACTGGGAAATGGTGGAGCCTGGGAGGGCCCAGGTGCATCATCTGACAAGAAAAAGGCCTGTGCATGAGAAGGTTTGATGATTTCAGCCCTAAACTCTATATTGCCCATTCAGTTAAGGGCCCTGCAAACATGTGGAATATTCCCCAGTGAATGGTGCCTCACACAGTCCAGGCATTTTGCCATCTAACCCTCATCATTAGAGCTACCAACTACTGAACGCTAGGGACCGCAAAACCTTAGAGGTTAGTAGTTTAATTTGAGCAAAGGAGAAATTATTAATATGGCAATATATGGTCAGTCTTCAGAATTCTCAATCCAAAAGAACACAGAAAGCATCTATTCAACAAAATAATTGGAGGGAAGGAAATTTCCATCAAACAACATATGGGGGGAAGGACATATGTCCCCAATATGTTTAGTACATATCTTTTTATAGATAATATTTTCTCTTCAATACATTTGCTGATAATTCATTGTCAGCAAATTGCATTTCATCAGTAGCATTTTTATCACATTCATGTGCCCTGATTATTAAGAATTTCTCTTCTACTCTTTCACTGATGAATATATTTCTTGATTTAGCCCAAACATTTCCAGATTTAGAACCCTGCCATCAGAAGAATACGAGACTTAACATCATTGAGAAACGTGATGGATCAGAACTGTTACTGTACAACAACCCTACCTTTGTGCAGATAGGCAACGGAAAGGCAGGTTAGAGGCCAGGAAGAGACAGCAGCTTTCATTCGGTTAATAAAAAGCATATATACGCACATACATGTTCATTTGTTTGTGTGTGTGTTTTATAGAGCAACATTTAAGAAGTAGGTGGTACTTCTTTCCTGATTCCTTCACCTTCTTAGTTCAGAGAAAACAGTACAATAGATGAAGCAGCTCCAGCACGCCTCTATGCTGGCATTGTGTAAAGTTCTTATCAATTCTCACTTGCTGCGGGCTATTTTTCACTAAGGTTCTCATTGATAAACCCTACAGGGGGGCCTCTTAAGGATTTCAATGCTTTCAAAGCTCTAAGAAATAAAACTCAAATGCAGAAATTGAAAACGTCTCTAAAAACCACATGTCCTACATTTTCTAGCTCAGTGCAAATATTATGAGGATTTTATCCTTTTCAATAAAGAGAACTCATTGAAAGTTCTTCCAAATGTAATTTAATTTTATTACCTTTGCAAGTCTTGTCATATATAAATAAGCAAATCAAAAAATTCTTTGTCAGACTGTTCTTATGTACTGGCTTAGCAATAAGGTCCAGGTAATTGAAACAGACAGTTACATTTACAGATATTTTTGGTAGAAGGGTTTCCTGGATTTTCTTAAATCACACACATGGGTGGGGGTGGGGGGGGGGGTGGGGGCGGGCGGTGTGGCAGCCAGGACAGGCTTAGCCTCTGGACATTTCCCAGTGTGGTATTCACTTATTTTTCGGTTGGCAAAGTTTCCACTTAAAGTGGGAGATACAATATTTTTTAATGTATTTTATTGATTATGCTATTACAGTTGTCCCACTTCTCCCCATCATTCCCCTCTACCCTGCACACCCCCTCCTACCCACATTCCCCCGTTTAGTTCATGTCCATGTGTCATAAGTTCTTTAGCTTCTACATTTCCCACACTATTCTTGCCCTCCCCCTGTCTATTTTCTACCCACCGTCTATGCTACTTATTCTCTGTACCTTTTCCCCCCTCTCTCCTCCCCCCACTCCCCTGTTGCTAACCCTCCATATGATCTCCATTTCTGTGGTTCTGTTCCTGTTTGAGTTGTTTGCTTTTGTTTTAGGTGTAGTTGATGATAGCTGTGAGCTTGCTGTCTTTTCACTGTCATATTTTTGATCTTCTTTTTCTTAGATAAGTCCCTTTAACATTTCATATAATAAGAGCTTGGTGATAATGAACTCCTTGAACTTGACCTTATCTGAGAAGCGCTTTATCTTTTCTTTCATTCTAAATGACTGCTTCATTGGATAGAGCAATCTTGGATGTAGGTCCTTGCCTTTCATGACTTGGAATACTTCTTTCCAGCCCCTTGTTGCCTGTAAGGTCTCTTTTGAGAAATCAGCTGACAGTCTGATGGGAACTCCTCTGTAGGTGGCTGTCCCCTTATTCCTTAATGCTTCTAGAATTCTCTCCTTCATTTAAATCTTGGCTAATGGAATTCTGATGTGCCTTGGTGTGTTCCTCCTTGGGTCCAACTTCTTTGGGACTCTGTGAGCTTCCTGGACTTCCTGGAAGTCTATTTCCTTTGCCATATTGGGGAAGTTCTCCTTTATTATTTGTTCAAATAAGTTTTCCACTTGTTGCTCTTCCTCTTCCCCTTCTTGTACCCCATATAATTCGGATGTTGGGATGTTTAAAGATGTCCTGGATTTCCTAAGCCTCTCCTCACTTTTTTTTGAATTGTTGTTTCTTTCTTGTTTTCTGTTTGGTTGTTTTTTCCTTCCTTCTGGTCCACTCCATTGATTTGAGTCCCAGTTTTCCTCCCATCTCTATTGGTTCCCTGTGCATTTTCCTTCATTTCACTTATTGTAGCCTTCATTTGTTCATCTAATTTGTGAGCAAAATCAACCAATTCTGTGAGCATCCTGATCACCAGGGCTTTGAACTGTGCATCTGATAGGTTGGCTATCTCTTGGTCACTTAGATGAATTGGCTCTGGAGCTTTGATCTATTCTCCCATTTGAGCCATTTTTTCTGGGGAGTCTGGTCATGGCTGTTACGTAGTGAGGGGTGGAGCTTTAGGTGTTCACCAGGGTGGGGCAGCCCAGTTGCTGGGTAGTGATGCTGTATGTGGGGGTGGGGTCCAAGAGGGAACAATGGTACTTGCTCCACTCTGTCTTGGATTCCAGTCCCTTCCGCCACTTCCCCTTTGCCTGGATTATCTGCGTGTGAATGTGGGACCACCTGGTCAGCCAGTTGCCTTGCATAGCCTCACTGGGTCTGCACCATTGCCACCCCATGCCTGGGGTCCGCTAGCCACCGCCTGTGCTCCTGGGGTCTGCCTGCCGCTGCCTGCATGCCGGGGATCTGCCAGCCGCTGCTGCCTGCACACCTGGGTCCTTCAACCTCCACTTTTTCCTGCCACAACTCTACCCCTCTTACCCCTTTTACCGGTCTGGATGAATGGTTGCTGGACTTCTGTACAGTTCAATTTTCTATCAGTTCTGATTGTTTTCTTGTTTCTAAACCTTTTTGTCCTTAATTTTGGTTGTGTGAGGAGGCACAGTGTGTCCACCTACGCCTCCATCTTGGCTGGATGTCCTGAATGAGATACAGTATTTTTTAAGCATTTTTTTTACTTGTTTTGTTTCACAGTTACAAGATGCCTAGAGTCAAAATTTGTGATAGAATTATTTCTATCCCTATAATTTTAAAGACTGGATGAAAAAAGAATCATGCAATGTTCAGCTGAAATCCACTCTCTAAATTACTCACTAGAGTAATTACTTACATAAGCATGTAAGTTGTAGATACTACAGTTGTCCTCATGAGGGTGGATTGGCTGTAAAGCTCTGGCTTGTTACACTGGCTAATTTGTACCAAGCGCTCCAGACTCTGATTCCAGAGTCATTACAGAATGTGTAATTAATGTCATTGACTGAAAATTCAGTTGCTGACAGTGGTAGGATACAAAGAATGGATAATTAAAATATAATTAATGAGCTAATTAAGGTGTCAGCAACAGAAATGTTTTGTTAATTCAGTGATAGTTAATGCAGTCAGAGTCCTAACGCACTTTAATTCATAATGGAGAAACACTGATCTGCAATGGCCAATATCTCTGCTTTACAACATGCACAGAATCATTCCTAGAGGAAGCTGGGCAAACCCAACACAAGCATAACAACAGAAGAACAGTCTCAAAATTAACAGACATGCAGATCAGGGGGCTGTTCTCAATCTGAACACCTATCCTCCTGTCTTGCCTTTTTAATATGGTTGATTCTTCATTTGCTAAATTTATAATCCTTGAAATGTTACCATGCTATTTCTGTAGTGTTCATAGGCCTTTGGCAGACTGAATAAACTGGAAAGGATATTTTGCAAATGTGATTTAAGTTTCCACTGTTTAAAGAGTAAATTGGCAACAATTCTCTGAGAATATGTGTATGGGGGGAGAGGGGAGAAAATAGGGGAAGGGCCATTAAGGAACATGTATAAAGGACACATGGACAAAGCCAAAGGGGTTGTAGGTTCAAGGGTAGGAGGTTGGGCTGGGGGGCTGAGGGGCGTGATGGGGTGAAAGTAGAGACAACTGTACTTGAAAAACAATGAAAAAAGAATATATGTGTGTGTTTGACTGATGATCATAAACTTATTCAGCATGGCAGTCAAAATTTAATGTAAAAAATTTGACATTGGCAGCTTTATAATTAGTATACATTGATTGAAAGAAGTGACTAACAACTAGAATAAAATCAACACTTCAAATACATTGTTTTTTTTATTTATTTATTTATTTATTTATTTATTTGTTTATTTATTTACTTATTTATCTTTAGAGGGGAAGGGAAGGAGAGAGGGAGAGAAACATCAATGCGCGGTTGCCTCCTGTATGTCCCCTGCTGGGAACTGGCCTGGCAACCCAGGCACGTGCCCCGACTGGGAATCGAACCGCGATCCTCTGGCTCGCAGGCCCGCGCTCAATCCACCGAGCTACACCAGCCAGGGCCAAATACATTGTTTTTAAAAATTAGTCATGCTGTCTATATATGTATAACAATCACATCGTCCATATGTGTATAAAATATCAATGTACACATTTGTAAACCTTATATAATCAATTTAGTATTTTTAAAATCTTGACTTTTAAAATGGATTCTTGGACTCCACAAAAATTTGGAATTTTCCAATCCCATTCTCCCTCAATAACGCCTGTGACTAAAATCAAGAGGTTGAAAACACTGGCTTAGATGATCAGCCCCTTAGGATTTTACAGTATATTTGTACAATAAGATATGGATATAAGACACCTATCACCACACATAATTATAGTATAGTGATTTATGCAGCAAATAAGTGGTATAAACAGGACAGTATATTTAAAATAGACCATCATGGGTTAGCATGGGTGAGAGATTTTACAGAAAAGATTGGGATGGGAACTGAGGCTTAAAATGTAAATAAGCATTAGGTAAGCGGAAAGGAGGGATGAGGTCTTTCCTAGTAGGAAGCAAACACCTAGAGGTGGTAATGAGCACTGTACCAATGGGGACAATGAGGAGACTAGTGTAGCTAGAGAGTGTGTTGTTAGGATTGCTTTGGATTATCGGTAGGCATGCTTACAAAGGTAAATTGAAATCAGAATATTGTTAGTAAGTGACCCAAAGTAACTTTAAAAAAAATTGAAACAGCCAGGAGGAAAGGGGTGGCATTAAAAGTGAAGACTCTCATCTGGAATTTCCCTGAGATGTAACATTCAAAAGTATGGGAGCCCTAATACCCCCTGGTCCTGATCACTTACCAAGAGGGCAGCTCTACAGTGTTTGCATCTTGATAGGCTGAGAGCTGAAGAGAAATAGCAAGAATTCTCTGAAATAATGCTACAGGTTCTTATAGCTAATTCTAATTTTATTACTCATATTTTTCCATGAAGGCACTATGTTCAACTTTGAAAAAACTGGTCTCTCTTCAACTGTGGGGGGCAGTCAGTTTCAAGAGCTATAAAGAGATGACAATTCATGTCTCAGTAACACCTGGCAGATGTTGGGATCAGACACAGGAGCATGGATAAGCACAGAAGCTGTGACTTGTGGTGGGAAGCAGGCTGAGTTTGAGGGCAACATTGGGGGCTGGTCTAGGTCAGAGCAATGGCCCCTTGTTTAATTTGCCGATTTCCTACGTTCTGTAACAGTTGTGCCTGTAAATGAAGTTGAACTAGGTTTGGAGAGTAATGAATGCTTTTGAGCAAGCAGGTGTGATGATGAATGTAGTAATTTAAGAGAATAATTTATGTGGGGTGGTGCAGGCATAAGGAAGAAGTCAGAAGCAGGTAGAACACTTAAGCTGTTGTGGCTTGCAAGGTCTAGATGTCTGGAGATGAGCATGAATTTGGCAATGATGGAAATGAAGGAGAAGAAGGGATGAGCTCCAGAGATAATTCAATGGAAGACTGGTAGGACTCAGTAGCTCTCTATCCCATACACAAAGGTGATGAAGGAATAAAGGTTTATGCAGAAGTTTGGAGCTCAGAGTACTGAGGCATGATAACATTACTGACATCTGAGGAGAAGATGAATAAATGGGATATAAGGGAGATATATCCTTTTGGTTTTGAATGTTTTGCATTTGAGGAAAATGGCAGAAATATAATAGGAAATTCCCAAAGGATTATACGAGATTAGATAGCAGGACACAAAGGGAAGTGTAGGTCAATTTTTAAGACTTTCCCTCTTACCCTGGAATAATTTTTCTCTGGGATAGAATAGATTATAAAGAAGAAATTAAAGGGGAAATGAGAACATTTAGGTGCTTCATTCAGAATCATAAACCATGCTTTTTCTATTTATACTATTCTTTTTCATTTATTCATTCAACAGACGGCAAAGTTTAATGACAGTCATTCTGTGAAATATGTTTATCCAAACTAGAGCAAGGTCAAAAGACCTGGAGAACAACTTCTGGGAAGGAAATCAATGGCACCTATAGAAAGAACAAAGAAATAGAAAATATAAAAAGCAATAATAGGAAAGAGCAAGAAGGACATGAGGTCATAAAAATTGAAGGAAAAAGCGCAACATGGAAAACTAAAAGAATAGGCACTGAATTTCTCTAATGGCTCAAACAGAAAAAAATGCTATATTTGCATTTTGCTTTTAACTAAATAAAGTGTTTTCCCAATAATGCCAAGATGACTCACAATACACATTTTATTTATCTTGTAATTTTCCTATATATTGCAAAGAAAACAGAGTTGACCTAATAAGACTAGCCAAGACTTACATGTAATTATAGGATGCCTACAGTGTTTCTAGTACAATATATTAATGAAAGCCAGTTATTTCATTATGGCATAATATAATGAAAAGCTTTTATAGTCACTTGTTAAAATAGACCCAGAAACATTTTCCCAAATATAGCTGAGGAGCAGTAGAATCATTTCTTGATGTTAAGTAGATGCTTTTGCCAGGGTATAGAAACAGCTTTTCCTGTCACTAAAAGGACAAACTATAATCCATCTGCCATGTATAATTTGACAATCTGCAGTGTTTAAACAGTAGGAGGGAAAGACTTGTCTTCCAAAATTTCCCCTGAAAGAAGGAGGAGGCTTTCAGCAGTTCCCAATTACTATCCAGGCTGAATGTCTCACTGGAGAATTCTGCTCAGCAGTTAGCCATGAAAACCTGGCACACGGGAGACCAGAGGTGTGCCTCCCAATTGTCGTTGGCCTGAGAGTGGCCAGTGGTTTGAATAGGAGCCAATCACTAAGCTTCAGGTGTGCAGTTTGTCAGTCCTTGGTGTTGTGCCAGGATGTGTCCCCAAACCTAACTTTTGTGCACTTAAACTTCTGAGCTGATAATCTTGCTAAAGTTCAAGGTGAAAAAAATCCACTGTGAAGTGAGTCTGTGTTGAGTAATGAGCCAAAGATCTTAACACGTTTCTACTGATAATAGAAGAATGAAAATCTTATAATGCCATAGATCCATGTTTCCTGCAGATAAGGGTTGCTTTTTTCAGGAGCCATTTCAGTTCATTACACTTAGTAAACCTACTAAAAACCTTTCCTGGCACTAGCTCAGAATCCTCAAAGCTGTTCTGTACAAAGATCTCCTTCAGTTACCATGTCGATGGTTTCCCAGGCAGGGATGATTTTAAGGGACAAAGAAAAAAAAAGAAAAATTCCATTTTGTAGATTCAGGTTCACTTTCTTAAATCTTGAGAAAGTTGGATGAGATTCAAGACGAACTGTTTATAAGACAAACAGCTAAAAGGTAAAAACAATAGCATTGTTCATGGGAAAAGAATCAGATGAGGACTTTCCCCACGTGCACCAATGGAATCCTTTCAAAACTAGCACAATCGACAAGTATCCATTTCAATCAGCCAAAAGACCTCATTAGGGAGAAGACCAAGGAAAAATTACAACCAATCTAGGAATCTTAGACTGGACCCTGTAATAGAAAAAAAAAAGAAAGAAAAGAAAAAACACTAGTGGAAAAACTGGTGAAAACTGAAAAAATTCTATAGGTTAGTTAGTAATATCAGACCAATGATAATGTCTTGATTTTGACTATTTTACTGAGATCTTGCATGGTGTTTCTATTAGGGGGAGCTGGATGAGCCATATGTGGGAACTTTCTCTATCATCTTTGCAACTCTTGTAAGCCTAGAATTATTTCAAACTGACAAGTGAAAGAAGAAAAACAATCAATTGGTTTAGTAGAAAAAGTAGTGTGCTACGCATTTTGTCTGCCAGAGTAAAGACAAATCAATGTGATAATAGTCCTCATTTTGAGCTATTGTGGATTTATAGAATTATTATGGAATTACAGAGTTTCAACTATTGTGAAGAAGATATTAATGGAGATTTATTTTATTTTATACATAAGGAAACCAAGACAAGAGCTGTGAAGTCACTTCTCCAAGAGCCAATGTTTAATTAAATGCAGAGCTGGGAAAAGAGCCTAGGTCCTGTGACAGTGTCACAGGCACGACCTAAGTAGCATGCTGCTTCTGTGCAATCAGCAGCCAGTCCCTAGAGAGGAAACGAGTACCCGATGTGTTCAAAGCAGTGTCCGAGTTCTGGAAAGATGCTGCTCTCTCTCTGTCCATGTCCATGTCGATGTCTGTAGCTAAATCCCTTCAAAATGATCACAATATAGTTGAGGAGACATATAAATTGATAAGTAAATTAAAAAAACCATTAGGCACTTAATATTGACATTGTAGAAGAATGTAGTTTTATAGAGAAATTATTATATGACTGAATTCTAAATAATTAACTCTGTGGTATCCTATAGGCATCGGTTCTGGAAGTATACAGGACTCTGGCAGGTCTGAAGGGCAGAGAAAATCATGCTGGTTTGTTACCATTAGGTCCTCTGCTCTTGGTGCACTTAAAGTAGAAGATTGTGGTGGTAACAGGAAGGGGGGATTTCAGTCCTTCCATTGGACAAGATCCATATACCCTTTTCCACTTCCCCCACCCCCGCCCCCACCCCCACCCCGGACAGTGGTACGTTAAGAGAAATTGAAAGAGGTTGTTCATGACAGAGACAATATTCTGAAAGTGCAATGTAAGCAACAGATATTGTCTGGAAATGGAGCTCAGAAGTTAAAAAAAAGAATGAACAGAGCACTCAAACAGTGAGATGGGCATGTTTCATATGTTTCCTTGTTTTTAATTGTGGAAAATTTGGAAAGCGTGAATTTAATGTGGCCTCATCAACGGCGTTTCTTTCAGCAATGTGTATTCCTAAAAACAAGCCTTCCTGAACGAGCTCGCCCTCACAGCAGATTGCAGAGCACATGTTGCCAAGCATATAAACATGTTTATTTTCCAATTTTTGTCAACATCAAACACTCATAGTTTCCATTTTTCTTTCATGCATCAAATCAAGTGTTATTACAAGACCTTAATAGACTAACCCCAGCTCACCATCAAGTCGTTAGTGTCTTTGGGCTCTTCTTACATTTATCCTGGGGCAGTAATTTAATATGCATTATGAGGTGCTTGAGAATCCTGGATTTTTCATTTGGACACGTTCCTCGAGAATTCTAGAATGATAGCCAGCCTGGTATTAGCTTCTGCAGTGAGTGCTACATCAATCTGTCCCCAAAACAAATGTCAGTCTCACTATACTCCATGGAAAATCAGATGGTCTTTGAGGGCAGTGACTGCATCTCAAACAGCTTTCACCCGCACAGTCCTTGACAGAGTGTTTTCTTCACAGTAGGTGTGTAATAAATCTTCACTGACTGACTCACTGACAAAATGATTAAATGAATAAATGAGCGATTTGTTGAATGAGTTCAATATATAAATCCAGATAAATCCTTGTGGAAAATGCCTGAAATTTCTTTCCCAAGAGACAAACATCATGACTTAAAATTGTCCTATTCAATGAAAGGGACACATATTCATTCAAAGTCAGAAGGGGAAATGGAACAAGTTTCTGGCCAATTCAAGCCACAGGTAACTCCAGCAAAATGTACTTTCAGCTTGAAATATACAAGTAACACACTCTATGTTCCAGACATTTAGTATGAACAAATAAACTAGCCCAAATAGCTACTTGGTGTCAGGGTTCATGCTGGCCTTCTCGTCCCACTTCTTGCTCTTCTTTCCCTCTTTCCTTTGGGCCTTTGCTGGCTGGATTGTCCTTTCTCAAACATGGTCAACCAGAAACCCCAGCTCAGTTTCAACGTGGAGAGCACATCCAACCTCTCCTCCCCTCTTTGCCACATTGGACACACTGTTTGCTTTGCCTTAGCTCAATAAAATTCTTTCAAGAAAAGAGCTGAGGGTACAGTGGTCAATTCATGTGGAAAATTGAAATCCTTTTGGTAGATTAGTGGTTTATCTCCTTTGTTCCAGCCAGAAACCCCTCACGATTCCCCAAACAAGCACTCATGCTCCTGCCTTGGCCTTTCCCTGTTTCCTTTGCACTGGACGTCCTTCCCCCACATAACCACTGGCCTTGTGCTCTTACTGCTCTCAAGCCTCCACTCAGATGGGACCTCCCTGGGGAGGGCTTACCTGCCAACTCTACGTAAAAGAAAGGACATCCCATATTGGGCATCAAATAAACAGTTTTTGACTAGATGGGTCAATACAATTTTACGTTTTCTAAGATTCATAAGGCATATTAATACATTAAATAGTCAAAGTAAAGAAATTTTCTGAACTTATTTGACGATGCTAAAACATGTCTTGAGAAAAAAAGAGCTCTGAGCTTTATAAACTGTACCCTCTGTTATATAGACTTTTCCCTCCACTGAACACCTAGAGGGTTTATCAGAGGGTACATATAGTTTACTGTAGTGTTCTTTACTTAATTTAATGGGTATTACTCTCCTTACCCTCAATTAGCTTTGAACTTCCCTGAGTTGAGAGACCACATCACATATTCTCCTGAGTCACTGCGGTGTTGAACACAGTGCGAGGGGCACAACAGGCACTCGGGGGCCTGCTGAGACATAGTTCTTTCTTAGGTGTGTGATGAGACAGGAGCTGAGAAGACAGATAGACAATATATTCTCCTACTATAAATGAACATTGAACTTGAAAAATAAAACTGATACTGAATTGAAATTAGTAAGAAGTTTCTGAATGGAAATATTTACTTTCACTTGCAACCAAATACATGCTGTCTTACATCTAATTTGACTAAGGATATACTTTCCTTGAAATTTAATTTTGTTTGTTTAATGGTAAAAAGAACAATATGGCATTAAAATAAAAAAGGACAGAAATTCATTGGGTGATTCTTATAAATTCTTCTGTGGAAAATGGCCTTATTGATTGTTTTGGGTATGATAGGACAAAATATCTAGAACTCACCTTGGAAAACAGACAAAACCAAAGATTTATAATAAAACCTTACATTTCAGAATGGATATTCTATCAGCATGGTTTTAAAGAGGCATTCTTTTTTTCAGATTTGAAGACATGAGAATGGTCTAATTTCTATCAGTTGGAAATGGATGAGATACGTACAAGAGTTTCTCTTTTTTCTTAAGAAAAGTACGGATGAGAATGGCCTGGCCATCAACATTTAGTGAGCCAACCCTGGGCTTTTAAGAGAATTCTGGTCTCCTCTTTTTTAGGGCAATGACTCAACTAATTGCCCAAGGGACTCACAAAGTACAATATTTTTATGACAGGATTTTTTATTCTTTTGCAGAGGTCACTAAAGAGAAAATTGTTTCTTGGAAATATAGACTCATAGAGCTATGTTTAAAGGACAAACAACTACTGATTTTTGTGTATTTTTCCCCTCATTTTAAAGTTTAAATAAACCAAATTTGTTTTCTTCAAGTATGTGTAAAAATGTCTTTCCACATTTGAAAATCATCAATATACTTTTAAAATATTTTCAAACTTAGAACTTGTGTCATTCTCAAACTTGGCAATAATGTCACTGTCATAATGCATACTGGAAGCAAAGTTAAAAAAAATACACTTTTAAGAAAATGAGGGCATGAACAAACATGTATTAAGAATACTATAATAAAATTTTCTGTTTTTATTATTTTAAAATATGCTTGTGGAAATAAGGGAAGAGGCATTTTGGCTATTAATGATTCAGGAAAAGTAAATTATAGAGCAAACGTATTTGTATAGCTTTTATCTTTCACGTCTCATTTTACTTTTCTACCACATGTGCCCCAAAATAGTAATTACCAAAGTATTTCTGTAAGACTTTTAATAACAACTCTGCCTGTATTTAAGTACTCTATCCAAACAAGGACATGCAATGTAGAGAAGCATCTTCATATTTTAAAGTAACAGACAAATCAGAATTTTAATGTTTCGAGTGCTAGAGTGTTGTTTAATCCTATATGGCTGAAATTGTACTCTGGCTTGGTGGCGGTGTGAGTGATGGCCTGACCCAGAGTGACACACTGTGCCTCGGGACTGGAGCCTCCTTGCTCAGGAAGACAGCTGAGGGAGGCCTACCCACTTGGACATGGAGGAGAAAATTTAGAGATGATGAGAGAATGAGAGGCGCAGGAACAGCCATGCAAGAGCTGGGGTGGTGCTCTCTGACTTTTTTGAGCTTGTCACAAAGTGGGTAATGAATGGGTGAATGCCAAAGACTAGAGGAAGTGCTGAAAGGTGTGACAGTGGGCAGCCACTGAACTCGCTAGCCCCTGTCACAGGGAATTAGAAGAGTTCTGTGGTGCTCAGGGAGTGTGGCCACAGGAGCTAGAGCAGAATCACCTGGAACCACGTCAGGCTCTTCCCCCATCAAACCTGCTTGTGGTCCACACATACATGATCAGATTTCAGCTATTTCCTTCTCTTCTCTTGCACTGGAACTTTCTCTCTTGGCTAAGCCCTTTTCCACTGCCATTTGCTTTTCCCAGACCTCCTGGAATACTGGTGAAAAATTATTTTTCCTGTTAACACAATTTACCTCATTGAGTCTTCACAACAATTCTATAAAACATTTCTTGCCCTGCTCTGCAGATGGGAAAGTGGGTGGTGTATTACCCCCCAAAACTATAATCTACACTGTAATTGCTGCCAGTTATATTAAACTGTGTAGTAAAAATTAAAAAAAAAAATGAAAATGAAAAATCTACCACAATCCTGCCAGTGTTGTTTTTGGGTATGGAAACATGTATGTATACCCCAAATTGGGATCATAGCATTTTTTGGACTCCCCTCCCCCACAAAGAGTAACATATTGTATGCATTTTTCTCATTTCAATTATTGGAGTTCTTTATTGTCATTTTTTTCTGTGCTCCGTTTTCTTTTTTTCTTCATTCCCTACGCTCTCTAAACCATCAAATTCAGATGAACACCAACTGTTAGATTCTTCCCTCAACAATTTCAGCAAATCTCCACTGTTATCAAATGTGGCCTAAAAACGAAGATTCCCAAGAACATATTCTAAGCTAACAAATACTTGTACACGTTTAATTTTCCTTCTGTGTGTGATCTCACAGAGATTCATGATTTGCAGTCTAAGGGGAAGGAGAATATTGGAAAATGATGTAGGTTATCAACTCACAAAATACCTTTGGAGAAAAGCAAAAGGACTTCAAAAAGAAAGTTAAATTGCTGGCAAAAGTGTGCTTTAGGCATTCCCATAAGAGGCCAACTTTGATCGTCTTCATGTACCTCTGCCATCTGGTTTGTCCATATCTCAGCTAGTTCTCCTCCTTGATACGGGTAAATCCAATAGAGACTTATCAGTCCAGTTCTGTCATGAACAGTGGGCTCTGGCGCACCAAATGACATTTGGAAAGAAAGTCTCACTTTAACAGCCTTGTTGACTTTCCAACTTCTCTGTTACCAGTCATCAGAGTCTAATTTACTCTTCAGGGGCCCCAATCATTCTATAGCCTGAGCTGGACAGAAAGAAAATAATTTGTTCACTTAACAGAAAGAAAGTCTATACTCCCCAAACAAAACGAGTCAGACAGAGAACTTAGCATTAACAGGCTCTGCTGACGGGACCCTTTTCCCTACTTTTCATCGGTCTGGTGACAGTAACTCTGGACAGAGATAAATGAGAGGTCAAGCTACCCTTCATTTTTCCAGAGGATTATTTCGCCCACAGATAAGGCACAAAGAAAGGAAGTAATAGTCAAGACCAGCCTGTAAGAAAACACACACAAAAAAGGCTAACTAACAAAAGCTCATTCTCCTAGCAGTTTCCCCTCCCCCGACGCCAGCTTGGTGAGCATGCCCACCAGCATATATAGTTTGTTATTTTTTTTTCAGTGGGGGGGGAGAAAGCACAAAGCTAGTATGTGGCAAAGATAATTGTGCCTCACATAATAGATGCTTGTGTTGCTTTTCCTAACTTTATAGCCGATGTTAAAAAACCAAAAGAAAATAAAAACTGTCTGCACTTACTCTCTTTCAGAATACAGAAAGCCCAAAACTATACCAAATATTGCATGTTAAAAATATATTAATGGATTGATTTTTAATAAAGAGAATAGTGATAAGCCTGACAGGCTCTCATTGTGAACTCTGAGTTTTCTGTCTCCGATTTGGGGAACAAAGAAAACTTTCTCATCACTATTATTATCCATATGGTATTTTAAGAAAAGAAGGGATAGTCCTATAAGAAGTAAAAAACAAACACACAGATACACATAAGTTTGTTGCAGGTCTTTCTCTTTGTTGATGAAATTTAATTTGTGCAAGTACTTGCTTTCTGGGTCACTGTGCAACTTACTATTTTATGAAAGGTAATTTTAGATTCTTTGAATTTTCTCAGGGAAAATCTAATCATTAATAGATAAAAGGCTTTTAAAAGTCCTCATGCCTACTTCTTCAGTTGTTTTAAATATATGATTCAAAATAACAGAGCAGAATAACTTTTCAGATACTCAGTGCTCCTTAATGATATTAAATGAAACCCACCAGTTAAGATAATTACTGACAAAGTGACTTTTCATATGCATTCATTAATGTGTTTTCTTTAAAATGTACTTCTGAAAACAGAATGCACGAATGGCTTAAATTAAACTGAGGAATAAAACAGGCACGTGAAAGTGGAGAGATTCAGAAGCAGACAATGACTTCTGTTTATGTGAGTATTATAAACCTCACATGTTTTCTAAGGTGCAAATTTCGAAACACAAATTTATGATATTTCAAACATTTTCTAAGTGGGTTTTACGCTTATTTCTTATTTAGGGGTTGAAATAAAACAAAGTGAACGGGTTCCCTTTGAGGCTGTGCATCACTATGTAAACAGCAGCAAAGCAGCTTCAGAGCCAATTCTGACTGGAACATTAAGGCAGACTGATGAGCTCCCGCCTCTATTGGTCAGGGACACGATGGTTCTGATCATGCAGTTGTGGACTCTCCCCTGCCAAGTTTGTCTCCCCCCCCCATCTTTCTACTGCATTCCCTGGAACTTTTTCCCCAAGCTTAGTTAACACAATCATGCCCACCCTCAAACTCCTCCCTTCAGGCTCTTGCTTTCTGTTTTTCCTGTTACTGAGCCTCAGTGCACTCCTGAAGGAAGCACATCAGCTCTGGCAATTGAAGGCTGCTCTTCCTACAGGTAGCAGTGTCAAGGGGGTGCCAGGTGCTCCTCACCGCCCTGCCCTTTGGCGGATCATCAATCCTCAACACTCCTGTGAAACCACTGCTCTCACAGGGATTTCCATTCATGCACAGAAAGCTTTTCTTTTTTATCTCTGTCATTTGTGGTTGTTTAGGTCACTTCCTATGCACGGACAGCTTCTGCACGTGGCTCACCATCTTCCTCCCTGTCCTAGGTCATTCCATGGTGTTGCTTCGCAGCAACCTTCCATTCCCTAGCTTCTCCTATTTGTGGCCTGCTTATCTTTACTAACCTTGACTTCCGATCCATTTCTGTACATCGGAAAGTGCCATTTTCTGGAGCTGCACACCATGAAAATCAAATTCAAACATCCTTTTGGATCATTCCAGCCATTCCATTCAGTTACATCCACTCAATGTGCCTATTCTTGGGCTCAAAGACCTCCTGCACCTCACCGTTTCCAAGTCTATTACTCATGCCTTCATTTCCTATCCAGGTTACATTTCATAGTCTATGATTTCAACCATATTTTTAGTTGGTATCCTCAAATACCTTATTTCATTGTTTACTATAGCATTTTGCTGGCAAAACCCATACCCAGGATAAGCCTATTTGTCAACCTTCATCATAATTTATTAGCAAAGATACCACCATTACTTAGGTTTTTCCACTGTAATCTTATGGTCTCTGACTTGTACTGGTGCCTCAATACTGCCCTGAAAAAATTCTAGGCTTTCCTACTAATTTCTCTTAGGTGTTTTAATGTGTCTAGTATCAATTTTATTTAATTTTTCTTAGGCCTCTGAAAGTATCAACATGCCATTTGACTGACAGGTACTCCATAAATATTTTTTGAACAACTGAATAAAGACTGAATAAATCCAGGTTTTCTTGGTTTCAGTCAAAGTAGTCTAAAATGTTCTCTATAATTATAGAGATGTCTTCTTTCCCCAAAGTTATCAATAAATTCAATTCATTCCCAACCAAATTTTTGGTAGGTTTGTGTGCACGTGTGTGTGTGTGCGTGGGTATATGTGAATGGACAAATTGATTTTATTTTGTGTTGAGTCAGATGGATATTCATGTGTAAAAAAATATCTGGACCTCTAACTCATGGTACATATACAAAATTAATTGCAAATGGATTAAAGATATAAATGTGGAAAATTAAAAACCAAGCTTTCAGATGAAACCACCTTTATATTTTTGGAATAGGAAAAGATTTCTTAAACATGAAAAACACTAAGCCATCATTAAAAGAGTAAAAGGCAAACCATCAAGTGGAAGATGCCTTTACAATGCTTAAGTCCAACAAAGGACTCATATCTAAGATGTAAAAAGAATGCCTCTAAATAAGTGAGAAAAAAGGCAGTCAGGCCAGAAAATGGTCAGAACTTGAATAGAAATTGCACAAAAGAGGATTTCCAAATGGTCAGTACACATGGAAAGAAGCTGAATTTCATTAACAACCAGTGAAATGCAAAGTAAAGCCACAGTGTGGAGAGGTATCACTACATACCCACCAGGATGGATACAATTAAAAAGGTGGAAGATGCCAAGTACAGCCAAGGACATTGGGACTTGGGTGAGTGGGTCAGTAAATTGGTAAAACCAGTTTGGAAAACCATTTTAGCAGTGTCTGTTAAAGCTGCACACATACATACCCCTGACATAGTAACTGCACTCCATATATGCCCACTCTGAACCATATGCTAGAATGTTCTTGGATGCAGTGTGTGTAATAGTTCAAAATGCAAAATCCTGAAAAAGTGTGACACATTCACATACTCAAATAGCATAGGCAGGAGCTGGTAGACTTTTCCTGTGAAGAGACAGATGGCAAATATTTTAGGTTCAGGGGCCATTCAGTCTCTGTTGCAACTGCTGAACTCTGTCACTGTTACAAGAAAAGAGCAATAGATGATATGTAGATGAATGGACATGGCTGTGTTCCAATGAAGCTTTATTTACAACAATAGGCAGCTGGCCAGTGGACCACAGTTTGGTGACATCCCACTATACATCAATGCACAAACGAAATTTTGATATATTTACACAATGAACTATTATTCAGCAATGAGAATAAATGACAACTATATGTAGCAAAATGTGTGAATCTCATAAACTGTAGAATGAAAGAAGCCATATTAAGGAGTACATATTGTTTGATTCCATTTATATAGAGAGCAAAGGTGGATAAAACTAACTCATGGTGTTAGAAGTCAGCAAGGCAGCTTGTCCTGTGTGTGTGAGTGGGGGCAGCGTAGGGACTGCGTGAGAGCATGAGGAGGATTGGCTGTATGGTCATGCTCTACCCCCTGAGCTGGGTACTGTTACACAGGGGTGTTCGGTTTAGGTAACTTCAGCTACCTGTGTGGACATGCTATATATACTTTTATTTATGTATATTATGCTTCAGTAAAAGAAATCCTCTGCTGTTTATTGTGGGGAGTAATTTTTTAAAAGTGGTTTGACTCTTTGTATTTGAACTGCTGCCCATTTGGGGTTATTTAAAGCACATGAACACCCAACATGAGAATGCTCCTGCTTGCTGAACAAGACACCAGTGAAAGTCCAGTATTTGCATGGGGTTAAATTCTTCCTTTTTCAGTAAATAGTCTAGATGATAGGTCATTATGACAAGGAGCGCATTTCTATGAGGGCCCCAATTTGAGACACTTGGCAGTTGCCGTAGCCTACCTTGAGGTTTAGATTGCAGACTCCCAACTGGTACCACTGCTAGATGAAGCCATTTGCAGAGAGGTAGATCCTAGTTTTTAAAAACAATAGAATAATTTTATACCCTGGTTGCTAATTTCATTCAATAAACGATAGAGTTAAGAGACCAAACATTTGAAATTTACTGGGAAAAGATGAATTTTGCTGCATTTTGGAGAGTGGATTGGAGGGAACTAAAGAAGAGACAGTTCAGGAGGCCACTGTAGTATAATGAGAGGCAATGGCTATTGACCTCAGGGGACGGCGGCGGGACTGAAGGTTGGCTAGTCAGGGCATGTTTGGGGGTGGAGTTGACAGTGTTGCTGAAACACTGGATGTGGGGGTAATGACTACGGGAGCATCCGCCATGGCCACCAGGTTTCTGACTTGAGGATCTGGGGGGATGACAACTTCATTTTCTGTCATGCCAAAGAGTCAGACACACTTTGGAGAAAAATTAAAATCTTCATTTGGATACATTAACTTTGAGATTTTTCTGAGTCAACTGTCGATCTAAAATAGGTAACTAGAGATATCTGTTCAGACCTCAGATCACAGATGTAAATGTTAGAGACATAAATTTGGGAATCCCAAGCCTTATAATGACATTTGAATCTATGCTTACTGCTGCTGTCTCAGGTATGAGGAGGAGGGGGTGCAAGGCTGATCCCTGAGGTTCTGTGGGACTTGGAGTCCTGGAAGACAAGAAGAAAGCCTCAGAAAGTATTGAAAAATAGCTACAGAGTGGTCAGAGCACAAGTGGGAACATGCTAACCTGCTGCCATTCTTACCCTGATGTCTATGATCTTCCCTCTCTTCCCTTCTCTGGCTCAGGAGAGTGTAATTTTGCCTGGGCATCTGTGCTTGTGTTCGTCAAAGACCAAATGGAAAATGGGAAGCTTTTCAGCAGCACAAGTACGGTAGTTCAGCTTTACAGTCTAATTCTCTCCTTTCCAAAGTTTGTATCTCTGGTAAGGGGAGATATAGGCACTCCTTGGGCACATTGTCTCCCAAAGGGCAGTTGGTCATAATCATCAGAATAATTGCAATCATGTATGAAGTGCCTAATGTGTGTCAGGCACTAGTCTAAATGCTCTCATTTTTTAAATTTTTTTCCTTTTTTAAGAGTTTCATTTATTTATTTATTTATTTTAGAGGGGGAAGGGAGGGAGAAAGAGAGGGGGAGAAACATCAATGTGTGGTTGCCTTTTACACATCCCCTACTGGGGGCCTGGCCTGCAACCCTAGCATGTGTCATGACTGGGAGGGAATTGAATGGTGACCCTTTGGTTTGCAGGCCAGTGCTCCATCCACTGAGCCACACCAGCCAGGGCTCTCTAGTGTAGTACCTCATTTAATGCCTACAACACTTGTGAGTGTGATGCTATTATCCCCATATACAAGCAGAGACACTAAGTAGGGTACCCAATGTCAGAAGAATCCTTAAAATGCAGCAGTCCCCATCCTTTTGGGTACCAGGAATCAGTTTTGTGGAAGACAATTTTTCCACCAACAGGGGCGGGGAGTGGTTGGGAGCACAGGAAGTGGAGCTCAGGTGGTAATGGGAGCCAAATTTCGCTCACTTACCCTCCGCTCACCTCCTGCTGCGTGGCCCAGTTCCTAGCAGGCCACACGCAGGTGCCGGTCCATGTACCAGGTGTTGGGACCCCCACTAAAATAGGCCCCTGACAAATGTTAGTAAATTGTGTGTATGTGCCATTAGTCTACTGAATTACTCATTTTGGTTAAAAAAGAAAAACTTCACAGAGTGTTTGTACATTCAGCAGATATTTACTAATCACATTCTATATCTGGGAGAAAGGTTTCAGGGGATGTATACCCTGTGTTCACAATGTATGTAAATTGGCTTAGTGCATTTCCTTCCTTCCACCTGAGTGAAAGCAGCCAAACTGAAGTAAAGAAGGTTCCTTGAGTGGGAGGTAAGAGAATGATACTGGGAGCAAGCCTGGACCAAGCATCATGATTGGGGTTTCATATAACTCAGATTTTTGAGTTTTGTAATTACTTATATAAGGTACAAATATATGCCAATTTCTCAGCTAGTTTTAATTAATATATCTGTACAAATAACATGACCATAAAAGAGCTTCAACACAAATAGAATAAGAGGGAAGAGGTAAAAGAACATTGACCCAAATGATTTTAATCAAAACTTGTTAGACTTCTTGTCTCAGGGGGAGTAAAACTCCCAGAAATATGGCACTTATATTGAGGAAATGAAGTAATTGCTGTAGACCAATTATTTAGGACTATTTTAGTGTGTTGTATTTGTACTTCACCTCGGGAAGTAGTTTTGGTCATAAAGAGACCCCATTCAGTACAAAGTATACTCATTAGTAGGATAGAGATGGAATTCTGCAGAATTGCAAAGCAAAGTGGAAATTAATTTGGAAACTTATATGATGGAATTAAGTAATAAGAATTTACTTATTTATGGTTAGAGAATATTTGATTAACCTTTCAAGTTTATTTATGGTAGGTGGCAGAATAAAAACTTCACAGACAAGGAATTCATCTGCTCTAAAATATATATTATTTATAAATTCTTATGAATACCAGATTTTGCCTTTTGATGTAAAGAGCCAGATGTTAGCCTTATGGAGTTATCAAAAAGTATTAAAATACACTTATGGCTCATTTCATCAAATAAATACATTTCTGATTTTAAAAAAGACATGAATTTAGACAAGAGAAAAGGGCAAGACATGAAGTTCAAACAAGTTTTTGAAAAAGTACTGTGCATCCCAAATGTTTCAAATGTTCAACTACATCAGAAAGTCTTTACAAATACCTGAGGAATGTGCCTAGAAACAATGTAGAGCCAATAGTAGAGTATCATCAGGATAATGACAGTTTTATTTAATCCAGACTTCCAGAAGCAAAGGGGATTTAACTGTTTTGTGGAAATGATGGTCCAATTACTGATATGATAATGTGTGATGCTTTCTATGTACAGGGAATGCATATAATTAAAAAGCCTCTGCCTTCTAGAAAAGAAAGCTCTCATAAAGGAACACTTAGAGCTATATTCTTTCTTAACATGCACCCTGAAGTACCATTAGCATAATGGGAATCTTGCAGAAGCATTATAGAAAACATATCCCATTTGGGAGTGATTTCCAGTTTGGATCCATGGCAATACTGCACCTGATATCTTTAAATAATGTAGGGAATTTATGTGCGTAGAGTGATGATGAATGATGTGTTAAACAGTCATCCTTATGAGATGAGAACTGAATCCTTAGAGTTTCAATGAGGTTAACATTGAAAGCAAGCAAAGATAAAAATCAATAAACAGATAGCTAAGGCTAAGATATTTAATGTATTTCGATCTCAAATTTTAAATTTTCCATGACAACGTAATGTAGAAAATGATGATATAGACAAAAAATTGTTTTGAATTTTCTTTTTCTAATAACAAAGCATATATCTTTAACAATCGCATGATTCCTAGTAATTTTTTTTGCCAACCAATATTAAAATTGTATAATCAAGATGCTAATTTATTTCTTGTGCTGCTGAAGTGAGCTAATGAACTGAAGAGTGTCTGAATGAAATAGGGAAAGACATTTGAGTCTGGTTTTCTGGATTTAGCAGCTTCTAAACTTTTGTGTGTGTGCATGTGGGCATGTGTATGATATCTATGGCTGTTCATCAGGATGATGGTCATGATGAATTTGTCAATATATAGTGATTTTTACTCTTGGCATGGATTATTTCCATGAGTACTGTCCTTGGATGCCCATTTCTATAGCCATTAATTTGCATTACGAAGCACACAGTCTTTGAATCAGATCATTGATGCCTGAATGCTCTTAGTTTGTCTCTTTTATCTTGATATATTTTATACATTATTGCTTTGCCATTCACCTCCAGGGTTTCAGTTCCTCTGCTATTAGTTTCTCCGTGGATGTGTGGCTACAATCTACTGTGTCATGATCAGCAGTGATATGACAAAGGTCAGGTTATTCTATGATAACATGGTTGTAAGGTTCACAATGATGTATTTTTTTTTTTTTTACAAATTAAATACTATCCTTGTAATTTCATCTACTGTAAGGTGCCTTCTTGGAGAGGACAGAAAATGTGAAGTTACATAAATGTCACTGTGGAATTAAGCATTATTCTCATATGCTTATGTCCATGAGGGCATGGTGGACCTCATTGTGCTTTTGAAAAAATATGACTGAGAAATCTGGCTTCAGAAATGCCGCATAACCAGATGAAGTGGTTTGACATTTAACCAGCCTCTCTATTACATTCTGTATCATCAGCAGCAATAAAATGGCCATGGATCCTTTGAAAATAATGGTTCAGGTGTTCCATGAATAACTCCACAAGCGTCAAGTACCTAATTCATCTGTCCCCTCCAATTGTCTCAGAAACAGCCCAGAACCATTACAGATAGAAGTGCATGCACTTGCCTTCATTTGTGCAGTGGAAAATGATAAAAAAAAAAAAAAGTAACAACTTTCCTTTATTGAGTATATATCATTCTGGAGACTTTATAGATGGTCTTTCAAATATTTCCAATATATGTTTACGTCAGAATTATTATCTCTGTTTTCCAGATGAAATAACTGAGCTTTAGCGGTAAATGGCTGAGCCAGAGACTCCTGTTTGGCTCTAAAGTCAAAGTACTTTCTACTAAATGATGCTGGTTTTCAAATCTCACTGAAGACCGAACTCCAGCTGTTGGACTAGATTCAATTACAGTGAATTGGGCTTGAGAATAGGCATTTGCTATGGACGTCTTCCAACACGGTGATGCGATCACACAGGCCTAATAAAGGATAATGGTGACTTTCACAGTAGTGAGAATCCACTGATAATTTGAAAGCTGAATACTATGCAATTCATAAAAGTAAAAACTTTCACTGACTCCAATTCTTATTCAATACTAAACGTGGAACCTAGGACAAAAAGAAGTTGGTATCTGCAAAATCCCTGCCAAGGAGTTGAGTTGGTCATCTTTTACCACACCTGGAGATTTTATAAGAATAAAAATTTCAATTAAATAGAATGAAACTATGTGCCTGGTCCTAAAAAAAATCTGCACAACCATTTGATAAGTCTGCACAAACCATTTAACCCTATTAAGCATTAGACTTACAGTTACAAGTCTTATAAATATATTAAAATTTATTTAATTTTTCAACATGTAAAGGCTGTAGGGTTTTATGATTATATATTCATACTTTTCCCACAACAGATGAAAAAATCTGAAGTGTATATAGATGGTGTTTACACAATCTTTCCTGAGTTCTTTGTGAAATGATTAAAACTTCAGTGCTACCATTACTGGAATCAAACTACAAATGTTATCTCAGTTAATCTATGGTAAATACAAAGCAAAGGCCATCTGTTTTCTTCTATCATTTCTCATTTTTCAAGAAATATAAGATACTAATATGGAATATTAATGTTTTATTCTAAACAACAATTTTACCACATATGGCCCTTGCTAATTTGGCATCATGCAAAACCATACATTTCTCCCTTAATATTGAAAAACTTTAAAAATATCTCTCTCATAATTACACACAGGAAAAAGAAAGCCTCTGCTTATTATACAGTTTCATAAGGCTTCATTAATTATTTGAATCACAACTAATGAGATACATTAAATATTTTTTTTCTACCAGATGGAACATCCCATTGAGTAATAATAAGTATCAAAAAGAGGAAAAGTCACTCAGACATTTATTTGTCAACACACATGTATTGACTATCTACTTTGTGCCAAGCATGGCTTTACTTATTAGAGATAAGAGAGTGTGAAGACAGAGTCCCTGCTCTGGTAGAGCTTGTGTTCTAGTGGAGAGATTGATCACCAAAAAATGAGTCAACAAATGTATAATGCCAGATGGTGACGAGTCCCAGAAAAAGAAACAAAGCAATGCTAGAGATAGAGAGTCACAATGAAACAGGGGCTTGAAATAAGGGCTTTCCAATCAGAAGAT
This sequence comes from Glossophaga mutica, assembly GCA_039655065.1. Taxonomy (NCBI): domain Eukaryota; kingdom Metazoa; phylum Chordata; class Mammalia; order Chiroptera; family Phyllostomidae; genus Glossophaga; species Glossophaga mutica. The sequence goes on along the minus strand of CM077309.1, from coordinate 106,605,366 downwards.
TGGGAATGTTTTATTTGAGGAGGCAGCACAAGAGTAGAAACCTGAATAAGTACGTAGGAACCTGTCCAGGTGAATCTCTGGACAAGGCATTTTCCAGGCTCAGGGACTGACAGGTCCTGAAGACCTAGAGCAAGAATGAATTTGGTGGCTTCAAGGGCAGCTGGAGTTGAGTAAGTAAAGAGGAGAATGGTAGGAGATGTTATCAGAGAGGCGAGCACTGGTTAGTCATGTTGGGTTTTGTTGGCCAAGGAAAGAAGTTTGGATTTGCAGGATGATAGGAAGCCACTGAGAAGCAGGAGAAAGATGAGAGGTAAAAAGAGTACTTCTTTGTGGCAGACCCTTCTGCGTGGCATGGGCCCAGCTCCCACTCAGAGATGTGTAGGACCCACGCCCACAGATAGGTTCTCTGGTGGGTAATCAGATTTGCAATATATATAGGCTGCTTTGAGCCTTGCTTTTACTGTGACTTCCTAAAATCCATGCTAAACCTTGCAGGGACCAGTGTAACTGGCTCAACCACTTTTGCCTTTTCACTTGCTAATATCCTTCTTCTGTGAAGGATATTAGGGGCATTGGCTCTTTGGTTGTAACTGGTGCAGAGTGAGTGAGGACCATTTTGTAATGTGAGGAGATATAGAATAAAGGCCTGTTATGGTGGAGGCCCGGCTTTTGCTCCCCTTGAGAGAAAAGCCATGCTGTCATCCTTTTTTCTCCACCGGACTCAGTAGTCTGTGTGTATATTTTTATTTTATCCATAATGACGTGGACACTGCTAGCCAGTGTCTGCAACACTTCTTCATAGAAAAGATACTGCAGGAGAAGAAGTAGGGAAGGCATTTAAAAGGCTATGGCAACCATCTAGGCAAAAGTCTATCGTGTGAGCAGTGGAGGTGGTAAGTGGCAGACATAGTCTACATTTTGATGTTGAGCCAACAGGACTTTTCAGATGGAATGTGTGATGTGAGAAGAAGAAGGAAGGATAATTTCAGAATTTGAGCAACTGGATTAATAATGTGCCATTTACAAGATGGGAAGTGGTGGTGGAGGAAGAGTTCAGGAGTCATGGGAATTCAGGTTCGGGTGTGCTGTACTTGAGATCCCTATTAACTGTGCAGGTGGGAATGGGAAGTAGGTGACTAAGTCTATAAATCTGCAGCTAAGAAGAGAGGTTTGTTGGGAGGTACAAATTTTAGTTAGTAGCTTATTGATGGCATTAAAGCTATGAGATTGAATAAAATCTCCTAAGGTATGAGGCCTGAAGACTAAAAGGTTTTGAGATCCGGAGGAGGAGGAGCCAACAATGGACACTAACAAATGGTCTGTGAGGGAGAAGAGACAGCAAGTGAGTGTGGTGTCTCTAGAAGCCAAATGACAAGAATGTTTAAAAAAGAGTGATCAACTATAGCAAAAACAGCTGAAAGGTCAAGTAACACAAAGAGTGAGAGCCCAATGTTTCTCCAATGAAGGGTACAAGACATGGGGCTGTTGTTAGAAAGGAATGCAGAATCCAGAAGACGATTTTCCTCCCTTCCTTACTTCCTAATGTTACTGTAGGTAGCAGCTAGAAATGAGCACCTGGAGGGAAAATAAAGCAGGGCCCTCAGCATCACAATCAAAATAAGAAGTTAAAACAGGAGGCTGGAAACAAAAGGAAGTCATGTTTCCAACTAAACTTCAGTAGTCCTGAGCTTGGCCCTATAAGATTGCCAGGTATTCTGAATATCACAAGCAGGGATAGCTCAGGAGGAAGGGAGTCCTTCAGACTCTGTGTTGGGAAAAGGAACCTGTAGCAACTTCACTAAGACAAAGAGCCTTTACTAACTGAGAAAGAAAGCTTTTGTAGCTGTACATTATTCCCAAGATTAGAGGGGGAAGGATAAGGGGGGCCCTAAAAGCTGACTAAGATATATAACCCCTGAACCTCAATAGTGGGCATACTTAGATTAGCTAAGTACCCATGTGTATGTAGCCTTGGCTCAAGTGTGAAAAACAAAGTCACTAACAAACTTACTAACAGCTTTATTTCCTCTATATGTGGGGCATTCAGATTAGCTGGGTGCCTGCTTGCAGCTTTGTGTTCATATGTGTTTCATAAATAAACACGCTATCACATTTTCACTATATGTGTTGTTTCTCACTTGAATTCTTGTCTTGTGAGCAAGGCAAGAATGGGGGAACAAGCTAAGGGGAGGGGGACCTCCTGGCTCAGGTCTCTTTCTGGTAATCCTTCCTTCCTTCCTTCCTTCCTTCCTTCCTTCCTTCCTTCCTTCCTTCCTTCCTTCCTTCCTTTCTCCCTCCCTCCCTTCCTTCCCTCCTTCCTTCCTACCATCCTTCCCTCCTCTCCCTCCTTCCCTCCTGCCTTCCCTTCTTCCCTCCTTCCTTCTTTCCACACTAGGGTGTTTTAAAGCATGTCTGTTTACTGATGGAATTATGCAGTTGGGAGGAAAATTTAGATGATGTAGGAGCAGGTGGATATAATTGCAAGAACAAAGTGCTGGAGTAGGTGAGAGAGAGAGCGACCCAATGCACAGGTGGGGGCAGGGTGGGGTAGGCTAGGCTTAGATGAAGCTGGGACAGTGCATTCCTTGGAATAGGAGGGAAGGCACCAGAGTAATTCAATTGGAGGAGGGCTCATATGGATAAGTTTTATGATTACTTTTACTTTGTCACTGAAGCGCATCAGCTGAGTGTAATGGCTAGTGAAAAGTTGAAGGAATGATGGATGTTTGAAGAGTGAGGGGAAGTGTATTAGATTCCTAGGGTTGCTGTAACCAAGTACCACAAACTGGGTGGCTTGAAATAACAGAAATTTATTGTGTCACATTCTGGAGGCTAGAAGTCTGAAATCAAAGTGTCAGCAGGGCTGTGCTTCTTCTGAAAACTGTAGGTGAACCCTTCTTTGCCTCTTCCAGCTTCGGGTGGTTTGCAATCCTTGGTGCTTCTTGGCTTATACACTTTCTGTCCTCTGTCATCACATGGCGTCTTTCCTCTGTGTGCCTCTCTCCCCTTTATATAAGGACAACAGTCATATCATATGAGTTGGGGCCACCCTGCTTCGGTATGAGCTCTTCTTAACTAATTACATTTGCAAGAACCCTTTTTCCAAACAAGGTCACAGTCGGATGCACTGGGGGTCAGGACATCTACATATCATTTTTCTATATATCATTTTTTACAGGGATACTATTCAACCTCTAACAGGAAATATGAAATAGTTGGCTCAGAGAGGGGAGTGACTCATAAAGTAAGTTTTTCTGGCTGCTCTGGCGGTCCACTTGAGGTTTGCACTAACCAAGTTTGAGACCTTTGTCAGCTTAGCCATCTCAGACCATGTTATGGCAGGTACAGGTGTGTTTCTTTCCTACTTTTGTGTTGGTTTTGTTTCTTATTGGCCACTTTAGTTTTTTTAAAATAATTTTTATAACTTTGCTTCTCTGCCATAGGACAAAAATATCACTCCTCCAAGTGGAAGCATGGTCTACCCAGATAGCATATATTTCTTTCTAAATGCTTTTTGCTAATAATGCAAAAGACTAAAATACAATGAAACTATTTATTTTAAAATTCCATATTCTTACAAACATGAAGAATAGTTTGTAATGCATAACACAGTATACATTTTCTGCTCTTAAATCTACTGTAGAGTAAACCATTTTAAACCAGATAGATGGTTTCTTTTTCAGAACTATTTCAGCTTATAAACAAAGAAATCCCCATAGAAACCTCACCAAAATAGCTTTCCTTTATGGTGAGATATTTAAAGGCAGCACCTGTAAAAACATCCTTCTCTGTGCTTTTCTTTTTTCCTTGAGAACCAGCCTGCTCATTCCTAATTTAGGAGAGCTAAAGATGACCAGAGAGTTGGGAGAAAGAAGAAAACTCATCCTGTAGTAAATTTGATCTTTACAGATGAAGAGAGATTAAGAAAAACTTGCCCTCAGCTACTGAATTACCCAGGCTTGGAGGTAGGATTTGAACCCAGTTCTTCTCTGAAGACAGAGTCAGATTATGCCTTTGCCCACTTCCTGCCTTTGCCAACTGCCAGGACACATGGTTTCCTGGGCCACATTGTTCTGGGCTTTGATGCAGTTTAATAATCTGTGTTTATGTCTATTACCTCTACTAACTAGAATTGAGGGCAAGGCCTTTAAAGTGATTATTTTGGAAATGCACATGTCTGTCGGGATAAGGCTGAGCCTAAGAGGTGACAGAATACGGAAACCCCTCTTCCCCTCTCCCAGTTGATTGACACCAGGCCTAAGGAACATCATCTATTCCTTCAATCTAAAAATATTTATTGAGGGCATATTATGTCACATGCTGTGTACCATATGTACTAAATGCTTCACAATGATTTCTTAATCTTGCCACAGCTGCCGAGACCCTTAAGTCCATAAAAAGAATTGAGGCAATATCAATAATTGAAATTCAGATATATGCAAACATAGGAGGTGTGATGGTTAATTTCATGTGTCAACTCGAAGGGGCCAGGGGATATGGAGGTATCTGGTTAAACATTATTTCCTGGATGTGTCTGTGAGGGTATTTCTGAAAGAGATTAGCAATTGAATCAATGAACTGAGTAAAGTAGATGGCCCTGACAGTGTGGGTGGCTGTCATCCACTCTGTTAAGAGCTTGAACAGAATAAAAAGGAGGAGAAAGGCAAAATTCTCTCTTTCTTTGCCTGACTGTAGAGCTGGAATATCAGTCTTCTCCTGCCCAAGGCTCAAACTTATACCACTGACTTCCCTGGGTTTTCAGCTTTCACACAGCAGATCATGAAACCTCTTACCTTTCATAATTGTGTGAGCCAATTCCTTATACTCTCAGTCTCTTCCCCAGATCTCTTTCCTCTCTTGAAATATGTATGTATGTATACATATAAATATGTATCCACACACACACACACACACATACACACACACACACATACATATCTATGTGTGTGTGTGTATTCAATTGGTTCTGTTTTTTTCTGGAGAACCTTAAATAATAAGAGGTTATCAACAACATTTACTAAAAAATATTGTAGTAAAGGAAATTTGTGGGGCTTTAAAGAGAGAATTCACGCAGAGGGAGAGAATGTGGCCTGGAGGGTTGTCTTGGCAAAATCCCTGAGAAGTAGCTGGCTGGGAGAAATGAGTTCTGTGGTTGCCATACATACTTGTCATGACCTATCTGCCCTATACACAAGTGTACACCTGTGTATGTATGAATTTTAAAGAAGAGCTTGGGACAAACCAAAACACAGTGGAGACCTCCAAAGCAGCCCAACACAGAAAGAAGGGAGTCATTACCCTTTTTTCCATCTTCAACTGAACAATGAGTGGTCATGGAACCAGGGTTATGAGCGGTCACTAATGCTGCACAGCAACCTCAGTGAATGATGGGGAGTGGCCAGAGCACTAAACTTTGGATGACAGGTGAGGACAATGGTGACAGTACCTGGGGATGAACACTCAGGGCTACAAGGCAAATGCAGAGAGGCAAGTATGAGGCAGGATGGGAGCCTAAAGATGCTACAGGGGCATGATGCAGAGCAAATCTTAAATAATCAGACAGCCTGGACTAGGTGGAATTTATGTGACAAACAAATAGCACTTCCAAGTCCAGGCCCTATTCTAAGTACACTAGAAGTATTAACTCATGTAATCCATACAACATCTCCATGCACTGGTGCTGTTATTCCCTTCATGAGTAAATGAGGAGTCTGAGGCACAGGGAGGCTGAGTTGCTCAAGGACTCAAAACTAGTAGGTAGCAAGGTCAAATTCAAAGCCAGGCATCTGGCCCCAGAGTCTGTGCTCTTAGCTATGGTGTTATGTTATCTGAGAAATATGAATCTATGGGTATGCAAGTTCCTGTAGTCATTTGATAAATTAAATATCTATTAAACTCTGGGGTAACCACTATTCTTGATGATGGGAATAAAATAATGAAAAAATAAGTGAAATTTCTTCTTTACATAAACATGAGGACAAAAATTACTAGAAAATAAGTAATAAAATATTTAGAGCTGTGTCATTTAGTAGCCACTGGCAACATGTGGCCAGTGTAACAGAACTGATTTTTAAAACAAATTAAATTAAAATTTATTTATATTTAGATTTTGTGATACTTAGTTCAGTTACTGGGGAAAATTTAAGTATCTTAAAACAACTTGAGTATAGAAATCTAATTTTTTTCACCTGTAAATTTTATGAAAACCAAATACAGATTGATCATTTCATGTGAAAAGTCAATGTTTATATTGGGATGTGTTGTCAATGTAAAATACACTCCTGATTTCAAAGACTTAGTAGGAAATAAAAAAATGTAAAATATCTCATTAATAATTTTTATATCAATTATTTAAAATGATAGTATTTTGGATATATTGGGTTAAATAGATTATTAAAATTAACTTCATCTCTTTGTTGGGAGTTTTTTCATTACTATTTAATTTCACTAGTTGTAATTGGTCTATTCAGGTTTTCTGATTCATCCTGATTCAATTTTGAAAGATTGTATATTTCTAGGAATTTATCCATTTCAACCAGATCATCTAATTTGTTGGCAAATAGTTGTTTATAATATTTTCTTACAATCCCTTGTATTTCTGCATAGTCAGTTGTTACTTCCTCTTTTTCAATTCTGATTTTATATATTTGGGTCTTCTCTCTTCTTTTCTTGATGAATCTGGTTAAAGGTTTGTCAGTTTTGTTTATAAATTTTCAAAGAACTGGTTCTTGGTTTCACTGATCATTTTTATTGTTTGTGTTTTAGACTCTATTTTGTTTATTTTTGTTGTATCTTTGTTATTTCCTTTCTTTTACTCACTTTGGGCTTTGTTCATTGTTCTTTTTCTACTTGTAGTTTCTAGAGGTTTTTTTTTGATATTTTTCTGTTTCAAAATGCTATGAATTTACCTCTTAGGGCTATTTTTGCTGTGTCCCATAGAGTTTGGATAGTTGTGTTTTCATTTTCATTTGTTTCAAGGTATTTTTTGATTTCTTGCTTGATCTCATTGTTAACCAATTCATTGTTTAGTAACATATTATTTAGCTTTCATGTCTTTGTGTGTTTTTCTTGTGATTGATTTCTAGTTTTATACCTTTATGGTCAGAGAAAATACCTGATATGATTTCAATCTTCTTAAATTATTGAAACTTGTTTTATGTCCTAATACCTGGTCTATCTTAGAAAATATTCCATATGCATGTGAAAAGAATATATATTCTACTGCCTTGGGTAAAATGCTCTGAAGATATCAGTTAAATCCATCTGATCTAGTGGGTCATTTAAGGCTGCCCTTTTCTCACTGATTTTCTGTCTGGAAGATCTATCCATTGATGTCAATGGAGTGTCAAAATCCTTTGCTATGACTGCATTACTGTCAACTCTCCTTTTATGTACATCAAGATTTGCTTTACATATTTAGGTGCTCTTATGTTGAGTGAATAAATGTTTACAAGAGTTAATTCTCCTTGTTGGATTGCTCCATTTATCACCCTGTAGTGTCCTTCTTTGTTTTTTACTATAGCCTTTGTTTTAAAGTCTATTGCTATACTTCCCTGGTAGGGGAGATACCATGATCACAAAGTCTATTGCTATCCAAGTTTTCTTTTTATTTCCATTTCCATGAAATGTCATTTTCTATCTCTTCATGTCTCATCTGTTGCTGCAGACACCGGCTCACAGTGTCCATGGCATTATGGATGAAATGAGACATTCACATGGACTACCGAGTCCTATGGAGGAAAAGGGACAGCATGGCTTTTTTTCTCAAGGGGAGCAAAAGCCTTGGCCCTTGCTTCCCTTGTTTAGTTCACTTTAGGTAGTTACCTTTTATAGAAAACAGAGGAGAGGATGCACATCACAGAAGAGGGATATTTGCAAATGAAAAGGCAAAAGTGGTTGAACCCGTTACACTGGTCCTTGGAAGGTTTAGCATGGATTTTAGGAAGTTACTTTGCAGTAAATGTTTGCTGCAATTCAGGGTGAGGGAGTTTGTAGCAAAAGCAAGACTCAAAATGGCCTAGGCACATTGCAGGCCTGATTCCCCATGAGAGAACCTATCCATGAGCATGGGTCCTGTGCATCTCCAAGTGGGAGCTGGGCCCATGCCACTCAGAGTGGTCTCCTACAATCTGTGTGTATCTTTCATTCTAAGGTGGGTCTCTTATAGACAGCATATATATGGGTCTTATTTTCTTATCCATTCAGCTACCCTATATCTTTTGATTGGAGCCTTTAAGCCATTAACAATAAAGTGATTATTAATAGGTATGTATTTATTACCATTTCATTCTTTTAACTATGTTATCTTATTGTCATTCTTTTTGTTCTTCTTCTTTCTCAAGAAGATCCTTTAACATTTCTTGTAATATGAGTTTGGTGGTGACAAACTCCTTTGGCTTTTTCTTGTCTGAGAAGCTCTTTGTTTCTCCTTCAATTTTAAGTGATAGCCTTGCTGGGTAAAGTTGTGTTGGTTGTGGGCCCTTATTTTTCATACTGGACTGAATGGTTTCACAGGTGAATTTTACCAAACATCCAAAGAAGAACTAATACTATTCTTCTCAAACTATTCCAACAAAATGAAGAGGAGAAAAGAACCCCCCAAGTTCATTTTATGAGGCCAGTATTATCCTAATTCCAAACTAGACAAGGACACTATAAGAAAAGAACATTATAGGCCAAGATCTCTAATGAACATAGATGTTAAAATCTTCAACAACATATTAGCAAACCGAACCCAGCAATATATTATATGATCATGTGGGCTTTTTTATGGGGATGCAAGGTTGGTACATACCCACACCTTTATAGTCAATTAATATTTGATATAGGAAATAAGAACGTACAATGGAGTAAAGATTGTCCATTCGACAAACGTTGTTAGGAAAATTGGACAGATATATGCAAAAAAAAAAAAGAAGCCAGACCACCTTTTTACACCATACACAATAATAAACTCAAAACTAACTAAAGACTTAAATGTTAGATTTGAAACCATAAAAAATCTTAGAAGGAAACATAGACATTTCTCATAGCAATACTTTTTTTTGATATATCTCCTCAGGTGAGGGAAACAAAGGAAAAAATAAACAAAGGAACTACATCCAACTAAAATGCTTTGTACAGTAAAGAAAACCATCAACAAAATGAAAACACAACCCACTTAATGGGGGAGCATATTTACTAAAATATGTCTGATAAGGAGTTAATATCCAAAATTCATAAAGAAGTTATGCTAGGAACAGTGGTGGTGGGGGAAATGGAGACAACTGCATTTTAACAACAATAAAAAATGAGTAAAAAAGAAAATATTCAGATTTAGAACTCTAAATATCCCTCTAACTGGTTCAAAATTATTTGCCTTTGTAATGGGGTTGCCTCTGTGATTCTAATTAAACTTTTATGGTTTTCTTAAAGGTTGATTAATCTCATGATTTAGAAAATAAATGATTGTAGTTTAGCAGGCCATAAAAAAAAAGAAGTTATGCCCTGACTGGCATGGCTCAGTTAGTGCTTGTCCTTCCACAAAGTGAAAGTTGCCAGTTTGATTCCTGGTCAGGACACATGCCTGGGTTGTGGGCCCAGTCACCAGTTAGAATGCATGCTGGAGGCAACTGATTGATGTTTCTCTTACACATCAATGTTTCTCTTACACATCAATGTTTCTCTCCCTCTCTTTCTCCCTCAGTTCCATCTCTCTAAAAATAACTAATATAAAATCTTCAAAAATCCCCCAAATTTATAATGAGCTTATAAAACTCAACACCACAAAAAAAAAAAAAAATTAAAAATCAGGCAAAAGACCTGAATAGACAATTCTCCAAAGAGGACATACAGATGACCAATAGACATATGAAAAGAAACTCAGTGTCACTAGCCAGCAGAGAGATGCAAATTAAAACCACAATGACATATCATGTCACCCCTGTCAGAATGACCATCATCAATAAATCAACAAACAACAAGTGCAGGCAAGGATGTGGAGAAAAGGGAACAGTCCCTAATGCACTGTTGGTGGGAATGCAGATTTGTGCAGCCACTGTGGAAAACTATGGATTTTCCTCAAAAAATTATGAATGGAACTTCCTTATGACCCAGCAATTTCACTTATAGAAATATATCTGTATTAACCTAAAACACTGATTTGAAAGAATACGTGTACTCCTATTTTCATTGCTGTGTTATTTACAGTAGCCAAAAATTGGAAGCAACCCAAGTGTCTATCCATAGATGAATGGAATAAAAAGCAAGCAGTGGTACTTTTACATAATAGAATAATACTTCGCTGTAAAAAAGAAGGAAATTTTACCCTTTGCAATGGTATGAATGGACCTGGAGAGTATTATGCTAAGTGAAATAAGCCAAACAGAGAAAGACAAATACCATATAATTTTACTTATATGTGGAATCTAATGAACAAAATAAACAAACAAAATAGAAACAGATTCATAGAGACAGAAAACAGGCTGGCAGCTGTTACAGGGAAGAAGGTTTACAGGGCTGGGTTAAAAATTGAAGGGATTAAGTAAAAAAAAAAAAAAGACCCAAAAAGCCCAAGACAAAACAAGAAAACCTCATAGACACAGATAACAGTATGGTGATTCACCAGAGGAAAAGGTGGGTTAGGGGAGGTAGCAGAAAGTAAGGAGGGACAAGTTGACTTTGAGTGGTGAACACACAATACAATATACAGATGATATCATAGACTTGTACACCTGAAAGCTATATAATTTTATTAACCAATGCCACCCCAATAAATTCAATAAAAATTTAAAAAAATTAATTTCACCTGTTTCTTTTTTACAGTCGACTACTAGAAACTTTAAAATTACCTTTGTGGTTTGCATTATATTTTTCTTAGAGACTGGTAGGTGTGATGAAGAAAATAGAGTGATGGGTGATATATTGAACGGTGTTTGATAGCTAGTTTATTTTTTTATTTTAAATTTTATTTTATGATGGCAAGAATACTTCGCATGAGATTTGTCCTCTTACCAGGTTTTTAAGTGCACAATACATTATTGTCATCTATGTTGTACAGCCTATCTCTAGGACTTTATTCATCCTGCAAAACACGGAAACTTTATACTCATTATTAGCAAAAGAAAGGCACTCCCTGACCAGGAATTGAATCTAAGCTACAGCAGTGAGAGTGCTGAAACCTGACCACTAGGCAACCAAGGTGCTAATTTAGATTGTGATACTGGGCTGAGATTAAAGGAATTTATTCAGATGAAGGAATTCCTGGGGAGAAATGTACTAGGCAGAGGGAACCATGAATGCAGGAAGCCTAACGCAGTAACCAGTACCACCTGTGCATAAAAGCTAGCGGACTAGCCTTGGAATGGAGCAGGCCGAGGGGCTCTGACAGGAGACTTAGGGGGAAAGGCAGGGGATGGGTTACATAGGGGCACGTCAGCCAGAACAAAGACTTGAAAATACTCTTAAATGAGATGAGAAATCACTGATGGGATTTATGGAGAAGGGGCATGTCAATACAGAGGATTAATGGCAGTGCCAGGGCAGAGTGGACCAGGATGAGGTGCAGTTTGGTTTCCCTGAAGGTTCCTGTGCAGAGCAAAAAAGGCCTGGGAAACCAGTGATTGGGGATTGAGGTCCCAAAGTCGCCCAGGAGGGTGCTGTTTGAGCCACCACAGTAGCATGTCCTCAGTTGTAGCCACAGGCTAGCGGGGCCCTAGGATATTTGGGCTTTACAAGGGCAAGGTTTAGCATGTACTATATCTTCAATGGTTGTTTATTGAATTAAAAATATGGATGGTAATATGTGTCTTCTGAAAAGACCTGGCAAATTCTCACGTCAACATTACCCCACTTCTTTTTCATCTTTGTTGGGTAGGTTTTAGCAGCAGCTTCCTGAATGTAACCAGCGTTAAACCTTACGTGGGGACCCTGCTAATAGTCCCAGGAAACTAAGGAGGCTGAAAGCCAGTGACTGAATTCTCCTGGCCCTGGACTTGTGGATTTTCATCAGAGCATGTCTGGTGACAATAGACATGAGAGTGGGTCGGAGTGGAGGAGATGATGGGGGTGAGAGCTGATTTGGAACCATGGGCTCTCTGTAGCAGGGAAATGAGCACATTTGCTTTCTCTCAGTAGGAGGCAGCATGGGGCCCAGTTTAAAGAGAGCTACCACAGAGACCAGGCATACACTGCTCTTCACTGGCTTGGTTAGTCTCTATAGTGTGACCTTGGGCAAACCACTTGCTTTTCTGGGTTTTGGGTGCTATTGGGGTTGACTACTTTTCCATCACTTTAAAATCAGTTGATGCATTTTGCTGGCATTGACTAAGTGTGTGAATCAAGGACTTAGTGATAATTTATTTCATCACTTTTTCCTTTGGATTATTGAATTGTCACATAAACCATGTTTGTCTGAGACTGTTAGTTCTGGATACTTTGTATCTTATTTGAAAAACATTTTTCCAACCCAACAGCAGAAATTAATCACTAAAATTTTATAATTGCTCTAAAGTGGGTTTAAATATATGTCCTCACAGTAGGTACCAGGCTGAAAGCACTGTAAATAGTCTCTGGTATGCAACCAAAATATTTACTTAGGATCCAGAAGCGTAAATGGATATCCCAGAGTCTAATTATCAGTAAGATGGAAAGGGGTCACCCAATCAAACCACAACTTTATAAATCACATGGGCAAGTTAGCTGTTACAACTAGAGGTAAAAGAACAATGTACTTATTAGTGTTTTTAGTATAAATTTATTTTTTTCTCACTGATACTGTCTTCAAGTCAGAGGAAGTTTTGAGAAATCAAATAGTTATTAAAGTTTTAGAATCTAGAGGAGAGAGACTACCCCAAGGCTGTGCCAGCTCTGAGTTGGTATGGTACCCTTTTTAGGCTCTCATGAGGGGTTGGAAAAAATGTTATGTTTAAAAATGGGTGGTTATATGTTTAATAGCAAAGGCTGGTGAGCTACAACCTGCAAAGAAATGGCTTTAGATACCTACACAGGAAACAAAAGAGAATACATAAAGTGAAACCCCACCTAATACCATTATATGTTTCAGTTCAGAATGACATTTAGTGCAAGTACCAAAAGAATCATGTCCAAATCTCACCACAAAATTAAATCAGAATTGAGAGTCCCCCACCCCCAAATCTGGCTCTAAAAAGTAAAATGTTGAATGAATTCTCCTTTAGAGACATATGATCTGTCTGAAAAGGTTAAGGTGACCAGAAAAAGAAAAAGAGTTTCCCATGTTAAAAATGCATCTTTTAAAAAATACATGAAATAGTATGTATTATTCCTTCTTCCCAGCACAAATATAATGAGTACTTATGTGCCAGGAACTGCTCAAGTTGTTGGCCCCAGTTCTAGGTGTTAGATATGCTGAGAGACACAGAACAGACAATATAAATGAACCAAAAAATCTATAAGATTATATTAATTTATTGAGTATCTATAATAGTGCCTATGGAATGTCCAGAATTAAAAAAACAAACAAACAAAACAAAACCTGTAGTAGCTCAAGGATACATAAAATGTAGTATGCTCCCTTTCAAGTGACCTATTGCCTAGCTGGAGAAACAGGTTACACTTATATGAAAAATGATAGACTAACCCAAGACAACACACAAGCAAATGTGATAATCTGGTACAAGTCATAGTTCTCATATTTCGATGACCCTCAAGACTCATTTTATGATGGCATTTGCTAGGAGGAGCTTCAGGAAATAAATAGTGAGCTATTGTTTCAAAGAAGTGGAGAATGTAGATAATAGGTAGACTAGGGGAGAACACTCATGGATTTGATTTTTTGTAGGTGGCAAAGAGAGGGCATTGGAGGACCACAATTCAGGAAGTGGTTAGAGAGGAGGATGAATTCCTAGAAGTCAGCCATTCTATGGAAATTAACTAACAACCAAAACTTCTGCAAAGAAAGCAAGACAAATGTCTTTCTGTGTTTAAATGAGGAAGTAGTGATGAGAAAATTTCAAGCACATTTGCCAAGACTGCAAGCCTGATGGAGTCCTGGCAAGGGATAGGTCACTGTCCCCTACCATGGTGGGCCAAGGTCTCTCTTATATGTCTCTCTCATGCTTATGTGACAGATTCTTAAAACAGACTAAAAAAAAATTAAAGCCAACTACACGTTCAGTATTTGCTTTTAAATAAATAAAATTTTGTCCCTGCTTGTTAGCTACATTTTAATTTATTATAGTAGCACTATCTGACTAGAAGACCCTTAAAGCCGTATTGAAAATTACTGTAAGTTTTATCCTTCTTGAAGACCCTTAAAGCCATATTGAAAATTACTGTAAGTTTTATCCACATTCGAGTGGATCTTCCTGCTATCATAATAAAGGCAGAATTTTAAATATTAGTTATGGTTGTTATTTAAAACATCAGTAAGGGACCTAAGCCACAAACTTTGCAATGCTGAGTATCCCAGAGTGAAGTAAATAAATTCTACCTTTCATGAGTGTACAAATTACAGCCATCACTGAAATCATTGAGATGACCATTAGTTCATCTCCATATTCTTGTACAATTTTAACTATAACACAACATCTGAAAAAGCAATATTTTGCAATATGGTGTCTAGAACTATACTCTGGATCCTGGTTTCAACATACTTCATTGAAAGCTGACATCACAACCATTCAACACTTTTCATCAAATGATTACATTTAAAGTCCATTTTGAATATTTTGCCAAGTTTCTCTGTTCCATGAAATATCTGTATCTACAACTTTCCTGTGCCAGATGTACTAGCTTACATTTTTCTGTCCTGATCTCATTTTATCATACATCTGTAATCCTATCTTTCTTAAGTATGTTTTTTTATGATGTCTCTATCTTGTTGAAACATAACAATCTTTAATTAACAATTATAAAAGGGCTTTATTGCTAGATTACCCCCAGAATGTGTGCATTACATGGTAAACATGATTTTTTCCTTTGGAAAAAATAATGCAGCTCTCACTTTAAGGATCTACTCTACTACTTTTTGAACCAACATGCTACCTAGCACTCTGAAACATTTACTGAGGTTAAAAAATTGCTAATAATTTCTAAAACTTCAGTCCAAAGTCTTTAACTATAAGGAAACCTACTCTGATTATTCAGCAAAATTAATACAAAACAGAAATGAAAAGATTGGAAATGATATGCAGAGATGTGTATTGTGTTTGCTGTATAAGAGAGAGCATGGGAATATGGATATGTGTGTGTATGCATGTACATATATGTACACACGTGTATATCTACATGCAGATGTATATGCATATACATACATATACATCATCAGCCTTCTTACAAAAAGACTGAGAAAAGCAAGAGGAGAGTCAGGAGAGAGAAGAGAAAAGAAGAAAGAACAGAAAAATAGAGGGTTTAATTAAGGTTCAGTAGCTACAACTTTTAGAAAGGGCAATGGAGAATGAGAAGTTGAAGTATTCACAGAGAAGGTGGCTGGTGACAAGAGAGAAGATGGATATGCTCTCTGCATGTGGAAATAAAGATGGCTATGAAAGAACTGTCTGCACTTCCCTGGTCCTGGAAGCCACCATCATGGGAATGAAAAAGAGGAGGCAATGAGATGGACAAGATGACAAACAATCGACGAAACAGAAACAACCCACTAGGACCTCCGTAGTTCCTGAGGGCCAGCTCTTAGTCGTACTAGACCCTTGGGGAAATGTAATCCATGACCCATTTCTTATCAATGTGCTTGCAGTGAAAAAGGATTTTAAAAAAGTCAAAAGCAAAGAGAAATTGGGTCAAAAGCAAAGAGAAAAAGTGTAAAACAAACTGTAAGTAACAGAGTGCCAGTTTGTACAAGTTCAATGTAGGCCACAGCAGAGCATGATGACACTGATCATACGGGCTCTATTGTGCTATGGAAGCATAAGGGCAATTACCAGAATACCTGCATAGCAATACCTATTACCAAGCCATGTTGAAATGGAAAGTAAAATCAAATTTAGATTTACCACCTCTGGATATTGCATATTACTTGTCCATTAATAAAATATGAAAATTTTATTTACTTGTAATACTTTAGTCTCCCCTTCTCCACTATTGTCTTGGCCCTTCCTTGCTAACCTTAAACTCTGATAAACTTAAACTTCTACTTTGAGTTCCATCAGTTTCTTTCAGTATCCTTTCACTTTCCTGTGGTAAATATGATTTATTATTTCATGACCTTTACCTTTATCTCTTCCCTCGTGCTGACTCCCATGTCTCAGATTCTGCCAGCTGTGCTCTTATTGCATTGTTTTCAGGACTGTTATATTTGGTTTTGTAACCATAAGCAAATCTGTATGTTTTGTATATGGGTTGATTCTGAAAATTAAAAATCAATATTACATTATTGTGAATATGTATGTATTTTTGTCATTTAGTAAAGTACTATTGTAAACCTTAAAAGAGAAAAATGAAAGGACTTATAAAGTGGAAAGAAAAGGAAGATGTTGATCGATCAGTGTGACATTAGTTCAATTACCTTGTTTAATACTAAGACTCAGAAAGTCAGTCATTAAAATTCTTTACAGAGTCCCTGTCATTTGTCTAAAGCTTTTAAGAAGAGCTATTTCCATCACTTGCCCACATTGGAGTACCACAGTTTTACAGTAATGATTTTCGGAAATCTCAGAAAGAAACATATTTTGAAATGGCCATTATGTTTATTTTAAAAAGTATAATATTTTATCTTAATACCTAATTACCTTTACTTTCCAGAGAATAGATTTAGTGCTTCTAATGGAGACAATACAAGGAAACTTGGAGGTTATGAAAATTGTGAAGAATAAACCGAAGTACATTCACGAGGCTTTTTGAGACAATGGATTTCTGAACACAGTTTCAGGGTTGAAGCTCCCCGGCTAGAGTCACAGTGCTCACTTCCAGAGAGTCCCCAGTGAGGAGAGACACTGGGTCTAGGCAGAAGCGGGGCTGGCTTTCCTTTCCTGTCCTGGATGTGAGACTCCACTGAGACAAAACCTTCAATAGCTGAATTAAACTCATTATCTTTTCAAAGTTATTAACCTTAACTTTTTGTTTACAGGAAGTAAACTACTGCATGCAAAAAGACCTTTCGCCCATTCTTATATCTTCCAATAGTTTTGAATTAATGCACCCTAACATCCTCAGGTTTTCTGCATCACCCTGCAACCATTTCTGAGGAATGCCAATCACTCAGTCCTGCCAAATGAGCCCCAACTAATTGGATCATGGGTGGGTGCCAATACCCACCACAACAGGGATGTTGGGTACAAACAAGATAAATCACTAACTTATCAGAAAAAAAAATGTTTTGATACGTGGAATAGGTATTGGGAAGCTCACAGAATTTCTGGGAAGCTTAAAAAAATCATTCCTTGAAAACAGGAGTGTAGGAGCAGCAGGAAACTTTGCCAAGGGGACGTCTCAGGTACAGTTTACTTAAGTTACCCCTGCTCAGGCTACCAGACTCTAGGCCGTAACTGCCACCATTGCTAACACTCACTAACTGGTCCTGGGAATTTATGTGATTTCCTCTGGTTTCCTGAGCCTAGGTTGTGTGTGGCTGCTTCTAAAAACACACACAATAGAAACTCTAAAAATATAGGAAGACTGTTGGATGCGGGGGCAGCCAAATTTGGCAAAAATTCCCTACAATGCTTGACCCAAGGGCCTCCCATAGGCGGTCTGGAACGAGAGTTCTGCCCAACAGGTATAACAATTACAATGGAAACTAGCGAGACCTTTTTCTCTTAAAAGTTGAAATGTGACTCACAGAGAGACAGTCAGTAGTTTATTTGGGGTTGTTTCAATGGTAAAGCACACAGAGTAGGCAATCAGCAAAACCACAAGATAGGAGGTATTCCTAAGCAGAAGTCATGAACTGGGACTATAGAGAGAAATTAATCAGTGCCAGCAAAGATAAGGATGTATTTTATCACCATGAGAACAAAACTAGAGGAGTGAGTATTGGGAATTTTACACTGAAAACAACAAGAGCAAGATAATGTGGTTTCTAGAGATGCTTGTATCATGAATGACCTTCCCATTCTTGATCATTTATGAAACATGCATATCTCCATATTCCTTATTTGTTGTATCTTCTTAAAATATTCTCTTTGTTTTAATTAGGTAAAAAGCTAAATTCTTCTAACAAATGGATTTAAAAATAGAGTAGTTTACAAGAGATAGAACTTTATATCTTGCATATGTATCAGTCCATGGCAGATAGGTAGGCTGTACTCCACAGAGTGGAGACATCTTTGCTAACTTTAACACAACATTTCCAGGGTTGTCATAGTTATTTCCAGCCAGGAGAAAGGAAAGGGGAGAAGAGTTACATAAAAGCATTTTTTAAAACGGATCTGGAGGTTTCCTAATCAATTCTACTCACTACTCCATGTTGAGAACATAGTTATATAACCACAGCTATTCACAAGGGAGGCTGGGAATGTTTTTCTCTAACTTGGCAGCCATGTGTCTAGGAAGAAGAGGAGAATACAGCTGAGGTAGCAGAAGGATGACAAGTTACCTTATTTTCCAAAGTAATTTGAACAAGTCTATATTTGTAATCCTCACCCAAGGATATGTTTATTGATTTTAGAGAGAGGAAGCGGGAAAGAGAGAGAAACATCTATGTGAGAGAGAAACGGCGGTGGGTTGCCTCCCATACATGCTCCGACTGGGGATGAAACCCTGAACTTAGCTATGTGCCCTGACCAGGAATGGAACCTGCAACTCTTTGGTATATGGGATGATGCCATCTGGCACCTGGCCAGGCATGTCTATCTTTAAAGATTTTATTTACTTTTTAGAGAGAGGGGAAGGGAGGGAGAAAGAGTGGGGAGAGAAACATCGATTGGTTGCCTCTCACACACCCGCAACTGGGGACCTGGCCCACAACCCATTCATGTGCTGTGACTGGGAACCGAACGGGTGATCTTTCAGTTTGTAGTCCGGCACTCAATCCACTGAGCCACACCAGCCAGGGCTCAACATATGTATCTTTATTGGAAAGCTATATTTGATGCATTAACATACTTAAGGAGAAAAAAATAGGGTTATTTTAAAGATAGAAAAATGTAGATATCATCCTTATGTAAAAAATTAATGTATAGTAATATTTTTATTATCATGCTACCCCATTTCCCAAGTTTTACCTCAATGACTCAGTCTGTATAATGGATTTTAACCAAAATGTGTTTGGTTCCTGGCCCTGATCTCCTTTTCAGGGCCTGTGTGCCTATCCTCAAGCTTCCAGGAGTATCAGTTGCTAAAGGCTCACAGCTCTGCTCTCACTAGGAATCACTCTGATCTGCAAGGAACCTAACCATCTTGCCCAAGTTCATATTCAGTCCTCTCATTCTCCCCATGGATCTGCCCACAGCCAATGATGTGAAACAACTGAGTAGGTCCTTCTTACGTCCAAACTCCCTGTAGAATTGATAAATGAAGGCTTGCTTGCAACCACATTGTGAGTCATCTTTTCCCCTGTGCCAATCTTATATTCCCCACTAAGAGATATCTTTGGAGAACACTCCCTCAATAAACCTTTTGCCTAATAATCCCTGTCCTAGTCCACTTTCAAGGAACATTGAGACATGATGTGATTTGGAAGAGATTTTATGAATATTTGCTCAATCATGAGTGAACTGTAAGAAAATTTCAATATGATGGAGTAATTTGGTTACAATTTTTAGATATATTTAAACTTTGCTTTAGGCTAGAATTCCATTCAAAGTCAAATGTTGAGAAGAAACTGTGAGTTATCTGATTTCATTGTCACAAAATTCAAAAACCTTGTCATCATAAGTATAAGAGTGTTACCATCAGATATACTAGTGTGAATTCTTGAAATAGTGTAGACTTCTTCATCCTATGCTATGAAAAAAGGTACTGCAAATGGGAGATGCATTAGGTATAAATCAACAAATAGGAAGTACCTGTGTCTTTTTAAGTATGCAGGAAGAAAACCCAAAACATATTCTGAATA
This sequence comes from Glossophaga mutica, assembly GCA_039655065.1. Taxonomy (NCBI): domain Eukaryota; kingdom Metazoa; phylum Chordata; class Mammalia; order Chiroptera; family Phyllostomidae; genus Glossophaga; species Glossophaga mutica. The sequence goes on along the minus strand of CM077309.1, from coordinate 106,585,397 downwards.
CTGCTGAATTGTCAAATGACAATTAAAAAAATAAAAAAATGGAGGGTAAAATAAATCAATTGGGAAAAACATTTTTTGGCCATTCACCCTATGTTTTTATCAGAATGAGTATTGTCTTACACTAACCAAGTGGCCTTCTGAAGTATTTTGTTGACACTACCATTAGGAAAAGGAATAATTAATGAAGACTTTGTGGAAAACCACATATATTTAAAACAAAGATCTCTTATGTTTGAAATATATATGAATTTATTTTTAAATGTACATGAATGGTAATTTTAATCTGAATGATATTCTATATTACACAGTGCTAAATATCTCTATATCATATCTACTGTAATAGATGAAATTCATATCTTACATTGCTTTTTTACCTTTCCTAGAGCTACCATGAAAAAATGTCGATCTTCCAGCACTTAAAATAAAATAACCATCTGTTAATAACCTGTTGAGTATTATTTACTCTCAATCCAGAAAACACACGTTTACTATATTTGGCCCCCAAAATGTGCCATTCCAGTAAGAAAAAAATTAGAAAAAATGAATACAAAATGTAATTATTTGGTAGCTAGTAATTAATGCTACATCTTGACAGTCTGAATGATGGGAAATTGAAGGACATTACAAATCACTCCTATTCTCTAATTAGTTTAATTACTAATTAGTTTAATTTCCAGCCAACACCTCTGCCCAACTTCTTTTAAGCAATTCAGGTAGGTTTTTGTTTTTGTTTCTTGTTTTGGAATGTAAGGACTAGCCCCTCAAAGCAGAAACAATAAAAATAAAAATCAATTCAAGTGGTTTCTAAAATAGTCATCTGGTTATAAGTTCTCAAATATTTCACTTTTAAAAATCACACATCGTTCTGACTGAAGCTGAGAGGGTCTGTGTGATTGCCATTTGTTTTATCATGTAGATGGTTCTCTTGCTTTAATGATCTATGGTTACAAATTCCTTGCTTTCCCACACCTGCGCATGCTTGTTTTCTTTTTCTTTGTGTGCAACTTTTAAATATTGCTTCCAGCCACTGCAATTTTCATCCTTTTACTCTTTTGGATCTTAAATTTCCTTTCCCGAAACTAGAGAATTCCCAAGACAGCCCACAATGGCCCCACGCATCTTTGCATCTGACTCTGATAAGCAAGCATTAACAACATGTGGGTGTAATGATATTGTTGATGTTATTTTGCATGTATAAACATATTGGACTTGAGAAACAGGAGAAGAGTATTATGATAGACAGTGCGCCTATTAATGTTAGCAAAAAGTGGAGGTATACAATCAAGGCAACTGATTTGTTACCACCCTGCTCCAGGCCATTCTCTGGCCCCTGTACGGGGCTGTAAATTGTTACAGAAAAGAGATTCTGTAGTTGGGTATAGTGCCTGCCTTTCTTCATCTTAGCTACCCCTTAACAGATGCATGGCTTTGATCTTAAAATTAGGTGTCCTGTGTTTTTAGCTTTTTGGTCTTACGTGCCATCATGTCTTAACAGCTCACTGCTTTTAACTCAGACTTAATTTGGGGGCATTATTCTGCCCTCAGGACAGCTCTGATGAGTTTAGCCTGGGATACTGAAGCCCCATCACGCCCTTTGGCACTGCTCAGTCTGGTCAAGTATCAACATTATCAAAAGAGTCTACAATCTCAGGGTCAGTGATTGAGTAAATCATGGTGAAGATGTCTTAGGGATGCCAACATTCCTTCTCTTTGTCAACTTGGCATATCTTAGAAAAGCAACAGATCTAAAATCAACAATGCCTTGTTTCTAGACGGGAAATTAGCTGAGGATGAATACATCAGAGGCTACTTTCAGCATAACTCTCTACACCCAGAGAGTTCTGGTTTCTTCATAGACTATGGTTTTCAGGGGTATGCAGCCAGACCTAGACTTTTGTAGACTCGGACCTGTTAGCAAACGTACCTGCAGAGCACAGCTCTAAAATTTATCCTGGTTCATTTGACATTTACTATTGATAGCTGCCCTCTGATGAATGAAGACTTCCATTATGTCTCAGTCTCTGCCTGATACTGCCTCAGAAATCAGGTAGGAGAGCATGTGTCTAACACGCATGCTCTGTGCTGGCATTTGATCTGGCACAATAGTAACCTACCTAATTATGATGGTTCTTCTTTCCACTGTGTTCAGTGGTTGTTATAATAGTCTAAAACGAAGTTCTAATTTTTCTTGTTGCATAACTCAAAAGGTACAAGAAAAAAAGACAGTTTTTGAGTAGATAATTCTAAAACTAAATAGCAAATATTGTTTTTATAAAAGGGTTATAGATTGAGTAAATTTATCGAAGCCACATTAGTGAGTTACTGAAAGGGTTGAGAACAGATTTTATGTTTCATGACATGTGGTCTGATTCTTAGACTCCTTGTCTACTGTCTCACTGTGTGTTCTTGGAAAAAATCACTTCCCGTATATTCATTTTATAGGAAAATTACATTGAATCCGTCATATAAACGTACTAAGGAAAATCTAAAATCCCCCGAGGGCTGGGCCGTGTCTGTTTTCACTTGCTTACACATGCATTGCTGCTGGTCATAATTGAGGAGGACATGCCCGATGACTTATTATCTGTGCAGATTTCAAAAGACTGACCCAAGGCAAATCCTTTTCCTCCTGAAACCACAGAACTTTTTACAGATCCTCATTTATGGGGATCCTGGTGAAGGGATCCTGACCATTATTTCTAAACATAACCTCTTCAGACTTTTGTCCTTTGACTCTTCAAAAGTTTCAATTTTCCCTTCAATTCTGAGGATTTATGTAAAAAAAGACTCCATTCCTTGTTAAATGTCTTTATCATTTGCCAGTCTGTTAACACAACTGGTTAGATTCTGCAGGTCCCTGCAGGCAGCACCTGAGACTTGGAGAGGAGAGCCCCAGGGAAAAGGGACAGATGGAACTTTCCTGCGGTCACAGCATCAAGGAGTTTTATTTCCTATCCTTGATTCTTGGCTTTGAAACTCTTGCTTCTGAGTATTAATGCCAAGTCCAGTCCAGTTAGAGAAATGGAAATTTCCATTTTGATGTGTTCTTATAGATGTTTCAGAGTGATATGGGCCAGAAAGTTCTTGGGGTCATTAACCCAGACTCAGGTAGATTGCTTAAGAGGAGTAGAGGAGATACTTCTGGGTGATTCGGGTTGAGTGATACAGCTGGTGATTCAAATCAATTTATCTTTTAGATCTACCTATGTTTCCAAATGGACCTCCTCGTAGAAATGCTGCTGAGTTAATATTTTCTCCATTTCACTGAATTTTAGAGTTGAGGTAAGGGAGTGAGAGAGACACGCTGAGGAAGTTGGATTCCAGAGTTCCCAATACCACTCAAACCATAAAAATTCTGATTTCATCAGGAATTACCTCTATGATTTCATTGGAAAAATAAGCATCACACTTAAGTTCCTCATTTAGATTCTTGTACATAAGACAGAACCATTTTATTTTTAAGTGGAGTATTCAATAGAGCTAAAGTAACTGAGAAATACACGTATAATTTTCTATTTTCCTGTCACAGTAGAATCTTTGATTAGAATACGGTGCCAAGAGCAGAGCTCTGTCTCCCATGATGCTGTCATCATGGCCAGAAAGAGATGTTTCAGTCAAGTATCACCAAAAACATGGACCACATTAAAAATGTGAGTCACAGAGTCCCTATACCTAATCACCCTGCTGAAACTAATGGTACCGATTACAGCATGCCTATAGTTCCTTTCAAATTCTTCCAAAAATGATATACTGAGGGAAATATATAAGCTATAAAAAATGAAGAGCAAGCAGGCAACTTGGAAACTAAAATGCTAACATGCCACTTTAAGTGGGAACATATGGCCAACTGGACTGTGGCCATGGAAAATAAATGGTAAGACAAGGGGCTGTGAGTATAAATGGCATTACAAATGGGTGTCTTTAGAGCCCTAAGGAGTACTGTTTTGCTCCTTGTCCTCTCTGTCCCTTCACTCCATCAGTCTTGGGCTATTTCCAGGTTCATTTGGATTCAGCAGAAGCAATATCACTGGTAGAAACTCACCAATATTGAAATATTTCTCAAATGAAACCTACAGATTGATAAATGGGGCTATGTTACAAGTCAAAACTAGTCTGTGTGATATTTCATAGATGGAACACAAACTATACTAATCTATGCCTTTGTTTTGGAGATTCACTTTTTCATGATAAACTAACTGGTTTGATTTCCTGTATCCTGCAAGAAAATGTGTAATTTGTTTCATTTTAAAATGATGTACGTTGAGAAATCTAGTCTTTCCTCTTTAATAACATTACTCAAAATATGTAATGTTCCAATGGGCATTAAGAAAAAAGATGGTGGTAGGATTTTATAAATAAATGCACTGATATCTAAGGTTATTTTTTACTGAAATAAAAAGTGATAAATTTTATTTACTCAGAAGATTTTTCATAAACAAGTAACAAGAATATTTTTCGATTTCTTCACAATCGAAGCCTGAGGGAGTGTGAGCATTCTCTCTCATCACTTCTCCATGTAATTACCTACTTCTCCTTAGTCCCCACAAGGCACACTGGTGGCAAAGAAAACAGTCAGCGTTTGAGCTATAGAGCAGGAGGCGTTCTGGTGACAAACACGTAAAAGAAAAGAATTGGAAAAAAGTAAAGGGTAATTTAGCTCATTAGTCATTCTCTTTGTATGCATTTGGATTGTATATGTTGTTTGGTTGAAAAGATTTTGTTGACACCTGTGAACAAGCTAATACTTCTTGCTGAAACCTAACAGGACAAACAAGGCCATCAGGTAGCATCCCCACTATTTAGTGCATGTTTGGAATGTACGATATGGACTAGACAGTGGAAATTAACTCTGGTAGCTGTGCAGAACTCACTAGAGCCTGCGCAGAGGCTTATGGAGTTGGGCCTCCTGGAGGCATTTACTCACCAGCTAAATATAAATTGGTCTTCTTGCTCAAATGGAAGGTGAAAGGACTATAGAAACACATTTTTTGTGTCTTGCAACATTAGAGAGGATAAAGAACTAATGCGTAAAGTCAGGGAGAAAACATTTTTCCAAGGAGACAAAGAGAAATTCAAATCTTATGATACTTGTCATATGATGGGTTTACTCCAATATTGTGAACATAACTGTCCAAGTGATGCTCTATAGGGAATGGTGGTTAAGGACACTGATGTTGGGGGCAGGCAGGCATATGATCAAACATTAACTTTGCCACATGTGACTTGCTGAATCTTTGGTGAATTTTTGAACTCTTGGAATTTGCAGTACTTAGGAGAATATCTAGCACTTATTGGAAGAATAATAAATACTTGGAACTGAGACTGATCCTCTGCAAATATCCCCCCTTATTATGGCTTCAATCAGTACCATTCTGCTTCTTTCTCTCTTTCGACTTCCCAGGCTCATTCTCATCTCCTACTCTGACAGTTTTATCTCTTACCAGTTTCACCCTTCATGAGTACATACCAATGTTCCCATCCTCTGTGATCTTTAGAAAGGATGTCTTATTTGTAACTTAGAACATTATCTTTTGCTTTTTCTGCTGCCTGGGAGACATGTTTCCTGGTCTTCATGTGGGTATTTTCTTCTCTTTGGTTTGGTCTCATTTTCCATGTCATATCCTTTTGCTTTTCCTGAATATTCCAGCAACAGTAGCCTCCCTGGCTCTCTAACCCCTGGCATTGGTCTATTTTATTTTCTTCATAGCCCTTATCACTACCCTGTGTTGATTCTTGAATTTATTTTCTGCCTTGCTCCACTGGAATGAAGCTCCATGAGACCATTTCTGTATGTCCAGAAAGGCAAGAATAGAGATTTATTAACAATAATCAGAGCTGAAAATCGACTTAGATTTTGAAAATAAGACTGACAAGTGGAATAGAGATAAACAGGAGTAAGTAAAAGTGTATAAAATCCTCAGTCTGAAGGAATTGTATCTGTATAAAGCTTTGATAAAGAACTATACCTTAAGAATGTCATTGAGCCCTGGCTGGTGTAGCTCAGTGGATTGAGCGCGGGCCTGCAAACCAGAGGATCACGGTTCGATTCCCAGTCAGGGCACATGCCTGGGTTGCAGGCCAGTTCCCAGCAGGGGACACACGAGAGACAACCCTACATTGATATTTCTGTCCCTCTCCCTTTCTCCTACCCTTCCCCTCTAAAGATAAATAAATAAAAAAAATAAAAAAAAAGAATGTCATTGAAAGATAATAATAACCACTAGTACTTTAAAAATAGATTGAGTACTTTGTAAAACACCAGACAAGACAAAAGCTAAGAAAATATTCACAATGCTTCACACAGCAAACAACAGAAAACAAAGACAGACATATAAAATAAGTTGATAGAAGGAGGCTGGAATAATCCATTATGGAGACAAACATAAATTATTTTAAAATTCAATTAAGAAAAAAGACTCTCAGATTGAGTTACTAAATAAAATACAGCTAAAATGATGCATAGTATTATAAATGTAATGCTAAATATTAAAAACAGAGAGTGATGCTATATATTAAAAACAAATGGACAAATGTATCAAGGAAAAATACAAAGAAATGAGGAAAATGAAGGAAATGTGGCAGCAATACTAGCTGCAGGCAAAGTAGAAAAGGTATTAAATGAGAGGAGGGTCATTTGTAATTTTTAAAAAGCTTAGAAAAGCATATCTTTACAATTTAAGATGTAATTTCCAGAGATAGCATATGCTGACCAAGCTAATGTCAAACTGTGTAAAACAAAAATTATGTAAGTCCAAGGAAATGCACAGAAACAGAATCATGAGAAATTTTACTAGCTTACTCAGCCTTCAGATGAAATAATGAAAACAAATTAAAAAAATAAAAAGGTAAAACATTATAATAATGTATTTTTTGAAACTGAATAATAGATATAACAGTTTACATTGCTGTTGCTCTTCTTGTCTACTAGCTTTGTGAGTTGGTTTCTCACTCTGTAAATTGCAGATAATAATATCTACTTACAGTATCACTATAAAGATTAAAGGAGATAATATCAATGATTACATAGCACAGTGCCAGGGAAGCTCTTAAAAACGCTATTATCATTATTGTTAGTAGTAAGGAAAATCTTATCTAATACAAACAGAAACTACTCATTCATTCCACATTTGAGTGGAATATTTGTAAATATAGTTTCCATATTATGCAACAAAGAAAATCCATAAAGAAAAATTGAACCAACCAACTTCCCCCCAAATAAATGAATAATAAAATTTATTTAAAAATAATGCAAACACATGTGAATCTATGATACCTAACATTTAAAAGCTATCTAGTCATGATTGTTAAAACATCACGATACAACCAAAGCTTTACATAAAATCTTTTGTTAGAAAATGAAAAGAAAAGAAGCTAAGTATTCACTAAAACTCTTAAAGTGGCAATAAAATTACATCAAGGAAGCAGGAGAAAACAATAAAAATAAAATCAGAAAAATGATTGTAAAACATTAAAAGTTTAATTGATATTTTGGTAGGTAGAATAAAGTGTTTCCACACCTCTTCCAGATGTCCATGTCTTTTTAAAAAAATCATTACTGAATTTACTGGGGTTACTTTGGTTAATAAAATTATACAGGTTTCAGGTGTACAATTCCATAACACATCATCTGTATAGTGCATTGTGTGTTCATACCCAGAGCCAAGTCTCCTTTTGTCACCATTTGTCCCCCATTTACCATCTTCTACTTCCCTATGGCCCCCTTTCCCCCTGGTAATCACCATACTACTGTCTGTGTCTATGAGTTTGTTCCCTTTTTTGCTTAGTCCTTTGACTTTTTTTCACGCAGCCCCCCAAATCCCCTCCCCTTTAACAACTGTCAGTCTGTTCTCTGTATCTATGAGTCTGTTTCTATTTTGTTAGCTTGTTTTGTTCATTAGATTCCACGTATAAGTGAAATCATATGGTATTTCCAGATGTCTGTGTCTTAATCCCCTGTGAATATGCTAGGTTACCAGGCAAAGGGGAATTAAAGTAGCAGATGGAATTAAGATTGCTAATTAGCTGACTTTAAAATAGAAGATTATCCTGGATGCTCTGATGGGCTCGATGTAATCATGAGGGACTTTAAAGTGGAAGGAGACAGAGGCAGCAGGAGATGTGACCACAGGTCAGAATGAGGCAGTGTGCGAGGCACTGGGCCCGACGTTGCTGCCTTGAGAGTGGGGGAAATGGGATGACAAGTCCAGGAATGGAGTGGCCTCTACAAGGTAGAAAAGGTAAGAAAATAGACTCATCCGAGAACCTTCAGGGAGGAACACAGTACCACTGACACCTAGGTTTCGTGTTGGTTCTGACCGACAGAACTGCGAAGTGATAAATTTGTACTGTTTTGAGACACCAAGTTTGTGGAGATTTTTTACAGCAGCCACGGAAAACTGCAGATACATTCAGGAACTTATTTACAGAAACAATCAGATAAGGGAAACTTCTTGAAATATTTTTAAAGAGAACAAAAGCTCAATAAAAATTGAGAAGCATTTTAATAAGATTTATGAAAGAGAAAAAAGTGATTATGTTGCATGTAAATTGTATGATAGTATATCTGAAAATCTTGATGAAAGAAAACATTTTATAGGGAAATATGAATTAGCAAGGCTGACTCATGAACAGTTAGAGGCCTGAATTAACTGATAATCACAGAAGAAATAGAATGTGCATAAATAACATTCATGGAAGCTTCTTGTTAGACTGTGGATGATTTGAGTTTTTAAATGCCAAAGAAAAAAATTTCTCTAGTGTAAACTGTTCGAAGATTTAGAAGAATAAAGAAATCTCTCCTATTCTTGTGAAGTGGGTAGAACCCCAACACCAAAACTGGTAAAGATAATTCAGAATGGTAGATAACTTTATTTGCAAGTATAAAAATAATAATTCTTGAAATAACACTTAAAATATTACTCACAAGAGGTTATGAGAAAGGCAGCATCACCAAACTAACTGAGAAGTGCGTAACAGGAAGGGGCTAATTGTCCACTACCTCACACCAAAATATAAGCAGATAATTAAAGAGTTAAAAATTATTGCCATTTAAAAAATCTAGAGTATGTAAAATGTGAAGGAAGCACCCAGAACCAATAATAAGGAAGGGATACATTATTTTTAAATGCCACAGAAAAAAAACTGGCTATTAGCATTTAAATGATAATCTTTGATAATTATCACACTTGCACATTGAATTAAAGGCTAAGCAAATTAGAGTTAAGTGACAGCTGTTTGAAAATGGAAAGGGCTGCTTCATGACTGCTGGCTCAGGATTAGGACTTGTTGTTGCAGATGTTGAAGCACTTGATTCTTTGACATGCTGAGCAAATGCCCCTGGAGAGTTCTTCGCAGATCATTCAAGCAAAAATACCCTCCTCTTTTCACTCCAAATCTACACCTACTTAGTTCATTCATTATACTCATCATAATCTATGAGTATCTTATTTATTTATTGCTTTGTTTTTGATTGGATAATCCTCTAGAATGTATTCTGTATGAAGCCAAGGATTTTATCTCATCTCTGCTGAATCTCTAGACTCTACACTTGTACATAGCTGTCTCTCAAATAATGTATATATAATGTATATATACATAAATACATTTTTAGATAAATGAATGGATAAATGAATGAATGGATGAATCATTTTCTTTATAAGTTTAATGTTATTTACATGAAATTTGGGTATGTTCCATTGTTATTGTTTATTCATAAGTCATGTAATCCATTTATACTTGGAATGGGTAGTAAAATTGTCTGGAATCAAGTAACGCAGAATAAACATCGATAGCTTATCCTGCATGCTAAGAATGTAAGGGACCACTCCAGCATCTTATAATACATCAATCCACAAAGTTAAACCTGAGCTCGAGCATAGAGACAACATTGGGAAGTGCTTTTCCCGCTGCACAAAGCTGAGGGACAGCCCTGCATAATAGTACATCTTGATCAGATAGAGTCAAATTAATTAGAATACATTAGTTAATAACCAACCAACCAGTTGCTGGAGTTGAATACCAGTTACAATTTAACATGGCCCCTGTATATCTTCTGGGGGGAAATTTTTATATATTTTCAGAAGTTACTTTGTAGGCACAGTTAAATTTTATGACACCAAGAAGCCTGTGGTAGCTTGGTAACCTGAAGCTTACCTCACTAAGGAAACAGAATTTAGACGATGTAAGTCATCTGACAGAGGGTCAGCACAGCCATTATGAAGAGGGTCCCGTTTTATTTTGTCTCTTTTCCAAATTTACTTCTACAAACACAGTATTTTCTCCACTGTTTCTCATTATTTCCAAACCTATCAATCCTAATATTTGGCTTATTTAAGAATTTTATTTTTGTTCTTTAATAAACCTAATGATATTGTAACTGATGTCTTCTAAGATATGAAGAAGCAATTGTGTACCTCATTTGACGTTTTCCCAGTTTATTTAATGTTGTGCATAAGAAGTGTAAGCTGTTAATGTTTCTGGGAAATGGGGCATCTATTTTCATCATATACTCTAGGTTGGAAGTGATTTTTTTGTCTCCTCCTCAAAATGCCTTCCATCAATAGAGCATGTGAAAAATACTAATCTGTCAGGGAATGTTGACCCCATAGAGCATGCTCAGTTGTTGGGCAGAACAGTGCAGAGCACACAACTTAGAGAGAATAGCTTACAGCACTCAGACTGGAGAAGCGCGCAGAACATTGCTTAACACGTATCAGATTTTCAGTAATACTTGTCTCATAAGTGAATAAATCCATTCCTTGTGAAGAAATCAAACAGGCAGCCAGAAATGAACTACATGTACTGAAAAGAAGGAAAATTTGGGGAGGAGAGCAAATCGATCTGTCAAGAATCTTTGTGATTAGAGTAAGTGTTCTAAAAGAAGCATGAATTTACAACATTGCCTAATGGGAAAACAATAATGACTGGAACATAGTAAAGGACCTAGAATAGTGTTGTAGACCAGACTCTCAGCAGGAAGATCAAGTGTTTTTCACTAGTTCTTTGGTGGGAGAGTGTAGGATATTTTTCCTATTGAATATGTCATTCATGTATGCACTTACTAATTTATTCTTTTTTAGTCATTCATCAACTGCTCATTAAATAAACACTTTTTTTGTAGCCACCAGGAATAGCAAATGAACAAAAGAGGCAAAGACTCTGGTTTCATAGTGCTTTTTTGTTCTAATAGGATTTAGAGAAATATAATATAAAATTATATATATATGTATATATGTATGTATATATGAGGTCTGTCTGGAATAATTTCAACTATTGTTAATATAACGAGAACAGTTTATAGGAGATTGATGTAGCATAAAAACCAAGAAGAGTGGACTGGAATGCGCATGCATAAACAATGACAACCTCACTGTGCTAGTCAGTGGGGGAAGTAGATGCCATTGAGTGAGCATATGTACTGTGTGGCTGTCCCATTCAAAATGACTGAATGCACAGAGCAATAAATCTGCATCAAATTTTGTGTTAATCTTGAAGATTCCCCTGCAGAAACTATTAGGATGATTCAGAAGGCTGTAGCTGTGGGCAACTGGTGATTGGCAGCTTCATCACAACAATGCACCCACTAGTAAAGTGCATCTCATGCAGAATTTTTTGGGAAAAAATCAAATCATCCAGGTGACTCAGCCCCCCTACAGCCCAGATTTGGCACCCTACGACTTCTGGATTTTCCCCAAACTAAAATCACCTTTGAAAGGTAAGATATTTCAGATCATTGGTGAGATTGAAAAAATGTGATGGGGCTGCTGATGGCAATTGGGAGAACTACGTGAGGTCCCAAGGTGCCTACTTTGAAGGAGACTGAGATGTCATTGTCCTATGTGCGATGTTTCTTGTATCTTCTTCAATAAATGTCTCTATTTTTCATAATACATGACTAGATACTTTATGGACATATCTTGTGTACACACACACACATAATTTAGTATTATGTGCTATGGATAAAATTCCAGCAAGGTAGGAGGATAGATAATGCTATATGTGAGTATGCAACTATTTTCTATAGGATAACCAGGAGGTACTTCATGATCTGCAAGGTGTGTCCAGGTTACATTGATGTCGTGCAAACCATTCTTGTTTTATTAACATTGGCTGGACTTTTCCCAAACAGACCTCATATGACATTAGAATTGATGCCTGAAGATGATGAGGGAATGAACCATACAAACCCCTAGGGGAAGAAGGTCCCAAGCAGAAGTGGCAGCAAATGAATATGTGTGGAAGCAGGGGCAAATGGCTCATGCTCCAGAAATATGTCTGGGGCAGAGTGAGTGGGGGATGGTGGGTGGGAGAAAAAAATAAAGTCAGGGGTCATATTATTACATTACCATTAAGGAATAGTAACAACATTGACTTTTTTCTCTGAGGGAGAAGGAAAATCATTGGACATTAGAGGGTTCTGAGCCAGGGAAACACATGATCTATTGCAAATGATATGGTTGTAGGAGAACAATGGTTAAAAACAGGGAGAGCAGTATGGAGGATATTTCAACAGTTGAGGTAACAGCTTCTAGTGGCTTGGACCAAGATATTTGTAGTGGAGGTGGTGACATGACCAAAGACTGAATGTATTTTGGAGGTAGAGCCAAGAACCTTGATGATGTATTGGATGTACAATGTAAATAAAGTAGTACGGTAAATATTACTCTAAAGTTTTACTTAAGTAACTAGAACAATGAAACTAGTGGATAGCCCAACGAAATGTTGAATAGGCCATTAAAAATGTGAGCCTGAGGTTCATGGGAGAAGTTAGGGCTAAAGATATAAATTTAGGCATATGGATATTATTTAAAGGTATTAACCTTTGCTAAATCATTTATAATGTGAAGGGGTACTTTTTGATCCCTGACCCTCACTCCTATTTAATATTTAGTTGTTGAGGAGAAACAATAGCAAACAAGACTGAAAAGAACAAGTAGTAAGAAAAACCACAAGAGTTATTCCACAAGATGAGTTGGTGCAGGGTTTTAATAAAGGATGGCATAATCAACTATGATCAGTGTTTCTGGAAAGGCCGTGTAAGATAAAAACTGAGAATTGACTTTTTTCATGGGCCCAAGAATCCTCTTCCTGTGTTCCGTCCTGTTGAAACTGCTTGTATCCTCTTAGGCAGCGTCAGCACCAATGGGAGCCCCAGCAACACCAGATAAACCAAGCAGATGAAATGGACAAAGCAAAGGGTCTGGAACTGAATTGCCTTTGAAACTGCAAAAGGAAGCCAGGACCGTCTGCTAAACACAACCAGGGTAAGTGCTCGCTAAATTAAAACATTTATGTAAGGTCAAGGTTTGCTAACAGAGCAGACAAACTACAATCAAATGATCTGTCATACCAGGAACCAAAAGAATCAACCTGATTGAGAAAAAAGACACCCAAAAACCAAAGGTAAGGCCACTACAGAGATGAATCGTATATTGGGATTATCTGGCAAAGAATACCACTACTGACCTAGTAGAATGGTTAAAGTAAAAAACTGTGACAACACTAAATGCTGGCAATTATGAGCAAATGCTAGGTTACTCACATATTGCTGGTGGGAATATAAAGTGGTAGATTACTATAAAAAGACTTTGGAAGTTTCTTATAACATTATATATGTCATTTTCTATTATTCAGCAACAGCATTCCTGGGCATTTATCCCAGAGAAACAAAACTATCTTCACATAAAAACCTGTGCAGTTATTCATAGCAGCTTTAATCATAATAGCCCCAAACTGGAAATAGGCCAGTTGACCTTCAATGGGTGAATGGTCAAGGAAACTATGGCACACCCACAGTTCCAAGAAAAGGAAGAAACTGTTGATATATACAACACTTGGTTGAATCTCCAGGGTGAAAAAAGCCAATCTCTAAAGTTTACATACTGTATGATTCTATTAATGTAACATTTTGAAATGACAAAACTGTTAAAATGCAGAACATTTGGAGATTTTGTGAGAATAAAATGGAGATTTGTGGTTGTTGGGGATTAGGGGCAGAGGTCAAGGAGTAGCTGGAGTTGGGTCAGGAGAGAGGTGGGTTTGGTTACAAAAGAGCAACTTGAAGGAGCCTTCTGTTGATATAATTGTTTAGCATCTTGTCTGTGATAGTAGATACATGAACCTACACATGTGACAGATTGTATAGAACTATTTACACACAGAAGCACACACACACACACACACACACAAACAAGTTTTAGTTAAACTGAAGAGATTCGAATAAGACCAATGGATTGTGTCAATGCTGACATACTGGTTGTGATATATAGTAGCATTGTACAGTGTTACTGTTGCTAAAAAGTCAGTGGAGGATATAGATGATCTATCTGTATTACCTTCTTACAACTTCATGTGAATCTACATTTATCTTAATTTTTAACCAAAAAATTACAAGTGTACTACCAAGATTTTGTGAGTGGCTTAGTAAAGAATGCTTTTCAATTCAGTCAGGGAATCATGTAACTCATCGGTTTCAAGCCAGTGTCTCTGATGAGCTGACAGTTCTTCATTTTTAAATAAGCATTAAGACTGCAACTTTCTACAATGTCAAAAATTTCCCTCTCTGTCTTTTTTAATGTTAGCAGACATAAATAGGGAAGAGGAAAAAATTTATTTCTTACAGTTACTTTGACTGATAAGAACTAGCATCCTTTTCATTTATGACTGGACTATAAAAACAACTTAGGGCAGACCAGGGCTGTTACTTAACAAGCACCAGCCTGAGAGATTTGAGCAAACACCTTCCATTTATTTAAAATGATCATCCAAACCAAGAATGGAGTAATGAAAGGATAAGCATAAGGTATTAATTGAGTCACTGTCTCCCTTTCTTCCTGGGAAAATGCAAAAAAAATAAAACACATACGCACACAAAAAGATACACTAAAATCTTTTAGAGATATCTTTCATTTCATTGGAAGACAGGAAATGACTTAAATAGAATTTATGGCATTCTTAAGAAATAAATTACCTGGAGTGATGAAATGATGTAAATCTTTAAATAGTGTGTTCTGTGAAAATATTACGGTGAAGAGTTCCATAGCTGCAGATCCTTTATCTAAAAATAAGCAAAAGAAGAGTGATTACTCCTTGCCCTGTATACAGCAGTGAGCAATTACAGTTGCATAGTGTTTAAAATTCTGAAATATTTGGTACTTTGTTTGCAACACATTTCTCAATATGAATATTCTCCTTCTTTCAATGTGAATAAAGCCATCCATGCTTTCTTTAAGACAGGTTGTTTACTAAACTCTCAAAATAAAGTCTTAATTGCAGAATCATATGTCTATGAAGCATTTTTTCCCTTTTTTATCCACTTAGCATCTTTGTCATATGAGAAATGAATTATTCACATTTATGCCTATTTTACTTTTATGTAGAGACCTGGCTTACATCAATTCTCTTTTTTAAATCTTTCTTATTCAAACACTTTTGTCAGATTTGCATAATCTATCTTATTCCTTTAAAAGATATTCTGCACTGTTCTAATCTCTGTTTTCTATGAATGCACATAAGCCCATATTCCTGAAATCTCAACTACTTTTCCAAGAGACATCTCCTATGTCATCCTGAACTATTGCTTTGTTGTTGTAGTAGTTAGGAGGCTGCTTCACCAAAAACAAGGACTGGGTAGTTTCAAACAACAGACATTTTTTCTCTCAGTTCTGTAGGCTACAAGTTCAAAAGCAAGGTGTTGGTGGGCCCTGCTTCCTCTGGAGACATCCTTGCCTCTTCTGCCTTCTGGGTATTGCTGGCACACCCTGGCATTCCTTGGCCTACAGACACATTACTCCAATCTGGTTCCCATTGTCAAATGATATTCTCTCTGTGCATCTCTCTTTCCAAATTTCTCTAATCTTATAAGGACACTAGTCATTAGATTTAGGCTGACCCTAATCCAGTGTGACCTCATCTTAACTTGATCATAGCTGCCAAGAACTTACTTATAAGTGAGGTCATATTTATACATAACAGGAGTCAGGGCTTAACATATCTTTTTGGGGACACAATTCAGCACAATTGTGAAAATATATTTTTATTCATGTTAATAGATTATGATAAAAAGCTATTTATTAGTTAACAAAGTCCACATAAACTGTAAGATTAATGAAATCATTTTATGATTGTAGTTTTTTTCACATAATTAAACTGATTTTAAGGATATAACAACTTAAATGGAGAACAATTAATTCATGTTCAGATTTGGGCACAATTTATATGGTATTTAAATAATGCATTAAAAGTACTAGAACTAATAAGTGAATTCAATAAAGTAGAAGTGTACAAAATTGATATCCAGAATTCAGTTGCATTTTTTTATACCAATAATGAGCTATCAGAAAGGGAAATTAAGAAAACAACCCCATTTACAATTGCTTCAAAAAGAATAAAATACCTAGGAATAAATTTAACCAAGAATGTGAAAGACCTATACCCAGAAATTGTAAGACACTAGAGGAAGAAGTTGAAGAAGATACAAATAAGTGGAAACATATACCATGTTCATGGATAGGAAGAATAACATCATTCGGATGTTCACACTACCCAAAGCAATCTACAGGTTCAAAATAATTCCTACCAAGATGCTAATAATGTAGTTCACAGAACTAGACCAAATATTCCAAAAATTTATACGAAACCACAAAATACTGAATAGCAACAATGATCCTGAGAAAGAAAAAAGTGGGAAAAGGCCATAGTAATCAAAACAGCATGGCAATGGCATAAAACCAGACATGTAGATCAATGGAACAGAATAGAGAGTCCAGAAATAAACCCACATCTGTATAGTCGATTAATACCTGGCAGAAGAGACAAAAACATGCAAAGGGCTAAGATAATTTATTCAGTAAATGGTGTAGGGAAAACTGGACTGATACATGCAGAAAAATGAAACAAGACCACTTTCTTACACCACACACAAGAATAAATTCAAAATGCATTAAATATTTAAATGTTAGATTTGAAACTATAAGAATCCTAGAAAGAAACAGGGGCAGTAAATCTTGGACATTTCTTATAGCAATATTTTTTTCTGATATATCTCTTCAGATGAGGGAAAACAACATTTTAAAAAAATGGGCCTATATCAAACTACAAAGTTTTTGCACAGCAAATAAAACCATCAACAAAATGAAAAGAGAACCCACTGAGTGGGAGAACATATTTGCCGATACATCTTATAAGGGGTTAATAACAGAAATTTATAAAGAACTTAGAAGACTCAATGTCAAAAACGCCCCCAAAAACAAAAAATGAAAAAATTCAATTAAAAAAAGGTGCAAAGGACCTCAAGAGACACTTCTCCAAAAAGGCCATACAATGGCCAAATGACATATGAAAAGATGTTCAATGTTACCAATCATCAGAAAAATGCAAATAAAAGCCACAGTGGGATATCACCTCACACCTGTCAGAATGGCTATTATCAATAAATCAACAAGTAAGAAGTGCTGGTGAGGATGTGCATAAAGGGGAACCCTTCTACATTGTGGAATGCAGATTGATGCAGCCAGTGTGAAAAGCAGTATGGAGATACCTCAAATAATTAAAAATGGATCTGCATTTTGACCCAACGATCCCACTTCTGGGAAATATCTGAAGAAACCCAAAACACTAATTCAAAAGAACATAAGCACCCCTATGTTCATTGAAATGTTATTAATTATAGCGAGGATATGGAAGCAGCCCAAGTGTCCATCAGGAGATGAGTGGATAAAACTATGGGACATTTACACAATGGAATACTACCAAGCCATAAAAAAGAACAAAAATTTACCCTTTGTGACAGCATGGATGGACCTGGAGAACATTATGCTAAGTGAAATAAGCCAGTCAGAGAAAGACAGATAACATGATTTCACTTATATGTGCAATCTAATGAACTGAACTAACAAGCAAAATAGAAACAGACTCATAGATGGAGAGCAGACTGACAGCTTTGGGGGATGGGGGTGGAGGGATCAAGCAAAAAAGAAAAAGAATTCATGGACATGGACCATATTGTGGTGATTGTGGTGGTTAGGGAGGCAGGTGGAGGTGGAAGAAGGTATGAGGGAGATAAATGGTAATGAAAAAATACAATAAAAATAAACTATTAAAAATAAATAATGCCAAGTGCTAGAAACAGCCTAAGTGCCCATCAGTAAATGAGTGGATCAAAAAACTGTGGTGCATTTACACAATAGAATACTATGCAGCAGAAAGAAAGAAGGAGCTCCTATCCTTTGTGACAGCATGGATAGAACTGGAAAGCATTATGTTAAGTGAAATAAGCCAGGCAGTGAAAGACAAATACCATATGATCTCACCTTTAACAGGAACCTAATCAACAAAAAAAAAACAAACAAGCAAAAGATAACCAAAGACATTGAAATAGAGAATAGACTGACAGTGACCAGAGGGGAGAGGGGAGGGAATTTCAGGGGAAAAGGGGAAGGGTTTACAGGAACAAGTATAAAGGACACATGGACAAAAACTAGGGATGGGTGGAAATGGGAGGTGGGGAGGGCTGGGGGCGAGGGCTGGAATGGGAGTAAAAGGCAGAAAACTGTACGTGAACAACAATTTAAAAAAAAGAAAGGAAGGAAGAAAGGAAGGAAGAAAGGAAAGAAGGAAGGAAGGAAGGAAGGAAGGAAAGAAGGAAGGAAGGAAGGAAGGAAGGATTGTTTATCTCTCCATGGTTAATTGAAGTATACAATAAAAGTTGAAAAACAAAAATGGAAATCAACTTCCAGCCATCTAATTTCCTTCCCTAGAAACAAACATTGTAATCAGTATTTTGTGAATCTTTTCAGAAATATTCTTTGCACATTTTATATGTAAGCATCTATCTAATATATAGTAAAAATCAAAATACACAAATAACACGTCATTTAACAATAAAAAAAATGAAAATTTCTTTTTACTCCTTCAGTACTGCTCATTCTGTGGTCTCTTTTATAATAAAACATCTCAAATAAATCTTTTTTCCTTACTGTTTTTTTTTTACTTGCCTCCACCTTCCTCCTAACAACCCTCTCCATTACTCCACTAGAAAGGTCCACATCATCTAAAGCAGCTGTCCCCTGCTCCACTGTCACTGTCATTTTGTCCTGTCTTCCTCCAAATCATTTATGCCTGTCATCTTAAAAACAGTCATACTCCTAGCAATTTGATGGTGAAAAATGCGATTTCGCTGTAGTTTTCATGTGCACTTCTCTTAACATGAATGAAGTTGATCATGTTTTCAGATGTTTCAGAGCCATTACATATCTGTTTCAATGTGCTACCTTCCATATCCTTTGCCTATTTTTAAATCAGATTTTGGGTTCATTCTCATTGGTTTATAGGAACTTTTGTATATTAAGGAAATTAGGTCTTTTTTGCCTCTGATGTGCTCTTAACCACCATACAATAGATTTTCCCTTCATTACTCAGCCAGTCCAAGCCAGATTTAAATATTCCTTGCTTCCTATCAAGCTCCATTTGCCCTACTATGGAAATGTCCTGCCCTTCTGTTACAGAGTTCATGAGTGAGATGCAGGCATCCTCGTCCCCATGTCTTTCTCCCATGCCTTCCTTCATGCCCAGGTAGATTTGTCCTTTACTCACTTACTGGTAAGGATACTTGATTTCCACAAGGAAATGTTACTCTTACTTTCTTATGTATTATTATCAAGACATGCAAATGGGCCATCAGTTAGCAACTTGGGATATTTATAAAGCAGGTTCCATGCTAGAGAATACAACCACCACCCTGCCATTCCTGTAACCACTCATGTTTCTCTTTTGCTTTCTTCACTAGAAAGCTTTGAACCTCATGAGCTAATTAATCCCTTTCATCAACTGTTGAAGACATTCACCTCATAACAATGCAACTGTAACTCTATTAATAACCATAACCCCTTTTAACTCTGTATTTATAAGCTACTTTAAAATCTTTTAGAAAGCAGTGGCATATAAAAATGCATTTTTTTTCATATAGCCCCAATAGAATATCTGGCACATATAATCAAAAAATGGGATGCTGGTGATAAAAGAATAAGCTCCCTGTAACACTTTTCTCAAAGGAAAACTGTCTCTAAATATAGAAGATTGTTGAAATGGTAAAACATAGTGTAATTTCCCCACACACAACACGCTCATTAAATAGCTACAGTATGTACATATTTCCCAGCTACAACATAAATGAATAATGCATTGGTTTCCAGTTAAGTGTGTTAGGCGGTATCTGCAGCTCGAACTATGTTTAATTAGTGATTCACTATGCAAAATGTAACAGTTACAGATTTTCTTTGACTATCTCTTCTTTACAATAAGAAATAGATAATTTATTTACCCTGTAGACTTATAAGAAATATAAAGTCCCTCTACACAGAGTCTACTTGATGAGAATGAGAAGCACAGATGAATGCAGTCTTACAGGAGTTCGGATGTAGGGTGTATTTTCAATTTCCTGAAAAATGGAAGGGAAAGCTCACAAACCATATATGTGATGCAAAAATTTCTGGTAGAGTGATACTGAAGGCAAAGTTTTATGGGATACTTTGTATAAAATTAGAAAACTCTAAAATTTAACTGCCTGTTGAATACATTAGACAAAGAAAATTGTACTTTAAACCCAGTATGTTGGTGTAAAAATTAATATACATAATTTTATATAGAGAAATTATGTAATACATATATATAATCCTAAACATACATAATTACAGAGGATTAATATGTAAAATTACATATTAATGTAATAAACATCAAGATTGGGTTTTGCTAAAATTTGATAAAGCTTGGAGTGATTTCATTAAAGATATAGAAAAAATTTAAGTGAGTTAAAAATGAAACAAAATAGTTCAATCTAGCCCAGTGCCATTTTTATTTTTTGAAATAATTCTATTAATTCATTATTGAAGGGCTATGATACATGCCAAGATTGAGTGCTAGGAGAAATAATAAATCATGTTAATTTTCCAATATTCTAACTAGTTCTTTGGACTAAATTGTTCAGGTTTTTATAAACCGTGTATGTTGCCATAGAGAATATCTACCCACCTAGCTAAAAGGTTCTTGTACTGCCATTCTGCCCATTATTCCCGCACCCCCACTAAGATGCAGGTAGATTCCTGCTCTCTCTTTAGAGTCTTTGCTAATGTCCTTGGCACACAAGACATTGTGCCAAAGTATTTATTGTCTGATCAATGAATTCTTGTTAACTTAATATTTGTGATGCAGCCAGCATTCCATTATGAGACTAAAAATGTGAATCGAGTACTATGTGTAAATGGAAGTCAAGTAGAATGGGGAAATACAAGTTCCTTAATTAAAGATTTTCTATAATTCAATAAGCACAGATAACTAACTAAGACATTAAGAATAAATATATTTCAATTTAAAAAGATTACATGATTACGAGTCAAATCTATCAAGTTGAGTTGACAGATTTGCCAAATAAAAACACAAGACACTCAGTTAAATTTAAATTTAAGATAAACACTGAATAATTTTTTAGTATAAGTATGTTGTTGTTTTTCTAAAATTCAGATTTAACCAAGCTTCCCGTGTTTTATCTGGCAACCCTAATCTTGAGGTGTAATTTTGCCCAAGTTTATTCTGAAGGCCAAGGTTGAGTTTACCTAATGGAGAAGTCAGTGGGCACACTGCCACTTTGTGGCAGCCAAGAGCAACGACATTACTGCTTTTGAGAGAGTAGAGGTGCTAGTCCAGAGATTAGACGTTCATTTCCATTGTGCGGGACATATCCGATACCAAGCTAAGCTGAGTGTCCTTTAAAGAAAGGAGCATGAAAAGCACCATGTTCATCTCACATAATATTCATTTTGGTTGGCATGATGGCAACATTTGTCTACTTTCTGAGGAACGGATAGCCCAACTTTTCTGCATAAGATTTTGAAAAAATGGGAAGATGACTTTACCAGTGAATTCTGCCAGAAACAATTTGTGAACTGTTTCAGGTGACCCGCACGGATTATAAAGAACTGCTTATAAACTGCTTATAAGAACATGATTTTTAATTGATTTTTTAGATGGAGAGAAGAATATGAGAGAGAGACAGAGACAGAGACAGACAGAGATATCAATTGGTTGTCCCCGTTATTCATGCATTCATTGGCTGATTCTTGTTATGTGCCCTGCCCGGGGATCCAACCCACAACCTTGGCGTATCAGGACAACACTAACCAACTGAGCTACCTGGCCAGGGCAAGAACATGATGTTTTGAACTGCCAATTTGATTTTGCTTTTATTTAGCAATATCAACTTAATATTTAGTTTTACAGTACCTTTAAAGCAGTAAGGTTTTTAGCAGTAAAGAGAGAAAAGGATAAAATAATTCCTAAAGTTTGCTTATTATAATAGAGCTGAAGAGAAGAGTAATAATGCCCTAACTTCTGACCCTGAAGCCTTTCATGAATCCACAATCACTAAATCACTATTGTTTTCTGAAATGAATCTCTTAAAATATTATTCCAGGAATATTAGCCATACATGTGGAAGCGATAATCTTGTGATAATTTAAGGCATCCTTGTGGAAACTAAAAAAATCCTGTTAAATTTCTCAGCTATCCCTAGAATCTCCAATGCAAACAGAACTTTCAAGAATTTATTTGCTTTTGTCTTTTTCTCTTTTGACTAATATACTTTCATAATTGTATCTTCATGTTCTTTGGAAAAAATGAATCTTCTTGAGGCATAATGATTTTTAATCTATACACACACAAAATAGCAAAAGTTAATTGATAGTAAGTCACTCAACACTTGCTTACTAACACTGAAAAGTTTTAATGAAGCCTGAATGTTGTGTGGCTACCTTAAATATCCAAACCCTGATAAATGAAGGCTGAAAGGAGGGGTTCAAATACATGCCAAATCATTGTTTCTATTCCTGTTAGAAACTATACCTTGGTACAGTCTATGCTAAAATATTTCAAGCTGTTTTTATCCTGAAAAATATGAACAGATTAGTCCCTGAGGTTATTAAGCTTTAAAAAAAATTAATCTTAAAGAAAAACAGTCATGGTTTTATTAATTGTCAAGCAGAGACAAAAACTGGTGGGTTTTCTAGAACCACAGTTGGCTATAATACTTTATTAGGAGTGTTTCAGCTTAATCTTGATGGAAGATTACCGAATAAATCATATTTTCAGTAATTTGTCTCCAGACAGCTTGCGATTAGAAAAATATGCCTGTGTGACATTATTTAGTTTAGCAATCTGCCAAACATGCCATATAATCCTATGATTAAAGAAAAGGGCAAGGTCACTCTGGTTTTAACCACTTATTGGCAGAGCCATTGACCTTACGCAACACTTAATGAACTGGGTGTTCCAGAAAATAAGCGGTTAGCTCGGAATAGAGAGATAACATGGGACTGGGTGGGGAGGATTGTGAAAAGAATCTATTCCACCATCACAAGTTCATTTGTTATGTCTGTGTGATTTATAATATACTAAAAGATGCCTTCTGAATTTAGACACCAATCAGCACTATGTCAGAATGCTTTACAAAAACATAGGTTGTATCACAAAAATCAATTGATAAGTCAGTTTTGGCAGTAGCAAGTGTTTGGTATCGGAAAGTGTTTCTGTTTTAGAAATAGCGGATCATTAACGTCTGGACTTCTTTTCTTATCTTTCACCATAAACACATACGGGCTCCTAGGGCTCAGGCTTCAGTCTAACCACTTTCTTCCCATTCTTAATGTGAATGATGTCATAAAAAAATTTGTACAGGAAGAGTTTCTCCTGGACCTCATGCAAAAAGCCATAGTAATCCTCTTATCTTTGACAATGAAGAAAATCATGAAGTATATGGACAATTTTAATAATTAGCAGACACCCAAGTCTCTTTTACCACTAGACTTTGTTTTATAAACATGCAGGTCTAAGAAATAGTCCATGCACTCGAATAAAATTATTTAAATTCAGTTCCAGATAAAATGAAATCCAATAAAAAAAATTGAAGGCAAGGCCATCTACATAAAATGTATATATAGCTTTCTGAGTTTAAAAGAAACAGTCAAAATACAAGTTCAGAAACTCCCAACAACTAGAGTATTATTTTGATAGCATATGAATAATTATTTCCTTGGGAGGAGGTAGCACTTGAAAAAAATACAATCATCGGAAAACCTGCATTTCCTGATCAACTAATATGAATTTCTAGTTACTAACATGAACAGTCTGTGGAAAGTTAATTTCAGAACCAAAATGATTAAATCACAGTGGTGAAGAGATTCATAGTTTCATGATCTGAAATGCTGGCAACACTCCTGGGCCCATGCAAGGCCTTTAAGGTTATTAATGTTTAAAAAGTGGTCTTGGGACAAAAAAAAATTCAAATTCACACATAAACACAAAACAGATCTTTTTTTCTTACTCATCTTGCTTTTCATATTGTGTCATCTGATTCCAATTTTTATAGCATAATATCTGTTTTTGAGCTTTACAATCCTTCTCACCTGTTTGTGTACACTTTCCAAGTCCAAAATTTAAGTCAAATTACTGGCACTGAGACCACCGTTCGACGTTCTAAGTGTCTCCACTTCCAAATGCAGAGGTGAGAAAGGTGAGAAATTGACTAGGAAAGGCACTGCAGGGAGTTTTCCACTCAGTTACCTCCTAGGCGAAGCCTTTCTGGACTTCCCCACCCTTCTGGAGTACTGGCTGGTTCTGCTCTGAGCTTTCATAACTGTCCATGGGTGTTAATCCTTTGCTACACTCAGAGCTCCTAAAGTGGGCTGTTTTTCTGCTTCTTATTTGCAACGATAGTGCCTAGAACATTGATCATGGTCAATGTTTGCAGAATAAGTGAAAGGATGAAAGAATTAAAAAATCTGCAGAGTAGTTGGAACCTCTCTGTACACTTACTGGAAGTGCTGGACTAACTTAGTTTTAGACCAAATATTGAGTGGTCTGATTAAATATCCTGGTCTAAGTGAATTAGAGATTTTTTTAAAAAACCCCAACAACTTGTGAACCTGGTAACTATAGTCTTCAAGTTAATACATAGGCATAGTTTTGTTATTCTCACATAAAAAATTATGCTCTGTAGTCTTTTCCATTTGGTGGTTTTCTGTTACTTTGGGAGTGCATGCGTATTTGTCAAAATTCTTGGTGGCGAATGACAGAAATCATCTCAAACAAATTTAAGTTAAAATTTGAATATATTGGCTCACAAAAATGTGACAGAAGAGCTGGCCTTGGGCCTGAAACAAATCAGAATTCTCTCTTCCCATTTCCTACTCTCTTCCTGAAGAGGGATTTTCTTCCCTTTTCTGCCTCACAGACTGGAAAGCATGACTTACTGTGGCACTGGTTTCACACCCAATGTTTCTATTCCCAGAGATGAAAAGTGTTTTGATTTTTTTTCTCACAAACTCTAGATGCAAAATTCCAGGAAGCATTTGTGTAATGTGGCTTGGATTCTGTGTCTCTTCCTGAAACAACTGCTGAGGCCTCTAAGATGGTTTATCCATTCCGGGGGGCATGTCCGCCTTTGAAATTAAATGCGAGATATAATGAGAGAAAAGGAAGGAGCATGCTTTGGGCAAAGAAAGCACCTAATACAAGAAGAGGTGCCATATTTTCCTTTCTCTGTTTGTAAAGAATTCTCAGTAATTCCAACCAAGGAGGGAAAAGTTGGTTCAATTTCCAACCAAGTGGCTGGTTAGTCAAATTAACATACTCTTAGAGGCCTTCTGTGGTGGTCAAGATCATTCAAAATGGAGATTGGTAGAAAAAGCCCATAGAACAAGGGAGATAGAAAATTGGGCAAGAGTTATTATTCATGGATCATAACGACAGTTACCAGGATACTTCTAATCATAACCTCTGATACCGATACAAGGAATATAGGCTACTCCAAATGTTGCTGGTTGAAGGGCATCAAATGAATGATTTATGTACCTTGTATTCTGAACTTAACCTAGTTGCAGACATAATGAAATTTTGTAGTATACACAGAGGAAAAAAGTAAGTCAGCAGCAAAAATGTTCTTAAGACTTTTCCAAAGAAATTACTGTCACATGGGCTGTAATCTTTAACACTAAAGTTTGAGGCTAGATATAGCTGTAGTAGGTATGTAAATATTTTGAGCTACAGTTTACTAAATTTCTACCTTGAGAAACTTTTTCCAGGTTTATATTCTTTTAGAATGACCCAGTTGTATTTTTCCCCCCTTTAGACTGCAAGACAGAATGGCGTGCTATTTTGCAGAGCTGGCAGAATGGAGTATACTAGACTTTTCTGCTTATTTTTAATCATCTACTGGAAGAGTTTATTCACATTTAAAAACCAACTTTAACTATTGTATGGCAAAATCTTTCACTAAATCTTCCTACTTCACAGATCTCCTGACTATTCTATCTGGAAGTGTGAAAAGACCAGCGCACAATTACAGTCATTCTGAATTCTTTGTACATGAGTCTTGACTGGTATATAAATAAGCATTTAAAACTATTCATTTTTTATTTTAAAAAGGGTTGTTTTAAGAGAAACAGACATCCAATGTAGTTATTCCTGCATGAGGTTTTGAAATCCACTTGGACATACACTCTGTCTAGGTTATGAAAATCCCGGCATCAGAATGACTGATCCCTTACAATATTTCATTTAGCTTTCCCTGTTTGTGACATTAAAAACAGTGAGTATACATAAGGGATGAACTAAGTCTATTATCTCAAATATCTATTTTCATAGGATCTTAAGCAGATATTTTAACTCATATGAAGTTCTCTAATAATGGAGATTCAAGGCTCTTTTAATGATATTTTATGTAAAAAAGGCAATGACCTTTCAGTGAGTAGCTTTCCTGCAACTCTGGGGGTTTGGATTTATTTCTGTGGACAAGACTTGTTCATTTATTACTTCATTCAGCAAATATCTCTAATGTAATTATTAGTTCCACAGAGCACAGTATTTAAATCTCAAGGGCAAGCCAATCTGTAATCTGTGATTTTCCTCTAAGAACTCAAAGCCATTGATTCAGTCATGATATTGATATAGTAACAATGAGTTTTTCATTTATAAGTGTTAAAAATGTGCAGATATCACTGCTTGGCCATGTTTAACCAATTTGGATAACTAGGATGGTTTTAATTTAGTTCACTTTTATGTTATGGAAAGAAAACAGAATATAATTTCCTTGTATAATGATTTACTTTATACAAAGCAGATTGATACTATTAGTTCATCATGGTCTCATGGCAAACATGTGAAGTAAACAGAAAAGTGTTATAGGTCTCCTTTCGTTGATGAGCTCAGAGAGGTGAAAGGGCAAGTAAGGTCATGAAGCAAATAGATGGGAACACCGGACATGATTAGGCTGTCTAAACCCAAGGCCACTCTTCTTGAAAACCTCTTGTGTCACATCATCAGAGAAAAGAGAAAACTTTCAGGTCCAGTATCACCTCACCTGGTGTCCCTTTAGTTCATAAACTACGAAGGACTCAGCTGAACGAGAACACTTAACGTAACTATTCCCTCATTAACTCAAGTTCCAAGGTGATACAGCTGGTCCCAAGACAACACTACCTGGAGGAAAGATGTTCATGAATTCTAATCAAACTCTTGAAAACTACTGTCTTTGGGTCATTTGCTTTCCTTGTTTATTTGAATTCAAACACCTATAGGCAATCCTGGCAAAACAGGTTATTTTCTTCTGAATTTTTAACTATGTCACTGATTAACTACAAAGATAGAATTACTTCTGAGGTTAAAACAAATCCTTGAGATTTGGTGGTTCACTGCATTCACATCCTCTAAAATTCTAGTAGTTCATGTTTGTGAAATTTTCTTCAGTTGACCCAAGTTACTTGATACAGAAAATAAACTACACTAAAGAAAATCAGTAAGTATTTCACTATTTTCCTACTTAGGCAACCTGGAAACCATGTCAGTTAGCTCCTTTAGGACTTCAGTGTTATGACTGGCAGATGACCTAAAGAATTAAAATAATGCAAGATAAAATGAAAAAACTGTATCAAATTCATAAACAAAAACATAATAGCACTGGTCATCCCCAAATCTCCCTCGGCTAAATGCATTTTATACACAGGCTTGTATTTTAGTTTTTCTACATTAATAAATATTGAGTTTGAATGTGTTTCTTTTTCTTAATGTGTTTATTTCGAAGCAGTGTCATACAGTACTAGTGAGCAGCATAATTTCAGGACTGGTATCATTTAGTCCACTTCTAGAGGCACTTGTTTCTTTGTGGGGCAGGGAGGAGCATAGTAACATTAGCAATTCATTTACTACAGCACGATTCATTTAATAAGAGCTCACTGATTGTGAGAAACTAGAGTAGCAGTCTATCTAGTGGTAATTAAATAATCTTTGACATATAAAATTTGGGGTATTTTTTCTTTATGCCACAATTGAAATCTAATCTAACTCCAAATAGTTCCATGTGCTTTATAAGATTTTTCTTCAACAAATCTTATCCTTACTGTACTTGAAATGAATTTAAATCATTTAAAATATTTATTAGATATGAAATAAACCCTTTGTCATGCCATCTATATCTAAAAGGCTATGGTTTGATCATTTTCTTGTTTCTGAACTTTTTACAAAATGTATTATATATCTGAGCCATCGTAAAATACCCTTCCTGCAACTTTGCCAATTTCAAAATTTTCCTTTGAATAGTTTATCATTGGTATTCTCCATTTCCTTTCTTGATCCTCTTTGAGAATTGGCCAAGCAAATAATAGCTAAATTTATTTGCATTTATTAAATGTCTTGGCCTGAACATTTCTCACTGAAAGGAAATCACAGGGCCAGAAAGAATAAAATTCAATTTTTGGCCGAGGATCCAGTGGCATGGGGTGATATTAGATGAAACATCGAGACCAAGGGAATGTAAATTCTAGTTTATTCAGTTCAACTGATTTTCTTCCTATTAAGGTACATTCTGTTAGATAGTTTTCCTCCCACTAACTAAATAACTAAGCTCTGACATCATGAAGAAAACTGCAATTCACATCACTAAGACTAATGTCACCCAAAGATAGCTTGCTATTTTAAACAATATGGAAACTACTTTGGGATGACAGATAAGTAAAACAATCCTCTTTATTTTTAACTGCTTTTGATGTGTTCCAGACTTTGAATATTCAGACAGAGGAATAATGGAAAAATTATTTTTTGCCTTAAACCACACCTCCACTCCCCAAATTACTATTTCTCCACCCTCACCCTTGACCTTTTGAACAAAATTGAAGACTCCAACTCTTCTCCCCCCCCCCCATATGCCCCCACCCATGAGAATAGTCCTGGGCTTAGTTTCAGAAGGTCTCACTCAGATCACTGGCATTCCTTCTAGAAGAGTTATATACTCCCAGGTGTATTTCTGAGCATTGTCCATTCTCTGGTTCGGGGAAGTTGGAGTTATGTTTTTGCCACCATGTATAAGCTCAAGGCTAGACTCAAGTATTGAGATGCTCTGTCATTTGTTTTTGGTTCTCCATCTATGAGCAGTTGTGCTGAGGCTGCACAGTAGGACCACATTTCTGTCACAAACCAGCAGCATAAAACCAGAATCACACCTAAACTCATACTTTCAAGCTTGTATTAGACAACACTGTTCCTAAACGAAGATCTTAGGCAGGATTTACAGATAGCACCATTGTTCAATACAAAAAGAATATATTTCATGTCTCCAATGAATTAGTGCCCCACAATAGTCATTGTTGTTACCTGTCAATTTACAGAACTTTCATTAGCCATTTTTAAATGTCAGGCATGCTAGAAATTACTTCTCTCAGTTTTCCTTTTTCTGAGAATGTCTTGACTTCCTCCTTAATCTCAGGAGAAGGATATATTCTCCTGATACAGAATTCTCAGTTGACAGTGCTTTTCTTGTAGTACTGGAAAATGTTGTGCAATTTCCTTAGAGCCTCCATGGTTTCTGGTAAGCAATCTTTCATGTTCAAATTGTTCACCTATAGGGTATGGGTGTTTCTCTCTGGCTGCTTCCAAGAATTTTTCTTTGTCTTCAGTTTTCACAAGCTTAATTTCAATATGTCTTCACATGGATTTCTTTAAGTTTATCCTGTTTTGAGTTTTGTTTAGTTTCTTGAATGTGTAGGGTTATGTTTCCCATAAAATTTGGGGAATTTTCAGTCATTTTCTTGGACACTTTTCCAGTTCCATTCTTTCCTTCTTTTAGGGACTCTGAGGGTATGAATGTTAGATCTTGTGTTATCATCTCACAGGTTCTTGACACTGTGTTAATTTCTTTTTAGTTTACATTCTCTTTGTTGTTCAGGTTGGGTAAATTCTATACCTTTGTCTTCAAGTTCACTGATTCTATCCTCTTTCACCTTTATTCTGTAAATGATAATTTCAAATATGTGCATTGTGAAAGGATTCCCCTTATCAAATTAATGAAAATGTCCTTCACCTCACATATTTGCCTTTTTTCTTGTGAGAACATTAAATTTTACTCCCTTAGAAAATTTCAAATATACAATACAGTGCTATCAACTTAGTCATCCATTTGGTTTTTTTAAATATAACTGTGTCTCTACTAACATTTTCTTTCTTTTTTAATTGTGTTAAGATAATATACAATTGCTTAGTGAAGTATTTTTATGATGAATGCTTTGAAATCTTTGTCATTTAATTTCCAACATCTGATTCATCTGGATGTTAACGTTTGTTGATTGCCTTTTCATTCAAATTGAGATTTCCCTGTCATTGTAAAAAATTGTCTGCTGGAAATTTTGGAGATTACGAGTCTTTGGATTCTATTGGGCTTTCCCCCTTGTTAATGTGTAGTGTGAGGGTCAATTAGGCATTGATGTTCAGTTTCACCATTTGGTTGCTGCAGTGTTGGGTCAGAAGTTTAGCTTTCCACTGAATCCCAATGACACCAGGGGTGGGGAGAAGTCAAGTTGTATGCCAGCCAACCCTGCCTCCCACCATCTTTTTCTGCCTCATTGATACCCTATGGGGATGGAGATTGGCTCCCCACTGTGGCCTGCTGACACCAACTGTGTTAATTAGCTCTGCCTTGGCCCCCCTCCCCCATTCTTTTCTAGTCTTGTTGATACAGAGTGGATGTGGAGACTCAGCTCCCTGCTTGGAAACACTGACACCACCCAGGAAGCCCAGGGTGGAGTGGTAGAGTGGAAGAACCTTTTCTTGCTTGGCCTTACTGAAACCACAGGGAGATGGTCTGGTTTTTCCATTAACGTTTGGCTGCAGTAGGAAAAATGTTTTCTGTTGACAGATTACCCTTTCTCCATACTTCGGCTAAGTTGAAGGATATTCTTGAAGTTTAAATTTTTTTTTTTTCTGCGACTATTGGCAGTTGAGGGTTGAAGGCTTCTGGCATGCTCTCTTTGGGATATATAGAAGACATTTAAGGAAGCCCAGATGACTCACCTCTGTATTGTTCCTCAAGTCCTGAGGTCCTGAGGTCCTTAGGCAGTTTGCTTTTCTTCCACCTTTCAGAGCCTTCCTAGGCTTGTGTTTTGTATATCCAGCCTTTTCATAATTTTTAGACAGAGAATCTGGGATGGTTGAGGCTATTCCATCTTGTCTGGAGTCAGAACTGTCATTGTTTATATATTTTTCTTTGCTGTATATACATTCACATATACCAAAAAAATCAACGAAATCAACTCAATGTTGATAAAAAAGCTTCGTGTATATGCTACATTTATAGGTAGACCTTCTTATATATAATTCCAGAACAAAATGATAAAAAATTGCATCAAGAAACCCAAAGTCTTCCACCTCTTTTAGCCCTGACTATGGGCAACCCATAAATATTTTTTCTTTGAATAAATGGGAACACATGAAAATGGGCATATTTTCCATTCATTTATTACTACAATTTTAAAATTGTATTTTGATTTTTGAAAATAGGGTCCTCCAGCACATAAAACACCTGAAGTAAGAGTGGTTGGTTCAACATATTGGAAGAATTGAGGCAAAAGATGAAGCATAAACCTTGTAAAGTTGAGTTGGGAGTGGAGGTGTTGATGTGAACTTATTATTTTTAATATATAGATAAATGGATTTAGAAAAGATTTACATATAAGTGAATTTGAGTGTGATATGTGTCTGTTTCTTCACTATAGCCTCTGAGAGGACCCAGAAAACATACAGAAGCACCAAGGACACTGAGATTCAGATATTGTTTTCTAGATATCCTTACCCACTCAAAGGAACCCGAGTGCCCTAGAAAATAATTGATCCCAAGACTACTACAGAAAACATATGGATAATGCTTGAACATATTTGTTTTGTGTGTGAGAAAATAGGAATTTCTCAAAGAATAGTGGGATAAATGTAAAGATAATATAGAAGCCAGATTAACAGTGATTCTAACAGTCAACTCGAGGAAAATTTGAGCATTGAAAAAACTGTAATAGTAATGGGTTATGACCTATTGGATAAAAGAGGAATTTATGAGTACATGCTGATCTAAGCAAATGAATGATGATTGAATGAAGAAATAAATAAAGAAAAGAAAAGAAAAATATCTTAGAGTAATAGATCAACTAATAAGAAATGATGGACTTTAAAAATATCCATTGGGAAGGATAAAAGGACTGCATGAAAAAGACAAAGGGATTTGCCCTGGCAAGTGCGGCTCAGTACACTGAATCCCGGTCTGCGAGCCAAAGTGGCACTGGTTTGATTCCCAGTCAGGGCACATGGCTGGGTTGTGGGCCAGGTCACCAGTAGGGGGCACATGAGAGGCAACCACACATTGATGTTTTTCTCCCTCTCTTTCTCGTTCCCCTCCCCTCTGTCTAAAAATAAAAATTTAAAAATATACTAAAAAAATTCTTTCTTTAAAAAAAGAAAAAGATGAAGGGATTAAAAATACAAATTAGTGTTGCAAAACAGTCATAGGGATGTGAAGTACAGCATAGGGAATACAGTGAATAATATTATAATAACTACATATGGTGTCATATGGGTACTAGACTGATGGGGTGATCCTTCTTAAATTATACAAATGTCTAAACACTATTCATGTCTGTACACATGCAATTAATATACTATTCAATGTCAACAGTAATTGAAAAATAGAAATTAAACACATTTCCATTTGGTAACCCCATAATTGGTTCAGACGAGAATTATCAGTACATACTAAAACTAGAGGGTGAATGATAAAGAGCATAATAGTTAAATCACTATGAAATATCTTCCCATTAAGCACTTATTAAAAATATTTAAAATACAAAAAGCTTATGAAGTATTTAATAAATAATGAAGAAATCTGACAGACATTTTGATTAAGCAAGTGGTAAATCAACACCATGTGCCTATTGATTTGGCGCATTGAGAAGTATATTAACATCTCCCATGGTACTCCTGCTAAAAGTTGTGTAGCCAAAATCTAGCAAATATCAAGCAAAGCCACAATGAAGATAGTCTACAAAATAATTGGTCTGTATGCCTCAAAAAAATTCAGATCTTGAAATATAAGAAAAAAAAGCAGAGAAATTTGTCTAATTTAGGAAGTTAAAGAGACCTGAAAACTAAATGATTAGATGCTGAACCAGAGGTAAAGAACTTATAAATAATATTAGGACAATTGACAAAATCTGAATGTGGGCTGTGAACATATGGTATTATTTTATCGATGTTAATTTTATTTTTATGCTTGTACTATTACTAGAAATGGTCCTCGACTTACAATGGGGTTATGTCCTGATAAACCCCATAGTAAGTTAAAAATATCTAAGTTGAAATGCATTGAATGCTAGCTATTTTGTAATGCATCGGTTGTTTACCCTCCTGATCCCGGGGCTGACTCGGAGCTGAACTCACTGCCACTCTGAGGGAGTATTGTATCACATAAAAGACCAAAATTCAAAATTTGAAATATGGTTTCTACTGAATGCATAGTGCTTTCACATTATTGTAAAGTCAAAGAATTATAAGTTAGACAGTCATTACTCAGGGCATGTCCGTATAGAAAAACATGCTTTTTGTTGTGAAATGCACAAGATACTTAGAGGTAATAAGGCAACATGTCTGAAACTTAAAATATGTATGTATATGTGCATATATGTATATATACAGAGAGAGGAGAGGGATAGACAGAGAAAGAGGGAGAGGATGAAAGAGAGAGAGAGAGAGAGGGAGGAGACCAGGTGGGAGAAAGGAGGAGAGAATGATAAAGCAAATATAGAAAACACGTAGAATTCAGACACTGGGGTACCTGCAAGAAGAGCATGTAAGAGAAAGAAGGTCTCACGGTATCTTGTTTAGTTCCCAGTACTGTGTTCCTCAGTTCCCATCCATTGATAGTTGAACTTGGAAATGAATAAATCTGGACACCAAGGGATATTTATCTTTGCTAATTTAATAAAATAATCAATACTGATTTGACTAACTACAGTTTGATAAAGTGGGTCTAAGTTTATATTTATTTTGAAAATGGTAGAAATTATTTTAACTAATTATCATGACAGTCTCTGAGCCCACGTAGGGTTGCACATCCAACCCTGGTGAATTTGGCACAGTCATGCAACTTTCTTTGACTCGTGACATGTGAGCAGAAGTACCATGTTTCGCTTTCAGATGAAAGCCTGAAGAACCACTAGCATGAGTCACTGCCTCTGCTTCTCTCACTGAAGTGAACAAGGAAGAACATGCCTCACTGAAATGAAGCTTCCCTCATCCTTGGATCTTGAGTGAGTTCAATCTAGAGATTGATATTTAAGTGAATGGCAGCATTATGCTAAGTGAAATAAGCCAGTCAGAGAAAGATAATTACCTTATGTGTTCACTCACGTTTGGAATCTGATGAACGAACTGAATTAATGAGCAAAATAGAGACATGGACAGAGAGCAGGCTGACAGCTCTGCAGGTTGTGGGGAGTTGGAGGGTGGAGGAATTGAGCAAAAAAGAAAAAACTTGTGGACATGGACCACAGGGTGGTGGTTGCAGGGGGAGGGTAGAGGTGGGGGTGAAAGAGAGTATGGGGGGATAAATGCAATGAAGAAAATACAGTAAAAAATAATGTAAAAACTGATATTTTGGTGGTTGTTGGGTAAGGCAGCATAATACGTCTGGTGTCATCTCTAACCCTAACTGAGAATCGTTATATACTAAGCACTGTGCTAAATATCTACCTGAATTACCTCATTTAATATAATAACCTATGAAATAGGTTTGATTGTCCTCACTTTACATGTGAAGAAGGTGAGTTTCTGAGAGGTTAAGCAACTTGCCTAAGATCACACAGCAAAGCTGTAGCAGAGGTGAGAAAGATGTCTTCATCCCAGATATGAATTGTGAAACATACTATATTTTAAGTGTTTTAAAATATTTCGCTTGAATACAAGCCATTGGAATGATAGTGAAAAATAAATACCACCTGGTGCTTAAGATAATTCTCAAGGAATTGTTCTTATCAACTGTTGGGGTACAGAGACTGTAGTGGGGAACACCAGCACTGCAGGGCTTAGGGGCCAGAGTTTTCTAGTAAAAAAAATTGCCTTTGAGTTTCTCCTACTGCATGACCTTAAACAACTTACTTGACTCTTGGTCTCTTATTCCTCAACCACAAAATGGTGTTCAAAGTACCTCCTACAATGGACTATTCTGAGAAGTAAATTAATTCCATCTGCAAAGAACTGGTAAGTTAGTTCTCTTACCTTCCCTCAAATGAAGGATATTTCTCCCTCTCTCCCTCCCTTCTCTCTCTCTCTCCACACACTCCCCCACAGTCAATAGAATGGCTTTAGAAACATTCTATAATTCAAAATTTTCCTAGTTCAAGTTAATAAGAAAGGATTTCATAAGTTGGAGAAGAACAATTTTCATTAAACATTTTCCTTGTGAAATTTCGTGCTTAAAACATTAAGGTATAAGAAACACAGTGCTTTGTGATATGTGAAGTAGAAATGCAGGTTTTACAATTCTAGTCATATAACTTCCTAAATTGTCTGGTTTGAGAATTTGGACCCTTCAGGCTGCCTGTGCCATGCACACATGAGTAGTTCTCCAAGCTCTGGGAGGGTGGTCTTTTCCAGGAGCCCTGCTGCAAGCTGCAGGAAAATCCATTTTATGGCCAGTCTTCTGATTCCCTATTTCCATTTGAGCATGTTTGTCAGTCAATAAATTGCTGCCTCTCGGCTCGTCTCTCAAGATATCTGGTGTTCTCCATTAAACAATGAAATACCCAGGCATTTTCCATTTTCCTGACTTCAGCTGAAACTTGTTTGGCAAGGCTTGACTGTAACTCAGCCTGCCCTTTCTGGCCTAATGGGGAAAAGCCAATTCATGCCAATGTGGATTTCCTCACTCTTGTGTTATGCTCACTGACACCACTGGATGCTTTCTTCTGAAATAAGATGGAAACTTTCTGATATTGCCAGACAATTACCTGATAATGTTTGGCTTTTTGTTTATGTACTTACGAAGGGTCCCACCAGAGTCTCCCCAATATGAGTGTTGGCCTAACTAAAAGAGCTCTTGGAATTCCAATAACAAATGCTGCTTACTTTACCTCTTTAGTGTTTATTTTCAGTCTATAGAATTGATTGGATTAAATTTCCTTTATTTAGACTTCGGCAGGAATAACTGACATAAAACAAGGTAGGAGAGCTAAAATTTAATTTGAAAAGACAGGCAAGTAAATCACTGACAAAAATATCACATCACATACACAGGCTTATTCACCTTCGTGGGACCAGTGACCTCGGCGAGACTCTCTTTAATTTCAAAACTAGGACAATATGCACCCACAGATCAATTGGTCCATTGCAATTCAGAGGAAACACAGAGCTCTGATTTTCTATTTGGCATACTGCAGTTTCATTAAAAAGTTAAAGTTTGGCCGTGTGTCATCAGATGGAAATACTTGGTTTCAGTCAAACTGACACATGCGTGGTACTGTTAAAATACTCTGTGTACATGATATGGAACTTTTTATAAAAAAATAGGAAGAAACCCAAACTGATGTGGTGTCCTAACTCTAGCTGTTTCCAAGATTCACTTGGATCATTATTTGAATTTGGGCAGTATTGTGCAATAGTCTTCCAAAGAAAGGGTCATTTTTATACGCCCAGGGGCACTGAGTGATGGGGATGGAGTTTGTCATATTGTCTGATGATTAATTGTATCACAAGGATAACGTCTTGCAATCATCCTCTTCTTCTTACCTCTACTATTATCACTTCCATTCGGTCACTCTATATTTAATCATCGATCTGCACCTGGACTATTATGGTAACATTTTAATAACTTTCTTCACTCCATTCCCTCCAAAACACTGCACTTAGTTTAGTCATCATAAAGAACAACTTGAATATCTGAATAGCTAGTTCTCATATCCTCAAGCACTTTGATGGATTCCTACCATCTTCCTAGGAATAGCCATTCCACACAACCCAGAAGTCAACCTTCCTGCACTGCCATCCTGACCCACCCACTGAATCCACCAGAGCTCCCCCTCAGGTGCTAACAAGCCTCCCCAGCATTCTCATACGTACCCCCATGTCCGACTCTTGTGTCTCTATCCTATGTGCTATTTCCCCAAGACTACTTCTCCTCTATCTTTTTATGCTTCTAGTCTACACATTTTTACCACCTGCTCCAGTTATGCCTCTCATGCAAAATCTTTCTTTATATCCCGAGTTTTGTAAAGAATGCTCCCATGTTGTAATACTTATTTATAAAAATAAGAATTTTCTTACAGATATCTAATGGTATATTTTACCGGAATTCTTTTTGTAAAATTTTATTTATGAATTGGAGAATGATTTATGAAACATAGACATGGATTAAAAAAACTTAGATGGATACATGTAATTGAGGTCCTTTATATGGTTTTAAAATTTTAGTCTTCCAATTACCACCCTACAGAGAAAGCTCCCCTTTCCTCACTATATAACTCTATGTCAAAGTAGCCCTTTCTAACAACCCACAAGTATAATTAGCCAAAACCCTTTCATAAATACAATGGTATGTATATTCATTTTTCTTTTTATTTATTCCTTCCTATGGACCCTAGTTATTCACACAAATGTCTTCTCCTAGACAGCCTCTTAGCTTCTTAAAGTAAAAATGTGTGCCTAATTTATTCATGACTTCTTGTAATTATGGATATATAATGTTACTTAAATTACAAATAAATTAATCACTCAATCAATTGTACAAGTCATTGGTGTCACCTCTTATGTTACTAAATCCACAAATGAACATCTATGTAAAGGTTAGGTACATTTACAAAGTAAGTCAAACAAAGTGCAAAACAAAAATATTTAGGGAGTAAAAAAATGGATAAGAGATTGGTAAATAATTTAGAAAATTTTTAGCTGCCATAATTTTATAGATAAGTTGGGGGTGGGCAGGGTGGGGGAAAGTGGTGGTGGGAAAACGGAGACAACTGTACTTGTACAACAACAACAAAAAATTATAGATAAGTAGGTGACCCACTTTAACCTTCTGCATAAAAGCTGATGTCCAGAAAAATCAAACTAAATAAAAAATAATGTTCTATTTTTATAAGCCTAATTTTCAGTAAGTTCAGCCATGAGTTTTTAAGTCATTGCTGAGTCACTTCATGGTGATATGCTGAGTGTATGGAATGGTATTAATACTTAGGCACCTCTGAGAGTAGGATGTCTGAGTTAATTTCTGTTTTTAAATCTAAGAAAGGGTTTTAAATCTGTTCTGAACCATTGTACAGTTACTGTTGGAATTAACAAGAAATGCTGGGATCAAATCTTGATCATCAAAGGATGTAAAGGACAGAAGTTCATCAATAACCCCTTTTAATATATTTCAGCCTTACTTCGCATTCTTTTTCCCCACTCTCACTGCCTTGCCCTTGTCATCAAACCATTGGCCAAATGATTTCTTGCACAGTAAACAGGGAGGAGTTGCAGGATGTGCTGTACATGTCTCCAAGATCTTGAATGTTTTGTATTGGAGGTGCCATAGGGTACTATAGAGGCCAGACGGAGCTACCAGTATGTAGGGAAATACACGTTTACTGCACTCTCCCCGCCTATGTTTCCAGGGCCTTGGAAGAATGCACTGCCTCCCGAAGAAAGGCTGCTCAGATGTTTCCCTCTGTTCCCTTGGTCCCTGGATTCTGGTTTACTGGTGGACTTAAAAGTCTAAAATATTTATTAAAATTCTAGTTGTAAAACTTTGGTTTCTTTACTTTGTGATCACGGGCCAAGATGTGAACTTTGAAAGAAGTCCGAGGTGGAGAAAGAGCTGGGAAAACAGGGATCAGGATGTTTATGATAAAACACTCTCTCTCTTCCTAAATGGTTTACCACAAAGACCCAAGAAAGCAGCTATGGTGCCTTGTTAAGTACACAGCTGGGACGAACCCAGGAGCCTTTATTTTCCTGCCAATAAGATACTCGATGCTGCAATGCCTAACAAAGCATGTTTCTGATATTAAAGATAATGTATCCTTCTAGTTGCACTGTTTCCTGTGGATAATTTATAGTGAATTTCCCATCATACGGTTGTCACATCGCATTATTTGCTTGAGCTTGTGGCTACAGATTTGTCTCTAAGAGCCTTTATTTTTAGAAAATCTTTTAATAAGACCTCAAATTCTTAACATTGACCGACCTCATTACAAAGTGGAAAGCATTTCTTGAAGGGTCAATAAAGGGTTATATGTAGAACACTTTCTGTAGCCTATTTGCTGTCACTTATTTCCTTGGAACATATTATTTGGAAAACACAGTGATATGAACATAACTATAACCGAAACTACTCAAAGTTCTCAAATCATCCTACTTTAATTAAGGCTAAAAAGTTTTAATTTTTAAAATGAGAAGCAACACATTGAAAGCAAGATGACAGTAGAATCTCTCGTTACTATTTCATTATTCATAAACAGAAGGAAGCTGCGCAGGTATGAGAAGTCCAGGGTCCCTCTGCAGCCACCACCCTTGGAGTACTTGCTTGCTAGAAGTTTGAGCCCAGCTCCCTCCCCCACCTCTTACCCCTCACACATATCGCACCCAGCACCACTTTAGATCACTTACTTTAAGGCAGAAACCATTATTGTACACTAAGATGGGCAAAAAACAAACAAACAAACAAAAAAACTCATAGAAACAGAGAGAAGAACGGTGGTTGCCAGGGGCTGAGGAATGGGGAAAATAAGAGGTTGGTAAAAAGGGTACAAACTTTTATTTCTAAGATGAATAAGGTCTGAGGATCTGAGAGAGTACAATTTAGGTGTTCTTGCCTGAAATAAAATAAAACAAAATAAAGGTAAATATGTGAATCGATGATGAGGGAATTTTTTTCACAATGTATATGTGTATCAAATCAACATGTTGTACACTTTAAATACATTATAGTTTATTTGTAAGTTATACATCAAGAAATGAACAAAATTACCTCCTTAAAAAACAAACTAAAAGAACAACATATACAGTGGTTCATTGCTTTATTCATTTTTTCCCTCATATCTCTTGGCTTAGACTCTAGAACAGCTCAAATCTCTGAACTGTGCAGCAGTCATAGGAAGAAAAAGTTCAAAATAAATTATGCTTCCCCCTTTTTTCATCAGGTAATAAGAGTCTCTGTGGGACAGAGGTTAGGAGGGAAGTCCTTTATTTTTTTTTTTAACTCTTATGTTCTGGCCCCAGGCAAACCTCAGTTGTGAAGCTGCATGCTTGCATCATTGGTTGCCAAACAGGCACCTAAAACTCTGAGAGAATACTCCCTCTCCCTCACCAGAGGGCCCCTATGCACCAAAGAGTGAAGAGAGAATCCTCACTTTTCCCTCCTCTCCTTATTTACTCCCAAGACGTATCCAGTTTGGAAGGCCCCAATAATATATGAAGTCCACAGTCTAGCTTTTTAGTAGAAAGCCAGGAAACGGATCCCATGGAGGTCTAACAGGGTGGTGGAAATCATAGAAGGAAAAAGGGATCCCTTAAACATTTGTAGAGAGTCATAAATTAATTCCCAAGCTATTCATGTGGGGGAAATGAGTTCTACAGCACAAAAAGTACTATGGCAATTTAACTCTGGCATAGACCGCTAACCATGGCCAGAATCGCAAATGAAGTCAATCTGAAAAGCCCTGAAGGAGAATTTGAAAATAAAACTGACACAAAAACCACAGCCCAAAGAAAATGGTTTGACACTTGCCATGTGAACCTAACTGCATATATTGCAGGCTACAACAAACAAACAAATCACCATTTTCCAGAGGATTTTTACAGTACCCTGAGTCTCAACACATAATAGTCAAATTAATTAGTATATAATCCAAAGTTATGCAACATACAAAGAACCAGGACAATTCCAACAGCATTTAAAGGAAAGATAATAAATAAACATTTACCCTGGTATGACTTGGGTGGTAGAATTATAAAATGAAGACTTAAAAGCAGCTATTGCATAACCATGCTTCATCAAGTAAGAGGAAAACCTTTTGACACAAGTGTAAGATTTGTAAACAAAGAAATATAAGTAATAATAACAAAATTTAAACTTTGGAATTAAAAATAAAATAAATGAAAATAAATTTTACTGCAGGGAATTAATACCAGAATGGAGATGATAAAGAAAAAAGTCAGTGAACGTGAAGATAGATCAATAGAAAATGTTATAATCTAAGCGACAAAGAAAAACAATTGAAAAGAGTGAAAAGACCCTGAAGAACCTACGGCACAATGTCACAAAGTCTAGCGTTTGTATCATCAGATCTCCATGCGGGGGAAATAGCGTGGTGCAGAAAAATAAAAGTAATGACTGAAAATTTCACCAGTTTGGCAAAAGACATAAACTTACAGATTTAAGAAATTCAGGAAATCTGAAACATGATAAACTCAAAGAAAACTCTACACAAACACATTATAATCAAATACTAAGAACCAAGGGAGAAAATTTTAGAAGTAGCCAGAGAAAAACAACCTGTTATATACACAGAAACAATTATTTGAATGACTTCATATTTCTTATCAGAAACCAAACCATGGCATGAAAGGTACCTGAACAACATTTTTTAAAGTGTGGAAAGAAAACATTGTCTATCTAGATTTCTATATCAAGCAAAAATAAGCCTTAGGAATGTATTCATAGATGAAGGAAAACTAAAATTATTTCAAGCAGACTTTTGCTAAACTGAATGCTGACTCAAGTTCTTCAGGAGTAAGGAAAATGAACACAGAAAGAAATGTAAATTATA
Organism: Glossophaga mutica; assembly: GCA_039655065.1. Classification (NCBI taxonomy): domain Eukaryota; kingdom Metazoa; phylum Chordata; class Mammalia; order Chiroptera; family Phyllostomidae; genus Glossophaga; species Glossophaga mutica. The sequence continues at coordinate 106,543,245 of CM077309.1, read as the reverse complement.
AGAATGAAAGAAGAACAAGAAATACAGCAAATCTCTGTGTAAGTGTATTGGACTATTTTGTCTCTTAAGTTATTTAAAATATGGATGACTGCTTAAAGCAAGCACTTGAATATTTTGGGGGTTATCAGTGTGTGGAAATGTAATACATACAACATCGACAGCATTCAAACTAGGCAGTTTCAAGTTCTCTACATTGCATTTGCAGTGGTAAGCTATGTTAATTGGATGATGAAAATTTAGGTACATGTACTGTAATCCTTCAAGTAACCTCTAAAAGAATTATACCAAGAAAACAATCAAAAGCCAATAAATTCAGAAAAATGGAATACTGAAAGAAAAAAGGAGAGAAAACAGAAGAATAAAAAAATAGAGATAGCAAATAGAAAACAAACAGTATACTGGTAGACAAAAATGCAACAATATAAATAATTACATTAAATGAAAATGGTTGAAAAATACCAATTAAAATAGCATGTTAGATTAGATAAAATAAAATAGCAAAACAAACTACATAGAGTATAAAGGAAATCCACTTTAAATCTAATAATATTGACAGATGAGCAAAAAGTAAAACTATCCATAAATACAATGCAAATACTAATAAGAAGAAAGCCAGGTGGCTATATTTATATCAGAGAAAGTCGATTTAGCAACGAGGCCCATTTCTAGCAATGAAGAGGGGCATTCCATAATAATTAGGTTTGCATGTACATAATAACAGTGCTTCCAAATACATGAACCAAAAACTGAGTGATCAGAAAAGAGAAACGAAAATCTATAGTTACTCTTGGAGACTTCAACATTTCTCTCTCAATATTTGTAGAAAAAAAAATGGAAGGATTAACAACAGGATACAGAAGACTTTAAGAAAACTACCATTCAAATTACTATTTATAGAACACAGTTTCCAAATAGAAAATATATGTTCTTTTCAATTGCATGAGGAACATTCACTAAAATGTTCTGTTCCATATTCAGAATTCATACTGATTATTTACTATATGTGATATGTTATTAAAACTGAAGAACTGAAAAACACATATAAACCATGCAAATTACAAAAAGTGAGTAAAAAGAGGAAAAGGCAAAAGATAGCACAGAAAATAACATGGTATATGACAAACAATATAAAAATAAAGAATTAATAATGAATAATATTATGAATGTAATTTCTTTCCAAGTATTCATTTTTTAAAAAGAGACCTTAAAGAAAGAGTCAAGATATTTTCTGGTTACAACATAATAAAACTGGAATTTAAAATGATAAAACAAAAAATAACCACTTCAAAATGAAAATCTACACTTTAAAACAACCTTCAGATAAAATAGAAACACTAAGTAAAATTGCAGAATATCTTGAACGTAATATTAAAGACACGGTGCTCAGACTCTTTGGTAAAGGCTAATATGCTCATTCAATTCAGAGTGCTAAATGTTCATATTAAGAAAGTAAGAAGATAAACTAATTTGATTCAAGAACCTAGAAGATGAAGGAGAAAAGAAGCCAAATATAAGCAGAACAATAAATTAATAAATACTAAAACAGATTTTAGTATACTAGCATAAGAACAGACACATAGGTCAATGGAACAGAACAGAGAGCCCAGAAATAAACCCCTGTCTCTATGGTCAGTTAATATTCGACAAAGGGGGCAGGAGCATAAAATGGAGTAAAACTAGCCTCTTCAACAAACGATGTTGGGAGACCTGGGCATTTACATGCCAAAAAATGAAACTCCACCACCAGCTTACACCACACACAAAAATAACCTCAAAATGGATAGACTTAAATGTAAGTCACAACACCAAGCAAGTCCAAGAGGAGACTATAGGCAGGAAAATTTCAGATATTCTATGCAGCAATATTTTCACTGATATGTCCTCTAGAGCAGCAGACATAAAGGAAAGAATAAACAAACGGGATCTCACCAAATTAAAAAGCTTCTGCATGGCTTAAAAAAACATCAGCAAAATGAAAAGGGAACCAACCATATGGGAAAATATATTTGCCAGTGATACCTCAGACAAGGTTTTGACCTCCAAAATATATAAAGAACACACATGACTCCACACCAGGAAGAAAAGCAATCCAATTAAAAAATAGGCAAAGGACCTGGACACTTCTCCAAGGAAGACATACAGAGGGCCCAGAGATATATGAAAGGATGCTCAGCATCACTAGCCATCAGAAAGATGCAAATTAAAACCATAATTAGATACCACTTCACACCTGTCAGAATGGCCATCATTAACAAATCAACAAACAATGAATGCTTATGAGGTTGTGGAGAAAAGGGAACCCTAGTACATTGTTGGGAATGCAGACTGGTGCAGCCACTGTGGAAAACAGTATGGAATTTCCTCAAAAGAACTAAAAAGGACCTGCCTTTTTATCCAGTGATTCCACTGCAGGGATTATACCCTAAGAATCCTGAAACACCAAATCAAAAGAACCTCTGTGCCCCTATGTTTATAGCAGCACAATTTACAATAGCCAAGTGCTGGAAGCAGCCTAGGTGCCCAATAGTAAATGAGTGGATCAAAAAACTATGGTACATTTACACAATGGAATTCTATGCAGCAGAAAGAAACCAGGAATATCATGGCAAACTGGGTCATTTGGTTCCCCTGTGCCTTAGACTGCCCCCTGAATTTAGGTCTTATCTGTCATCCCTTTGCCTAACTAGTGACTTGACTTCATGACTCAAGGATACCAAGAACATTCTCAACTCACAGAATTTACATTTGTTGGTCCCCCAGTATGAAATGCTCTTTACCCAGGCATATAAATGATTTGTTCTTCATGCCAAAAGCAGAACTAAGAATCGGATAGTATGAAAAAGACTTCTACTAATGTCAGAGGAAAGACAAAGTTAAGGCATATAAACAAACAAATAAATCTGTTGACCAATGAAAACAGAAAAAGAAAGAAGACACAAATATTGGAAAGTACTGATAAAAACAACATTATTTCTAAGTGGTTTGGTTATGTAATGAAAAGAACCAACTGAAAACAGGTACAATTCAATTGAGCAAATGGTTGTTTATAAAATTAAAATACTCAAGTCAGGTAGTTTTATTTTATGCCAAATTTGAATCAGACTAAGGGAAGAAAATGTATCATACAGCAAACCATCATCAATAACAAAAGATATAGTATTGCTTTAATTTAAATATTTAAATTTAACTATTTTTGTAATAACCTTAATTTAAATCCACTAAGAGATGTAAATGAAGGCATGCGTAAATAAAATGAACACAAAGGAAGTTTTCATGTGGTCTCTTAAGTCAGTGCAAACTTAATAAAAATACTGTATTCTTGCTGTCAACAAAATATTACTTAAATATTTAAAAATATTTGTAGTAAAATATTTGAAATACTCACTATATCTGGAAAAATAGTAAGGAGAAAAAAGTAACCGTAGTTTACACGTATTTTTAAATGGTGGTAATTGAAACATGGTACAGGCACATCACGCTGACGCATTGAGCTAATACAGTGTGGTAGTGTACCAAATGATAAAGATGTAATGTAAAATCCATGTGAAAAAATTGATTGTTTACAAATAGTGTAAGAAAAACTGGCTCAACATAAGGAAAAAATGGCCAGCTCCTTATATTACCTTTTACATCAGAATAAATTTCAAATGGGTATAATGCTTAAATGTAAAAAGTAAAACAGTTAAAGCATTAAAAAAACAACTTAAATTTTGTTTTTTGTAACAGCTTTATAAGATATAATTCATATATCATACAATGCACCCATATAAAGTGTACAATTTAATAGTTTTTCATTTGTTTTCAGAATGTGCAATCATTACCACAATAAATTTCAGAACATTTTCAGCACCTCAAAAGAAATCCCATAACCATTAGCAATCATTCCTCATTTTCCTCAATAACCCCTCTACCAAGCCTTGGGCAAACTCTAAACTATTTTCTATCTATATAGCTTTGCCTATTTTGAATATTTTATGTTAATGGAATCATACAATATGTGTTTCTTAGCAATTGGCTTTTTTCACTTAGCATAATTGTTTAAAGTTCATTCCCATTGTAGCATGCACAGTACTTCATTCTCTTTTATGGCAGAATAATATTCTATTGTATAGATATGCCATGTTTTATTTATCCATCCATCAGTTGATGGGTATTTGCATTATTTTCCACATTGGCTATTATGAATAATGTTGCTATGAGTATTCATGCATAAATTTTGTGTGGACATGTGTTTCCATTTTTCTTGGGCATATACCTATGAGTGGAATTTCTGGGTCCTTTTGAGAGAAAACTGACTGTTTTACAAAGTGACTGTACCATGTTAAATTCCTATCATCAGTAAGCAAGGGTAGCAATTTCTCTACATGCTGTTGATGTTTATTATTATTATCTGTGTCTTTGATTATAGACATCCTGGTTGATTGGCTGTCTTTCTTTCATTTTTTCTTTTTCTTTTTTTAAATGAACAGTTTTGGGAAAGTATTAAAAGTCAGCTTAGTGCAGTGGTTAAGAATGAAAGATTATCCTGGTTTACTTTGGGATTCTACCACTTGCCAGGATAACCTATGTTATCTCTATATTTCATTGTCTTTAACTGCTCAGGTTGTTATAGCAAAATACCATAGACTGGGTGGCTTAAACAACAGACATTTATTTCTCCCAGTTCTAGAGGCTGGGAAGTTCAAGATCAAGGTGCCAGCAGATTTATTTGTTTCTTGATGAGGGCCGTCTTTCTGGCTTGCAGGCAGCCACCATCTCATTGTGTACTTAATAGCATCTTTTTTATGCTTGCTAGAGGAAGAGACAGAGCTCTGGTCTCTTTTCCACTTCTTGTAAGGATACTAATCCCGTTATGGGGGCTCTACCCTCATGACCTCATGTAAACCTAACTGTTGAGGACTCAACTCTGGACTGCAGCTAACCAGTTGTATAGTCTGTAGCTATACTCTGAAGGGGGTGGGAGTGGGGAAAAAAGTTCATACTTCCAGACATGGGAGGTGGTGAGAAACTTTTGTGACAGCCTTCCAGCGGAGAGAGGGGAGGGAGTAGGAGATGACCTCCTTGTAGCTCCTCACAAGCCTCCTATCTTCTTGTGCTTCGGGAGAATCACAGGGGAGCTAAGGTAAGGTGTGCTTCAAGCCTTGGCCTTCATGTCTGTGTGGATGTGTACCAAGTCATCTGTGTACCCCTCCAAGTACAGGTAAAGCAATATTTACCAAAGCCCTAATTGTGCATCGTCTTTGAGAAGCATTATATAACTGAATTTTCCCTTCAGTGGTTTCCTCTGGAGAATATATTATGAACAGAAACATAAAGGATTTTATTTTCTTTATACACTACTAAGTACTATTGTGTGTGTGTATCTATGTGTGTGAGATTGTTTTACAACATACACAGATTTTACTATAATTCATAAAAGATTTAAAAGTTTTAGATTATGCATTAAATTTATGTCTTCATAGCAAGCACAGTACTGTGAGGTAAGAAGTAAAATCAATTGAGATGTTTCTCAAAATAGCAATTGCTACTGATCTCATAACGGGGCATGTAAACTTAAGTGCCTTTTAGGGAAGCAAAGTCGAGAAAGGGTGAATTGGTAATTAAACTCATTTTTTTCCTCACTCTGTCAAATAACACACAATTAAAATAAGGGTTTCTGAGCAGGGCTGTTTCTAAATTGTGAAGCACTAAGCCACATAGCTTTACAATGATCAAAATGTCACATATCTAGCCAAATATCTATGTAATAAAGTAGCAAAATAAGTAGCAATATTTTGGGACAAAAATCACACAATATTGCTTCAGAGAAATCTATGAGATTTATTAGCTAAACTGCATTTTCAAACATGCTTTGGATTTGATTTATATGCAAAGGTAACATTCAAAAGATTTCACACTGGCTAAACACCAACCAATCAAAACAGATGCTCGGCGTTCCCAGCTGTTCCAGTAAGGCATAGATGCCTTTGGCTTAACATCAACTTTGTTTTCACATCTCAGTGTCTTCAAACAAACTTGAGTGACAAAGTCTATGTCTAAGTACAGAAAATGTAGAATCCTCTCCTCTCATAATTCTGTTAAATAACCTATCTTTTGGCAAACTTTACCATGTCAAGTAAATAATTTTTAGTTCTGGAGTTAGGATTGCTGCAGGTTGAACTCCAAGTCTTTTTCTCCTTTCATGACCCAAAGTCACTCTTCTCATCAGACTGATAAGACTTTGGCAGGGGAGGAGGCATACAAGTACCTTAGGAAACACCATCTGTTCTCAAATCAATAAAACCACCCACATCAGACATACCTAAAGTGGGACTCTGGAAATCTGTGTCTCCAAAGCCTTAATGCGTGACCTGTTTGCACAGCACTGTTGGCTCCACCAACTGATTCTTTGTGACTGCAGAGTGTTCCGAGGACAGAAAGTCACAGCGGAAAAGGGTTCATGCCTGTGTGCATTGTCATGGTGACTTTTCGGTAAAACGAACAAAAAATGGTAGCTACAGTTCCTTCTGTTGTTGAGTCACATGGACTACCAGAAAGCAAAAGTTTTCTTTCCTTTATTTTGACATAGAAAATATATAAAAGTTAACTTTGAGGTAAATAGATTTGGAAAAGTAAAAATTGTGAGCTGAGAGGGAGAATAGCTAAGATAAAAATGAAGGATGGTGGGATGGTTAATTTTACATGTCAACTTGACTGGGCTAAGGAATGACCAGAAAGCTAGTAAAACAGTTTCATCTGTGTCTATGAAGATGTTCCTGGAAGAGATCAGCATATGAATCAGGGGACAGAGTACCCTTGCCAATGCCAGTGACCATCATTCAATCTCTTAAGGCTTGAATAGAATGAAAAGACAAAAGAAGGGGGAATTTGCTCCCTGCTTGAGCTGGAACATTCCTCTTCTCCTGCCCTTGGACATTAGAACTCTTGGTTCTTGAGTCTCTGGACTCTGGAACTTATATCTGCTGCCCCCAGTTCTTATACTTTTAGCCCAGAACAGGGAAGTTATACCATCGGTTCCCTGGGTTCACCAATTTGCTAAACACAGATTGTGGTACTTGCTGGCCTGCCTAACCACATAAGCCGATTTCTATTATCTATCTATCTGTCTACCTATCTTTCTGTCTATCTGTATCCTGTTGGTTTTGTTTCTCTGGGGCCACTAATACAAAAGGTTAGCAAAATAATATTTGGTTTCTTTCTTCTTTCTGAATTGGAGAGAATATTAATGCTACTTACATTTATATGATTAAGGAAAGTTTTCTTTTTTATGTTGGAGGAAGGTATAAGAAATGATTTTTTTTCCTGAGGGAGGAGGAGAAACAATCTCCTGTGGCTTCATGTGGATTCTTCTCAGTAGATCCTTCTTTCCTCATATTGTGTTTTTCCCTCAAAAATAGGATTTAAAAATTTTTTTTCCTTTTCAGTGGGAGAAGTAGTCATGTTTTCAAAGGCCTTGCTAGCCTATGGCTGTTCTCCTGACTCAGGCAGACTTCGTGCAGGTAGAAGTTTGTCTCTGAAGTCCACTTGCCTTCCTTCCCCCGCATCACTCTCTTGAGTCTTGTTGCCCAGGATCTCTTACAATGTGTCCTGACCTGTATCAGCCTCTGGCATTTACCAAGTTCTCTGCCATCTCTTAGAGTTCATACTGTTCCTACTAATCGTGTTTAAATATTTTTCATTATGTGTGCAGTGCAAGAGTTATTTAAGATAAAATACTTAAATTATTCAAATATTGATTAATCAAATTCTAGGTACCTTTTAGGGATCATGCTCCATATCATACTTTCATAGCCTGATGATTTCGTTAAACTTATATAATTTTAATGTCATAATATGTTTCAAAACATAATTTCTTAATGGCTGCATTATATTTTATCCTATGGAAGTACTCCAAATTATGTAACTATTTCTCTTTTGCTGGATATTTGAATTAGTAAAAGTTTTCTTTATAATTAACAATGTTATAATAAGCATAACTTGAAAAATCCTTATTTATACTTTTTCTTAAGATAGATTATTAGATATGGAATTATTGTATAAAGAACACTAAAGAATATATTGTTACCTTTACTGCATGTAAGTGAGCAAAATTGAGAAAAGATTAGATCTGCACCATATTATGATCCAATATGAAATCAAACTTCACCTAAGTTCTCATTGTAATGATCTTTGTCCCAAAGACCTTTTCCAAAGGAGGAAAAATGAACTAACTTTCTAAAATGTTGTCTGGCAATATACTAGGATCCAAACATAGTTTTGTACACAGTTGGCATGGAATGTCTCACCTGGATCAGAAGTTAAAATGTCCAAAAAGTAAGCCCTCAGTCATAAAATAAATTTCACAACTTTGAAGGCCCGGTGTTGTGAGCTCTATGCATAGATACACTCAACAAATTCTAAAGAACAAGTCGAAATGGTACCTGGCTGGTGTAGCTCAGTGGATTGAGTGCGGGCCTGTGAACCAAGGGATCGCGGTTCAATTCCCAGTCAGGGCACATGCCTGGGTTGCAGGCCAGTTCCCACCATGGGACACATAGGAGGCAACCATACATTGATATTTCTCTCCTTCTCTCTCTCTTCTACCCTTCCCCTCTAAAAATAAATAAATAAATAAATATTTAAAAAAAAAAATGGTAACTGTTTATGGGGTTAAACCTCCCGTCTTATATTTTTCTGCTTGTACTGTTTGAAAAGCAGCTGAAGAGAAACACCCAATATTTTGGCTCCAGCTGGCATAAAATAGGAAGTAAATTAACCCTATAATTTCAGGTCTTTCTGAGAAACTGACTGGAATACTCAAGATCCTATTAATGATTAGGAATAAGTAGCTGTGGTTAGTTTCTCCAGTCTCTCACAATTCTAACAGAGCAGATGCTGAAGCTGATGTCTGGCCAGGATGTAAGGGCTATACTTAGAAAGGTGAAATAGAAATGATACAAGCTTAAATACAAAAACTGAAATTATTTCTCAAATTTTCTTTAATATATGTTCTGTTGACAGCTGACTTTGAGGTTATACAGAGAAACAGAGAGCTATTTTCATACTACTTTTCAGTTTGCAATAAATGTTCACAGAAGAGGTGTAAGATTCTGAAACACTTTGATGATGTATCAAAGGCTTTAGGCTCCATTTTAATCTAGAATACACAATACCTCCTGGATCGATGTCAGAGTGAGTTTCTGACTATACATTCCAGAAGAATGGTATATTGAAAAGTTGAAAAGAAAATTGTTAAAATGGTTATGAATATACAAAAATTATTTGTGCTATACATTGGATACCTTTTCTTGGTGGTTAAAACCTGGATTTGATCCAGTTGAAATGCTGCGCTGAAAGAAATTAAAAAGACTCTCGTTCTTTCCAAAAAAAATACAAATCTTTTATTCCTGTAGTCTAAACTATTTTTACTGTCAGAAGTCATATTTACCTTTACAAGAAATAAGTTTAGGTTTTGTTTAACTTTATTCAAGGAGATTTTAGAATTATATCTTTAAACAGATTATTCTTTGGATTAAAAAAGAGGCATATTTTTATATATTACACATAGGTCTATTTTGTGTGTGTGCATGTATATATGTGTGTGTGCATGTATTTTGTCACACTGACTTATAAGAACCAGCAACATTGTTCAGAGAATAAAACAGAATGAGATTTATGGGCAAAGTAACAGATTAATAAGTAGAAATCAATTAATTCAGGCCATCATCAACCTAGTTCTTTCATTCAAAATATCAAATGAACATCTTATATGTTAAAGATGGAATTTTCACACAAAGAATAGTTAAACTAGATTGAAATTTTCTTCAATTCTAAAATATCATGACATTAATCTTTTTTATAAAACTGTCTTTTTATGTTTGTTCTAATTTGTCCTCAAACTTTGCCTCCATTCTCAAAATACCACAATTTTTATCTAGTATTAAGAAATTTTAGTGTGTAGTGATATTTTTAAAGTTTTCAATAGTTTATAAAATTTTCAAGAAGACTATAGGAAACAGTCACATTACAAGATGATTATTAGAAAAGTTTGTTAGAGCTTTCTAGACATTGAAACATTTCCCAAAGATTTCATTATCTGATTATGTTTCCTGGCTAAATTACATTTGCCACAAAAAGTACTGAAAAATGATATTTATTGCAACAACATAAAATAACAATAATAAAGTGAATCCAATCAATAAAACTCAGTATATAGTAACAGGGAAATTTATTTGTTTTTTATTCTGGAATGGTTGGCATTTGAAGAGAAACACATTAAATGGAGAAAGAGGGTAAAATAGAATTATTTTATTGAAACTCTGAAAGGGAATCCTAAAAGTACAAAACAGAAGTTTTAGAATTTAGTGGTTATATATAAAAGAGTAAGTTTTATTTTATTATTAGAGTCTGATTAGAGGAACTAAGGTTTATGGGGCTAATAGAAATACATGCACATTAAATGCGGGGTTAAGGTGGTAAGTGATATGGGACCTGGGCTAATCTGCTACCTGCTTGCCTTAGGACCCAAGCACTCACAGAAAAAGTCACTGGATGGATGTAAGAAATTTGGGGAAAAATTGTGGACTTTTGGTATTGGAACTAAGACTCAAGCAAAGGGACAGGTGGCTACTTTAGAGCTGGAGGGAGAAAGGTGGAAATAGGGTGTTAGATGGGAAGACAAGGGCCTTAACAAAGAATGATATTCTCCCTTCTGCACAACAAAACCAGAAACATATGTGACTACATTGCCAGTGATTATCAGTGGGAAATGCTTTCCTTCAAACTGCGTCCCATGCAGAATATATTCCAAGTTCTTTAGGTTCCACTGTGGCTGTTAATAAAGAACTGTGACTGATGAGAATCCTCCCCAAGCGCAGCAAACTCAAAGAAGGGGCATGCAAGGCTGAAAAAGTAGATGAGCAGGAGGAGGGGCTGGGAAGAATAGGGCTGGGGCAAATGACATGAGCAACAAAGAAAGAGGAAAGAGTGGCTGTGGCTGAATGAGGCCAAACCCAGCTGCTGAGCAAGGCCAGCAAGTGTGATGGAACAGTGGGACCCTCACGGCATAAGCAGAGGAAAGCTTTGTCATTAATAACAACAGAACTACAGAGACTGTCAGTCAGTTCCCACACTGGCATGAGGTTAAGCCACTGTAATAAATCTGTCTATCTATCTATCTATCTATCTATCTATCTATCATCTGTCTCTCAGTGGTTCTTCTTCTGAATGATACACCTTCCTAGCAGAATTTCCTTTCGTCATAGTAAACTACTCCTAGGTCTCCTACAACACCAGGTGCTCTGTCTATCCATGGTTCAAACAGAATTGGCGCCCGCATGTTTTCCTGTTCTTTGTCCCATTGTTTAAAGGTCAGCTCAGTTGCCACTTCCATGGGGCCTGTCTTAAGCTCCTTCATTTCAGTCTGCTTTATTTGAGATCAATTCCTGCAGTCTTTGAGGACACAGCCTGTATACTACTGTTAAAGTCCATTGTGATGTCTCTTCCCTTAAGAACAGGAACTTGCTCTTTCAATTAAATTCTAGCACAATTTCTGGCATAATATAAACATCCAATAAATGTTTACATAAATTTAAATGTGTTTTTTATTTTCTTAGTTAGACCTAAATTTAAAATATTTAATTATGTCAGATATGCAAACAAAATCAACCTTTTTGTATTTTTCTCTGTCCTTTTTAAATATATAATTAGTATTTATGAAGCTGAAAATATTATAATAAATTGATCTTTTATTCATTTATACAATTACTAGTTATTAATAGCCTACTGTCTTTGCAAGTTCTGAGAATACAGCACTGAATTCTTTGTGCTTATGAAATAAATTCTAGAGGAATACCAGGAGAGCTAGTGATATCTTTAACTATCAGTTTGTTAAAAAATGTGGATTTTTCTAAAAGTAAACCTTCTTCCTTTTTGCAGACTGAATATATGTTCCACTACTGGGGTGAAAATACTAGTTTTCAATGTAATTGCTTGATTCAACACCTACCTTGATAGCAAGAATTTTAGTGTCTCTTCCCTACCCTGAATTTTCCCATGAACTCAGAGGTTTAATATACCCAACAATGACAAATGGGGTAATGGTGGGCTTCCATATCAAATTCAGGCTAGTGCTGTAGTCTATCAGTCTATTAATCCTCCTGCCATATGGTGTCACTTTCAGAGACTGGCCCTACACCGTGTGACAGTGGTGGCATTCTCTGGTTTGACACTCCTGTGCCCAGATCACTTCTTTATTCCTTCTTTCCTTCTCTCATCCCTCCCCCTTCCCTCCCTTCTTCCTTTCCTTCCCCCCTTCCCCCTCCCTCCCTCCCTTGCTCCCTTCTTTTCTCTCTCTCAATTAAATTCAAACAAAGCAGTTCCGTGCTTGGATTCTTTAAATCCCAACTCTAAATGTTTAACTACTTTAGATTACATACATCTCCATATTCACCCTCCCCTACCCCACCAACTGAGTTTTCAAGGCAGCAGCAGGCTCTGGAGCAATGGGTAAGCATCAGCCTGCCCAAATTCAGATTCTAAAGCCTGGGAACTTAAGTCCTGAAAAACACATAATCTTATATACATCCACTTCCTGGTCCATGAGACTTGGAATGGCTGCCCTCCATACCTGGAAGATGTCCCTCAGTGCCCTCTTAAGTCCTTATGCCAACATTTCTAGAAGAACCTACCTTTTCTTAATGAATAGTGACTAACCATTCTAAAGGGCTCCCACGCTTGCATTTTAGGATTCTCCATTGAACTTGTTCATATCTAAATTTGGAAGATATCATGCATTACTAGCAATTCACATGATTTTTTTTCCTTTTGCCTACTTTTTGCCTTCATTTTATTTGTTTCAGTTCTTTCCATGAGATTTTGTTATTGTGTGGTGTACTACATCTGATCTTTCCAAAGTTTACTTAAAAAAAAAAATATTTGTCCACATCCTCCCTTAGAAGAGGTTTCAGGCCACTTCATACTCTAAAGGCCCACGTTGGCCTGAGAGTCACATCCTTGTCTCCTTTTGATTATACCACATTGACCCTCCCGGCACCACCAATCAGTCTGGCTTCAGGGTCACACTAACCACAAACCAAAGCTCACATTTCGCTCCAGTTTGGATTTTCTGACTGATGACGCAGCTGGTAACGACCCTACACATCCTCTGTGTATGAGGGGTGGGAAAGGACAGACAATGGGAAAAACCAGTTCCTGGGACGATGCCACTGGAAAGTTATCCCTTTGAGAAACAAAAGGACAATTTCTCTTTGGTGTTCTCCTGTTTCACTGCTGAGGATTGTTTCTCTCTAGCACACTTACGTTAAGAAACAAAAGGCCATATGCTTCAAAAAAATCTTCCTTCAAATCACTGCTTTTCCTGAAGATAAGCTATTCAGTCATTATCGGCCTTCCATGCTATCTTGCCCATGATCTGTGGGTAATTCTAGTGTCAGCTTTGGTTGTCACTATAGAGTAAGCCTTCTCTGTCCAAAGTGGTGGGATCAGAAGTAGGTGATAGGCTTTTCCTTGAAAGACTGATGTAAATGGAAAGCACACAGAGATGTTAAAAAGAAGTACATCAGTTAGTGTTGGGAACCGCCCTGCCTGGTTTCAGAAGCTGTAACCCCACCATGGCTAAGGCTGAGTGAGCGACCTTCAGATCATAAGCCACTAAGGAGACAATGCTTATCTCCCTGGCAGGAGTGCAGCTTCTGCTCATTTTACTTCATCCATAACTGGCCCCCAATGCTTGATTGGTTAGCCAATGACGGGTAAGATTGGTTAGCCAATGACCTAAGATAGGCACGATCATGGGGAGGCCCCAGGGAAGGACTTGGGGGGCTATAGCAAAAAGGGGTGATGGACCCTCAGCTTTGACATAGCCTGAGTCCTCATTCTGTCTGCAAGAAGTCTCCTAATCTCTTGGCTGCCTGACTTAAACCTGAGACAATGCCTTAAGCCTGAAATAATGCTGGTGGTGGGTACCGCCCTGTGCTGGAAAGGGCAGGTTCCCTAGGGCGATCAGGCCTAAGAAAGAATATGTAAAATCCTGTGAAACCTGCTTTGTTTAGAATGCTGTCAATTAACTAAGGGTCCAAGCAAGAAGTGAGTTTGTTCCTCAAAGTTTTATAGCTCTTTAGCTATCTGACCCTGACTCAAAAGAGGCCCTCAGAGTTCTTTGTATGTTATCTATTGTTTGATCCTTACTGCCTAATAACGATTAGTGAGCTTTACCTGTGCAAAAGGAACCTAATAAAAGCCCATTGAGGAAAAGGCTCTTGGCCCTTCTCCTTTGAGAGATGGGCCACCTTTCCTCCCCAAGCAGATCATGTCTTTGTAGACTTATTCTCATCTGTGGCTGCCAGAGAGGCCCTGCAGGTGGAGCCCCTCCACCAATTAGGACTAAAGAATTGACTGGGCCCTGGCTGGCTGGCTCAGTGGATTGAGCACCAGCCTGTGAACCGAAAGATCGCTGGTTGGATTCCCAGACAGGGCACAAGCCTGGGTTGTGGGCCAGGTCCCTAGTTGACAGCATGAGAGAGGAAACTGGTGGACATTTCTCTCACATATCGATGTTTCTCTCCCTTTCTTTCTCCCTCCCTTCCCCCCATTCTCTCCAAAAAGTAAATAAAATCTTAAAAATAAAAAAGAACAGACTGAGTTGGGGTCAGAAATGACAGCCTAAACTTGAGTTTTGCATCCATATCATTGCAAGACCATGAAGGAGAAGGACTTAAACAATAAGCTACCTGAGTACTATGAGGTCTGAAGCCAAAAAAAGAATTTAAAATAGAAAACCAAACTCCTGTGGAAGACCTTGCCATGGATTCATAATTCCAGAGGGGACATTTACATGGAAAGAAAAGCTAAGACTTATTGATCATTTACTATAGGACAGTCCACCATCTCTAATCATCTTGACAATCTTTAAAAGGTTATTACTATTTATAATAATTTTTTAAGGTGAGGACTATTTTACTGAGGAATGTTCAGTGATTTGCCCAAAGCTAAGTTGTTAGTAAACAGCTAAACCAAAATTCAGATTTGGATATAAGGTAACCCATTTGTTAGAAAGCCAATCTGTAATGCAGCCATACCAAACAAAAAAAGAACATCACAATATAATATACAATAAGAACTTAGACACATGTGTGTTATTAAAATGGACATTTATTTGAAGGTATATCTAATTTGTTATTACTTACTTTATTACCTAAATGAAATTATTTGAACAAAGCAATAAAAAGACTAGATAACAATGAGAAGTGGTAGTAATTGGTCTAGGGCTTATTAAACATCATATGTGTGAGAAAAATATAACAACATTTTAATAACGTATCATACCCAGGACACAGTAGGATATTTCTATTATTTCTATTTCCTCCAGCAAAAATATTTCTCTGAACTCCCTGCAACCTTTCAAACATTCTTCTTCTCTTTTATGTAGTGGTAAATTAAACACAGTCAAAAAATAAAACGCATGTTGATTTTCAGCTCTGTTCTTATCAAGCCCAGATCACACTGATTCCTGGTGTCCTTCCAAAGTGATAACATCAAGCTAGACATCCTCTCCACAAATGCACTGGAGCATGGAATACTCAGGATTTGACTTCATAGCAGAAATAGGTAAGTTTAGACTTGTAGAAAATTAGTTTCAGGCCTCGAAAAATGTCTATCCATTTTGTATCTGCATTCTGTTGGGTAGACCAGCTGTTTGTCAAGCAGGTCCTTTGTGTCTACAGATATGTCACAGAGGTCTCCATGTCTAAAATGTTCTGGGAGGCACATTGAATGTCATCCTAAATTATAACTTAATTTCAGGTGTTTAAAAAAATAATATCTAATTATTTCATGTAGTTAAAAAATTATAAAGATAATTTAAAATTGTGAAATTGAAGCTGGAAGTCTAGTAAAGAATTTCAGAAAGTCCTATTTATTTTGACTGTCCTTTGCTGTTGATCTTTCTTTGAGTTCTAAAAACAATCTTTTTTTCCTCAAAACAAAAAGTTTCTTCAGTTTTTTGAGGGTAATTCATTTATTACTCAATATTTTTTATCATTCTCTGAATCTATACATTATATGACATCAAATTTTACGTATTAACACACTTCAGGTTCTATGAATGTATTTTTCACACTTAAATTTTTCAAAAATATTCATGTAGATCAAAATATTCAAAATTGTGCCTTAAGATGAAAAATACATCTTGGTTGACTTAATTAGATACAAGCATAAATTGCATTTTTCTCTTCTCTGAGGAATTTACCTTTTCCACCTCTGGTTCTAAAGAATGACTTTAGGTAATTATTCACCAAGGAAAATCCAAAGTCATTAATTTAGCATCTGTGGCTCTTCCAGATCAATTCCTACCATATTCTTCCAACTTTGACTCCTTTTACTCATCATGTATTTTATGTTTTTAAGAATTTTCACTGAAAATAATTTTTCATTTCTGGAGTTTCTGCATTTTCTGATTTCTTCTTCCTAATTCTCTGATCATCTACATCCTTTAGATCTTGCCCTCTCTTTCAACTACAGCTCAACTCTAAGCCTCTTCATGTTACCTTCCTGTTATCTTGACAGGTAATTCTGAGACTCTGTTGTACTTTCTACCTGTCTGTGGCACTTTTCAGTGTGCCTATATCTATCTCATTAAATGGGAAGCTCTTGAAGATACAGACCATAATGCATTCATGTCCACAGAGGCCACAGGGTCTTGAAATGTGCTCAAGAGATGTTGGAACAACAAATTTCAATCCATTTCCTTAATTATTTTGGTTCTTATAAGTAAGACATTAGCAAAAACAGCATGAAATTATTCTGTTCTAAGATCTGCTCTTCAGGCTTATAGGATGACTAAATGACAATCACTTACTCATCTTTTTCTAGCATTTCCCTGAGTCCCCCTATTATAGGCATATGATTTCCATTTTAAGTCGTTCTCTTTTCGGTAACTGCTTCAGGCCCTCAATTCTATTTCTGATTGAATTCATTCAGTCTGATTTGTTTGCTTTTAGTCTCTTCTTTCTTATCTACTGTCCGTTCCATGGGGCCACTTATATCACATGTTATATTCAGAGTGGTTTCTAGCAGTGAGTAGACAGCTTCCTTTCTAGAGACATTAGCATGTTATTCCCTGTAGCCTGGTGCTTGCAGGTCAGACAGTGACCCAAGAAGACTCTTGCTGATGTCTTTTGTGGTGACTTACAGTAAACAGTATTTAATAGGCACACAGTTATTTGTGGTTGGAAAGATAATGGATAGATGATTGGCGGCCAGTACTTCACAGTCCTATGCATTAAGTTAATCATTTTCTACTTTTGATATAAAATTTTTTCTTTTCTTGTTTCTTCTCTATGTTACTACATATTATCTTCACTCTAGTCAAATTGGAATTAACTTTATTTCCTCAAATATAACCTTCACATATACCACTTATTTGCTTGCTCCAAGCAACCAAATACTGTAGCGGTACACAGACAATGTGTTGTAGTTCAACCCTATGGCCCCTCAAATCAGTTGGGCCTGGGTTTGAATCCTAACTTTACCCTTTACTTCATCATGTGTCATTTTTTGAATAATTTTACCTCTTACGTCATCTTGCGTCACTTTTTGAATAATTTACTTAGAGTTTCTATTTCTGTTTCCTTATTATCAACTGAGGATAAAAATAAGATCCACCACCCTGGCTGGTATAGCTCAGTGGATTGAGCATGGACTGGTGAGCCAAAGAGTTGCTCATTTGATTCCCAGTCGGGGCACGTGCTTGGATTGTGGGCCAGGTCCCCAGTAGGGGGTGCACAAGAGGCAACCACACATTGATGTTTCTCTCCCTCTTTTTCTCTCTCTCTTCCATTCTCTCTAAAAATAAATAAGTAAAATCTTAAAAAAAAAAAAAAAGATCTGCCTGTTAGCATTGTGAGAAATGAATATAATTATGTATGTAAACTACTCATACCATGCCTTGAACATATTAAGACCCAATAAATCAGTTATTTTCAACCTTTTTCATCTCATGGCACACATAAACTAATTATTAAAATTCTGCACTACACCAAAAATACATTTTTTGCCAATCTGACAAAATACAGATAAAATTGTGATGTATTCACACTGGATGCCTATTGTGTTGGCTGCTGTCATTTGTTTTTATTTGATAGTCTAAGGGCGAAGAGGTCAGTGCTGCTGACTAAATAGTCAGGCATTTTAAAATTCTTGTGGCACACCAGTGTGCCTCTTGAAGCACAGTTGTTAAAAATCACTGCCATATGTAAGCAGTCTCTGGGACAACTTCAAGCATTCCAACATTTGCATCATAGGGGTGCCAGAAGGAGAAAAGAAAGAGTAAGAAATTGGAAATCTATTTCAAAAAATAATAAAAGAAAACTTCCCTAATTTGGTGAAGGAAGTAGACATACAAGTCCAAGAAGCACAGAAAAGCCCAAACAAGATGGATACAAAGAGGCTCACTCCAAGTCACATCATAGTCAAAATGCCAAAGGTTAAAGATAAGGAGAGAATCTTAAAAGCAGCACCTGAAAAGCATTTAGTTATCTACAGGGGAGTTCCCATAAGACTGTCAGCTGATTTCTCAAAAGAAACTTTGCAGGCTAGGAGGGATTGGCAAGAAATATCCAAAGTCATGAAAAGTAGGGACCTATAGGCAAGATTGCTCTACCCAACAAAGATAATGTTTAGAATTGAAGAGCAGATAAAGAGCTTCTCAGGCAAGAAAAAAACTAAAGGAGTTCATCACCATCAAGCCATTATATAAAATGTTAAAGGGATTTATTTAAGAAAAAGGAGAAGATCAAAACTATGAACAATATCTATCAACAATTGAACTAAAAAACAAATCTATCAACAATTGAACTAAAAAACAAACTAATCAAGCAAGAAGAACAGAGACAGAATCATGGATATGGAGAATGTTTTGATGGTTGCCAGATGGGAGAGGTTGTGGGGGAATGGGTGAAGAGGTGAGGGAATTAAGAAGTACAAATAGGTTGTCATAGAATAGCCATGGGGATGTAAGGTACAGTATAAGAAATAGAGTAGCCAAAGAACTTATACACATGAGTGATGTACATGAACAATGATGTGGGGATTGCCTGAGGGAGTTGGGGTGCTGGATGTAGGGGGACAAAGGAAGAAAAACTGGGACAACTGTAATGGCATAATCAACAAAATATAATTTTAAAAAATCACTGCAATAATTGATAGTCATTATTAGTGATGGTTCCAGAGGAATTTCAATGCTATTAAGTGACATGGTTTCTAGGATCCCTGAGTCAAACTAACCCACAAATACCCCTTTTGGAGTAACAAAAAATGCCGATAAGGACAAGGTAAGATATTAAAAAAATGGTTAATGTTGTTTCTTTTGGCATCTTGACTACTTCTGCATGTCCTTCATGGAAACTAGAATGATGAGAACTTGGTAAATTATCAATCCACCAAAGTCCAGAAAAGACAAGCACTGGAAACCAATAATAAGTTAGTGATTGCTTTGATCATTATAGAAGTGTTGTGTGCTGTGTGTCTAAAGCTCAAGTTGTCACTTCAGGCTACATTTCAAATAAAGACAAGGATGTATAAAGCATCTACTTTAGTATTGAATTTTTTTTGTGTAAGTTTTTAAAATTTGATTTACTTGTAAGAGATTATTATTGGACTTTCTTAGCCCTTTAAAATCAGATGGATGAAATTTATTGCATTTGTTTTGAAAGCCAATTGCTGTTCTTTGTTGAAACTCTTCATAGGTGGCTTCAGAATGGTGGCTTGTTGTATAGAGGATGTCATTTGTCACTCCAAAAGCTATTGATTATTATCTCTTGTATTGTCAGTGCCAACGTATGATCTCCTAATTGAAACTAGCCAAACACTTGTAAAATCAAATAGGTACATAACAATGACAATGATTTAGAAAAAGAAAGAAATTGACACTGGTTTTGATTCAGTGTCCAACTGTAATCTTCAGGGGCAGCATGCTTTCACCTTGGATTTTTGGCTGCCTTTGATTCAAATGTTGACAGTAAATAACGTTGTCTGATTCAGTCACATTCTCTTCACGCTGGTTTCCATGACTTGTTTGCCTCTGTCTCATGGTGAGCATTATTCATGAATGTGGTATGATTCATTACTTAGGTTATAGAAAAGGCATCCACATTCCACTCTAGGGCTGTCACCATTAAGCCCACAGAGGGAAAAAAATAAAAGACTTCCAGTAATTGGGTGGAGAAAGGTGTGGGTCTGAGACCTTCCTTAACTATTCTAAAAGAAGTCATTTTAGTGGAATGAACTCATGTTGAGGGGTAGAGGGTTGGGCCTTATTTTTAATTTTAAGGGGATTTACACTACATTCTTCCTTCTTAACAAAACAGTGGCAGCAATGAGGGTATTACCTGCCAACATTAGCTGATGCAAAACAGACTTGAACTCCCTCCATTGTCTGCTCTAAAACATGCATTCATTACACACACTCCAGTTGTGATGAGGGATCTGATTTTCCTGTAAATGTCAGCCAAAGCCTGGTTTGTTTTTTTCCCATCAAAATTTCAAAGGTTACTCAAAACAATTTTTCACAGAAATTATAAAGAGACGGAGGTTTCCTAACGAGAATCTGATCTCTGTGACTTGCCTTTCATTATAGCATTCTTACAGGCCGACTTCTATTGACTCACTCTAATAGTTAACCTCTGAAGTCAGCATTGTAAACTAACACCAATTTGTGGCCGGCAAAATATGATTTCAAAGGCCACTTACTTTAAGAAACACAAGCTATTTTTTAAACTGAAAAAGAGCACCACAAACCATAATCGGATGTGCAGCACTTTTCCTGCATTTAAAATATCAATGTGCCATTTTACAGCTAATTAATCCTTGAAATAACAAGGAATCACAGCGGATGATGTCTGTAGTGATTTGGTCACATTTTGAGGGGCATTTGAAACTTTGGGGACAAAGACTTTCTTTTGTAAACAGAGTTAAATGTATTGACCCATTCAACAATCATTTGTTGTTTTTGCTTTGTTTGTGCCTGACTATGCAATAAAAATGACAAGATGAACCGGTATAGAAATCTTTTTAACAAATTCTACTGGAGATCAATTAGCTTTCATGAACAATGGTGGTTCTGTATTCTACAAATGAGGGCTGGGGAGGGGAAGCTAATGGGTGACATGTAGAGAGATATTAAGCCACATGCAGTGCTTTGGGAATGTGCCCAAATATGGATATTTCAGAATAATGTAAATTGCATTGCTCTGTTATTAGAATGAAATGAATACAAGTAAACATAAGTCTTCCCAATATACCCCAGTAGGTTTTCTTGAAAACAAAGCTCATTCCTTCCCCTATTTTGGTTCTTTGTGTTGCTCTACCTGAAACATGGTTTCTTCAATTCAACCCAGCTAATGTATATCATTTGTTGTTGCACTAGCTAATGTTTTAGCTTCTACTTACAGTCTAACTAGATTATTTCACTTCTTAGTAGTTTTGTGCACCTCTAAATTCAAGGAACAATGGACAGGACCAATGCTATTAGCATAGAGCCTGTTCTCATATTTGTCTTGTCCACGAGGCAAAAGTAAATTCCTTGAGGTCATGAAGTGAGACTGTAAGATGTGTATTTCCTATCCTTATGTTCTCTGCCTCCCCCGCAGGCATGGTGGAAGTGCAATAGAAATCACAGTTAGAAGATACTTGATCACCTTGTTTGACGACATGTGTTCCAGTAAGGAGTTGTTAAACACCCCTGGACACACAGAATCTGTGAATTATGGAGGCAGCCCATCTCATTATTATATAGCACCAATTGTTACAAAGTTCTTCCTATTCAGAGCCACACTCTCCTGTTTCCTGTACTGAATGAAGAAGCATTATTGTCAACAATTTTAGAAATCTTATTTCTAAGGCAGGAACACTGAAAGCAGACACCCCAAGTTCATCTCTGTTGAATCGGGTGTTCATTCATTCATTTAACTAGTGGCACAGTAGAACCAGATGTGCTCTGGGCTTAGGTAAGTATGAAATGAGATGCATTTTAGCACACAGGTTGTTGTTTTGTTGGTGATGCTTGTTTTTGCTGTTACTGTCCTCAGGAGTTCTTTTTAGCAAATGTAAATAAAGAGCACAATGAACATGTGGGGAGAGGCGTTTCCTTCCCCAGACAGAATAAGAAAACACATGGACAAAGCCAAAGGGGGTAGGATCAAGGGAGGGAGGTAGAGATGGCTGGGGTGCTGGGGTGGGAGGGAGTGGAGGGGTAAAAATCAAAACAACTGTACTTGAACAACAATAAAAAAAGGGAAACACAACCCAAAAAACCCTACCAGGTATTGCACAGAAGAAAAGCATTAAACACAGGACAGAAATCCTAAGAACAGTATTTGGTTGAAATGATGAGGGTTTGGAGACTTCTTGAAAATAAAAAATGAACGCTGTGAATCGATCAGTCTTGTTCCTTCTGTTTTTAATCACTTGCAACACTGACACTAAATAATAAAATCATTGGCCTTTTAAGGCGCTGACAATTTTTCACTCTGTCTAAAGTTGCCCTTATAAAATAGTTTGTATTTTGGCCAGCCTATAAAGGCCAGTGGTTAGTATGGCAAGCATTTTGCTTTTTGTTAAATTTCAAAGTGATGTTAAAAGCAAATAAAGCAATGACTTTTTTGTTGTCTATTCTTTTTTAAACAGCGAAGTAGTGAACTAGAATGAAACACTGAAATAATGAAGACACGTTTTCTAGGATGTGAAATATTTGATAGTTGCTGGTTTATTGTAAATTCCCAGATGTATTTTCCAAAAATTAATTCTTAAGTCATTTTCTCTCTTCATGAAGATTTAAAAAAACCCTCTGTAAATATTAATTTATTTATTCGGCACACATATACTAACTATGGGTACTTTGCAAAGCTAGAGTACATATTGTCTATTACAAGAAATTTCCTTACACAAATACTAGAGGAAACACAAAGAACTAAATAACTGGAGAAACATAACAAATGCTAGTGGAAGTTCACAGAAAATGTTGTGAGAAATCCCAGGACACAGAGCTAATTCTCGGTTGGAAATAGTCCTCGTAGTTACATTACAACAAGGGCATAGTGACTACTGCATTTTGTTTTAAAAATATTGGTTCTTGAATAATAATAATCTTACATCAATTTAAATTACAGATGCAGCATTATGTATTTTTAAGAAAAATTATGATATTGTATCTTTTAGGTGAGAATGTTGACAAGGAGGAAACAATGAGAAACAAAAACACTGCGGACTTGAACAGGGAGCAGCTGAAGGGTAGTTGGAGATTTGTTTCAATATGCTGGCACCCGACACTGCTCCCTTTAAAGGAGGCTGCAGATTACAAATGTGAACCACGTTGCTTGCCTGAGCAGGCGGGGCTGTGGCGGTGTCATTCCCACCACTTCATCCTTTTCACAGAGGTAATGGCTAATGGTGACTTAACAAGGGGGTGTGCGATGTAGTCACGCGACAGATGTTGGTGGCAGTGATTCCTTGCTGATAGTTTCTATTAAATGTAGACCTCCTGGCATTCATTGATCAACTGTGCGAAGCCTTAAAGGATAAGTAATTTGTCCTGGCTTCCAAATTGGTGTATCTGTATTGATGAACCCTGAGGTGATCCTCGCTGTGCAAGGTTCTCATGTGAATAACAGCGAAGTCTGTAGGACTGAGACTCGAGACCTCTACCAGCAGTGCATGATACCATTAGTTTTATCGGGCATCTCTAGAAAGTTTCAACCTTTTTTTTTTTTAAAAACAGGGTTTATTGCACCAAAAATACTGCAAAATAGAGTGAAACCAAACAAAGAGAAATTAAAAACCCAAAGACTATGCATTTTGATTTATTTCTAGCAGGAATTATTTCTAGTAAGAACATTTTTTTCTGTTCAATTTCTAGCTTATGTTTTAAAAATAAAATTTATTGATTGTGAAGATAAATTTTTCCCCAAAGAGTACATCAATTTACACTTTACTAACGGCTGGTCACATAAAGGAAAACAAACAAATAAATGTGACTTTTACCTCCCAAAAGTTCACAGGTAGAACGTTTCAGTCTTACAATGTTTTCTTGTAAAAGTTGTCCCCCGCTCTGAGGATAAATTTGAGTGTGTGCATCTTATCACTCTAGCATTGCTTCTTAAGATTTCAAGACTGAACACTAAAGTAACACTTTCTTTCTCAGGGACCGCAGTGAATACACTTTAGTTTTTCATGTTACTCTGAAGGTGATTTTGTAGAAAAAGCAATTCAAGTCTTCTGCTTCAATTTCGTCAATTAAACTCATGTGTTTTTTACCTCTTATGTTTCATTGTCAAAATCTCATTCAAAAGGCAAGATATATATATTTATTTAAGAAAATGATCCACATTATGGCCTAGTGGGAAAAGGTAAGATTACCATGACTGAGTCTGAAATGTTGAGATATTCTTGGAAGATCAAAGACAAATGAACATATAAACTATGAGAGAGAGAGAGAGAGAGAGAGAGAGAAGAAAAAACCATTACAGTACTAAGAGCAGTGCCTTCTATTAAAGCTCCAGAAAAATGGTGAGCTTAGAGATAATTCCTAAAGGGTCTTTATCAGAGTTGTCAAATATGAAGCTACTGGCAGAAGGTCAAAGAAAAGAAGGCCTAGGAAGCTGAGAAGTAAAATAGCCAGAAGAATCTCTGCAAAGTCAACAATATTAAAATGAAAAAATGAAGAAGAAACCCAAACAGTGACCCCAGAAGAAATGGAGGCAGTAGTAAAACATAAAACAAAACCAGAAACAAAATAGAATAAAAAATAAAACTTATATTTTCAGGGAAAGTCAAAGGATGGTACATATGTAAAATAAGAAAAGACTGATACAAAAAAGAGTAATTGGCAACTACAATATACTTTTTAAAAATTAAAATATGATGGCGAAAATTAAATTTTTAATGGAAGGGCTAATTAATAACTGACTATAGTTGAAGATTATTACAGACTTAATGTTTGCGCGCCTCACCCCCAAATTTATAAGTTAAAACCCTAACCCATAGTGGGATGGTACTGGAAGATGGGGCCTTTTTGAGATGAGAATTAGATGTCATGAGGGTGAAGCCCTCATGAATGGGATCAAGTGCCCTTATAAAATGAGTCCACTAGAGAGTTACTTTCCTTCTCACCTCACTGTCCTGTGAGCACACAGCAAATCCACAATCTGCAACCTGGGAAGGCACTTTCCAGAACAGGCTGGCATTCTGATCTCAGATGTCCAGACTCCAGATTGGTGACAAATACATCCCTATTGTATATAAGCCACCTAGTTCATAATATTTTGTTATAACAACTTGAGCTAACACAAAGACTGAATTAGAAATTGATAGAAATGGTTATCTTTCAGAAAGTGGAGCAAAAATAAACATCACCAATGAAGTACTATAGAAAAGGTAAGATCACTGAATACTGACATGGGAAAGACATACCTAGGATCAACCTAATAGGCATTTTAAAAACAAGGTAAAAAGAGATTGGGGGAAAGATAATCAAAGGCACGATGTAAAAAATTACACCGAGATTAAGAAAGACTCATATCTTCTCACAGCATGCTAAGCAGACCTCCCCAAACGTCTAAGCTATGAGAATAAAAGGGATAATAGAACAGCAAGCTCTCTACCATGGAATGAAAATCTCGTCTGACTTCTTATATGAAAATCACAGTGCAGGAAGATAAAAAAATATGTCTTCAAAGTGCTAAGAGGAAGCGATGCATATTCATAAAAAATGATTTCAGACATACCGATACTTAGAAAATACATATTCACTGTCTCTGATCAAAATTAATCAATAATAGAATCTGGTGAAAGAAAAAAATGAAAAAGAAAGGACATGCAAGATAAGAAAAAATGATGAGCAAAGATAAAAAAGATTTGTAGAGACATCTAAACGATTTTTTGCCAATGTAATTCTGAAATTTAATAGTGTGAGAAGAAATTTTCTAAATAATGCAAGCAAACCAAACTAATCTAGAACTAAATTTCAACATGATTTCAGTAGGATATGGTAAGGAGAGTAGGTACTAAGATGATGAATGTCTTGTTTTAATAAAAACAGTGTAGTTATAGTTTAATCCCTGATGTTGAAAGACAAATTAAAATGCATTTATAAAAAATTATAGGAAGCATCTGGAAAAAATAGTAGCTATATAATTTCTAATCCATGAGCTGACAAAAGAAATAAAACAAATTAACCAATCAAACTATCACTAGAAAAATGAAACCTCTATATAATAAATAGAAAATGTGCAGAGAAATGGCAGAGAAATGTTTACCTTATTAGTAAACATAATAAATTAAATGAGTTAAACCCTCACACAAAAAGGTAAAATTTAAAAAATTGGATTTAAAAACCAGGTACATAATTTTTTTTTATTACTAGAGGCACATCACAGACAAATTACCCAGAAAAGAATAGACAAAAACAAACCATATTAATACTAGGGGTGGTGAGAGTAATAATTGATTAAATATGATTCTGAATGAAAAAGCATTCAATTGGACTAAGCGTGATAATTCACAGTGTTAAAATGCAAAATTTATCAAGAAGAAATAGCATCCATGTGTCTTTATGGTATGAATGATATGACATTAAAATTTATAAAGCAAAAACTGTCAGATGTAAGAAGACATTCATAAAAGCGCTGTATGGCGGTTTATAATGTAACTCTAGTGTTGCCTGCATTACAGATAAATCCAGATGAAATCATTTATCTTTTGAATAATGAATTCCTTTCAATATTTCCTTTAAGTGGGTTTGCAGTAATGAATTTTCTGTTTTGGTTTGTCTGAAAATATTTTTCTATCATCTTCATTTGTGAAATACAGTTTCACAGGCTGCAAGATTCTCAGTTGCAAACTATTTTCTTTCAGTGAAGATACTGCTGTCTTATTCTGCAGTTTCTGTTTTGTTCTATTTTCAGCTGCTTGTATTAGTGTCCCTCCTTCGAAGGTATGTTATTTTTCTCAGGCTGCTTTCAGGACTTTTCTCCATTTTCAGTTTTGTTTACTCCATTGTAGTTTGTTGTGTTCTTTTTCCTCAAAAAAAAATTCTTATTAGTATATGCTTTAGATTGAATATCCAACTTGATTTCTCCATTGGTAGTGGAAATTCTCATCCTCATCATTAAATATTTCTTGTACTCCATTCTTGCTGTTCTGCTAGGATGCAACTTTTAGACCCTTTATAATACATCCTGTTTGTCTCTTTTGTGCTTTTTTCTTGTATCCTGTTTTTAGTCTGGATGATTTATCTTAATCTATTTTTTTTTCAGTTTAATCATTTGAAATGATTACCTCAATTTAACATGGTCACTACCTCAAGTCTTATTTTTTCCATTTAAGTTTAGTCTCAAAATGGATTAAAGAAAGAGAGGTACTTATATGGGAAAGTGTACTCATCTGGAGGCACTAGGTAGTTGCGATTTAAAAAAGAATACTCGAAGTGTGTGTGCAAGTGTTACCAAACTCAAGGGGTTCACCATCTAAGGTGTTCTATTCAAGAATGAGATATGGTTGTTGTCAGGTAGTTCTATTTAACTGCAGCAAGTCAAGGAGACAGGATTCACACGTAACGCCACTGCTGCCATTGGAGGGGTGGCCTCATTATTAAGTGGTGTTGAAGGTCCTCTCTCTTTACTAAGCCTCCTCTGACACTATCCCATTGGGGAAAGGGAAGGCAGGGAAGTCCAGGCTTCCCATATGTTCTCATTTACATTGCAAAGGGTTCTTGTTACTGGCTAGAGGGGTGACTGTCCCAAGTCCCTGCTTGGCACCCTGAGACACAGCCTCTGCAGGGCTGCTGAGTCACCTCTTTATAGCCCTGTGAGGGAGAGTAAGCTTCCGACTTGTCATTGCTGGCATAGGTGCAAAAGGGGTCACAGTTTTTTCTCTGGCTTTTGACTGGAGTAGAGTGGTTATTGTCTAAAGGTTTTTTGTCTTGAGAAGGTGCCCTTTTCCTGGTCCTTTGCTAGAGAGAGCAAACTTTTGTTGAGGCTTTGCTTGCAGCCAATACTGTTTCTGGGTTGCTGGCTTTTTAGTTACAAGCCTGGGCTCTAAGAGAAAAAAAGAACCCTCAGGAAACTCATCACATGTCATTCTTTGAGACCATGGTCCCTAGCTGGTCTGTCTTTGCTCTACATTTCAATTTTCTTCTTTATTTTTAAATATTACATAGCCCAGGATTTTTAGTTGACTTGGGTTGTAGAGTAGAAAAAAGTGTTTCTACTTCATCTTTCTGGAAGCAGAAGTTGTCCTTATCCCAGGCTTGGTACAACTTTATTTTTAGTATATAATGAGTTGGAATATATTTTTCTTCTAAGATGACTCTTAGTAAAATTTGTCTTGAGAAAAATTTTAGATATTAAGATTATTAGCTCTTTTGTCCTGTATGAACAAATATTTTCTGAAAATTTTAAATTTGACTATCAATTTTATTTATGGTGGTTTTTTTCCAGCCGCATAAAATTTGAAACTCTCCATGGGAAAATGTCTGTAATAGTTATCCTTTATGAATTTTTTATTGTTTTGAACTAATGTATTTTATGACCATCTGCAGTTCAATAAATTTTCTCAATAAATTTTCATGAATATTTCTCTAATTTTTTTTTTCTTTCTTGATTTGTTCGCTTTGGTTTAACTTTTACATTTAATTCTTTAATCCATGTGGAATTTGTGTGTATAATAGAGATAAAGCTATAACTTAATAGTTTGTTTTATGCAAATAGCTAACAAACTATGCTATTGTCTTTATTAAATAGTCTTTTCTTTCTTTAGAGCCTAGCACTAGATCCCTGTGGTTTGGTTTCCATGAAGTGAGGTTCTTTTTTTGTCAGCCTTTTCTGCTTTGAAATTTCTGATAAGGCCACTACTCCATTTAAACAGAGGCCTTAATCTCTTCTCTCCGAGACCTGCTTTGTCAACAAAGAAGACCCTACCTCCATGGTTCATTTATTTCTAATGCCCACCGATTTTGCCTCTTCCATGGGGCAGCTGACGGCCCAGGCTGAAAAAGACAGACTATATTTATTTTTCTTTTATTAAAAGAATGACATTGCTCATTATTTTGTAAGGAAAACAGTGTCTGGTGCTCATGCTAGAGGATGCTGAAGACAACATGGTGGGGGACATGAGTAGTGAAGAAGGGGGTTAAGGAAGGTCTGTTGTAATTCATCAAGATATGAATTCTGGAACCTCATTACATTTTACTTGGCTTTTAACTAAAGATAGCATAAATACAATGACTATAAACATTCAGTTATTTCACTGAGGGATAATTGACTTTGGAATAAAACAGATCTGTTTTTGAAGCCACCTGGCTTCTGCCATGTGGAAGTCAGCTGTCCAAACGAGAGCAAATGTGTGTCTTTGAAATCTGTTTCATTTATCAGTAATATTGGGATAGAGGCCTAAACATGTTTTCCATTCAGTTTTGTCTATTCGTTTGGCATCTCTTTCTCATGGAAACTGGCTCAAGATAGAATTGATGAATTTATTTGTATATCATAAGATTAGATCTAAAATATCATTTGTGATAAAGCAGTTCCAAGTTTCAAGTTCTGTGTTGACCTTTTTTTTTTTTTTTTTTTTTTTTGCTTTTGGATGAGCTAACAGAGGTTGACACAAAATATTCTGTGGCTGTTATCTAATTTGTCTTCTTAATAGATTTTTCCTCCATTTTGATTCTTTAGCCTCCCCCCCCCAAAAAAAAAAGCCTGCATTCATGTCTAATTCATGTTCACTAGAAATATTTTGCTTGTTATCTGAATCTTCTGAATGAACATCCACATAATCTTCATCTTCTAACTCACTTCATTTTCACATTCGACTCTATCATTCTTATCATTGGACTCAATAGCATTCACTGAAGTTCTTTAACATCTCTTGGATTATCAAATTGATATATTTTTCCAGCCATTTTCAACAGTAAGTGGAAAAAGAACCCACAACACTGACTTCAAAGTTCACAAAAAGAAAAAATCTACACCAATACTAACTTCAGAGTTTGTGGTATCTCTCAGATACAATTTACTATCAAATATCACACTTCCTTACAAAACACAAGCTCTAACCAAACTGTTGGCTTAAATGTTATGGCTTAACATTAGTCATGTACAAATGTGCAACTAGTCATGACCTTAAACCTATGCACCCAATATATGTAACAATATTTAAGAAAAGAGTTTATTTGTATCTCTCAGGTCAGCTGTTACCTCCACAGGGTTAATAATTACGATGTCTTACTTTCATGTCTGTTATGAAAAAGTAGAGTCTCTACAACATAACGATGAAAAGAAAAACTGTCTCACTTAGTAATTAATGTATGCCAGATAGATTGCAAATTTTTCAGTTTCTTATAGCATCCCTATGGACTATGTACGATTTTAAATACTATTTTGTGTGGAAGGAAACAAGGGCACAGAGAGGTGCAGCATTTACAGTTGCATAACCTGTACATAGGAGGGCTGGCGTGCAGATCTCAGGTCACATCCCTTGTTTCTAAACCCTGCGCTACTCTCTAAGATCAGAAAGATTGCAACTTAAAGTCACGATTAACAGACTAAGTCTATGCTTCATCTTCTGATTCAATTTAACTTTTCCAAACATACATAAGGTATCATCAGTTGTATCCACTGCTGTGATTTACCTCTCTCTGTGTGTGTCTGGTGTACTGAGATGCCCATAAGACATCTGTTTGACTAGAGAACTGAGGAATATTCTTGGAAAAGAGTCAAGAGGCTGAGAAAAAAGGCAGTCAAGGAAATTGAGACTTACAGTCAGAAGAGAAGGATGTTTTGAAAAAGACACTGGGCTCCGCTACTCAGGGCATCCTGGTCCAGCCTTCCTTGGGCTTATACCTGACACTGAGGGAAGGAGATTTTTACCCCCAAATGACAAGAATTGGAGTAGCCATGCTGTAATAAAATATGGGAAGGAGGCATGTCCTTCTCCCTAGCACTGAAGGTCATGTGCTCCTTACCCTATACAGCAAAGGTGACTTCCTGGCAGAGGGAGCAGTGACAAGAGAGTATGACAGGAATGTTTGTTAAGTAGTATGACCACAGGGAGCAAAGTAGGAGAATGGGAAAAACTAGGTGGATGTCATGGATACCTGCTAGGAATTTTTGTGAGCACACAGTAAACATCTTATGAAATGGTCTGGGTTCTCTATTTGGAGCTGGCAAAGGCAGAGAAATCTAATATATACATTAATTTGGTCAGATTTAAAAGTTTGCTTTTAACCAAATAGTAGGTGATAATTTTGCTTTTCAGAACTAGAGTTCAGAATAATCACTTGCTTTTATTAGGGTGAAGTTAGGTCCAGCCAATGTTTCCATTTCAGCTAGTGTTTTTAATTGAATGTATGGTTTGGGTTACTTCAAATGTCCTGGAGTCATCTGAATTACTATTTACCTATTCTGCATGACTTATTTCATTAAATTAATTACATCTATCTCTATATTCAGGTAGAATTTGCTTTTGTTATGCACAACTTTGTAAATGACCAGAACATTTGCCTTTATCTTTCTCAATATTGGACCAGGCAACTTGAAAGAAAGGGATTTATTATCTAATAAGACTGCTATTTGGATGGGGAAATAGGCCATCTTTTCTTCCATGATTTTCCAGAAATCATTTTATTTCTTAAAACATTTAGGTCCTTTCTTTTTTCTTAGTTGTGAGTATAAGAAGTTGGTCAGTTCTTGCTTTTTAAAAGAACTAAAGGAAAGAAAAGGAAGCTATATTTAATCTGATATCAAAAGTAGTTAATATGATCCTACTTACACAACTACTCTTTTGATATTAAATATTATTTTTACTTTTCAGTTACCGTTGACATATAATTTATACTAATCTCAGGTGTACAACCCAGTGAGACAATTTATAACTTACTAAGTTATCACTCCAATAAATCTAGCACCCATCTGGCACAATACATAGTTATTACAATATTATTGAATATATTCCCTAGGCTGTACTTTACCTCCCCATGACTATTCAGTAACTACCAACTTGTACTTCTTAACTCTTCACCTTTTTCACCCATCTCCCTAACTCCCTGTCATTTTTAAGAAGACCCTTAAACATTTCTTGCATACTAGTTTGGTGGTGATAAACCCTTTAACTTTTTCTTTTTTTTTTTTTTTTTCATGCTTTGGAAGAATTAATATTCTTTTCTTTTTTTTTTTTTAAATATATTTTATTGATTATGCTATTACAGTTGTCCCATTTCTCCCCCATCATTCCCCCCACCCTGCACACCCTCTCCCACCCACATTCACCCCTTTAGTTCATGTCCTTGTGTCATAAGTTCTTTAGCTTCTACATTTCCCATACTATTCTTGCCCTCCCCCTGTCTATTTTCTACCCACTATCTATGCTACTCATTCTCTGTACCTTCCCCCCCCTCCTCCTCCCACGCCCCTGTTGCTAACCCTCCATATGATCTCCATTTCTGTGGTTCTGTTCCTGTTCTAGCTGTTTGCTTAGTTTGCTTTTGTTTTAGGTGTGGTTCTTAATAGCTGTGAGTTTGCTGTCTTTTCACTGTCCTATTTTTGATCTTCTTTTTCTTAGATAAGTCCCTTTAACATTTCATATAATAAGAGCTTGGTGATGATGAACTCCTTGAACTTGACCTTATCTGAGAAGCGCTTTATCTGTCCTTCCATTCTAAATGACAGCTTTGCTGGAAAGAGCAATTTTGGATGTAGGTCCCTGCTTTTCAAGATTTCAAATATTTCTTTCCAGCCCCTTCTTGCCTGTAAGGTCTCTTTTGAGAAATCAGCTGACAGTCTGATGGGAACTCCTTTGTAGGTGACTGTCCCCTTATCCCTTGCTGCTTCTAGAATTCTCTGCTTCATTTTAATCTTGGCTAATGGAATTACGATGTGCCTTGGCGTGTTCCTCCTTAGGTCCAACTTCTTTGGGATTCTCTGAGCTTCCTGGACGTCCTGGTAGTCTATTTCCTTTGCCAGATTGGGGAAGTTCTCCTTTATTATTTGTTCAAATAAGTTTTCTACTTGTTGCTCTTCTTCCCCTTCTGGGACCCCTATAATTCGGATGTTGGGACGTTTAACGATGTCCTGGAGGTTCCTAAGCCTCTCCTCATTTTTTTGAATTCTTGTTTCTTCCTCGTTTTCTGTTTGGTTGTTAATTTCTTCCTTCTGGTCCACTCCATTGATGTGAGTCCCAGTTTTCCTTCCATCTCTATCGGTTCCCCATGCGTCTTCCTTCATTTCACGTATTGTAGCCTGCATTTTTTCATCTAGTTTGTGAGCAAAATCAACCAATTCTGTGAGCATTTTGATGACCAGTGCTTTGAACTGTGCATCTGATAGGTTGGCTATCTCTTCACTGCTTAGAGGAATTGACTCCGGCGTTTTCATTTTTTCTCTGGTTTGAGCCATTTTTGGTGGGGTTTTTTGTTTTGTTTTGTTTTGGTTTTAGTCTGGTCGCAGCTATTACGTATGAGGGGTGGAGCCTTAGCAGCCCAGTCGCTGGGTTGTGACGCTATAGGTGGGGGCGGGGTCCGAGAGGGAAGAATGGCGTCTGTTCCGCTCTCTTCTGGACTCCGGTCACTTCCGCCTTCCGCCGCTTCCCCTTCACCTGGATTATCTGCGCATGCGCGCGTGCTGTTACGTAGTGAGGGGTGGAGCCTCAGGCGCTCCCCAGTGTGGGGCAGCCCAGTCGCTGGGTTGTGACGCTGTATGTGGGGGCGGGGTCTGAGAGGGAACAATGGCGCCTGCTCCGATCTCTCCTGGATTCAGTCCCTTCCGCCACTTCCCCTCTGCCTGGACCGTCTGCGTGCGCGAATGTGGGACCCCCTGGTCAGCCAGCTGCCTTGTGCGTCCTCACTGGATCTGCACAGTTGCCCCCCTGTGCCCGGGGTCCGCCAGCTGCCGCCTGTGTGCCCCAGGACCGCCAGCCACCGCCCGTGCACCTGGGAACTGCGAGCCGCTGCTACCTGCGTTCCCGGGTCCGCACCTCCACTTTTTCCTACTGCGACTCCACCCCTCTTACCGGTCTGGATGAATGGTTGTTGGACTTCCGTACAGTTCAATTTTCTATAAGTTCTGGTTGTTTTCTTGTTTCTAAATATTTGTTGTCCTTAATTTTGGTTGTGAGAGGAGGCACAGTGTGTCCGCCTACGCCTCCATCTTGGCCGGAAGTCCCCCTTTAACTTTTTCTTACCTGGGAAACTCTATCTGTCCTTTGATTATAAATGATAACCTTGCTGCTTAGAGTAATCTTGGTAGTAGGTGTTTGCTTTTCATCACTTTGAATATTTCTTGCCAGTCCCTTCAGGCCTTCTAAATGTCTGTTGAGAAATCAGCTTACTTGTAGATAAGTAACTGGTTCTTTCTTTCTTTCTTTCTTTCTTTCTTTCTTTCTTTCTTTCTTTCTTTCTTTCTTTCAATATTCTCTCTGTCTTTAACTTTTGGCATAGTAATTTTGATGTATCTTGGTGTGGGTCTATTGGGGTTCATCTTGTTTGGAACTCTCTGCACTTCCTGGACTTACATGTCTATGTCCTTCACCAAGTTAGGAAAGTTTTCTGTCATTTTTTTTTTTTTTATCATAGGTTTTCAATTCCTTGCTCTCTCCCCACTTTAGGCACCCTGCTGATGCAAATGTTGGTATACTTGACATTGTCCCCGAGGCTCCTTATACTATCTTCATTTTTTGGATTATTTAGCTGTTCAAATTGTGTGTTTTTTCCTTCCTTATATTGCAAATCTCTGATTTGAGCCTCAGCTTCCTCTACTGCACTGTTGATTATCTGTAATGTAGTCTTCATTTTGAATTAATGCTTTCTTCATTTCTGACTAGCTCTTTTTTTTGTTTTCTAGTTCAATTTTTATGTTTTCTATCTTTTTGTTGAAGTTCTCACTAAGTTCCTCTACTCATCCCCTAAGTTCTTTGAGCATTCTTATAACCAGTGTTTTGAACTCTGCATCTAGTAGATTGCTTGTCTCCATTTTGTTTAGTTCTTATTCTTGAGTTTTGTTATGTTCTTTCAATTGGGACATGTTTTTGTGTCTCCTCATTTTGACAGCCTCCATGTGTTGGTTCCAAGCTGGGCACCCCAGGTGCACCCCCATTATGGGCTACGTGTACCATTCTGTGCAGTTGATATTTGATTGCTGTTGGTGTATCAATGGGAGGGATTTGCCCCCAGGCCAATTGGCTACAACCACCATGGAGGAGCAGCTGTGTAGGGGCCTACCTTATGGAACAAGACTTAATTCAGTGGGACAATGGTGCCCACTGAGTCTTCCCCTTTAGTGTGTGGCTTGTGAAGGTGGCTCTGGGGCCTCCTGGAGTGCAGACTGATGTCAGCCATTACCTTTATCGTGTCTGGATTCACCTAGCATGAGCTACAGAATGATCTACTGATGGCTGTTACTTGAGCTGGGCTTGGTGGTACCCAGGAGAGGACCAGCTTCCACCAAGGCCAGTTGCCATAAGTGCCAGGCCTGGCTCCACTTTGCAAGAGGTATAGGGCATGCTAAGACTAAATGCTCTTGTTTGAGAGATTTTAGGAAAGTCTGAAGTATGAATCAAGATAAGCCCTTCATATGGAAAAGCCACTGGAAACATCTTGGATAGGCCTGAAAGTTGGGTGTGGTGGGCCTCAGGGAATCACTGGGATGGGGCACAGTCTGAGCCAAGTTGATATAGTCTCAGATATGGTGCCTATCTGCCAGCTCTGGAGTTTGGAAGGCTCAGAAAAGGAACAATGGCCTCTGTTAACACTTCAGTCTGGGAGAAAGCTGCTCCTCCAGCCCTCACCTTGATACCAGACAATTCAGTTTCTCCCTGTATGTCTGTGGTGTCTTTTGAGCTGATACACAGTCCTAGAGCTCAGAGCAAGTGAGTTTGTATGTACAGGCCCTTTTGGAGAAACTTCCTGGGACCCTAGAAGCCCTCTGTCTCCCTCAGCCACAATGCCTACTGGTTTTCACAGCCCAAAGTTACGCTGCCTGATTTTTAGCTGCCATACATGTATGTAGGACCAGCCCGTTCCATATCTCTGCCCCTCATACCGGATTTGATGTGTCTTCTTCTTTAGGTTCTTAGTTACAGGACATATGTTCAGCCAAATTTTAGGTGGTTCTAAATGATGATTGTTCTATAGTTTAGTTGTAATTCTGATGTGGCTGTGGCAGGATTCAAGTACCATGTTTACCTATACCACTATCTTGACTGGACCTCACGTGCCCACGTTTTCATAGACCATTAACTATAGGAAAATATGGGAAGATGTATTCAAGCACAAATATTTAAACAAGAAACTATAGGAAGAGAAAATATAGAATCATTTATTCTGTTTAGAGCTAGAAAGCACTTTGGGGCAGCAGAATGAGTTGTAGTTTTGTGTGGGCTGTGGAGATAGTGCATTGGTTCAAATTCAGGCTTCATGTTTTATTATGTGTCTCAATTTTCCTCACCCATACAATGGGGTTAATATTAGCAGGACCTTGTAGAGCTGCTGCACCTCACACATAATAAGCTCTCAGTAAGTATGAACTATTACTTTTGACTTCAAGACTTTCATTGTCCCAACAGAGAAGCCAATTCAGAAGGATGAACTGACTTCATAGAGCTGGGACTACAGTTCTCATTTCCTGATCTTCATCCACCCAGCATGGCTGCTAAAGGCCTCTGAGGCAAACTCTCCCACTGAGGAAAATGAATTCTGTTACTAAAAGGAAAAAACTGTCAGATCTATTAATTAACATAAAGTATGTCTGATTTTGAGGCATCTGAAAAATTAAAATAGATAATTCTTTGAAAATGAGGGCTATATTTTGCACATGCATCTTTCTGCTTCACAACTAAAAAATCAAAGTGAAAATCAAACTTACATTGACCACATAGACGATATATAAGAGCATAAAATATGCATCACCAATGAAGATGCCCTGATGCCTCCTGCAACTACTCAGTATACTAGCTATTTCTGTCAACAAAGTTATCAGGTTCTGTCACTGTCAGCCTGTCCCAGAGGGGAGAGGGGAGGGAATGTCAGGAGAAAGGGGGAAGGAGGAAGGGTTTACAGGAACAAGTATAAAGGACACATGGACAATAACAAGGTGGGGTGGAAATAGGAGGAGGGTGGGGAGGGTTGGGGGTGGTGGGCTGAGATGGGAATAAAAGGCAGAAAACTGTACTTGAACAACAATGAAAATTTTTTAAAAAGTTATCAGGTTCTGGGTAAACAATTCCACCCAGATTTGGGGGGTAACACTATTTAATTTAACTGTAATCTTTTCACCAAAAGCCAATGCACTATAAAATATGGTTTAGAGTTTAAATTGACATAAACCCTTTTTAATAACCAGGAGCCAAAACTCAATATGTTAGACTATATATACTTTATATACTTTATTTTTTAAATTTGGATTATAAAGACAGAGATCACTCTTCCTGTTCAGCAAGCATGTGTAGATCATTCTTTCTATACACACCATCATCCCTTTAAGAAAACAGAACATGCTGTATGAATAGACCTTTCCATGGGGCCTCAATTTTAATTTTCCAAAGTTTAGAGAAGCAACATCCATCAAGTTCCCTCAACTGCTGAGAATAATGCTGTTTTTGTCACATGCAGGATCTATTTTGAGCTCAAACATAACACAGCGACGGGAGACTATAGACTTGCAGACCTGTCAGCACGATGCCCCATTACAAATTGTCCCTTCAGCAAGATGACTTCATTTTAGCAGCCTGTTCTGGTTTCTACATTCTTCCAGTTTTCACAGTTTAGGCAGTCAAACAAGGTGATGGCATTTTTAAGGCTCTTGATTTTATTGGTCTATGAATTAAGGTAGGTGGCCAGGTGCTATTTCAGGGTTTCGTCTGGCAACCTGGTGCTTAATTTGAGTACACTGGGTCTAAGGGGGTTGTGGCTATATTTTTAAATACTGGGAACATAAATATTGACATTTATGGAAATGGCAGCTATAACAGGAAGTGATTTCATATGTCATTAGTTGAAATTAGATTATAGGAAGCTCTAACATTAATCTGAAAGATCATTAAAACCTGGGATATATTATTTCTCAAGAAGAATTTATTAGAGTCCAAGCAACACCTATTTACATTTTGAGTCTTCTCTTATTGGATGCTGATTAAACCCCTGTACTTTAATTATTTCACATTACTTGCACATTTTCTAATTTCCTATGAAGACATAATTATTTATGAAACAGATACATACCATTGCCCATAAAAAGCCATGCCTCTTATTTAAGTTGTATCATTTGCCCAGGAGTAAATTTTGCCAATGGACCATGAAAAGCAAGTCTGGTAGGTAAAGATAAGTTATAAAATAGACACCTGAAGTCATAAGACTTGAACCCCCAGCAGCAATAAGAGTATATGGACAAAGAGAAATTGTTTAGCTTACTTTATATTTCATTTCCTTCCTCTAAAATAACAGCAATGGTAGCATCTACTGGAGTTGGAGGGTATTAAATGGGACAATGCATGCAGAGAACAAACAACTAATATTTCTGCCCTTCTCTGATCAATACTCTGCCAAGTTCTTTGTGAATGTGACTTGTGTTTTGCAAAATGATACATAGATAAAATATATCATTAAATTTGGACTTATGTACATAACTCAAAATGTATATGACTAACTGTAATTAAAAACTAAGTGATTGAATGTATAGATATTGTTATTTTTTTATTGTTCTCTACTTCAGCTCAGTGATTTTAGAATTTTTTCTCGACTTTAGTCATGAAACTCTTTACAACTTTGTATAGTTCTCAGCTTTGTTCATTGAATTCAGTGAAACACATTCTGCGTGGAAATGCATTTTCAAAAGCAGAACTGGCCCTAAGTATTTGCAGAAAGGTCATTCACTCCTGTATCCAGCTCTGTCCTAGGTGGCTATGCAGCTGCCCACATTGTGCAGATTTTCAATTTAGAACAATTCAAAAAGCAATGAAATGTCGACAGTTTTAAAGCAGGCTCTTAGTGATGTAAAAGTCAAACTACCTGTGGTTTTCCAACAATTTTTATAAATGAGTGAATTAAATTTTTGAGACCTCACAACTTTGCTTTAATAATTGAAAAATGCAGCAAAATCAGAATGTAAGTCAATTTTGAAAAAGAAATTTTAGGACATTAGTCCCTATAAATGAAAGACCCAGAAACTAAATATTCATAAAATGTTGCTATTCATTGAAAGTTGGGTTGACTCAGAAGACATTTATCAATATGGTAAAACTTGACATTCTCTGAGCTTCTGGTTATTCTTCTAAACCTACTTGTAGGCTGAGAGAGCCTGATTTCTTGGTTTTACAAATAATTCATGAATTTATAATGTTACATTTTTATCTTCAGTCCAATTTCTCTCCTGCAATTTATATCTAACATTCTAGTCTATCTGCTCACACTTTTTAAAAGTGAAGTTTTCCAGATTTTATAGTTACTAATAGGAATCAGAAATCTTGCCATTTAAATCTTTGGCAAGTGGTGAAAGACAAATTTGATCAAAATAATTTGTTTTAAAGTTGAAGTCTAAATGAGTACCAGCTTTCTCTTTTTTGATGCATTAGAAAAGCACAAAATAGAGAATAACTCAATATTTTGTTATTTTTACTTTCCATGGAAATAAAATAATTGTAATTTTTAAATTTATCTATTTAGTTAAAAATTTTCTTTACTTATTTTTAGAGAGAGGAGAAGGGAGGGAGAAAGAGAGGCAGAGAAAAATCAATGTGTGAGAGAAACATCTACTGGTTGCCTCTTGCACGCCCCCAACTGAGGACCTGGCCCACAACCCAGGCATGTGCCCTGACTGGGAATCCAACCAGTTACCTTTTGGTTCAGAGGCTGGAGCTCAATTCAGTGAGCCACAGAAGCCAGGGCAAAATGATACTGATTTTATTTTATTTTTATATTTTTAAAGATTTTCACTTATTTATTTTTAGAGAGATGGGAGAGAAACATCAATGTGTGAGAGATACATCAATCAACTGCCTCTTACAAGCCCCCCAACTGGGGACTTGACCTGCAACCCAGGCATGTGCCCTGACCAGCAATCGAACTGATGACCTTTTTTGGTTCGAAGGCCAGTACTTAATCCACTGAGCTACACCAGCCAGGGCTAATTCTCATTTTAAATAGTAAATAAATCTAGGGTAATTAAAGTATGTTATAACATTAAATTTATACTAGAATAAAACTAGTTTGAAGGAAGTTGCCAATAGAGAATATGTTTTAGATTTGTTATTTTTCTGGTCAATATCTCTAGGTAAGCAGTGGCTGCTTAGATTAATAAATTTAATATTTAATTCATTCAGCAAATGTATTATGTGAATCAATAATGGATTTGTTGAACAAATAATTCGATAAACAAATGCTTAATGTGAAATTGTTGGGATGCAGAATTTTGGCCCTCTCTTTCCTACCTGCTCCCTGGAAACAGAATCCATGGGGGGACTATGAAACACTAGCAAAGGTTAGGCTGAGTGGAATAGAGCATCCTGGCTGCTCTGTGTTGGACTGTGATGTAAATAAGAAGGAAACACACATTACATTGAACCACTAGGATACTGGGTGGGCTAGATACTGCACCCAGCCTATCTTGGCTAATACAACCACTCCCCAAAGTTGAGGTTAAGAGTAAATAAAGATATTACTTAATGCACAGGCACAAAAGCTCATGCAGTATAAATACTATATCCAAACAAACATTCCCTTTTCTCTCCTTTACATATCTTAGTGACAACACCCATGAAGTTGAAGGATAATGAGCAATTCATATTTATAATAATAAATAGCATTATTTATTTTGTTCAAGTCGCTGTGCCAAGCATGACTAGATGGGTTGGGGGACATCAGCTGACATGCATGAAAGTCACATGCTTAAAAAGACTTATTGATGAGTAACGTAAGAAATATTTTAGGGCAAGAAGTTTCTCTTACTCATGTTTATATCTATTCAGTCTAGCAGAGGAGCTGCTGTATTAAGTAGACAGTAATGTCTGCTGAGCACGAGTGAAATAATGGGTGAAAGATAGAGTGTAGAATTATTTCTACCCTAATGCAGCTTCAAGAAATTTGCATGAGAAGATATCCCTCCTTTTAACATTAAAACCGTATGCCCTTCTCGAATTAAGGGAAAATGCATTCTTGTTCTTCTTTGGTACCTGTTAGAACTGTGGTCTTTTCAGGTATTTTTTTCTGTAGGATCAATCACCTTCCAGATGTACTGTTTGGTATCACAAGGGGAACATTCATCTCCACGTGCTTCTAAGTCTCTCATATATGATTCATACCGAATTTCACTCCAAGCACCTTTGAAAAAATAAAAAACAAACAACCCCCGAGGTGCTCGAGTTCATGCAGTTCCAACGCACCACATACACTGCAGCAAACCAGATGCGGAGGAGTCCAGGATAAATAGCCCCTTTAAAACACTGAGCTGCCAACAGAATTGAGATTCCACTTTTAAATGATTTTCTGCAAAGTAAACATTTTTCGAGCTTGATCTTTGTGCAATTTTTTTGCTGGCATTTCTCAAGCTAGCAACAACCTGCACATGTTCCTTTTGTAAAGAAGGGTTTAATACGCTGTGGTGTCACCAAGTCCCCGTGAGCTAATCTGTTCTAAAGACAACACCACTACATCAATACAACACAGCTTAACCTTCAACTAACCTTCTTCTGTTTGCTTTCCACATCCCCACTGCGGCTCTCAGCCAAAACGTTCCTTCAATTCTGGTTTCATTTCTCTCTGGGCGGAAAAAATGTGCATATAAACTATGTTGCTATTGTATATCAGAGGAAAGACAACATTCACACAATCCAGTGGGCGCACGCACACACACACACACACACACCCCTTGTTCTCTGTCTTAGGAAATATGGAATCACTTCAGGGTAGCAGAATGCCTAAGACAGAACTCCACCTTAAAGTGAAGTCCCAAAAAAGAAATGGTGAAAAACTAGGACAAACCCAGATCCAGCTTTTTGTGTTTTGGCTCAAGTTTGTTTATTTCTTCTTCTGAAAGGCTTCTGGCTCCAACTCCCTTTTCCACATGAGCAAATGTATGACAGTGCTTGGTGACGGTGCCATCCAGCTCTTATCTTAATTTCATCCGTATTTTTCCTTTGGCTCCGTGTCTCTCCCAGACCCAAAATAGAATAGAAGCACTTCTAGTGTTTCTTCATTTATTGAGCTCTTGAATTTAATTGATTTTGTCTACATTTGAACATACTAGAACTAGATCCTCCTCTGTGATAAGATGACATTTTTCTACCCACCGCCCCTGAACCCAAATCATGAAACATTGGTATGCTGAAATATAGTTTGAAATTGTAGTATGGAAAAGAAGGTTCTCTATATTTTATTTTTAAAGGATCAATTTAATCAGCTAGGTGGTTTGCTGACTACTGAGGTCAAATTTCACTATCTTACATAACCATATATGGCCACAGGACTGATTATTTAGCTGTCAAAAGGTGGAGGAAATAAAGAGAATATGAGCCAAGTGAGCTTGATAATTTCTCTACAAAATTTATCTCAAGGCTAAAAGAATTCATGGGCAATAGAAACCATTTTGTTAAGGAAAAGCTTAATATATTTAGCATAGTAAAACACTGCCCTATCACTATCATCTTAGTTTAAAAATGTCTCAAAGCCAGGACATTCTTAAAATTTAGCACATTATAAATTCCTCATTGATGTTTTGCAAATAGAGAAGCAATTGGATAATGTCTTAAATACCATTTTATCTGATCAGAATGGTCAAAAATGAATTACAGCATTCAATCTCTGAGGTTTTTATGATTACAAATAAGAATTATGTTAAGTTCAGGAGAATTCAAATTACTGCTATTTTATTAAATTCTAATACTGTAAAAATGGATAGTGCAGATATTATCAGTGGCAATGTATTTTTGTAGAAAAAGAAAGATATCTGATGTTACCAATTGAATTGTGAACTTCAGAAATTCACATTGAAGTCATAATCCCCAGTACCTCAGAAATGTGACACTATTTGAAGATAGGATCTTTTTGAAGGTAATTAATTAGGTCCCACTGAGATGTGATCTAATCCAATATAACTGCTGTCCTCATAAAAGAAGAAAATTTGGACACAGATATGTACACAGGAAGAATGCATGAGATAAAAGCAGAGACCTACAATCCAAGGAATGTCAGATTGTTAGCAAACCACATTAGCTAGGGAAGAATCATGGAACAGATTGTCCCTCACCGCACTCTAGCAGGGGTGACCAACCCTTTTGGAGTCTCTGAGCCACACTGGAAGAAGAAGAGTTGTCTTAGGTCACATACTAAAGACACAAATGCTAACAAAAACTAATGAGCAAAAAAATTGTTTTAAGTAGACTTATGATTTTGTGTTGGGCTGCATTCATAGTCCTCCTGGGTCACATGCAACCCATGGGCCATGGGTTGGACACCCCTGTGAGAACCAATCAGGCTGATATCTTGTCTTGGGCTTCTAGTCTCCAGAACCGAGTACCAATAAATCTCTGTTAAGTTGTGGTATTTTCTTACAGGAGACTTAAGCAAACTTAAATGTCTAATAAAGTTTGTCTCTTTTATTGATATTTTCCTGACTTTCAACATCTGGATGAATTGAAGTTTAAACATCTAAGTCAGTGATTTTATATCAGAGCTATTCGTGAAATTTTTTGAAACAAAAATTATCAGGCAAAACCTCAAAACCTACTGAATCAGAATCACTGGTATGGAGGTCGGAAATTGATATTCATAAAAAGTTCCATTGGGCTACTGATGTGCATCTTGCTTTGAGAACCACTGGTCTGATGCATGGGTGGCCCCCACAGTTCTGGGAGTGCTGTTCATTCCTCATTTTGGAAGAGGGTGCTCTCATTTTTCAGTCGTGGGAGCTTCAGGGCAGTAACTTCAACCTTGGCTACACATTAGATGCACCTGGTGAGCTTTTTAAAGCCACAATTGCAGGCTGTACCCAGATCAAATAAAAAAAGAATCTCTGGGGCCCAGAGACTGGCATTTTTTTAAACGTCCATGT
The DNA here is from genome assembly GCA_039655065.1 of Glossophaga mutica. Lineage (NCBI taxonomy): Eukaryota > Metazoa > Chordata > Mammalia > Chiroptera > Phyllostomidae > Glossophaga > Glossophaga mutica. The sequence goes on along the minus strand of CM077309.1, from coordinate 106,499,170 downwards.
GGTTGCAATGTGTACTTAGAACTGAGAACCTTAGGTGTAAGTTTAAGAAGTAAAAGTTGTGGGCAATGACTAACCAGCTAATTAACATTGCCAAAGATCAGACAACTCTGTGTAATCCAAACAAATCAACTGACACCTCAAAACTTCCTCAGCTGATACTTTTCTCCTTTGTTCTCCATTTCTCTTTTTTTCTGTATCCTTTTTGATTTCTCTCTCTCCATTCTACTTTATCTTTCTTGGTCACTCAATTCTTTTCCTTTCATTCTCATACTACATAACCTCTTCTCCAACATCACCTTAAAGAAACATGAAACCAAAGTTATACCCATGTATTATATTTCTGAGTCAAGTTTTATCCTCCCTGATCTTATTCCGGTAATTCCTTGAGCTGAAATATTTTATATTTCCTTAAGAAATAACATCATCTGGAAATTCTGGCCAAGATGGAGGCATAGGTAGAAATGCTTCATTTCCTCGCACAACCAAAAGAAGGATAACAACGAATCTAAAAACAATAAACAACTTGAAATTCCAGAAAAATCAAACTGCATGGAACTCTGACAACCAAGGAGTTAAGGAAACATTCATCCAGACTGGTAGGAGGGATGGAGACAGGCAGTCGAGTGGAGAGGATGGAGAAGACAAGCTGCAAGGACTTGGACGATGTGGACAATACAGGCTGGCTAAGAGGACCCGAGGCAAGGCAGCAGACTGCCCAGGCAAGGTGGAGTGGAGCTGGTCGAATGGGAAACTAAAGACTCAAAGCCAGCTGTAAACTACTGCGGGGGTTGCCACGGCAGGACAAACTCCCAGTCTCACCTGAGAGAGTTCGTTGGAAAGTGGAACTAGAGCACAGAGCAAGTGAGCTTACCTCTCTGACCCCTCCTCCACATACGGCACCACAATGCAGCAAAGAGGGTTGCCTTGCCTGGGTGAATACCTAAGACCCTACCCCCTTACAACATAACAGGTGCATAGAGACAAAGAAATAGGGCCTAAATGAAAGAACAGATCAAAACTCCAGAAAAAGAGCTAAGCAGTGAGGAGGCAGCCAACCTATTTGATGTTCAAAACACTGGTAATCAGGATGCTCACATAACTGACTGAGCTCAGTCGCAAAATGAAGGAAAAAAATGAAGGCTATGCAAAGTGAAATAAAGCAAAATAGACAGGGAACCAACATTGAAGGGAAGGAAGCTGGGACTCAAGTCAATTATTTCGAACAAAAGGAAGAAATAAACATCCAACCAGAACAGAATGAAGAAACAAGAATTCAAAAAAAGAAATGAAGAGAGGCTTAGGAAACTCTGGGATAACTTTAAACTCTATAACATCAGAATCATAGGGGTGCCAGAAGGAGAAGAGCAAAGCAAGAAGTTGAAAACTTATTTGAACAAGTAATGAAGAAAAACTTCCCCAATCTTGTGAAAGAAATAGACTTCCAGGAAGTCCAGGAAGTCCAGAGGGTCCCAAAGACATTAGACCCAAAGAGGAGTACACCGAAGTACATCATCATTAAGTTATCCAAGATTAAATATAAGGAGAGAATCTTAAAAGCAGCAAGAGGAAAGGAGAATTGCAAAAAAAGGGACTGCCCATAAGACTATCGGCTGATTTCTCGAAAGAAACCTTGCAGACAAGAAAGGGCTGGAAAGAAGTATTCAACATCATGAAAGGCAAGAACCTACATCCAAGATTAGTCTATCCAGCAAAGCTTTCATTTAGAATGTAAGGACAGATAAAGTGCTTCTCAGATAAGGTCAAGATGAAGAAGTTCATCATTAGCAAGACCTTATTATATAAAATGTTGAAGGGACTTAATTCAGGAAAAGAAGATCAAAAACTATGAACAGTAAAATGACAACAAACTCAGAACTATCAGCAACTGAACCTAAAAAAAAACAACACAAATCCAACTAAGCAAACAACTAGAACAGGAATAGAATCAGAGAAATAGAGATCACATGGAGAATTTTCAGTGGGGAGGGAGAGGAGAAAAATGAGGGGAAAGGTACAGGAAGAAGAAGCATAATTGGTAGGCATAAAATAGATGGAGGGAGGTTAAGAGGGGTATAGGAAACACAGAAGTCAAAGAACTTACATGTACAACCCATGGACATGAACTAAGTGGGGAATGCTGAAGGGCTGGAGGTACAAGACAGAAGGGGGAGAAAGGGGGAAAATGGGGAAAACTGTAATAGCAAAAGCAATAAAATATATTAAAAACAAAGAAATAACATCATCTAACTTCTGGCCAAGATGGAGGGTACGTAGATACACCATGCCTCCTCACACAACCAAAAGAAGGAAAACAACAAATTTAAAAACAAAAAACAACCAGAACTTCCATAAAATCGAACTGTATGGAAGTCTGACAACAAAGGAGTTAAAGAAGAAATGTTCGTCCAGACTTGTAGGAGGGGCAGAAATCGGCAGTGAGGGCAGAGAGGACTCACGGCAAGGCGGTGGCTGGAGGATGGGGGCAGGCAGCAGCTGGTAGAGTGGGTGATCCCACATTTGTGTGTGGATAAACTGGGAGGAACAACTGGGGAGAGAGACAGGCCGAGGAACCCAGGGTTCCAGTGTGGGAAAATAAAGCCTCAATGCTTCTGACTGAAAAAACCTGTGAGGGCTGAGGCAGCAGGAGAAACTCCCAGCCTCACAGGAGAGTCCATTCAGACCCACAGGGTCCTAGAATGTACACAAAATGACCCACTCAGGAACCAGCACCAGAAAGGCCCAATTTGCTTGTGGGTAGCGGAGGAAGGGACTGAAAGCCAGCCAAGAGCTGAGCAAGTGGCATTGTTCCTCTCTGACCCCTCTCCCACAGACAGCACCACAATGCAGCTACATGGTTTGCCCCACTCTGGTGAATATCTAAGGTCCTGCCCCTTACTATGTAACAGGCACCCAGACAAAAAAACTGGCCCAAGTGAAAGAACAGATCGAAGCTTCAGAAAAAATATCATCAAGTGATGAAGAGATAGCCAACCTATCAGATGCACAGTTCAAAACAGTGGTAGTCAGGATGCTCACAGAACTGGTTGAGTATGGTCCAAAAATAGAGGAAAAAGTGAAGTCTATGAAAAGTGAAATAAAGGAAAATGCACAGGGAACAGTGACAGGAAGGAAACAGAGACTCAAATCAATGGTTTGGACCAGAAGGAAGAAATAAACATTCAACCTGAACAGAATAAAGAAACAAGAATTCAAAAAATGAGTAGAGGCTGAGGAACCTCCGGGATGACTCTAAAAGTTCCAACATCCAAATCATAGGGGTACCAGAAGGAGAAGAGGAAGAGCAAGAAATTGAAAACTTATTTGAAAACATAATAAGAACTTCGCTAATCTGCAAAGGAAATAGACTTCCAGGAAGTTCAGGAAGCTCAGAGAGTCCCAAAGAAGTTGGACCCCAGGAAGTACACACCAAGGCACATAATTACATTACCCAAGATTAAAGATAAGGAGAGAATGTTAAAAGCCACAAGAGGAAAGGAGAGAATTGCAAAAAAAGGACTGACCATAAGACTATTGACTAATTTCTCAAAAGAAAACTTGCAGGCAAGAAGGGGATGGAAAGAAGTATTCAGAGTCATGAAAGGCAAGGACCTACATCCAAGATTACTCTAGCCAGCAAAGCTTTCATTTAGAATGGAAGGGCAGATAAAGTGCTTCCCAGATAAGGTCAAGTTGAAGGAGTTCATCATCACCAAACCCTTATTATATGAAATGTTAAAGGAACTTAGCTAAGGGAAAGAAGAAGATCAAAAACTATGAACAATAAAATGAAAACAAACTCACAACTACCAACAACTGAACCTAAAAAAACAAACAAATCAAACTAAGCAAACAACTAGGACAGTAAAAGAATCATAGAAATGGAGATCATATGGAGGGTTATCAGTGGGGAGGCAGAGGGGAGAGAATGGAGGAAAAGGTATGGGGAATAAGAATAAATGGTATGTATGAAATAGACAGGGGGAGGTTAAGATTAGCATTGGAAATGGAGAAGCCGAAGAACTTATATGTGTGACACATGGACATGAACTAAGGCGGGGCATGTGGGTGGGAGCAGGGGTGCAGGGTGGAGAGGAATAAAGGAGGTAAAATGGGACAATTGTTGTAATAGCATAATCAATAAAATATATTTAAAGCAAAGAAATAATATAATCTAAACAAAAAATGGTTTTTCACACATTTTTCTAAATATGTGCATCTCTCCCTCTCTGCCCTCTTCCCCCGCCCCACCCTTCCCCTGAACGAGTGATGTGGATATTCAGTATGCTTAGGATATTTCAGAATGCTGTTGGATTAAATGTCAAGCCTCTGACATGAAAGAGATCGGGGCATAAGAGGGGTGATGGTGACAGTGTTTTTCCATTCCTAGGTTTATTTCCCGGTGCAGCTGTGGAGAACCAGCCAGTCTTCCTGCGGAGCATCAGAGCAGCTGCTACAAGGCAGCAGAAAGTACCAAGCATCGCACTCAGAGAAGGTGTTGAGAGGATAACAATGAGTTGTCTCACCACTGACGGAACTTTGAATGGTGCCAAGAGTTAAGAACTGCCAACGAAACTTATGACTGTGAAGAGCAGATAAACTTATTTTGGGTTGAGTTTAATTCCCTGGGATCCTTTTGTAGGAAAACTTGAATCCTCATTTTCTCAGGACTAATGGCTTCATTTTCTTTTTCCTTGTGCTATTGTCTTGCAAAGGAACAAGATCTGTTTTACTTGGACCCTAGCTGGATCACAGAAGTAACTCCCTAGTTACTCTAGAGAATGTACATGCAGACATGAGACATCAATCTATTCACCAAAGGGCAAACCAGTGTTAACTGTATATAAGGTCGAGCAGAAAAATAACATCTATTTGCCACCCCTTCTAAGCTTTTCTTTTTAAACTTTTTCCTTTTTAAGAATATTTGGATCCCTTTCCCACTTTCTTTCCTTTTTCTTCTTTTGTCCTCACAATTGTAGTAAAAATATAGCTTTTAAAAAGCTTCCTGTTTCATGGATCTGTATGAACAAATAAATCAGATTTCATTGAAGTTTTTTAAAAGCTAGCCATCTAGAAGTACCTCCTAGAACATAGAACTAGAAAATATTCCCTCAGATGATTGTCACATCATTAGCTGATCACACTTTTTAAAAGTCCACCAACTAACCAGGTTTTTATCCAAAATGTCCAGTTGTTTTGGGTTTTCTTGGATAAGTCATGGTTTATTTTGCAGGAAAAATGCTCATTGCTTGGTCAAAGTTTTTCTTCTTGCTTCATGATAGGTGCTGCTGCTATCTATTTGTAAGTTTTGTGATGAAAGATGCAACACAAAGTTGCAATTCTGAAAATAAAAAAGTCAACAACTCAGTCAAGTGTTAAATGGCAACATTAAATTTGATAAAAAGGACTACGTAAAAACACAATGCACCAGTCTCTCCCTGCCTGGCTCCACCCAACACACAGATAAATAGGCACCAATCTAAAACTCAGTGGGCGTATTAAATTTCTTGGGGCTGTTGTAGCAAATTCCTATAAACTGGTGGCTTAAAACAACAGAATGTATTCTCACAGTTCTAGGGGATAGAAGCCTGAAATCGAGGTGTCAGCAGAGTTGGTCCCTTCTCAGAGCTCTGAGGGAGAATCTGTTCTGCATCTCTTTCCTAGCTAGTGATGCTAATGACCAGCATCCATTGCTGTTCCTTAACTTGTAGATGCATCACTTCCATCTCCGCCTCCATCATCACAAGGTGTTCTCTGTGTTTCCTTGTATCCAGATTTCCCTCTTCTTAAAGGGACACCAGCCACATTGGATCAGGGCCCACCCTAATGACCTCCTAAGTCTCCAAAGACTCCACTTCCAAATGAGATCACATTCACAGGTACCAGGGTGGGGCTTCAGAATATGTTTTTGAGGGACACAATTCAAATTATAATAGTAGGTTTTAGGAGCCTTCTGTGTATGTCCTTATGCAACAGCTAAATTTCAATGTTAGAAAAATGAACTTTTTGGCAAAGAGAACTGTAAGTTCATAAGCAGCGTGTATGTTACATGCCTACAAACTATTTCTGCCTACTTAAAAATTATTCTGTGTTATGTTCGTTCTAATCCTAGTTCTCACTTTCTGTAAATTCTACCTTTATCATTTATTTTTTAAATAAAAATTCATTGCTTCTTTTTCTTTTTTAAGTTCTTAATCTTTCATTTGAAAAATTTTAACATATATAAAGGTAGAGAAAATAATGTAATGAAAGTACACTTATTTATCATCCAATTAACTTCAACACATGTCTAATCCTGTTACTTGAACATCTCTCACCCACTTTCCACACCTCTCCACACTTTTTGAAATAAATTTTAGACATCAAATTATTTCATCCGTAATATTCCAAAATGTGTCTCTGAATATTCAACATAGCCACAATGCTTTTACCCCTCCTACAAATCTAACAATTAATTAATATTATTAAAACAGTATTCAAATTTTGATTTTCTTACACATTTCATTACAGTTTGTTTAAATCAGCATGAAAGTATCCTAACTATATTGTAATCAGTTGGTATTTGTATTAAATCTTTTTAAATTCAGGAGTTTGATTTCCTCTCTTTGCTGTAAGCTGTGGAAGTGCCAGCTCATGAGTGCAGCAGCGCTGTGCTGGCCACCGTGCGGGTTCCTGCACGACGGAGAGACTGCCCCGGACTCACAAGCACACAGCTTCCTTCTGCTGGCACGACGCAACGCCTAGTGCTGGAACTGCCTTACATTCTGAGACAAGCTCCTTGTCGCATCATGGACTGATAACAAGCTGTTCCCAAACTTTTTGCTCTGGGGACCACACATAGAGAAGCACTGTTTTAGAGTATACCACTGTTTGGGGGCTGCACCCCCAGAATGTCATTTAACATGTCACTTGGTCTCCTAGTTCTTGTAGGCCATCTAATACCTTCATCAGATTCCGAATTAATTTTTGGTGAGACAACTTCCTACGTGGTGTTGTGTATACTTCCGCCAGCAAGCATGAAATTCTGATTATATTGCTTGTGGCACTAACTGTTAGTTAGTAATTATTTCTTAGATTTATTGCTTCATAAGTGATGGCAAAGTAGAGTAGTCTAATTCTATTGTTCCTTCTTCATTTATTAGCTGGGATGTGTCTGTATTGAGAACCTTCTTTTTACATACTTCTGGGTTACTTTGGAGTAGAGTTCATACAGAAAAGTCAGGTAAATCCTTGTTTATTTTCTTTTATAACCAGTTTTCAAGATACTAAGATGCCTTATTCAACATCCTCTGAAGGTGATCTATGAAGGCAGTGATGGGGGTGTGTGTGCATGTGTTTGATGAATTATGGATTTAAACATATTAAGTGTTTTAATACACTGACTGAACTGCTTGTTATGGATCCTAAAACTATCCCATCTTTGGTCAGTGGGAGCCTAATGAACTTGATTTCTGAGTTCTTTTGATATACCCTTGAGTGATCTCTTCATTTTTGGTGCAACATAATACCCCAAGTTTATCTGCATATCTGTTGTGCCTTACCTGAAATCCGTTAGGTCTCTAAGGAGTGTTGGTACTCTTATGGCCTCTACCTTTTGATTGCATTTTTATAGGCTTGTTCTGGGATTCAACTGCTCATTAGATACTGTTTTCAACCTCTTTCTATATTTTATAAAGAACATGTTTTTCCTGAAATAAAGATTATTGTAGATGCAACAGAGCCCTGATAGTCTGTGAACTGTTCAGATAAAACCCAGATGGTTCGTCATAATAACCACAATAAAATTTAATTTTAAAATTTAATAAAGGGAACTTAATGATGAAGTTGCTACGGTCCCTAAGGGTGTATTTTGGATCCTCATCTGCCCATATATACTACTCAAGGTATAGCTGAATACCTATGAGATTCAGATCTTTAGCTATGACACTAGATTCAACAGTAAATTTCCCCACCCAGATTCAGCCAACAGTCTTTCAACAAGCTAGTGCAGGCCAATTTTTTTTTTTAATCACAATATGGAGACAGGCTTAAGGAAGTCTTGGTTTCAAATAATGTTAGTTCCAGATTCATACATTTATTTCTTCTTTCAGCATATTTATTGCACACTCCTTAAGTGTGTAGGGATCTGGATATTTAGAAATGAAGATAAGGAGCCTATCATCCAATCACTGATACCATATAGAGAGATTAAGTTTCAACAGTATCTAAGATTTACATAACACAATCTAAGCAGCATAAAGGAAAATTATTTATTCTTTTGACTGTGTTGTCAAATGTATAATATGTTATAATTTTCTTACTTTTGATTGTTACTGATAGATTATGTCAAAGTAAAAAAATCAAATTAATATAAAAGAGTGTACATTTTAATGGAAACAGTATCACCTTAGGTTGAAGAAGGAAATATTGGGTCTTTATCTGGTAAAACTGTGAGACGTTTAAAAGCAAAGTGCCAGACATCTGGTTACTACAGCCTCAGGGCCACAGCAATAAGCAGGCAAGACAGAGGACGATGTCATTCTTACAAATCCTGACTTCAGACTTGATGCAAAGCCAGCGTGTTTCAGTACTTGGCAATGTTATTTTATTGGCACATGTCAAATAGTTCTAATTTATGTCCACATAATCCTACATCTTGAGATTCAGCTTTGCAACAAACAATGGAATTCGATAGAATGACAATGTTCATATTAGAGCCAAGTGAAATGAGAACTCAGCTTTTATGTTGAGCTTCAGGAGTCACAGGGAGGATCATAAAGTGTTTAAGGGTTTTGGTTGTTTCATTAATTCTGTAGCCTGCGAGTACATTTATATCTTTACTAGATTTAGCACTTTTTTTTACCTTAAATAACCAAGGACTCAACTTAATATACATTAAAAATATAAAATGTCACATACAAAAAGTATTATTTTATATAAGAAAAAAAATCCATGGAAAGAATTCTCAGTGATGGTCAAATCTCTACATGAAAATGTGTTTACACATTATTTTTGATATGTAGATATCTTATTTTAGAAGGAATCTCAGGAAAATATTCTCAAGTTCACTCTGTCAATCTATGCTATTATTGAATATCATTATTTTTGGCCATTCTCTTATTTTTACATATTATGCATTTTTTTATTTAAACCAAAAACTTTTTATTTATTGGCAATAAAATAGAATTAAAAGTGCACAAAATAAACAATGACATATTCATCTATAAAAACGATGCAAAAATTCTAAGATAAAAGTAATAAAATTCAATAGCACATAAAAAGAGGGTTGTGCTTACTTCAAGATTACAAGTGTGGCTCAATGATAAGAAATCAATTGCTTGGATTCACCATATTAATAGTTGCATGGTGGAAACCACATGTCAACTCCCTAGGTACTGAGGAAGCTTTCAAAGATATTGCTTCCTCAACTTTGTGATATATATGCCTCAGTTCCTGAGCTACCTAGCTTTTATGTAATTTAGAAACATTGGACCCACTCCCACTAACAACAAGGATAAAACAAGGAAACCCACAGTACACTGGAGAAATTAAACAGTGCAGTCTGAAGAAAGATGGTATTTAAAATAGTAACTCAAAAGATATACCTTTGTGGATACTATTTTAAATATCACCTTGTTTGCCATTATAACTTTGGTTGACTGTGTGTGTGTGTCTGTACGAGTGGATGAGAGAATACACTGACAATAGATGGATTAGGGGTGATGCTCATCAACACATTAATGGTTGTTATTTCTGATATATGTGAGGGGATAGCTCGTAAAATTTGACTTTCTTCTTTAGACTACTGGATAATTAAACTTTATTTTACAGAAAACGTAATTTTTAATTAAAAACTTGCTTAGAAAAAAATAATTATTCTGTAAAAATCATTCAGAGTGGAATTATGTAATATAAATATGGATCTGGATATAAAGTCAAATTACCCTTGACCACAAAATATGATCTGATGTAATATGATACAGAAATAGATATCTGATATCCTATACCTTATTGCTCCAAGTCTTTTGAGTCGTTTCCAGATTCAAAGGCAGTAAAAATCACCTAATTTCCATCTCTTTTCATAGACACTGGCTGTCTTTAGTATTAGATTAAATATAGAATAAAGAATAGAATAGCTCTCCACTCTCTGTTGAATGCAGCAAACCAATCCTCTTAGAAGTGGAGATGATACACTTAAACATGTTTCTTGAGGCAGTTACGCATAAAGGAGGACAGGGATCCCAAGTACTAATCACTGAAATCCTTCCTCCTAGTCCAGCTTAAGAGAAGGGTTTTAATAGCGAATTTTCTAAGATTTTTAAAACTTTTCAAATTGCAGGAAAGAATAGACTCCTTCAAGCACCTGGTGTAGTTTTTCCACAAGCAAATAATTCTACATATTAAATATATATTTATAGACTTTCCATTTTGCCAGGTACTGTTTTACTCTTCAGGGATTCATAACTGTTGAAGAGTGAGGCTCCCTGCTAGAGGCGCTAGGCAGGAAGACAGATGGATGCCATGAGGTATTTGGGGACACAAAAGAAAGAGGGGTCTTACACATGGCTTTGGGGACAGAAACAAGAAAAAATTCAATGAAAACATAACACTTGGATTTATTTTTAAATCTGAGTGTGATCTCAAATGAGCAGCAGAGTATGCACAAATCATGGAGATAAAGAGCTAATAGTTGGGTATAATAGAGTATTGTGATATACATAGAGAAGACAAGAAATGACTCAAGATAGGCAAGGGGGCAAAGCCACATTATAAAAGGCATTGTTACCACGCAAAAAGCCCCTCAGCAGGGACCCCATTCTTTGGCTTCAATGAGCTCATCTTCATGTCTTGACTAAGTGACCTGCTGTATAGCCCTCAATACTCAAGTGAAAACTCTTCTTTGAAGCCACCATTGACTTAGTACTTGCAACAAAACATAACTAACACTTGTTAGGGGATCAAAACACAAGTGAACAAGGTGAGTTGGATTCTTATAGAAATATCAAAAATAAAACTTCATCTCTTAGAATAGGCCATATCTTTGGTATAAAAGGATGTACCTGGGTAACAGGATATGCTGTATTCAAGCAACTAAATGTCACTAGCACTTTCATTAACTAGGTTATGACTGAATGAGTTTTAGAAAGACATTTGTTCCCCACCTGCTTTTACCATTCAAAGATGTATTTTTCTTGGCAGAGTCATACCCCGAGATTTGGCTCCATATGAAGTCTGCATTTCCATGAATTCCAAAAAAATACAGTCAAGGTTTAACACATGCTTAAATTTTAGTTCAATTTGCTCTTTTTACAGGCCCCAAGCACAGGTGTATTCAGCTTGCGTTGGTCATTGTGTTATGGCAATTTGTTATTTTAAGCAATGATACTACTTTTGCTGAGAAATAGATTAAATAGTATAGAAATGGTTTTCTATAGGGTTTTTTTTTTGGCTGAGATTTCTTAAGTGTTATAATAACCAAGTTAATTATATTCTAATAAAATAATAATACATTAGATATTTCTATTATGCAAACAAAATGAACAAAGAAACAAACAGAAACCTGGTAGAACCAGCTACAACTTGTAGACTCTAAAAGTTAATTACTCTATCAGAAGAATTTGACTCTTTAATCATTTAGTGGAAATATTCAGCCAACATACTGTACTAGGACTATGGCAGGCACTTAATAATGTAATAAATGTCTATGGAACTGAAGTATTAGGCATTATGGAGAGTATGAAGGAATGAAATAAAAAGTCTGCTCTCCAGAAATGAAACACATATTTAGAGATATTACACACAGAAAGCAGAAGTTTCTAGAGATGGAAGTTTTAGAGACTCTCTTTTCTAAACTCGTAATCTGACAGTTGAGGAAGTACAGGACCAAGGAGAGAAGTGACTTGTCTAGAACTGACAACTGGACTCCAGAGGAAGAAGCACAAGTGGTAAGTGGAATCTTATCAAGGCTGAACGCCAAGTCAACTGACTTACATTTAAAAAAATACTTAGAGATTACTGAGTCAAAAGAAAATATGAAGAAGACGCAGCCTCGTAGCCCAAACACCAGCTGTGCCATAACTAGTGTCCCTGTCCCATAACCCATTCCCCCACCCCACCCCGAACACACATATCCATGGCCTTCCTGGGAGAAACACGACCCATTAACTGCCCACAGAGATGCATGCACAGCTGGTAGAACATCAGTCCAAGAGCTTCACTAAAGATGAAAATGTTTGTACATTAGGAGCCAAGGCTCAGAATGATGGCAATGACCATCTCTCCAGCTTCATTCCCTTCTTTTCAACTTTCTTCCTGTTTTCTCTCAGGACAAAAACTAATGATGGTGATCTTTTTCTCTGAGAGGTGGAATTTTAGTGATTTCATAAATTTTAAAGATTAATTTACCACAGTCTGAATTTTATACTATTTGTATTATTTTATAATAAAAATTCAAAACAGTAAACCAACATATTGAAAGAGAAATGCAATTATTAATTTGATGCAACTGATTTAATGGACCATAACCAAATAATGTTCAGTTTTTAAAAATTATTTGATGCATCCAGTTGATATTTCTTTGATAAAAAAGTTAAGACCAAGGATAGAATGTTTCATTATAGGTAACAGTTCCTCAAATTAACCAACTCATACATTTGTTCTATTTTATAATCATTTGCTTTTAATTTTATTCTCTCTTCCTCATATGTATTTTGACAAGAGCACATACTAAACGAAGATAAAGTGCAAACAATTAAATATCGTAATTTGGCACATTTTTAAATTTTATTTTTCAGATGTTTTTCACATGTAACTCACTTTAACCAAACACTGTCTGATATTAAGCTCCAGTACGTTTCCATTTTGCCTGTCAATAAACTAAGATAGAGAACAACTGAGTGACTCACTTCACTTGAAGGTGTGAATACACACAGCTTTTTTTGCCTTAAGCAGCAACAAGTCTGCCTAGGCAGCCTCTTCTGTCCACATGGGTAACCCCACTGAAAACTCTGCCCTCTTGAGAAGCACGCCTCATGGTGACAAAATGGTATGTCATCTCCCCTGTCTATCCTGTGACCTGGTGTTAATGCAGCACAACAAATCTATGTTTCAAAAACTTTCTGCTGTGATCCATTGTCAAACTCATTTTCACCGGGGGCCACATCAGCCTCGTGGTTGCCTTCAAAGGGCCGAAATAATTTTAGGACTGTATAAATGTAACTACTCCTTAACTGTTAAGGAGTTGAAATTACATTCGGCCCTTTGAAAGCAACAGTGGGGCTGATGTGGCCCCCAGTGAAAATGAGTTTGACACCCCTGCATTAGAGATTCATGAAATCAGTTTAGTAACGTGATTTTCAACCTTTTTCATCTCATGGCACACATAAACTAATTACTAAAACTCCATGGCACACCAATTGATATATTTTTTGCTGATCTGACAAAATAAATAAGTATAATTTTGATTCATTTACAGTGGATGGCTATGGTTATATTGGCTGTTGTCATTTTTTTATTTGACAATCTAAGGAAAAAGAGGTCGGTGCTCCTGACTGTACAGTCAGGTGTTAGATGTTTTATTTTTATTTTTTTTTAAATTTATTTATCTGTTGGATGTTTTAATAATTCTTGTGGCGTGTCAGGGTTCCATGAAAAACCAGTGAAAATCACTGGTTTAGTAGACTGGAATCAGGAATTTTTAAAAAGGGAATGATATCAGCTTTCTTAAATGTATCCACTGAACTTGATGAGGCAAACATAAAGATCTCTTTATATCTATCTGTATTAGCTGAGGTGGCCATGGCAAACTACCACCCAGTGGGTGGCTGATACAACAAGAATGTACTTTCTCACAGTTCTGGAGGCTAGAGTTCAAGATGAAGGTCCTGGTAGGGCTGGTTTCTCCTGAAACCTCTCTCCTTGGCTTGCTGACAACTGCCTTCTCACTGCGTCCCCACTCAGCCCTTTCTCTGTGTGCATTCATTCTTGGTGGTTCTTTTTTTCCATAAGGACAGCAGTCCTATTGGATGAGGACCACTTAAGCACCTCTTTGAAGACACCCATGCACAAGTACCACCAGATAAGGAGTTAGGACTTCAGTATACAAACTCGGTGGGAACACAGTTAAGTCCATAACACCATTCTACTTGTTCTTTCTGGAACCCCCCACTCCAGCTCTTCCTGTCAACTCTATCACCACAGGTATCTCCTGCCACAGAGAAGAAAAATATTTGACTCCTGGTCTATACAGAAAGAAATTAAACAAAAAATGCAGGCGGAATTAAAACCAGTGAGCCTGAATTAATTAAATGAAAATGTAGCAACGCAGGCTAAATAAAATGTAAGAGAATGATGCAGCAGGTTTCTTTTAATTGTTTTGAACTCATTGCTCTTCCACTCGATGAAATATCTGTCAATGTGTCGCCAAATTTAAATTTAAAAATTGCATTTAAAAAATTTAGCAGTTCCAGATTAACTAGATTATGAAGGTTACTTTTGTATTCTAAAATCAGAATTTAAACATACTTGTCACCTGATTACCTTACTCATTTTCTGGGAAAAATAGCCACAAAGTTTTGTTTTTCTTTCTTTTTAAAGAAAACTCTCAGATCTTTCAATGGTATGGTACTATGGTTTATAGCCTTGATGGAAAACCAGTATATCCCTAAGATACAAAGAGTATTCCTAGATATTATAGAAATTGAATGATAATGAAGCATAATCAACCAGTGGCAAAGTAATGAATTATTCAACAAATGGCAAGGGAAAATGGCTAACATATTTAAAGAACAATATGTACAAATAAATCCAGGTGAATTTAAAAACTGGATACAAATAAAATAATAAAAATGTATAAGAAAACATGAATGAACATATTATTTTTGGAGTACAGAAAGACTTCTAAACATAAAATAAATAAAAGTATTGTCAAGAAAAAGATGAATAAATGCCATGTTATAAAAATGAAATATCTCTATGTCCAAAGCCAAAATTAAGTTGTTAAGAATGAGAAAGTAAATTGGAACATTTGCCTCTATTTCTTTCCAATATCTATTAAAATGACATAAGTTGCTAAAGAAAAAAAATAGTAAACTCATAATGACAAAGAGCAGAATGAAGATGATAGCATCATAATATGAAAGATTTAAGCAAAATGATTATTAATAACTTATTTGGAAACTGAGAAAGAAAAATTCTAAGTTAGTAGCAGAGAAAGCTAGGAATCAACTTGAGCTGTACTGCAGAACCCAAAAAGCTCAGGAATTGGTGCTAACCAGGAAGAGGCAGTGAGCTTGGAGCTCAAAAGAAGGGGATGTGGAGAAGGTCTGTTTAAAGAGCAATCATCCCCACGTGTGATCATGGCCACAGTGAAAAGAGCCGAAGAACTCCTCCTTTTCCACCTGGCAGAAAGCCAGAGGCATATTCTCTGAAGAGAGCAAAACTGACGTTTCCTAGATTGGAGGACACCAGGTACAACCGCAGGTAGGATTACGATGCAAGGAAGGGGCAGTTGAGGACGGTACACATTGTATATTGGGTACTAAGAAATCTCTCTCTTGCCCCTTGTCTGGACTCATCTCACAGAATTTTGGCAGCCAGTTTTACACCTTCTGGGCAGAAGAGGAGAAGATTCTTTTCTGTAGCCATTGAACCAGCCCAAGAAACCTAAAATTACTTTATAGGCTCCCCAAAGAAACGTCCACAGCAGCAGAAACTGCCCATCGAACTGCCTGGGAATGAGAACTGCAGGTGACAGCGCAGTGCACAGAAAGACTGCCATTAGTGCTTTCCTCTCTCTCTCAGTAACAGACGAGCAAGGAAAACTAGACATGTAGAGAAGACTCTAATATCAAATGTAAGAAGAAAAATCGACTCAGAAACAAGAGACACATAAGGACATAGAAACTTCAGAAATTCCCTCAGAAGTATAAAAGACATGTGGCATCCAAAAGCATCAATGGAACTGTATCTTTAAATTATACTTTAAAAAGAGGACCACCCTAAAAAAACAACAAAAAAATATAAACAGCAGAAGTTTATTTTAAAAAGAAGAAAATTAAAGATGAAGGTATCTTCTAGAATGTAGAAAAGGAAAAATGATACAAAAAGGGAAAATACAGGAAAATCAAAGGATCATAGGGCTTGATACTGAATAATAGGTATTAAAGAGAGAAATAGAGAAAAAAAGAGAGAGAGAGAGGACCAAAGCAAGCACAGATATTTCAAAAAAATTTTCATAACCAAAGAGCAAGAATTTCCATATTGCAAGGGTACATTGAGTGTTCATTACAAATGGATAAGTATGGAAACACACCAAGGTACAATATGAAATTCCAGGAACACTGGAGATGAAGAGAAAAACCCTAAAAGCTTCCAGAAGGAAAAAAAAAATCGTATTAAATTCAAAGGATAAAAAGTTGGAATGAAAACAAGCTCTGAGCAGTAAACCTTGTAGCTAGAGAAAAGTGGAGCAATGTTTTCAAGCTTCTAAGAAAAATTCTAGCTAGCATTTGTCAATTGCAGGATTATTGCCTGAGAAGTTTCTTCCATTACATTAGGGAGTTCACCATGTCAATAGCTTTAGCTTTCCTCTTGGGCTGGTCAAGATTCCACGGATAAAAATGTTCAATGTTCGTGCCTGGGGATATGACCTGAGAATTAGAATTCTGTGACCTGAGTCTGGAAATAAGTGGGTGAGTGCTGAAGTTCTTTATATGGCCAGACTATCGATAAAGTATGAGGAAAGGATGAAGATAAATTCAGATGTGCACCCATTAAAGCCCTTTCCCATCAAAGCAAGGAGTTAAACAAAGAAACGATAAAGCACAGAATTCAGAAAAACCAGGGCTCAAAACACATTAGTGAGGTAAAATAGAGACCTGTGAGGATGTTATCTGTCCAGCAGGCCCAGGGAGGAGCATGTACAGATCACAGCTGCTCAGAGACTCTGGGATAAATATCTTCTGGTAGATTAAATTGATAGAACACCTGCCATTTTAAAAATATATTAGGAAGAAATTTACACAGGGAGTTTGGGGAATAATTAGACATAAAAATGTAGAAAACAAAAAAGGAAGAAATTATGAACTCCAGGGGTAACAAAAAGTTGTAATGAAGAGAGTAAATAACCATAGAAGCCGATGCAGACACCGAATGATGACCTAAGGAAGACTGCGATGGCACTAAGGTTCTGGGCAGACGGGCAGTGTGTTTATAGACAGTGGGTGCTAGGAGGGCAGGTAGAGATGCCTAAATCTTTATTTTTCATAATAGGAAGCTGAAAGGTAATGACTACAATTTTAAAAGAATCAAGAAATAGAAATTCAAACATAATATTTAGAGATAGGAATATAAATGCCAAAGAAGGAGCTAAAGAAAATGTTAAAAGCTCTTAGAAAGGAGACATTTGTGGTGGGAGGCTGAGATAAACAGACATGGATAGGAAGGGATGGATAGATAGATTTGATAGATAGGTAGAATGATTAAGCTTTCTAGAACTACTTAACCCTAAAGTATTTGCATGTATATCTTTGAAAAAATTAAAACTAAATTTAAGACACCTAGACATTGAAAAGCAATAGTCAGAGGTAGAAAATTGTTTGTAACAAATATTACTGAAGGCTAATATCCTTATTGTATAAACTATATTTAAATTCAGTTTTAAAAATCAGTAACACTCCGGTAGGGAGAAATAAGACCAGATGAGAGATAATTTGCAGGGTAGATGATGCCAAGGAGTACAGTCCTTTTTAGTAATAATGAACTGAAACCTTAATGAGATTTCTTTTACTGATCAAAGTGGAAAATATTAACAAAGCAATACTATACGAGACTGACGCAGATGCTCTTCCACAGACTCTTTTATGGGATCTATGAAATGATTCAATCTTACCCACAAGTCATTTACCAGTATGTATAGAGAACTTTAAAAAGTCTTGTATTATTTAACTAGTAACTCATTTTTTCTAGGAAATTTTCCAAAGGAAAGAAAATCAGAATTGTAAATTAAGTATTATGTGTTGAGAAATTGGAAACAACCTAAATGTCAAAATTACGCTTCTGTTATGTGTGTTTCTTAGTTTGGCTGCTGGTTACACCAATGTTTTCATTCCATGAACATTTATTGAACTGTAGAATAATGATTTGTTCACTCATGTGTGTGTGTGTGTATGTGTATATATATATACATATATATAAAAGAGGCAATAAAGTGTAACAGTAAAAAAGAAAATGGTTTAAACACTTAAAATATACTTTTAAAAAATCGGTGAAGTGAAAATGTTCACATTATAAGTGAAAAAGCAGAAGTATATATGGTATTACACATTAAAAAAACTAATGGCATAAAAATAAATACAAAATGTGTTACAGAATCTTGGGTTATAAAAACATGTTACCTTTATTTTTAATGGTATCTAAAATAATAGTATTAAAAATAGTATTTGTGTAGCAAGTTTTGGCAAAATGTTTTGAAATTTGTAATGCTTTTCTTTTTCTTATTAAAGGCATCTCTTGTTTAGGTCATTATACAATTAGCTTAATACAGTTTCTCTCCTTAGGTGTTTGTTTTCTGGAATGTCTTTAATTGATCTTCTAAACACATGAATTCTTAAAATGAGAATATAAGAGAGTTTAGCCATTTTACTAAATCGCCAAAGAAAAATCATTAGCATTTATATACATGAGTGATTTTCAACCTTTTCTATCTCATGACACATAAATAATTAAAATTCCGTGGCACAGCAGAAAATAGGTTTTTGCTGATCTGACAAAAATAAGATAATTTTGATTCATTCACACGGAACAGCTATTGTGTTTGCTGTTGTAATTTTTTTTATTTGACAATTAAGGGAAAAGAGGTCAGTGCCTCTTACTAAATAGTCAGGTGTTGGATATTTTTAAAATTCAGGTGGCACACCAACATGCTGTGGCACACTGGTTGAAAATCACTGATCTACATCAGAAAAAGAGCAGTAGAAAGTGTAGTAAGAAACAAGACGAAAGTCACAGAGTAAGAAACTAAAACTTTAAAAAAAAAAAAAAAAACAAAAACAACTAGCCCTTTTGGCTGTGGCTCAGTTGGTTGGGCCTTGTCCCGCAAAGTGAAAGGTCGCCTGTTAGATTCCGGGTCAGGGAATTGGCCTGGGTTCAGTCCCCTGGGGCGGCCAGTATGAAAGGCAACCAATCGCCTCTCCTTTTCTTTCCTTTTCCTCCTATTCTCTCCTTCTCCTCCCTCCCTTTCCCTCTCTCTAAAAATAAATACATAAAATCTTAAAAACAAAAACCAAATATGTCTAGAAGTAAACCTAAAAATTTTGCAGTGCCACTATTAAAATATTTTAAAACCTCTAAAAATATATAAAACTATGTTAACTTTCCTCAAATCACTGTATATATTCAATAAAGTCAACTCTCAGCAGGATTTGTCTGCTGATTCTAAAATGTATGTGAATAAGGCCCATGGCTATTTTGGGGGGAAAAGGCAAGAAAGGTGACAACATGCTACCAAACTATTGTCCTTAAAACACGGCTCCTGGTACAGCAACTGCCAAATGGGCACACTGAGCAGAACAGGGAGCTCAGAATCAGGCTCTTTTTATGTCTAGCGACTCGATAGAGATGGTATTACATATGTTTTAGAAATGAGAAACGATTCATTAAAGCATATGGAATAATTAGGTCACAGTATGGGGCAAAGATAAAGTTAGATCCCTACCTCACACCACATCTTACTCCAAATGAATTGTAGATCTCAATATGACCCTTGCAATCTCTAAGACTGGGCATGATTTAAAAGCTAAAATATTCAATGACTTCCTGTAAAATAAGAAGAAAAAGACAAAATATACAAAGAATACTGGGCAAAGAACATGAGGAAATGTTTATCTTCACTGGTAGATTAATGATGATTATCTAACAAGATACCTTTTTAATCCTACTTGAAGGGCAAAAGAAAGGATTTTAAAAATATCTACCATAGGAAAATATGTTGAAAAACAAAACCTCAAGAACTTCTGCTGGGAGGCCAAACTAGAGCAAGATTTCTGGTGACAATCTCATAGCACTTGATGAAATTAAGTACGTGTATACTCTATACCACGATAATTTAATTCCTGGAGAAGTAACCCTGAGAAACTTTCACATGGCTTCAAAGAGAACAAAGAATGTGATTACAAGAAATTGGAAGCAAAGCAGATTTCCATCCCCAGAGATGTCCATGATGAACACCTTGTGATCCTGAATAGGACAGAACACTTACTCACTGAGTAAAAGTGACTAGTAAAAAGAACTGAAGTGCAATTTATAGCAAAATGTTATATGTGAAAAATTGAATAAAAGTCACGCAAAAATACAATGTTATGTATTCGCCAAGGAGATGCATATACTTAATGACCACACAGAAAGTGGATTAGCAGGACAGGAATAAATGTATTAGAGTCAGGGGATTGGGACTGGGAGTGGGAATGGGGATGAAGAGGACAAGAAATCAATAGAAAGCCCTGGCTCATGTAGCTCAGTGGATTGAGCATGGGCCTGTGAACCAAAGGGGCACTGGTTCCATTCCCAGGCAGGTCACATGCCTGGGTTGTGGGCCAGGTCTCCAGTGGGGGAGCATGAGAGGGAATCACACATTGATTTTTCATTCCCTCTCTTTCTCCTTCTCTCCCCTCCCTCTAAAAATAAATAAATAAAATCTTAAAAATAATAAATCAATAGAAAACAAGAGGGACCTTGGAAATGACAAATGCCATGAGCAAATATTATGATCAACTCAGTTCTATGAACCTGAATCTTTATTATATCAATAAGTATACATTTAAAATTTTAATCTGTATTTTTAACAAGCACAACAAGCAATTCTTAAACACAAGGGCTAAATCTACACTTTGACAAACACTGATAAAGGGTTTGTCCTGAAATTCTAGGGTCCCACAAACCCGAGTTCTTTGTGATTTCTCCTACAAAGAGGTCATCTGCATAATTATGGGAATGTGGTGGAGAAAGGTGCTAAGATTGTGAGGGAATTTTTATATATAATTTCTAAACGATTAATTCAAACTTCATGTTGTATATAGGACTATAATTTTATATAAATAGAGGTTGTTCATAATAATAATAATGATGGCAACTATAGCTTATTGAGTCCCCAAGACATCAATTACTAAACAATATGTATATGGTAGTTCTTTACATAGGTTTACATTGCTTCTTAAACTCTTCTGCATGCCCTGAAATATCTCACAATGAAAATGTGTTTAGTTTTTTTTAAATATTTTTGATTGATTATGCTATTACAGTTGTCCCATTTCTCCCTCATCATTCTCCTCCACCCTGCACACACCCTCCCACCCACATCCCCCCCTTTAGTTCATGTCCATGTGTCATAAGTTCTTTAGCTTCTACATTTCCCATACTATTCTTGCCCTCCCCCTGTCTATTTTCTACCCACCGTCTATGCTACTTATTCTCTGTACCTTTCCCCCTCTCTCCTCCTCCCACTCCCCTGTTGCTAACCCTCCATATGATCTCCATTTCTGTGTTTCTGTTCCTGTTCTTGTTGTTTGCTTAGTTTGCTTTTGTTTTAGGTGTGGTTGTTAATATCTGTGAGTTTGCTGTCTTTTTACTGTCATATTTTTTATCTTCTTTTTCTTAGATAAGTCCCTTTAACATTTCATATAATAAGGGCTTGGTAACGATGAACTCCTTGAACTTGACCTTATCTGAGAAGCACTTTATCTGCCCTTCCATTCTAAATGAACTTTGCTGGATAGAGCAATCTTGGATGTAGGTCCTTGACTTTCATGACTTGGAATACTTCTTTTGAACCCCTTCTTGCCTGGACGGTCTCTTTTGAGAAATCAGCTGACAGTCTGATGGGAACTCCTCTGTAGGTGACTGTCCCCTTATGTCTTGCTGCTTCTAGAATTCTCTCCTTCATTTTAATCTTGGCTAATGGAATTACGATGTGCCTTGGTGTGTTCCTCCTTGGGTCCAACTTCTTTGGCACTCTCTGAGCTTCTTGGACTTCCTGGAAGTCTATTTTCTTTGCCAGATTGGGGAAGTTCTCCTTTATTATTTGTTCGAATAAGTTTTCCATTTGTTGCTCTTCCTCTTCCCCTTCTGGTACCCCTATAATTCAGATGTTGGGATGTTTAAAGATGTCCTGGATTTCCTAAGCCTCTCCTCATTTTTTTTTTGAATTGTTGTTTCTTTCTTGTTTTCTGTTTGGTTGTTTGTTTCTTCCTTCTGGTCCACTCCATTGATTTGAGTCCCAGTTTTCCTCCCATCACTATTCATTCCCTGTGCATTTTCCTTCATTTCACTTAGTGTAGCCTTCATTTGCTCATCTAATTTGTGACCAAAATCAACCAGTTCTGTGAGCATCCTGATCACCATTGCTTTGAACTGTGCATCTGATAGGTTGGCTATCTCTTGGTTGCTTAGATGAATTGGCTCTGGGGCTTTGATCTGTTCTCCCATTTGAGCCATTTTTTTGTTTGTTTGTTTTTGGGTTTTTTTTTTTTTTTTTTTTTTTTTGGTCTGGTCTCAGCTGTTATGAAAGGCAGAGCCTTAGTTGTTCCCCTGGGTGGGGCAGCCCAGTTGCTGGGTTGTGACACTGGATGTGGGGGTGGGGTCTGAGAGGGAACAATGGTGCTTGCTCTGCTCTCTCTCAGATTCCAGTCCTTTCTGCCACTTCCCCCAAGCAAATTGGGCCCTTCTGGTGCTGATTTCCATGTGGGTGGGCTTGTGTACATTCTAGGAGTCTGTACGTCTCTCCAACGAACTCTTGTGTGAGGCTGGGAGTCTCTCCTGGTACCTCAACCCCTACAAGTATTTCCAATTGGTGTTTTTAGGTTTTATTTCCTGGAGCTAGGGCCCTGGGTTTCAGGGTCTGTCTCACTCCCCATTTTCACCTGGATTATCTACATGCGAATGTGGGACTGCCTGGTCAGCCAGCCACCTTGCACAGCCTCACTGGGTCTGTGCCGTTGCCACCCTGTGCCCGGGGTCTGCTAGCTGCTTCCTGTGCTCCTGGGGTCTGCTAGCTGCCACCTGCATGCCTGGGATCTGCTAGCCATTGCCTGTGCACCCGGGTCCACCAACCTCCACTTTTTCCTGCCGTGACTCTGCCCTTCTTACCGGTCTGGAGGAATGGTTGTTGGATTTCCATACAGTTCAATTTTCTATCAGTTCTGGTGTTTTCTTGTTTCTAAATCTTTGTTGTCCTTAATTTTGGTTGTGCAAGAAGGCACAGTGTGTCCACCTACACCTTCATCTTGGCTGAAAGTCTGAAAATGTTTAGTTTTAAAACATTATGAATTAGATACTTA
Organism: Glossophaga mutica; assembly: GCA_039655065.1. Classification (NCBI taxonomy): domain Eukaryota; kingdom Metazoa; phylum Chordata; class Mammalia; order Chiroptera; family Phyllostomidae; genus Glossophaga; species Glossophaga mutica. The sequence continues at coordinate 106,475,864 of CM077309.1, read as the reverse complement.
TATGTGTATAATGATGATACGACCTTTTATTTTATAGTTATACATACTACCTGCTTTAGACCTTGTAAGAACCTGAAATATTTCAGCTCTTTTACTTGTTGGTTATATAAATGTGAGAAAGTTCATTAATCCCTTTAAATTTCAGTTTCCTACCCTTAAAATAAAAGAGCTTAATCTCATAGAGCTGCATCAAGATTAAATAATGACCAAAAATCACTTCGGAAAACATCTGGGCACATAGTAGTTGTTTAATAAGTAGTTTTATATTATTATAATAGCCCATGTCTTAGAAGAAGTTTCTAAAATTTAGAGAGATTAAGTAAAGCTGGGTGTGAAGCCTTAAGGTTCTGGATCTCAGTACAATGCAGCCCAGCTACGTCCTTATACAATACAAGGGTAAGTTCACTTAGGTTGCACTAGTAGATAGCAGGGGTGGCAGATTATATTTTCCAAGGATAGCCACACAAATGACTTCAGTGCATACCCCCATTTACTCTAATGAACAAAATAAACTAACAAACAAAATAGACACAGACTCATAGATATAGACAACAAACTGACAGCTATCAGGGCAGGGGGTGGGGTGTATTGAGCTGGGTGAAAAAGATGAAGGGATTAAGCAAAAGCATCCAAAGCTGATGGACACAGATGACAGTATGGTAATTACCAGAAGGAAAGGGAGATAGAGAATGTGTCAAAAGATAAAGGGAGGGGTAAATGGTGGAGGAAGAAGGAAGGACTTTTGGGGTGGTGAACACACAATACAATATACAGATGCTGTATTACAGACTTGTATACCTGAAACCTATGTATTTTTATTAGCTAATGTCACCCCAACAAATTCAATAGAAAAATAAAAAATAAAATATGACTTTAGCATTCTCCCAACAGAATTTATATCTCTACTCCTTGAATCTCGGTGAGCTCTGTGACTGCTTTGCCTGGTAGAATATGGCTGAAGTGACACTTTGCCAGTGTTGGGTTTAACCCTTAATGGATTCCCAGCTCCTACTTTCTGTCTCTTGGCACTCTTGCTCTTGAATTGCTCCTTCTTGGAACCAATAGCCATGCTACAAGAAGTCCAAGTCTAATGAGAGGCCATATGTAAATGCTTTGGTTAGCCAGCTGAGATCCTAGCCAACAGCCAGCATCAACTGCCAACCATGTGAGTGCCCATTTTGGACACCCACCACCTTATTCTGCTCCCAGATAACTGCTGGCCAATATAACACCACATGAAACAGAAAAATCAGGCAACTCAAAGAATTTTAAGAAATAATAGAAAGTTGTTCTTAAATTTTGGAGTGGTTTGTTACGTAGCAATATCATGTGTCTACATTGTTTAAGAAGAATTTTCAGGGCTGGACTAAGGATCCTGTGATTTAAAGCAGTGTTCTCTGGGAATGCTCTCTAGATTCTAAACTACTGGCATATAAATCAGTATTAGGTAGTATTGGTAAGTTTGGTATCACTATATCGAAATGTGTGCAGAAGTTGGTGGAATACTTGATTTATATAATGCATTTTGAATTAAGACAGAAGACTTGGTGCAAACCACTACATTTCCTCTACTAAAAAACAAACTATAAATGGCTTCCCAGTGAATATGGGTTAGTGTCTGTCTTCTGGCCTTGACTGCTAGCTGTTACTCAGCTATTAGATAAATGGAGCTACTCATGCCCTCAGTAGCAAATGGCCATATGTTATCAGATTCACAAATTAGAGTTCTATTTGTCACCCCATTGTGAAATTAATCACTTATTACCTGGAATAAAGGTAGCTCTGCCAGTTTCAGAACTCTGTTTCCCTAAAAATGTTAACTGAAGCAGCTTTTTGCAGGAAAATGAAAATATCTGAATTCTGTACACACTTGTGAAATTCTGGGATAATTTCTTGGATAACATCTCCTACATAATGTAACATCTCCTACATAATGTAACATCTCCTACATAATGACTATCATAAACTAAGGAGCCTGCCGCTTAAAGTTAAAACATGAGTTATAGCTGACAAATGGAAAGTATTCATGTTTACAGTTTAAATATTTGAATATGTGATAAGCTAACATTAAATATCATAGATGCCTCTGGATAATTAACCTTGTAATAAACCTTGATATAAAAAAGACATTATTCCCAGCAAAGCCTTAATAATTTAGATGTATTATTTGAGAATTCCAAGAAACTTCCATATGTCCAGTCTGCTGGTATTTTAACTTATCTTGAATATTTTCAATTGGTTACAAAATAAAAATGTGTCTGCCAATAGCTGCATACTGTTTCTCTCTGGTGAACATTTCTAAAAGATTAACCTGAATCACTCAGTTTATAATTTTTAGGACACTTAACATAATGAATAAATTATTAATCAAATAAGCAATCTTAAAAGTTTACTTTTTCAAGCAACAATTTATCTTAATTTTCAGTTTCTTTGGTTTTCATGACATAAATACGAATGTGTCACTGACAATCTAAGAGGCCAATAAACTAGTCTCAAGGTATAGTAAGAACTAGAATGATACTTTATAATGTTTTTTATATGAATACTTACAATGGGAAACTATCGCATGGTTCCCTAGTAATTTACAATCAGAGTCCAAGGATCTTTGGGATTAGGTCAGCAGCTTCCCAAGAGAATACTGTCCACTAAACTCACAGAATAGCCTTAGCCTCCAGGGACTCTTCTTCCTCATGGATGATAACGGCTCCTGTGGAACCAGAATCTTTGCAGTCCACTAGCCTAAATAGCTTTTAATTCAGCACAATATTTCATGGGTTTCTTTCATTTCTTAAATTAGAAGTATGGCAGGTTTCTTTGTTGTGGGTTTTGAACATTACTGTTTGTTTTTTAGGTTTAAATGACCATCACTATTTGTTATATATCAAGTTCTCTGCCCTCTCCATTCCTCTACCCTGATTCATTTTTCTACTGACTATTGTACATCCTTGGGTACTTTTCTCAGAAAGAACCTGTGTCAGTTACATACTTTGAGTGCTTATACATCTTAAAATATCTTAATATTTTAAATTTCTTACCACTATCAAAATTAAAAATATCTTAATATGTTTTTCCCCTACAGAAAATTATAGAAAAAAGCCCAATGGAATTCCTGCATATACTGGGATGTAGGTTAAATTTCTCCTAAATTTCTGTGGATTGCACTTTAACTAAACATATTGGCCTTGTCAGTGCTGAAGAGATCAAGCCTTCTAAGAAGACATCTTATGTTTTGTCAAAATTTTTATATTTAATTAATATAGGAATTTTCTTTTAAAAAAGCTAATAAAACCAAGCTTGACATTTTGAAATCTAAATTTCTTTATAATCTCTCTAATCCACCATTTATTCAATGCTTAACATTTAGCTATAAAATAAAGAAAAAAAAAACTGCTGCAGGGCGGGACTGTATTTTACAAACTGGACCATGACTCTTCCTGTTCTTTCTTTCCACCAGGTGCCAAGCCATGGGTATCTCTCAGGACAATTGGCACAAGCACCAAAATGCTAAAGACAAGAGAAAGCTCTACCACAAGGAGCGAAAATACGAGCTGGGATGCCCTGCTGCCAACACTAAGATTGGCCCTTGTCATACACACAGTCCGCGTGTGGGGAGGCAAGAGGAATTGCCGAGCCTTGAGGCTGGACTTGGGCAACTTCTGCCGGGGATCAGAGTGTTGTATGCACAAAACAAGGATTATTGATGTTGTCCACAATGCGTCCAACAATGAACCGGTCTGTACCAGACCCTAGCAAAGAACTGCATGGTGCTCGCTGACAGCACACCGTACTGACACTGGTATCAGTCCCACTATGCTCTGCCCCTGGGCCTCAAGAACAGGACCAAGCTGACTCCAGAAGAGGAAGAGATTTTAAACAACAAATGATCCAAGAAAGTTCACAGGAAATATGATAAAAGGAAAAGTCTTCTAGAGCAGCGGTTCCAGCTGGGCAAGCTTCTTGTATGCATCGCTCCAAGACCAGGCCAACGTGGGCGCGCAGACGGCTTGTGCTTCAGGGCAAGGAGCTGGAGTTCTATCTGAGGCAAATCAAGGCCAGGAGAGGCAAATAAATCCTTTTCGCTACTATCTTGAAAGCTCATGTTAAAACAGCAACAATAACAACAACAAAGTCCTATGTAATAAAGGTGTTTATTCTCAGATAAAAAATAAAAATAAAAAAATAAAAAATTTAAAAATCCGTCAATTATTTGGATATTTGTTCCAAACTATAGTAATAGTTTTAACTCTGAGTTAATAAAAGATTGTTAAGTTCAGTCATGGAACTTAAGAAGTCGTTTTCCTTGTAACTTAACTAGTTGATTATTATGACTATTTTAAAATAATCTTCATTAATTTGATAGGCAAAAAACATTTTCCATCCCTAGAAGTTTAATAAGTCATGTTTGATTATAAGTGAGTTGAATCATTTTCCTCATTTAATTGGACGCCTGTACTTCTTCCAGTAGATTTTCTAATTTTCCCTTAGTCTACTTGTTTGTCATGGGGTTCAAATGTTCCTTATTGATTTCACAAACTTATCACTTATACAGATGGAAAATGTTACGGACTGAATCATTTCCCCAAATTTATATATTGAAATCTTAATCCCCAATGTGACTATATTTAGAGAAAGGGTTTTAAAAGAAATAATTAAGGATAAATGTGAAGTTAAGAACAAATTGACAGTAATCAGAGAGAGGAAGATAACTGGGGAAGGAAGGGGAAGGGTTGTCAAGGAACATGTATAAAGGCTCCCTGGACAAAGCCAAAGGGAGTTAGGATTGAGGGTGGGAGGTGGGTGGTGGGTGGGGCAGAGGAAAGTGGTGGTGGGAAAATGGAGACAACTCTATTTGAGCATTAATTTAAAAAAAGATTAAAAAAGAAATAATTAAGGTTAAATGAGATCGTTAGGCTGGGGCCCTCATCCAGCAGGACGGGCATTCTCACAAGAAGAGACACCCAGGATGCACCTGCACAGAGAACAGTGCGTGTGCGGACACACTGAGAAGATGGCCATCTGCAAGAAAAGAGAGGCCTCAGGAGAAACCAAGCCTGCCAGCAACTGCATCTTTAAGTGACACAGTCTGTAATATTTTGTTATGGCAGCCTGAAGACATGCACACAGTAACTAAAAAAAAATTATCTATTTCTGTATTGACATCTTTTTCTCCTATTTTATTCATGGCTTTTAAATATTGTTTTGAACATTTCCTAAAGATTTTTTTAAAAAGTAATCAAACCTATCACTTTTTCCCCCCCAAGGGTTTACCTTTGGATTTTATTTAGAAAAATTTCTCAAGTTGCAAAATGACATCAATATTCCTTTTTTCTAATATTTTTGTAATTTGATCTTGGGCATTTAAACTGAAGATTGATTTAAATATTCACACATTTATAGCTTACTTTGCTATATGATATAACAAGATTCTTTCCCGAAAGTTAATTTTGTCAACAGTATTAATGAAATAATTCATCTTCTTGTACTGATCCGAATTGCTCATTTTTTAACAATTATCTTGTGAACACAGCTGCTCATTTTATGCAATCATTTTACATGTTGGACGACCTGTGTCCGCTGACCTGTCTCAGCGTGGGCGTCACTGTCACATTCTGGGGCCGCTGCACTGTCACCGCACATCGTGCGTGACACCCGGGCCAGCAAGGGAGTGTGTCCCAGCTGCTGCTGACGCTCTCGGGCATCTTGTTTTCTTAATATTATTATGGCTATTTTTACACTTTATAGATAAAAAATTAATAATATTGTCATAGTGTTAAATTAACCACAATCAGATTTTGTCTGGGATTAATTTAAATGTATATGGCATTTGGGGAGTAAAATTATTTTACCATTTCGGCTTCCCATTTGGAAATATATCTTCCAATTTAGTCATACCTTGTTTGAATCCTTTAGTAAAAGCTTGATGTTTTTCTTTTATAGGTTCCATACAATTCTTGCTACATTTATTCTTATATATATTTTTTATTATTCTTATTGGCATTTTTCTTTCTAATGCATTTTTTAACCAAATTCTGCTGAGTATAGTAAAACTAATGCTTGTACATTTATTATAAGTAGGTAGTTCCTACTTTATAAGATTTAATGTTTTAAAGTTGATTTTGGGGTTTTCAAAAAATTATTGTAAAAATAATTTTTTTCATCTTTTAAATAATTAACAATTATTAAAATAATTGAAAGAAAATCCTGTCCTCTGCACTGATTTCTTCCTCTGTCTTCAGTTTACAAAGTATATCTCGATGATGGCCTTTGTTTTTTACTTTTGTTTTTAAATAGACAAATGCAGACAAGATGCATGATAACAACTGTTAGAATATGGATCCCTAGAACTAAATTTTAATTGACATTTGCTTATATGTTAATAAAAAATACAAAAATAAAAAGCAAATTCCCTGAAGCCTTATAAAGAAAGAAAGAATTATTAGGGGAAATTCCATTTTGATGTGTCAATTGCTTAAAATATGTTGAATCGCTTAAAACTGCTAGAAAAAATTGCATAATTACGGCAATTTTTTGGCTTTTCAAAATTAAGAGAGATGACATTAGTAATCTACCATTAAGTTGTCATTTTTCTATAGGTTTTAGAAATATATTTTTTATCTTACTAGGAAATCATTCTTCCATTCCTAGTTTACTTAGAGGGGTTTAATATATTTTATTTTAACAGAAACTGTTATTGAGTTTTATTAAATCTTTTATTCTTATCTAAGCAAACAACTCAATAGTTTTCTATATTAATTTATTAATGGCTTAAATATATAATTGGATTTTCAAATAGTAAATGAATCTTGCATCTTGAAATGTAGTTTATTACATATGTTGTGTTACTATTTTAGTGTTGAAATAAATTTGCTACTATTCTATTTAAGATTTCATTTCTGAATAAAATTCAGGATAGATTATTCAGACCTATTATGTTGCTAAAAAATAACTGTTAAAACAGAAGTTTCTTTTTGGTTAGAATATTTTGTTAATTACTGATTTTTTTCCCCAGTGAAATTGGTGGTTTGCCTCTTTGACCCAATTGCTGCCTCATCTCAGTTCTCTAATATTTAAAAGTTTCTACTAGCAATTTGCCCCCCTTAAATTTTTAAAAATGCATTTCCCATTTTTATGCAAGGTAACACAAATTTACCACAAAGGACAGGGCAACACACAAACACAGTGAGGTGTGCTTGGATGGTGAGGTGTTTGGAAGGAGCAATGGTAGCCAGGGCTTTGGGCCTCTACTCGAACTACAGCATAACCTGCTTTATTGTTTTATTTTCCATGTTGGAGTTCAATTTTTACAAACATAGTCTATTCATATAAATACCTAAACAAACAAACAAAAAACAAACAAACAAACAAACTTACAGTACTGACCGAAGTGAGGAAGAGAGGGAGGGAGGAAGGACGGAAGGAGGCAAGGAAAGAAAACCATTGTCCCACAGCTTCTAATACACAGTTGTAAACATAAAAAGGTAGTGGGTTGATAAACCATAACAGTGTATTAGCCATGCATCTTTATTTCTTTTAAAAAAAATTTTTTATTTTAATTGTTGATCTTGTACAGTTCTCTTTTATTTTCACCCCAACCCACCACCCCAGCCCTCCCCACCTCCCTCCCAATTCCACCCCCCCCCCATAGTTTTTGTCCATGTGTCCTTTATACTTGTTCCTGTAAATTCTTCCCCTTTCCCCCTGAAATTTCCTCCCCTCTCCCTTCTGGTGACTTTCAGCCTGTTCTCATCTTTATTTCTTGTCTTTCCCAAATTAAAAAATAAAAATTTTCTTTTCAGGTAAGTGATGGTTGACTATTAGTTAAAATGGGATAATTTTTAAAATGCTATAGATTTTTTGAAATCTTCCTGGTTCACACAGTTTCATTTTTAAAGAGTCATGTACTTCTGGAGTCAGGTCTGAATTCTTTTAATCATCTACAAAAAAAGCAGGTTCCATTGAATTAGTGATGTTGAAAAGTGACATTTGACAGTAGGATTTTAGAGACAGAAATTGCACAGTTGTGCTTAAAGTAAGAGAGAGCTTATATTACACTAACAAAATTTTGCAGTCAACCTTCCTTAGTTAACTAACAAAAAAGCCCTGACCTTTCAGAAAACTTGTGTCTAGACATATATTCTATTACACATGTAGCTGAATTTCTAAAACATTTGTTTTACTAGGTTATCCTAAAATGCCTACAGACTTTTATCATATTTCAAAAATGTATTTACTTAATTTTAATGCCTGTTTGACACCTCACATTTTCCTCTGTATTTTTGTCATACAAAAATGAAGGGCTATCCATTAAAATCCTATTCTTTAAAATAGAGCTTTCCCACTTGGAGGAATGCCTCATTCTCTCTACTTTTTTAAAACTTCAGTGAAACAGAAAAAATTCCTTTGTACAAGTGACAATGACATTCCAAATTTATCTCCTTACTAAAACAAAATACAACCCAAAAGTTCAAAAAATGTACTTTGAATTCTTTTTATGCACTGATTTCTTCCTCTGTCTTCAGTTTACAAAGCTCCAACTTCTATTATATCTCCATGATGGCCCTGGTTTTCAGTTTTGTTTTCAAACACCCCACTTCTAGACAAACGGAAAGAAGATGCATGATAGCAGCTGTTATTAGGGCAACAGAGCCCTGTGAATGCCACTTCAGAATGTGGACTCCCCCAAACCAAATTGGGATCGACATATGCTTATGTGTTAATAAAAAAATGCAAAAATAAGACACAAATTCCCTGAAGTGTTTAAGAAAGAAAGAGATTATTGGGGAAATTTCATTTAATGTGTCAGATCCTACTCACAAAGATGGAGAAGACCATGTTTATAATCCTAGTGTTTATCAAGTTCATTATTTGGCCAACATTTAAAAAAATCCAGTAATCTATTTTTCCTTATTTTATTTCAAATAAGTAGAAAATTATATCATGAGAACATATGAATATATTCTAAAAAGATATGCATGATTTTTTCCTCCTTAGTATATTATAATAATGTGTTGTAGATATATTTATGTGACAGAATAAATGGAAAATAATTTTCCATCCAAAAATTCCTGAGAACTTTATGTACCTATTTTGTAACTCCTTATAATAACTACATTGCTCCCTCACCACAAAAACCTTTTTTTTTTTTTTTTTTGACTTCTTCATTGGGAGTCTGTTAAGGTTACTGCAGTATGTTTGGTGAGAGAAGGAACATTTCGAAGTGTAACTCAGTCCACTGTTTGGAAACTTGGAATAAGATGACAACCATTTTTATACCCATATAAATGTAGTGTGGCTGAGCAAGATGCTGCTATTCTGAGAAAAATCATGGGATTAGACTATCTGTGAGCTTCTCCCACTCCATACAAAATAAATTTTTCCCATTTCTCTCCATGGTTCAGAATATCCTTTGTTGATAATTCTATCACTTCATTTTAAATAAGCAATCAATTATTTGTCTCTATGATATTTCTATAGAATACATGTACATTGGTGTGAAGAAGAGGTACATTTTATTGTTATTTAGCCTAAGTGTGGGAGTTCCTTTTTATATTTTATTTTTATTTGATAAATTTTACATTACAATGTGTAAATTTAAGATGTACACCATGTTACTTTGATACATTTATATATTGCAATATGATTGCCTCTGAGCAATATTTATCACATTACTTCATTATAGTGCAGTATTATGTACATTCATTATACTTGCATTAGATATGCAAGTACATCTCTCTCTGATTTATCTCACTTAGCATAACATGCTCAAAGTCCATCCATTTTGTCTCGAATGGAAAGATATCATCCTTTCCTGTGGCTGAATAACATTTCATTGTGTAAATACCCTACTCCTTTTATCCATTCATCCACTGACAGGCATTTGGGTTGTTTCCATATCTTGGCTATGGTGAGCAATGCTGCTATAAACATGGGTATGCATATATCTTGTCAAAATCCTGTTTTTATTTCCCTGGGTATACACTCAGAAATGGAATTGATGGATTGTTGATATAATGAGAACAGTCTGCACAACATTGATGTAATCTGTCAGCCAAGGAGAGTGGACTGGAATATGCATGCAAACAATGACAACTTCACTGTACAGTCAGTGGGGGCAGTAGACATCACTGAGTGAGCATGTGTACTGTGTGGCTATCGCATTCAAAATGACTCCATGAGTGGAGCAATGAATCTGCATCAAATTTTACATTAAGTTTAACATTTCTCCCCATGAAAACCATTTGGATGACTCAGCAGTCTTTCAGCGGCGATTATGCAGTGAGCGCAATGTAAATAAAAGTGTGGCACAAATGCTTTAAAGACAGTTGAGAGTCTGTTGAAAGTGATCCATATTCTGGAAGGCCTGCAACAAGCAGAACACCTGAGAATGTTGAACATGTGTGGGCTGCAATCAACAAAGAGCAGCAGCTGACAGTGTGAAAACTAGAAGCTGATCTGAGGATTCCAATATTACTGTGTCCGAGATTTTAACATAGGATCTTGGCTTGAAACATGGCATGGCAAAATTCATTCTGTGGCTTCTGCTACCAGAGCAGAAGAAACATTGTCCTACAGTGGCTAATGACTTGATACAAACTGTTACCAATGAACCAGATTTGCTCAAGAAGGTCATAACTGGAGCTGAATCATGGGTCTACAGGTATGATCCAGAAACAAAGGCTCAGTCATCCCAATGGAAGTTGCCTGGTTCTTCATGCCTGAAGAAGGCACAACAAAGTCGAAGCAAGATCAAGACCACCTTAACTGTATTTTTTAATTAGGGTGGTGTTGTTCATCACAAGTATGCCCCTCCAGGCCACACAATTGTTAAGGAGCACTACCTCAATGTTTTTCATTGGCTGAGAGATGCAATATGGCAAAAATGGCCACAACTATGGGCAGTTGTGATTGACACCTTCATCACAACAAAACTCCTGCTATGCATCACAACTCAGTGCATGATGTCTTGGTGAAACATCAAATCACCCAGGTGACTCAGTCCTCCTACAGCCCAGATTTGGCACCCTGCGACTTCTTGCTATTCTCAAAACTAAAATAAGCTTTGAAAGGAAAGAGATTTCAGACCATCAGTGAGATTCAGGAAAATACAACAGGGTAGCTGATGGCAATTCCAACAAAGGATATTGCAGTGTTTTGAACAATGGAAGAGACACTGAAGACGTGTGTGACAACTCAAGGTGCCTACTTTGAAAGGGACCAAGGTGTCATTGTCCTATGTACAATGTGTGTGTTTCCTGTATCATGCATCTTCTTCAATAAATGTCTCTATTTTTCATATTACACGGCAGGATAATTTCTGGACAGACCTCTGTGTGTGTGTGTGTGTATTTAAAGATTTTATTTATGTATTTTTAGAGAGAGAGGAAGAAAGGGAGAAAGAGAGAAATATCGATGTGAGAGAGAAACATCAATGGATTGCCTCTTGATAGATATATTTTTAATTTTTGAGGTACTTCCACATTGTTTTCTATTGCAGTTGGGCTAATTTACATTCCCACAAGCATATATAAAGATTTCCTGTTTCACCACATCTTCGTCAGCACCTGTTGTCTCTTGTTTTCTTGATGACAGCCATTCTAACAGGTGAGGTGGTATCTCCTTGTGTTTCTGAATTTCACCTCTTGGATGATTAGTGATGTTGAGCATCTTTTCATGCACCTGTTGGACATTTTGATGTCTTCTTCAGAAAAATGTCTATTTAATTCTTATGTCCATTTTAAAAATCAGATTATTTGGGTTTTTTTTTTTGTTATATTAGTTGGGGTTTCTTTTTTATAATCTTTAATTTTAAGTACTTCAATGTTTTTATTTATTTTTTTTTTTTGATTTCTCACAAAATAATCTGATGGTTTCCTCCATTATTTTTAACAGAGTAAGCATCAGTTCAGTACTACTTGAAAAGGGTTTATAATTTTGATATCTAAAATACAAAACTACTGCTTAGAAGAAAATAAGCCTCTTTGCCCATGAGTGGCAGTTATAAAGCAACCAGCAAAAATCTCCCAGATCTCTTCCAATGTCTTGGCACCCGCTTGTTTGTGCTAAATTCAAATGTCATAATCCCTCTGAGAATAAACTCTTTGGGAGGGTAATACCTTGCTTGACTTGCAGGGGTTGCCGTCTTTCGGTAAGTCTTTGTTTTCTACAGAAACATCACAACAGAGCCAGAGTGACTAGGCCACACAGGAAAACATTCTGGGCATTCTTTGCATTGTTGACTGAGGCAGTACAGGTAATGACTACAAGGACTTCTACATGGAGTGCCTTTCATTTTAAACCCTTTAATATTCCAACATTCCTGTGAATGAAATATAATTCATATTTATAAATGGAGCAAATAAGGAAAAATAAATTCCCTAAAAGCATATGATCATGATAAATGTAGAAAAACTGCATCTCACAACTCTGCTTTCTTTTGATACTTGCTCAAAACTTCAAATTAAGTTTCTGGTCCTCCACTTTTCTTTGTGTCAGTTGTTTTTGCTGAAGTCTAAATAAAGGAAATTTAATCCAATCAAACTATAGACTGAAAATAAACACTAAGGGGCAAAGTAAGTGGAGTATGTTTTGTGAGGTATGCAGGAGTTTGGCCTCTGCTTTTTACAAACAACTTTGTTGATTATTTCCTGGTTTTCAATCTGTTCTATTGGAAAATGTGCCTCAGATAATCTATTGGTTTAAATTTATTGTAGGCAGTACATTCTTCCAAGGGCCTAAAAACATGGGTAGCCAGATCATGGAGATCGCAATAAACTTAATTATATTTCCCCATGTACTGGTAGCTCTTTCTGACCTGTCTAGCATCTTATGGCACCTCCAGTAGAAAATATTCAAGATCTTGGAGAGCTGTGCAGCCTGTCTCGCAACCTCTTCCCTGTTCACCGTGCAGGAAACTGTGTTTGGTCAATGGTTTGATGACAAGGGCGGAGCAGTGAGAGTGGGGAATAAGAATGGAAAGTAATGGGTGAAATATATTAAAAAGGGCTATTGATTATCTTTCATCCCTTACATCCTTTGGCAACCAGTATTTGATCTCAGTGTTTCTCACTGACCCAATAGTAGCTGTAGAATGGCTCAAAAAATATTTAAAACCTTTTCTTACATGGAGAAACAGAACTTAACTAACTCAGATATTCCACAGAGGAATCAAAGTGTTAATACCATTTCAAATACTCAGCATGTGTATGTGGGATCTTGTCTATGATATGACATAACAGCCAGTGACACAGATAAATGAGTTATACATCCATGGCTGAATTTTCTGAAAATGTGGTTTATAATAATCAAATATTGCTTACTTCCTTATTTTAGTTTGATTTTTTTCTGGATATCTGATTTTATGGAGAAAGTTGAAGTGTGCTATGTACTTATTCTTAAAATTATGGAAGCTAAATCATCATGAGAAAAAAAGGAGATTCTATTCCGTGTAACTAAAGCAGTAAAGTTGGAATGGTAAAGGAAGCCATGAAAAGCCACATTCTCTTCCTAGCACCATGGAAATCACAGCACAAAATCGAAAAGTCCGTGTACAATACACATATCACACAGAAGCCACTTAACCATATGGGCAGCTGTGTTTGGTTTACTTCACTCAAATCCTTATTTATTCTGTCGGCATTTCTTTTATTCTCTCATTTTAGTAAAGCTGGATAAAGAGTAGATGAAAACTAGATATGTATACATTATTACCCATGTTTCATTTATTTTTTTAAAGATTTTATTTATTTACTTTTATTTATTTTACTTTTATTTACTTTCAGGGGAAGGGAGGGAGAAAGATAGGGAGAGAAACATCATGTGCAAGAGACACGACTGGTTAACGATTGGTTGCCTCTCATGCACCCCAAACTGGGGACCTGGCCCTCAACCCTGACTGGGAATCAAACCGGCAACCTTTTGGTTCACAGCCAGGCATTCAATCCACTGAGACACACCAGCCAGGGTTTATTACCCATGTTTTAAACCTGCAACTGGCAATGCAAAGAAACCAAACTCGTAAACCAAGGAAGAGATGGGACATGTTCTATTTCAAACTATCCTCTCTCTTAAGCCTGCTCTTTGATACCAAGTTTTCAGATACATAGGTATTCATTATTTTAACCATATAAACTAAATCCTGTGAAGGCACAAGAATTTTTATGAAGTTGAACTTGACAAATAGTATCAATCCTCATAAAACTAGGATTATTATCCTTTACTCACTGAGTTTATGTTTTTATTAGCATCTGAGAGGAATTGAAACAACTTCTGTCTTTCCATGAGACTAGAGTAAGAGATTCCTTGAGTCAGAGACACAGCCCTTGCCTATTTGAAAAGAATAATTTTACATATATACTAGTATATTGGCTAAAAGAAATTCTCAGGTACCCTCCCTTTTCTATCACTATTCTAAACGTTCATCCCTCAAGGCGCTAGGTGCTAATGTGGCTTGTTTAGATTGAAAACAGTGTAGGAAATCATTTTCTTGACAGTGGAGAGTTCCATTAAAAGCTGAGTATACCTCTGTGAGGGTCACACCCCCTTTACTACCACTGTTCATTCCCTGGCTCTAAGCCAAGAAGCCACCAGAGGAGAAAGCAGGCCACTGAGGCAAAAGCAATCTTTATGGCTTTTCACACTCCAGTCCAGCTCTGCACGGGTTTACAGTTTTACTCTGGAGTCACTGTCCCGGCTGATGTTCCTCTCCCTGCTCTGGTGCTCTGTCCACACACCTCTCACGGGGTTCTCCTGGCACGGGCGGCTGTCTGGGGACAGAACTCATGGGTCGCTAGACATGCTGATTGAATGCCGCAGAACATTCCTCTGTTCCCAAAAGAAGGTGCTGTTGACATTTTTAGTTAGGCTATTGTATTAAGTGAGAGTAGTTCGTGTAGCTCAATAAACCAAAACTTTAGCCACACCCACTTGCTGTTATATTTTGAAGCCAAAACAGAACCTATTGTTTCTTCAAGTCAGCTCTTTCCTTGGCTTATTTAAATGAGTTGCTCAGACCTCAGACCCCAGAGTCATTGTGAAGCCTTCTCTCCTGTGTCTTCACATCAGCATCGGTACGGAAGCTTTTGCCTTCATCTCTGTGAGGTCTTGCAGCCTTCCTTTCCCCTGCTGTCCTATCATCAGGGCTACCAGACAGCCTGACACAGTGCTTGGTACTCACCTAGAATTTGCCAGTAGCTCCCTAGGCAACATTTGTGCTTAAAACAAGGAGCACTTTGTGGAATTTTATAGGCTATTACTATCATTGGTGCATGTTTATCACAAATGTGAATGTTCTAGTCTTTCTTTACTATTTAATTAGGGTCTGAAACATTAATTTGTTAATGATGTATTCTTATTTTTGCCATTATATATAATAAAGTATCTGTTTTGTCCATAAACTCAGTGAGCAAAAATGACTTGATATATCTCACTGCATTTAAAGATTATTTCGTAATGATCTGACTTAAAAATAGAAATGCATTTAAATGCTTTTGAATGCATAATCTACTTTGGGGAACCAGTGTATTTTTAAAATATCAGATTTTTTCCTGAGTAGCGGCAGGTCATGATTTGTGTAATAAAGCGAATCTGTTTTGAATGTCCCTGGGTAAGCAGAAGCAAGGGTTGTGTGTCCACTAATGCGTAATGATTCTCCTAAGCTCTGCAGCCCAGAATCGCTAGTGTGAGCTTCTAAAAGGGGGAGACTGTATTCTCTGTATCTTTGTATCTTTAATAGCCGGGCCTGTGCGTGTCGCTATGCATGTCATAGTAGGGACTGAATAGTGTTCGGGAAATGGATGAGTGTTTTCCGAGTGTGTTGGACCCATACATTTTAGACCAGTTCCATTCTTTATCACAGCCCTCATGAGTTGGTCTATGAATTTTGTCTTTTGTATTTCTACCAGAATGTAAACTGCAAGAGGGCACGGACTTTGGGTATCTCTTTCACTCCTGTACCCTCAGCACCAGGCAGTAACTGACACATGGTAGCCACTCCACACGCTTTTTGGTGGGTGAGGTCAAGCCTATTGCTTGAATCTATACCATGTTCTCTTTCCCCACTGCTATTGGCCAAATTCAAGTTGTTATAGTCACTGTAGATTGAGGCTGAGAGCAGTGAGTACCATCAACTGAGTTCTACAACTAAAATAACTGTGTGTGTCAAGAAAGCTAGATAAGCCTGGTAGGCCTCGATTTAATCATCTTGGAAATGTGAACAAAACTAAACTACTGCTGTCATAAAATGCCAGTATCTTATTCTTTTGCTTATGCTGAATTGTCTGATTTATTTTTTCCTACCTGTGAACACACAATCTTTAAAGACTCAGCTCTATGAAGCTTTTTTTTAAAAATCTCTCATCTGTTCTTTTCACTCATTTGTTTTCATCCCAAACTCCCACATCATATAAAACTGAACACACCCTTCTCTAGCTCCTCACCATCCCTTCCATTTGTCACAGCCCTGCAGCAAGTCATTTACTATTACCCGTGTCTCCCTCTGCTTCAATGCCAGGTCCTAATTGGGAGGATAGTGCCTTGCTAACTTTGGTACTTAGCGTACAATGGACAATCAATAAATATTTGGATAACTTTTTTGCATGTTAGGATTTCTTTTTCTGTTATTTGGTTTTCTTAGACCCAATCATATGGGGAAAATAAACCTGGATTCCAAAATAACTTACTTAGTAAAGTACTTGGATAAATCTTTTCAGCTGAATGCTAAAGAAACAATTGCACTAGGATGTGAAAAAGAAATAAATAGATGTACAGTAAGCCCTTAACTACTGCTATTGATAGTTTCTGTGACTTTAAGCAAAATTACATATAAGGAAACCAATTTTACCATAAGGTAATTGATATAAAAAAGAGTTGGTTTCCTTCGGCATATTGTCAACGTTATAAAGAAATGACGTTGAGTAAAATGACCTTGAACAAAATGGCATTACTTGAAAACCTGCTGTATAATAACTAAAGTGGTGTACAAAGATGAGGGTGATAGCCCTGGCTGGTGTGGCTCAGTGGCCTGCAAACCGAAGAGTCATTGGTTCAGGTCCTAGTTAGGCCACATGCTTGCATTGAGGGCCAGGTCCCCAGTGGGGGGCACACAAGAGGCAACCACACATTGATGTTTCTCTCACTTTCTTTCTCCCTCCCTTCCCCTCTCTCTAAAAATAAGTAAATAAAATCTTTAAAAAAAGATGAGTATGATAAATTTAACTTCAATCCACCAGGGAAGATTTATAAATATCTATGAATATATATAAAGTATGAAAACTATCTATTATATTTACACACATAACCTTGCATTTATACAAATGATTTGTTCACTTACACAGCAAAGTACATAAGCTATTTTCTTCCTTTTTCAAGAAAATCATTACTTTTGGCTTTCAGTGATGAAAATATGTGGTCACTTTCAGCTCACTTTGAAGACAGTAAAAAAAAATAACACAGAGAACTTTAGACAATAAATTGGTTCATCTTCTAAAAAACAAACTTGTTTTTTTTCAAGACACACTGAATTAACTCAAAATTCTCTACATAACTACTTAAAAGACCCCTCCCAATATGACCTTATTCTTCCTCACTTGTGTTGCAGGCCTCAGTTATGCTGAAATAATTTCCATTCCAACATATACTGTATGTATTCATGACTTTTTGTCTCTGCCTTTGAGTTTCCTCTGCTATTGAGATCTTATCTAGCTACAGAGACCCAAATATCACTTCCTCCATGTGGTCTTTGCAGACTTCCACAAGTGGAGGTAAACTACGTTCTTTGGGGTGCCAAAGGACTTTATTATCCCTGTTATTACCATTCTGTAATTCAGTGCTTCCCATAATAAGAATTACCTTGAACCCTTCTGAAATACTTAATAACAAAACAATACTGGGTCAGAATCCTCAGGGTGGGCCTGGGGGATTCAATAAGTTTACAAAGTACCCAACATGAGTTATATTGTAGGGAACATTTGGAAAACACTGTTAACGTGCATTTTAGACATTTGTGTAAATCTTATCACTCGCTAGATTCCTTTCAATGTTGAATTTATTTATTTTGGTTTTAATCTTTCAACATATCTTATGCAATGTTTTCTATACATCAGTTAATAAAAAGATTGTCTGATTGAATTCAAAAGTACTGTATTCTGCTATGTATAATGTGCACTCACATTTTTGGCCCAAACTTTCAGGAAAAAAATATTTTAACTTTTTAATTCAATCATTTATTTAACATATTTAGATACTTGTGTTTTGTTTTTTTTTTTACAAAGGGTATTACTTTGCATACGGATATCGTTATTGCTTTCTAGAATTACACTTTTAACACATAAGCATAAATAAAAGAATTAACATTTACATAGATATGGAATTAGTACAACCCATTTATAATGTGCATTCTTTTTTTTTTTTTTAAATAGTAGGATTTTTTTTTTTAAAGATTTTTATTTATTTATCTTTAGAGGGGAAGGGTAGGAGAGAGGGAGAGAAATATCAATGTAGGGTTGCCTCTCGTGTGTCCCCTGCTGGGAACTGGCCTGCAACCCAGGCATGTGCCCTGACTGGGAATTGAACCGCGATCCTCTGGTTCGCAGGCCCATGCTCAATCCACTGAGCTACACCAGCCAGGGCATAATGTGCATTCTTATTCTTCCCTCAAAAATCTGGGCAAAATGTGCTCATTATACATGGCAAAATACAGTATCATCTATGGAGTATCCATTTTGTATGTACCTAAAGTCCTTCAAGAAAAATTTTGTTTGTGGAAATGAACAATAGAGATATTTGAGACAATCGGCTGTAACATGTCCTCTGAGAAAGAGCATAACCAGCTGAGAGCCAAAGGATCAGCTGGGCTTGGCTTTCAGATCTGCCACTAATCAGTTTATTATTTAAATACTTTGATTTTTTTTTAGACCTTACAGGCAAGAAGGGGCTGGAAAGAAGTATTTGAAGTCTTGAAAGGCAGGGACCTACATCCAAAATTGCTCTATCCAGCAAAGCTGTCATTTAGAATGGAAGGGAAGATAAAGTACTTCTCAGATAAGGTCAAGTTCAAGGAGTTCATCAACACCAAGTCCTTATTATATAAAATGTTAAAGGGACTTATCTAAGAAAAAGAAGATAAAAATATGACAGTGAAAAGACAGCAAACTCACAGTTATTAACCATACCTAAAACAAAAGCAAACAACTAGAACAGGAACAGAACCACAGAAATGGAGATCACATGGAGGGTTAGCAACAGGGGTGTGGGAGGAGGAGAGAGGGGGAAAAGGTACAGAGAACAAGTAGCATAGATGGTGGGTAGAAAATAGACAGGGGGAGGGCAAGAACAGTGTGGGAAATGTAGAAGCTAAAGAACTTATGACACATGGACATGAACTAAAGGGGGAGAATGTGGGTGGAAGGGGGTGTGCAGGGTGGAGGGGAATGATGGGGGAGAAATGGGACAACTGTAATAGCATAATCAATAAAATATATTAAAAAACAAAATAAATAAATGCTTTGATTTTTAAGGCTGCTCATCTCTAAAATGGGGGTTCTGCTCTATCAAATGAGACAGTGCCTGTGAAATCATGTCAATGCTAGATGTTATTATAGAAGCTACTGTCATTTGGCAGTCTATGAGTCCTAAGAGCTGCATATTTAAGTGGGTGTAGTTGGGGTCAAAGTCCTGAAAAAGTGAAATAGAAGAGGTAAAAGGGATCTTCTTTTATGGTTTGACTTTGTCTATTTTCCTAGTCTGGCAGGACTCTCTCCAAACCAATGTCCTCTGTGAGGACATTGGTGATATTCCCTACTTGGTGACTGAAAGATGCCCAGACCTTCCCGCTAACTCACTCTGTAAAATACTGGCCCTACATTTCTGAACCAAAAACCTTACAAATCTTTCCAATGTTACATTTTAGTAATTTCCTTCATGAAGTTCAAAATCGTGCCCTGCCTTTTTGCAGCCCTTTCCCCTAGCTTCTTACACATGGAATATTTGGACACAGACCTAATGCTGTGGACTGGAGTAGCTGTGTTAGCCTTTTTAAGCTTATTAAAATAAGGGAGGGTGGCAAAGATGGGGTTTAACATTCTTAGCATAGATTAATGAAAGCCAAGGCCAAGAAACTCATAGAAGAGAATCAGAAATTAACTTAAGCCACGCTGACTTTAAATAATACTATTGAATGTATTTAGTCTCAAAAAGAATTAGCATTTGGGAGCAGAGCTGTTAAGCCATGTAATCTAGTTGAGTAAGATTGGCTTTAGAAATAAGAGTATTTAAGCTTTTCTGGCTAGACTGGGCCGTGGGGACCATGTGATCGATGGTAACCCAGAGTGGCTTATTGTCATCAAGCTTCTGTTTTAATGCTGGAGGCTTACACTCAGAGACCAGAGTGAAACAGTTAGATATCTGAACTCTTTCGTGGTGCTGATGGGGATTAAGATGATACATGCAAGAGAAAAAAATGGGCATTCTGGGAGAGTTGCCTAACTCAAGGGAGGTCAGGGCTGTTCTGGCTGACTTGGAGCCCAGAAACCTGGGGGACGAGTATAGATATGACCCTACACCAAGTTGTAGTGAGTAGACTTTGTCTTCGGGTAAGTGGGGGGTTTTTGATTATGTAAAATGCCATCAGATGTTGTAGATTCCTAGGGGCAGTGTAGTTTTTCTTTTTACTCTAAAAAAATGAGGCAAAATTTCCATAATGTAAAATTATTTAAAGTGCACAATTCAGTGGGTTTTAGCACATTTACAGTGCTGTACAATCACTACCTCTATCTAATTCCAAACCATTTTTATCACCCCCAAAGTCATTAGTCATTCTAGACTCCCTTCCCCCTGCCCCTGGCAACCACCAGTCTGCTGTCTCTTTGAATTTGCCTATTCTGGATATTTCACATAAATGAAACAATACAATATGTGAATGAAACCAGACACAAAAGGTCACATTACTAAGTCAACCTCATTACTAATTATACACAGGTTTATTTAGATTTTTGATTTCTCCTTGGGATAATTTGATAATTCATGTTTCTAGACATTTCTCCATTTCATCTAGATCGTCTCCATTTCATCTTTGGTTGGCATACGCTCATTCATAGTGTTCTTATGCTCTTTTTCATTTATGGAAGCAGGATTGATTTGTGATATGGCATACACTGAAATCCATCCTGTACAATGTCTGCATGCTAAGTAATGTGCTATATGGATATGTTGGTCACATTGTCTTAGAGAGACGGTGCCTAGAAATCAGGAACTTACACATTGTTTGCTTAGACACTGGCTTCCTGGGACATTCAAGTGAAGTGTTTCCATTTGAAGAGACAGTATTCCTCTTTATCTCACCATGCATGCATGAAAAATAAACCCCAGGATATCATGAAGGATGAAGTAAAAAAATAAATGGAGTAAAATGATAGCCTGCCATTTATGCGTCAGTTAGTATATTTTAGACCCTACTAAACACTTTATTTTATTTATTTCTTATTACTCTCCAAAGTAGGTGCTACTTTTATCCCATGCTTACAAACATAGGCAAGGAAATTTAGCCTAACAAAAGTTAAAAAGGAAAAACAACTTTTTCTAAATTCACAGAGTAAGGGGCAGAGGTGAGACTTGAACCTAGGTCATTCTGTCATTAAGTTCTGCCCTTTCTTCCAACTGGTTATATGGAAGAAATAGAAATTAGTCCTAGTGATTTCCCATAGTTCCTGGAAATTTTGGCATTTATTTTTCATAGAAGAGTTTCTCAGTTTCCCCAGTGATGAGGCTGGATTGAGAATGAATCTGAGTTATGATTATTCCCTGCTTACACACAGAGAAATGTCACAGGATTTTAATGTTTGAAATATTCTAGAAAGAAGTAAAACTTTTTTATAGACAAACAGTATAGTTATTTTAAGGTAAGAAAGTTTATGAAGTTTTAAAAATTTCAGTGCAACATAAAGCACATGAAGTAAAATTGTAAAAACAAATATAATATACTACATTTCAGTCTTTAATGACTCAATAAGGTTTTTATTATTCCAAAGTGGATTTGTTTAGACCAATAAATCCAATAATCTATCTAAAACATTCTTTTATTTTATTTTTACAGCTAAGCAATGAAATAAGCTCTATCTGCAGATAAGTGTACCAGAGGAGAAACTAAGAGAAGGCTCGCTGTGTTCCAAATTAACAATGGCCTTGTTATAGACATGTACAAATGGTTTCTGATATTTTTGGTATAAGGATAGCAGTTTTATGAGTCTTGGAGCTAATAACCTTACCAGATAGCACACACTTGATCTTACAATTGAAAGGGAAAATACGGTTGCAATTAAAAAAAAATCTGGGCCCATTATAATTTGAAACACTTAGTGCCTGATGAGAAGCCATTGGCCTCTCATTAAATTGTTAGATTTATGATGCACACTAAAAATGATAATGAGATAAATAAAAGTAACCTGGCAGTAAACCAAAGGCTAGAAACACCACCATGAAAACTTATACAAGAAAAAAACACAAAAAGAAAAATTTCACTGTTACAATGTTATCTTTCAGAATTTAGCACTTAGTGAAGTTTCTCTCATTAGAGCAGAGGGGAGACAATTACCTTTTTATGATACTTATAAAACTCATACTTTCCTCCAAGTGTTCCTAAACCTAATTAAGAGAGCAAACAAATTGCTCTAAGCAGGTATTGATGAAGATGGAACTTTGTTTTGTCCAGTGAATGTGGAACAGGAAGACACTACCTTCTCCAACGTTATTAAAGTTCCTTTTACATAAATTATCCTTCATGCAACATCTTTTCTCAGGAATCAGAGAATGTAAATGATGGCAACTAGGTATAAGGAAACCACATTTTTTTTCTGCCAGAAAATTTCTCCTGAGGAAATTCTTCATGCCTTCCCTGTTCTTACGGTTGCTGAGAACATATGGCATGTAGTTGAATGAATCACAGTTAGAACAGGGATTCTGAACTCAGGCTATCTGGTTGGAGGCCTATCTTTGCTACTCCATTGTGATCTCAGGAAGTCCCTGAACCATTGCGTTTCTCCCTTTTCTCATCTGTAAAACAGACAATAGCAATATCTATTACATTGATTTGGAGGGTTAAATGAGTTATATTCTTGGAACATCACCCAACATATGGTAAGCACGCCAAAATATTACCTGTCATTATTATTTTGCCTAAAGAACCTCAATGACCTTCCACCAACGCTCCTTGGTGCCAAACTTACCTCTCTTCCATCCAGCACCCATAACTGGGGACAGCGATATTTCCATCCTAAGATCACTCCCAGGTGAGCAGAGGGACATTGAGAATTTTCCTTTTTTTTTCTACTTTAAATATTTTTGTAACAAGCATCACTATGCATGTCTTCTAGAGCATATGTTGAGTTGTTAAGTACAGGTATATATCCCTTTTAGTAAATTACCAATTTGTAAGACATGTATGTATCTCCAGCATGCCTACTGTCTGCTCAATTTTTCTTCACTTATCTTCATTTAATGCACACTTTTCACATACACATATATCTTTTACATATGTGTATATGTTTTCCATATACATATAAAATATTTTTACTTATTTATTTTTTTCATTTTCTGGTTTTTCCTCCAAAGGCAAGGATTTTTTTATCTCTTTTGTTCAGTACAGGCAAGATGTGTGATGGCAAATATTACAGCTTCACACAGAATGGATGCAAAAGTCAGACTTCACTGGGAAATGTAAAAGCCCAGAATAGTTGTAGGAAGAACACAATTCCCACTCTCTTACTACCTCACGGAGCACACTCAAGGGCTGTGCTCCAGAGCATGAAGCCTGGTCCTTTGTCACATCTTTTATAGTGACAAGCAGCCTTGTGGATGTCTATTAGTCACCAGTCAGGACTCTGCCACCGAAATGCCTGAGCACAGGCACCTGATTGTCGGATAACACCGGGTGTTAGTGCTGGATAATCTCTCAAGAAGAGACTTCAGGCTAAATGGGGAAGGAGGACCCTCTCTGCCTTTGCATGGAAAGGTGAGTTCAGCGCTTCAGTTCCAAGAAGCCTCTTCCACCAAGAGAGTGAACCCCTTCCTCTGACTTAAGAGAGACAACCCCCCAATGTCAAAGGGCTCACTGGCAGGCAACCTGAGATACCAGAATAATTCCCTGGACAATTTTCCTTGTCTTTCTTCAGATATGATATAGAAAGGTAGCAACTCACACTTTCATCTCTTATATTTAATAGGGGCAAATTGACAAGAGCAAGTATTAAGTTATAATTGCAATAACAGGAACAACCATTCCTTTCAATATATGAGTTGCCAATTGTAACTAAGTTCTGAGTGAAGTTTCATGTATATTATTTCATTTAACCTTTACAAGAACCATAGGAGATAAACATTATGAATCCCTATTACATGAAAGAATCGTGAGGCTGAAAGGGACCCTGGGGTGTCCAACCTTCTGGCGTCTCTGGGCCACACTGGATATGAAGAAGAGTTGTCTTGGGCCACACATTAAATATAGTGCAACATATAATCACAAAAAAATCTCATAATGTTTTAAGTAAATTTACAATCTTGTGTTAGGCCACATTCATAGCCATCCTGGGCTGCATATTGGACACCCCTGAATTTTTTTGTAAGGTGCCATAGCAGCTTTCATGTGAAAATTGGAATTGGATTTTGAACCCAGATCTACATGACTCCAAAGTCCATGGTTTTTCTAGAAAAATAAATTCCACACTGCTCTACTTCAAGAAGATGCAGAATAGATATTTTGGGGGGAAGTTATTTGGAGATAGCAGAGTGAATGAGAGGAGAGATAGATGGATAAGATAATGGACTTAGTCTGATCCAATGACCTGTCAAGTTAGGTTTTGTTCCTCTGGCATCATAGAATGACATTAATAAAAAAAAAAATCAACCTTTAAAATACTATGACATACCTTAATGTCTTGGTTTCAGCTGGTGTGCCTCAGGCTAAGCTCGATTTCCTATGGAGTGGGTGATCCCGGAAAGGGAGCCATAGTGCCTGTCATATCCCATTCTTGAAAGTTCCACACTATCACTTCGACAATATTCTATTTATTACAAGCAAGTCAATATTTAGAGCCAAGTCTTAAGAGAAGGGAGTAGGAGTCCCTCTGCTTGAAGGGAGAAGTGTTAAAACATTTGTGGGCATATTTTAATACAATCACACTTGTAAAAAGAAATTCTCATGTTAGAATGTACTCATTTTACTACACATAAAACATTTTGCTACCACTTAATATAAGCTTTTACGCAATGTCTATCAGTATAAACTCTGGACTGGACGAAACATTGGCTAGAGTAGGGTTCATTTTGCTATAGGAAACATTCAATAAATACTGCAAGTAACTTTGGCAAGCACTTTGCCTTGTAGGTTCTTTAGTAGATGAGGTCAGGGCAACAAACGTTTCTCCCTGCACACCAGCAAGGCCTAATGGTGAGCAAGCGGCCAGTGTGACAGGCCGAACGGCAGCACTGTGATGCAATGAGGATGTTTGTAAATATGCTGACTTGCTTAGCATCCTTTGGAGTTTACAATCTCCTCACTGACACGGTCAACACTTTTTACTAGAAACAAAATATGGGGAGAATTAATCCCTGATTTTTAATAATTACATTTATTAACTACTGGTGTTTTTAAGGTAAAATATTAGAGCATGTCTTCAGTTTAGTCAAAAAGTCAACTACAGTTAATTAAGTCTAGTCAATGTAATAGTTGTCCTCTGCTTTCCCCACAGAAGTAAACTGCTCAGTCAAAGTGAACGAAAACCAGTCAACTAATTACTTGTTTTGCTATTATAAAGCACAAAAAAGACTAATTTGGCTATTTATGCCTTTTAAGTGAACCAACACGATGTCTTGATATCAAATATACAATACTTTCTCTCTTAGCCCTCTTGGGTGGAATTAAATCCAAAGGAACCAGCTTTACTCAGTCCAGTTTCTTTCATTAAAAATAAACAAAGCCTGTCTGAGAGTGAGGCCAAAAGCCCACGTGGCCACTACCACTGCATTCTATTGTCACACGTGACATGATCCACAAATAACTCCGTGAGCTACTCTCACTGAGAATTCCAGGGGCCCCAAGTAAAGATGAAATTTCCTATGGCCAGATGATGAGCACAGCCAGCATTAGTCTTCAGAGGTGCCGACTCATTGTTGCTAATTAAAACTTTTACTTAATGTCTTTGTTTGGGTTGGAAAAATTCCCCCCGTGTGGCCAGTAATACTGTGATGCGAGGAATGCAGTGCTCCTCTGGATGGATTCCATCATGGGTTCCTGCCAACCTTCTTCTTGGTTCTGTGGGATTCCAAAAGAGATACAGGACAGCTGCACAATCCTCCTAAGCACCACATGAGAGACCCCCTAATACTGCTAAGCCCTGGTGTTTAACTCATCAGTAATAACTGTTGGGTTTCAGAATACAGTTGCATTGTTTAAGCAACATAATTTCAAGGAGTTACAGGAAAGCTAATTACTAAGTTCTAATCTTCCAAGCATATCTCTGCAGGCTGGGATGGTGGATATCCACATAACAGCCCTTTTAAACTCAGAGAATGTATGTGTGTGTATTGGTGTGTGAATTTCAATACCCAGTTTATATTTTCAGGGTTAATGACTTTTTTTATGATAATATCAGGTCAGAAGTAAACTGTTGCAGAGGGAATTTTTAAGGGGAATGAGAACTTCAGATTTCTGGTCAAGGTCATCACAGCAGAGTAGGTAAACACTGAGCTTGCCTCCTTCATGACGCATCAAAATTACAACTGAATTACAAAACAATCACCCTTGAGGACCACCTGAAGACTAGGAGAACAGAACTCCTATCAGTAAGGATATAAAGAAGAAGCCATGCTGAGAATGGCTTTAAAAAAAAAATAAACTCCCAATAACTAAAACATGGACATGTTCACTGTATCTCTAGCTTCCAGAAGATTCTATGTAAGTAAGGTGACGTAGCTTCGGATATGCTTGAGTTACATATAGTGTGCTGGACTCCAAAGCTGTACTGCTGGACCCGGGCAAGTCACTTAATCTTTCTGTTCTTTATGTGTAAATGGGATAGAGTCATCCAGGCTCATGTAAAAGCCATAGATCAGGGCCTGGTACACAGTAAATTGTCAATAAATGTCATCTACGATTATTTTTTAGAAAACAGGAGAAAAAACAGCCATGTAATAGCCATTTGAATTATTGATCTTTTAAATTTCTTAAACCTTCTTAATAGTTCAACCTTTGCCTCTGCCAGCAGGATATTTTGTCATTTTCCCTTCAGTATAACACAGCTTCAGGGACACAGATGTGAGCCACATTAAAGGGGCTTACATTCCTATCAACCTTGGAAGGAAAACCTTTAGTGGGAAGCAGAATTTTCCTTGTTAAAAAAAGTTATTTAAAACAACCTGGACAAGATTCAAGTCTGTATTTCTTTTTTAAAAAATAGTTTATTTATTTTTTGTATTAATTTTTTTATTGCTGTTCAGTTACAGTTGTCCCCATTTTCCCCCTTTACTCTCCCCTGCCCTACCCACCCCTCTGCCTTCCATATTCAATCTTCCCCTACCGGGTTGTCTTTGTCCATGGGCCCTTTATACATGCTCCTTGACTTGACCCTTTCCTGTTACCCTCCTTCTTTGATCCCTCTGATCACTATCACTGTCTGTTTGTTCTTTGTTTCCATGTCTGTGGTTCTATTTTTCTCGCTTGTTTGTTTTGTTGATTAGGTTCCACTAATAGGTGAGTCAAGTGTGTATTTCTTTAATTCTAAAGGTTTTTCATCCAAGGTTTTTGTTATCCTTTAAAACAATTGCCTGCTTTATTTAGACACCGCTCCTATCCATCCATTTATGTATTCTGGTGGTTCTTTTGAAAACAGACTGAAGGGGGATAGAGGCAGAAGCAGGGAGACCTTAGTAGGAGGCAAGAGAGAGTGGAGACACTGAGGCCATGAGAAAAGGTCCTATTCTGAATGTGCAGTATTTGAGGTTAGACCCACAGAATATGATGATACGTTAGCTATGATGTGAGGAAAAGGCGTCAAGATGGCTGCAGTGATTTTGGTTTGAACAGTTAGAAGAATGGGGCTGCCATTCCCAGAGGTGAGGACTGCTTCACGATTAGCTGGGTGGGAGGGAGTGTCAGGAGCTTGGTTTCGGATATTTTATGTCTGAGATGCCACTCGGCACCAAGGTAGATATACAGAGATACTGGGTGGTAGGGTGTCAGATAAAATACAGGACACCCAGTTAAATTAACATTTCAGAAAAACTCAAAAACTATGCTTAGAAAAATACAAAACAAATATTTCATGGCACATACTTATTCTATAAACTATTTTTGCCTGATATTCTTATTTTACTAGTTGTCCTCTATTTTTATTTGATAAACCTGGCAGTCCTAGTAACTGGACAGTTGAATGATGAAGGGGAGGTCAGAGGCTGGCGTTATCAACCTGAAGACCAACTTTAAAATTATGTGATTGGATGAGACCATCAGAGACGTGAACATGGACAGCAATGACAATTGACCCAAGGGAGGTCGGGAGATGGGGTGCTAAGGAGAGGAGAGAAAGTTAGGAGGGAAACCAGGAAGCCAAAGTAAAGCAAGGGCTTCAAGTAGGAGCAAGCAGCTGTGTCTATTACAGCTAATAAGTGACAGACGATGCAGATGAGGACCAAAAAGATGTGCATCAGAAAAGATATCCTTAATGATATTCTTAGTGACAAAAAAAAAAAAAAATTGCTGGCTTGTGAAGGGAAAAACTATGACCAAGAGTATGTTCAAAATTCTTTTGGAGGTAGCAAATAGAGATAATTATTTCAAGGAGGATTATAGAGTGAAAAAAGGAACATATGTTTTTACCTGGAGAGGGAAATAAGGTCGAGAGGCTCACTTTTTAATACAGCGCATATAAAAGAAATTACAGGTGTCTGAGTGCTGATGAGCATGATCCAAAGCGAGGGATGCAGGAGGCTGGGGGTAACTGCTGGCCAAACACTCTTGTAAGGAAAGAGGGTGTGGGGTGTAGAAAGCAAATGGAGGCATTGACCTTGGATTGAGGTCCAGGTCACTCAGGGTCACCTGGGATAAGCAGAGTTGAGGCCTGATGCAGGGCGGGGAGAAGAGGTCGTGGTATTTAACAGAAGTTCTCCTTCGATTGCTTCGTTTTCCTCAGGGAAAAGGAAGCCAAGCAGCACTTCGCTAAGTGTGTCACAATTAGTGAGAAGGTGGGAGAGGCCTAAACCCCTTTGTTCCTTGTCTAGCTCTCAACGTTTTTACAGTTTCAACATTTTGGAATTTGTTCATTTCTCGATTATAAAACTCTTCACTTTCTATCTTGTTTTCTAACCTATTTGATGGTGCACGTGTCTTATTTCCCTGCAGAACGTGTAAAATCTCTGAAGGCAGAGTTCATTCCAGCTCTGTGTATATTCCTCTGCCTTAGTTAGAGTAAGGGATCAATGGAAATTTATTAAGGGAATTTAGTTTTTAAAAATTAAATGCACTGTAATCCCAAGATACTCTTTTATTTAGGCTAAAAAATATCCCTCTTTCTTCCAAAGATCCCCTGTATGTTGTAGACGATTCACATAAGTAAATCAAATCTTTGATCTAGCAGATATAAATATTATATTATAGAAAAATAGTGTAAAATTATATTGACAATGGACACTGAACCGAAAACCCCTTCCTTGTGCAAAAAATTGTGAGATAGCATAAAAGTGTCAATTAGGCTTCAAAGTAGAAAGAAAAATTCTTGAAATAAGCCTTATAGATTCCACGTAGAATTTTAGATACAATTTTAAAACATGAAATTTTAAAAAAAGCTGTCAATTATGTTCTTCTAAAATATTTATCAGATGAAATTATACAGATATCTTCAAAAGGGTAAGGAAATATAAATAATTATTCTCAAGAAATCCCCATATATTAGTGGCTCAAAAGTGGTGATATGCTTTATATATGTACAAATAAAATAATAGACAGTTGTAGTTGTTGAAAAGATAAGGTATTAACTTCAAAAGTATAGATAATTATGGCTTTGGTTTATTTTAGAGTATAGAGCCAACCACATACTATGCAAATTAAAAATATTATATTCAGTGTTTATGTAATTGTGTGGTATTTCCTCTAAAATTATAGTGAAAATATCTATAATTAAGTAAATGCTCTCTCCAATTACTGTGATGTCTCATAATCTTTTTGTCTCTGTAAACAAAGACCTACTTGTAAAAGCCCCCACCAATCAGGAACTTCTGCTTTGTTTGATCGAGCCAATAGCTAACTGCTGCATCTGCTTCTGTATCCCCTGCTTGCTTGCTGCGCTCTATAAAGACCCCTGTAGTCTGTAAGCCGGGCGCGACTTCCATTTGGCAGCTCTGCGTAGCTGCGAGACTACGGTCTCATTTGGGAAGTACGCCCCTGCGCAGGTTAAACTTGGCCAATAAATTTATCATCAAACTGCTCTCAGTGTTCGGAGATTCTTTTCACTCGCTACTTGAATACAACATTTGGAGGCCCCAGCGAGATCAAGGGAAGTCTTCGGAGACTGAGAAAGTGGAACCCGGGTAAGTTTGCCGCGGAATTTGGTTTGGGAGTCTAGACTCATTGGAGCCGCGAGGCGGTAGGCGAGACGTTGCCGGTAGCCCGCCCGCGGGGTTCTCAAGGAGAGGACGCTCTCGAGAACCGGAGCTTCTGCTCCCGCATTTGAAATTTGGTTTCGTTGTGCACAGTGATTGCGACTAGGTCGCATTTGGTATTTAGTTTCGTTTTGCGCCGCGACCAAACGCGCTAGCGAAGTTTGAATGTGTGGAGAGGCTGAAGTGCGCCGCGGCCTGTTTGTGCGTGAATGGACTGAGTGGAGAGGAGCTAGTTGTGTGTTTTTGTGTGGAATTTTAGTGTCCCTCATATTCCTAATCCTAGGTGCCGTGGAAATCGGGCAAAAGGCATCCGCGATGGGACAAGGAGGCTCCACCTCGAGCACTGCCCTAGAATGTTTATTAAACAATTTTTCTGACTTTCAGAATCGCGCTCGGGGCTATGGGGGACCGCCGCCCGACCGGGAGGTCCTGCGAACTTTCAGTGAGCTTGAGTGGCCGACCTTTGACGTAGGATGGCCCACGGAGGGAACTTTCGACTTGTCCCTCCTTTTCGCGGTTCGGCGGATTGTTTATGAGACCCCCCATCCAGATCAGATGGTCTATATAGATGTGTGGGTAGACATAGCCACTGATCGCCCCGGGTACATACGCCGATGCCAGTCGAATGGTCAGAGGAAGGGAAGGGCCCTCTGCGTGGCGACGGCGCCAAGGCAGACTCCCCGCTTACAGGCAGACAAAGGGCGCCGACCTCAGCAGAGCCAGGAGAACGAGGGAGGGAGGAGGTTATACCCTGTTTTGCCCGAAGTACCCGAGGACCCGCTGTTGGCTCCCTCCGTTCCTCCCCCGTATCATCAACCCTTGCCTGATTCCTCTAGTGGGAGGGCGGAGAGGATCCAGAGTCCTCCTCATACCCGCAGCGGCACTCAATATGGGGAAGGTTTGGCGCCAAAACAGGATGGCGCCGCCATTTTAAGTTCGGCACCACACTCAGGTGGCGCCGCCATTTTGCCACTCAGGGAGGTGCCACCGGCTCCAGACGCCCCATTACATGCACCGCCGCGGCTAATCTATGTCCCCTTCTCAACTAGTGATCTATATAATTGGAAATTGCAAAATCCTCCGTTTTCTGAAAAGCCGCAGGGATTAATCTCCCTGTTAGAGACTATATTTAGAACCCACCAGCCCACGTGGGATGATTGTCAGCAGATATTGCAAACATTGTTCACCTCAGAGGAAAGAGATAGAATAATGAGAGAAGCCGTCAAAGCGGTTATGGGAGAGGAAGGAGAAACCGCAGTGGGGAGGAGGGAGGTACAAGATATACTACCAGAACAACCCCCTAATTGGGACCCCAATACGAGTGGGGGAAGGGATGCGCTCCTCCAATACCGCCGGGCTCTGTTAAGAGGGTTGAAGATAGCAGCTAAGAAGCCAACAAATTTTAGTAAGGTCAGTGAGGTAGTACAGGGGAGAGAAGAGTCCCCTGCTAGTTTTCTAGAAAGACTGATAGAAGCCTACCGAGTGTACACCCCATTAGACCCTCAGGCTCCTGAGAACAGGCGGCTTTTGAACATAGCCTTTGTGACCCAGGCAGCTCCTGATGTTAGAAAGAAGTTACAAAAAATTGAAGGATTTGAAGGAGAAAATATCAGCAAGCTTGTAGAAATTGCTCAGAAAGTATATGTGAACAGAGATGACCCAGAAGTAGGAAGGGCAAAAGAGGTAGCAAAAATCCTAATTGCAGCCCAGGCAGGCCCGAAGAAAGAAGGGAAGAAAGGGAAGCCAAGAGGCCAGTGGCCCAGGGTAGACAAGGACCAATGTGCATTCTGCAAAGAAAAGGGACACTGGAAGAAGGACTGCCCCAAATTACAGGCAAAGGAGGCTCGTCCTGCGGTGCTGCTTCAAACCTTAGATTGACGGGGCCAGGGCTCCATACCTGTTGGCTCCCAGGAGCCCATGGTCACCTTGAATGTCGAAGGGAAACCAGTAGACTTCCTGGTCGACACGGGAGCCACATTTTCTGTTCTAAAGCAACCTCAGGGACAACTCCAAAAAGCAACCACCAAAATTATAGGAGCAACGGGTAAGGCCGAAGCGTATCCCTGGACAGCGGCCAGAGTTACCAACTTAGGAAAAGGGACTATTACTCACTCCTTTCTAGTCATTCCAGACTGTCCATACCCGTTACTCGGGAGAGATTTGTTACAGAAGCTCCATGCTACCATAAGCTTCAAATCAGCAGAAGCACCTGAAGGGACCAGTTTGGAGGTGACGGTCCCCCTGTCGGAAGAATACTTGCTGGCGATACTCCCAGACGATGACATCCTGGTAGCGGCCCGGACACAGGAGGAATGTGAATCTGCCACACTAGACCTGCTCCGGGACCTTGAGAGGATGGGCTACCGAGTGTCAGCCAAGAAAGCTCAGATTGCGACGCAAACTGTAAGTTACCTGGGGTACGACCTGAAAGGAGGGCTGAGGGCTTTGTCAAACCAGCGGATCCAGGCAGTCCTACAGATTCCAGAGCCAACTACCAAGAGACAGGTACGGGAGTTCCTAGGGGCCGTAGGCTACTGCAGACTGTGGATATTAGGTTTTGCAAGCATAGCAAAACCCCTGCATGATCTCACCAGAGGCAAGGAGGACTCCTTTACGTGGACTGAGGAAGGGAAGCAAGCATTCCTGGCTTTGAAGGAAGCCTTAGTCTCAGCCCCAGCCCTAGCCCTACCTGATTTGACCAAACCCTTCCAGCTATATGTTGCTGAAAAGGAGGGTACGGCCCTAGGTGTTCTGAGCCAGACCCTCGGCCCGTGGAAGAGGCCTGTGGCCTACTTGTCAAAGAAACTCGATCCTGTGGCATCGGGATGGCCGGCCTGTTTAAGGGCTATCGCAGCCACGTCACTACTAGTTAAAGAAGCAGGCAAGTTGACCCTGGGGAAGGACATACAGGTCATAGGAGAGCACTATATCGAACAGGTCCTACGGTCCCCCCCAGACCGATGGCTGTCTAATGCGCGGCTGACGCAGTACCAGGCACAGCTGCTGAACCCTCCAGCGGTGCAGTTCCTTAAGAGCACTGCCCTGAATCCAGCCACTCTGCTGCCAGTACCAGACTCCACTGTGATCCACAGTTGCAAGCAGATCCTTGACACAGTGACTGGCTCCCGCCCGGACTTAAAAGATCAGGCATATGAGAAAGTAGACCTGACCCTCTTTACTGATGGGAGCAGTTTTATCAAGGACGGACAGCGGTACGCAGGGGCAGCAGTGACCTCAGAAGATAGGGTCCTGTGGCAAAGGGCATTGCCTGCAGGAACCTCTGCACAGAGGGCGGAACTGATAGGGCTGACCAGGGCCCTAGAGATAGCTGAAGGAAAGATTGCCAATATCTACACTGACAGCCGCTATGCTTTTGCTACCGCCCATATTCATGGAGCCATCTACAGAGAGAGAGGTCTCCTAACTGCAGGAGGAAAAGACATTAAAAACCGTGAAGAGATTCTCTCTCTCCTAAAGGCTATATGGTTACCCAAGAAAGTTGCCATTATCCATTGTAAGGGCCACCAGAAGGGAGATACTCCTGTCATAAGAGGGAATAGTCTGGCCGATGCTGCCGCCAAGGAAGCCGCTATGAGGACAGAGAGTAACCTGCTCCCCCTAGTACCCCAGCCGGAGTTGCCCCCAAACCCCACGTATTCTAAAGAAGAAGAGCAAGAGGGAGCAAGGCTAGGGGGAACAAAGAATGAAAATAGATGGATAGTACTTCCAAACGCCAAGCTATACTTGCCAGAAGGGGTACTAACAAAAATTGTCCAGGACA
Source organism: Glossophaga mutica (assembly GCA_039655065.1). Classification (NCBI taxonomy): domain Eukaryota; kingdom Metazoa; phylum Chordata; class Mammalia; order Chiroptera; family Phyllostomidae; genus Glossophaga; species Glossophaga mutica. The sequence continues at coordinate 106,441,447 of CM077309.1, read as the reverse complement.
TTCATACTAGCACCCATTTGGGACAGAACAAACTAGAACTGTTAATCAGGAAATATTACCTGGGACCACACCTAAGGGAAATAATTCACTCCATCACCTCGCGATGCAAGACTTGCGCGAAAGTGAACGCCCAGAATCAGAAATTACCTCGCTTCGTGAGGCATCGAGGCAATGCCCCGGGAGAACTATGGGAAATTGATTTTACTGAAATGCCTAAAGGGAAATCAGGATACAGGTACCTGCTAGTCCTAGTGGATACTTACTCTGGGTGGGTAGAGGCCTTTCCCACAAGGGGAGAGACCGCTTCCACAGTTTGTAAGACCTTAATAAGAGAAGTTATACCTAGATATGGGATACCCATAGCTATAGGTTCTGACAATGGACCAGCATTCATTTCCAAAATCTCACAGGAATTGGCAAATAAATTAGGTATTAATTGGAAGCTACACTGTATTTATAGACCGCAGAGTTCAGGACAAGTAGAGAGAATGAATAGAACACTGAAAGAAACTTTAATAAAATTAAAAGAGGAGACCGGCGAAAATTGGGTAGAGCTGCTCCCTTTCGCCCTCTTCCGGGTAAGGTGCACCCCATACATTAAAGGTTGGGCACCTTTTGAAATATTATATGGACAACCGGTACCCTTAATTCCCAAGTTGTCCACCGAGGAAATAGAGACATCTAACTGTAACTTCCTCAAGTCCTTACAGGCGCTGCAAGAAATCCGGAGTGAAGTGCGCGCTTTCCAGCAGACCCGACATCAGGGACTTGAACAAAGAAAAGAAGAAAAGCCTGAACAGCTGGAGCCTGGACAGTGGGTATGGATCCTTAACCATCGGAAGGGAAACTTGGAACCACGTTGGACGGGACCATACCAGGTATTGTTAAGCACACCCTCCGCTATACGGGTAGCGGAGAAGCCCTACTGGATCCACCTGTCCCACATTAAGGCGGCCCAACCACCAGAGGAGGAACCACGAGCATGGCGGGTCCGCCAAGATCCAGACAAACCCTTGAAGCTTACTTTTTCGCATACTTAGGGCTCCTAATCCTCGGTAGAGCCCAAAGCCAGAACCTAGAACAGCAAGAGTGGGTGCTTATAAGAACTGCTGATGGGACAGTAATTGCCACTAACTATACTTGGGGCGGAGCGAGCTCCGTCATGCTAAAGACAGACTTTTCTAAATTTTTTGATGATCCGTACTGCGCCTCTGCGGCGGCGATCCCGGCTTTGAATTCTCTAACTCTAGGGGGCTATGCTTACCGACCCTCATGGGGTGACCAATGTGGCAGTGCACCCAAAAATTATGCTCTTAGGAGTGCACCCCATTATGGGTGTCCAGAGCCCCCTCCAGGACGGCGATATACATGTGGATCACACAATGATTTTTATTGTAAAAGTTGGGGCTGTGAGACCTTAACTAATGGTGGTTGGAGCCCCGGAGGGGGAACTGACAAACACATTCTCCTCACCCGGGATAGACGCGAGGAACCAAGTAACGGATGGGATGCAGACTGTGCAGCGGACAGGTGTAACCCTGCCTCCGTGACGGTCTTGAACCCGGGAGACCCAGGGTGGCTGAAGGGTCGCACGTGGGGTCTCAGACTCTATATCAGTGGCACAGACCCGGGGACCTTCTTCACAGTAAGAAGGTTGCCCACTCAGGGAAGGCCATTATTAAGAGGGGGAACGGGAAAGCTACCACCACGCCCACCTAAACCTACCACTAGACCAGCAAGTCAGGATAGGACTTCCCCAACGCCTATAGCACCTACAGGAATAAGCACCAACCAAAGTGAGACCATAGGACCTCCACAATTGGAGGTCGAGAGCCAATTAAGGCCTCCCCTTGGAGATCCCGAGCCCTTGATAGGGAAACCACACCACCGAGGAGAATCAATATTAAGTTTGTTAGAACAAGTGTTTCCATACTTCAATAGCACCCAGCCTAACATAACTGAGTCCTGCTGGCTATGCCTCAGCCCTAGACCCCCATTTTATGTAGGTTTAGGGGCCAATACCACTGGAGAGGACATGCCAGAAACAAAACCCCTTCCCACAGATAGCCAAGCAGGAGGCCTGCAACAGTGTGCATTTGGAAGTACCCTTACATTAGCAGAATTCCATGGACAAGGAACTTGTTATTTGCTGGCGAACTACACCCTTGCCACCTCAAATTATAGTGATTATTGTCTTAACCATAAATATGTGCCAAGAGATCCTAGAAACTTGACTGTTACAATAGCTCCAGAAGGATTATGGTTTATTTGTACTCAAGGTATCTTTAAGTGTCTAGTACCAATTAACCCCGAGCTTTGTATTAGTGCTTATATCATTCCCCAGGTATATCTATATGGAGGAAACCCAGATTTTCTGATGCAAGTCCCTAACCGAGTTAAGAGAGACCCATTGCTAATTCCTATCCTCGCCACTATCGGTATCATAGGGTCAGCTGCGGTAGGGGCAGGAGCATTAATCCATGGAGAAAATAGTCTCAAAGCTTTATCACAAACCTTCTCTAAGGACCTCTCCTTGCTGCAAGAGCAAGTAGAATATTTAGAACGTCAAGTAGATTCTCTAGCAGAAGTGGCGCTCCAGAATCGAAGGGGGATAGACCTAGTTTTCCTACAACAAGGAGGAGTATGCGCAGCTTTAGGGGAAGATTGTTGCTTCTATGCCAACCACTCAGGAATAATTAGGGAAAGTATAAAAGAGCTCACCAAACGCCTTAAAGACAGAGAGCAGGAGACAGAGTCGTCCTCCTGGTATTCTTCCCTATATAAGACTTCCCCTTGGCTAACTACGCTGATATCCGCCTTAGCTGGACCTCTAATTCTCCTCCTCTTAGCTCTAGCCATAGGACCAATAATTCTAAACAAGCTTTTAACTTTTATCAAAAATAGAGTAGAGACGGTAAAACTCATGGTTTTGTCTCAGCCCTATACAATTCTTCCCCAAGAGGAACATGAGTCAAAGGTTTGACTAATGAGAAAGAGAAGGAGGGAATGTAAAAGCCCCCACCAATCAGGAACTTCTGCTTTGTTTGATCGAGCCAATAGCTAACTGCTGCATCTGCTTCTGTATCCCCTGCTTGCTTGCTGCGCTCTATAAAGACCCCTGTAGTCTGTAAGCCGGGCGCGACTTCCATTTGGCAGCTCTGCGTAGCTGCGAGACTACGGTCTCATTTGGGAAGTACGCCCCTGCGCATGTTAAACTTGGCCAATAAATTTATCATCAAACTGCTCTCAGTGTTCGGAGATTCTTTTCACTCGCTACTTGAATACAACACTACTGTAACATACATATGAGAGTTTCCACTCATGACAATTTTACACATTTCCACTCTATTTTAGGAGAAAGGAGTAGTCAATTAACCCTGCAAAAGTGACTTATCACATAAAAATACCCAGTCTTCAATGATCAGCTGTAATGCCAATGTACTCCTTCACTATTACAAGCAGACTAATTGCCCTTATAATTTATCTATCATGCATTTAACACTAAAATTGTTTCAGATACTTCAAACTTAAATCAGATTCTAGTTATTTTTAATGAAATGATCTGTCTTCCATTTGTTCATACATTGCCAATAATGTCAATGAAGCCACTACATCTGGATACACTTTCATACTATTTGATGTAACTTTTCAAAAGGCTAGCTAGCTCAGTGAGATAATCAATTGAAAGTCTAAGCTTTTATAAACAGCTGGCTTGCGAACATGTGGTTGCTGAGAACTATGTTTATTTTATTCTTTCTCATTCCATTTTACTTATTAATTTATTGTTTTCCTCTGGAATTAAGCATTTTTTAACTTAGGAAAAATTAATTTTATTTTTGGTGTGACTTGGGGCTGAGGCTTCACATTTATATTTATACCCAACATCTTTTTTTTACATATATTTTATTGATTATGCTATTACAGTTGTCCCATTTCTCCCCCATCATTCTCCTCCACCCTGCACACCCTCTCCCACCCACATTCCCCCCTTTAGTTCATGTCCATGTGTCATAAGTTCTTTAGCTTCTACATTTCCCACACTATTCTTGCCCTCCCTCTGTCTATTTTCTACCCACCGTCTGTGCTACTCATTCTCTGTACCTTTTCCCCCTCTCTCCTCCTCCCACGCCCCTGTTGCTAACCCTCCCTATGATCTCCATTTCTGTGGTTCTGTTCCTGTTCTAGCTGTTGTGGGAGACCCTTCTGCATGGCGCAGGCCCAGCTCCCACTCGGAGATTCGCAGGACCCATACCCACAGATAGGTTCTCTCTGGGGAAAAAGGCCTGCATTTGTATAAGCTACTTTGAGTCTTGCTTTTGCTAAAACTCCCCACCCTGGATTGGGATAGCAAGTGCTTATTGTAACTTCCTAAAATCCATGCTAAACCTTGCAAGGACCAGTGTAACCAGTTCAACAACTTTCCCCTTTTCATTTGCTAATATCCCTCTTCTGTGATGTGATTAGCAGCATTGGCTCCTTTGTTGTCTGTAAAAGGTAACCACCTAAAGCGAACCTGTGCATAGTAAATGAGTACCATCCTGTTATGTGCAGAGAAACCCAATAAAAGGCCTGTCATGGCAGAGGCTGTGGGCTTTTGCTCCCCTTGAGAGAAAAGCCATGCTGTCCTTTTTCCTCCACTAGACTCGATAGTCTGTGTGAATGTTTTATTTTATCCATAATGGCGCAGACACTGCTTGCCGGTGTCTGCATCAATCTATTATTTCTAAACTCTGGCATCTATAATATGCTTCCTTTGGGGACCTGTCATCGTTTGGGACCACTTCCTTACTTCTGACTGTGACTATTTCACTGGAGCTACCTTGTGTTATTGCTTAGTACCATTACAGCACAAACCCAGAGAACACCACAAAATGGTCTTTGAAGTCCATCTTGTCTACCCATCTGGCTTCATGGCTGAGGAATGAGGTCCAGAGATGGGATTTAACTTACTATATACATTGAGTAGTAAGAGAACCAGTATGAGAACCCAAATTTATTGCTTCTCACATTTCTATGTGCTGTGGGTTAAATTTTACTCTTCCATCTTCCTTCTACATGAATTGACCAAGGTCCTTCTTTCAGTTTCCTTCTTGGGATCACATTCATGTCTGAACCTAGGTTAGATCTTGCATACATTCCTGCAATATACCAGCCAGCCACCATCCAGTGACTTGTTGTTTTTTTTTTCTCTTAGAAAATACTGTCTAAGCAGTGGAGTTACCTACTTCTCTTCTGTGTCTCCCTAGTGGCATGTGCTATTATCTCCATTACTGTACTCATCACAGTAGACTGTCAGTGTTCATTCAGTTGCCTGCTTTCCTTAGAGACAAGACAAACACCTGTGTTTTAGTGCCCAGGACCCCTCTCAACCTATCTCCCAGCATTGTCCAAGGGCCTGGGAACAGCCATGGGCCACATCTGAAGGCAATAGTGTGTGGCTGTCCATGTTTTCTGTCTCATGGAACAAGTCTTACTCAACTGAAGGAAAGTCAGAAAACTTCTTCCCCCATCTTTCCTACAAGGCAGAATTCCAGGCTCAGTGCCCTGTTTTTTCACTTTGCACAGACACTGCTTTTGGAGGTGGCCAGAGTGCTATTGTTTACTTTCTAAGCTTTTCTTTCTAAACCAGTTGAGTGACTGTATTCTCAGAAAGTGTTCAAGGCAGGAAGAAGAATGAAGGAGGCTGATGGTGATTGCTGTATTCTGGGAAGTATCATTTTCCCTGGATTGTGTTTGAAGTGAAAATAAATAGAGGAAGAACAGATAGGGTAGATAGGGATTATTAGTTCTAACATAAATCTCCTTTCCAGAACCTCAAAAAACCAGGTAGAAGACAATGGAGTTGACCCAGCATTGGCTCAGCAATAACCAGAGGCCAGTGCCACACTGAGAAATGTCAGGAGCCATTCCTACCAACCCCCTGTTTAGCTGTAGATGGCCACTCACATGTTTATGTTTCATGCCACCCTAAAGGGCTAGAAAAAGAGGAATCTGAACGCAGTTGCCTAGTAACAGAGTGGTTGAGTATTCAGCATCCTGTTTATGCGGAGTCTATAGTATAGTATAGTATAGTATAGTATAGTATAGTACAGTATAGTACAGTATAGTACAGTATAGGTTTTAATCCCAGACGTACCACTTTCTTTTTTGGAAGTTTTTCTTCCTTCCTTTCTTCTTTCCTCCCTTTTTTATTTTCAAATTTGTATTGCATTTATTGGTTAATAAAATTATTATTCTACAATACATCATCTGTATATTGTATGATGTGTTCACTAACCCAAGTCAAGTCTTTTTCCATCACCTTTTATCCCCCTTTACTCTTTTACCTGACCCCAACTCCCTTTCCCTCTGGTGATCATCATACTGTTGTCTGTGTCTATGAGTTTTGTTTTTTGTTGCTTCTCCTTGCTTCATCCTTTCATTTATTTCACCCAGTCCCCCCAAGCTCCCTGCGCTCTGACAGCTGTAAGTCTGGTCTCTGAATCTATGAGTCTATATTTTGTTTGTTGATGTTCATTAGATTACATATATAAGTAAAATCATATGGTATTTGTCTTTCTCTGACTGGATTATTTCATTTAGTATAATCTCCAGGCCCATCTATGCTGTCACAAAAGATAAGATTTCCTTCTTTATTCCAGCCGAGTAGTATTTCATTATGTAAATATACAACAGCTTTTTTATCCACTCATCTACTCATGAGCACTTGGGCTACTTCTAAATCCTGGCTATTGCAAATGAATATAGGGGTGCATGTGTTATTTTGAATTAGTGTTTTGGGTTTCTTCAGATATATTCCCTGAAGTAAAGTTGGTGTGTCATAAGGCAGTTCAAATTTTAATTTTCTGAGGAAACTCCATATTGTTTCCCACAGTGGCTACTCGAGCCTGCATTCCCACCAACAGTGTACAAATGTTCCCATTTCTCCACATCCTTGCCAACACTTGTTGTTTGTTGATTTATTGATAACAGCCATTGCGACAGGTTTGAGATGATATCTCATTGTGGTTCTAATTTACATCTCTCTGAAGTTTAGTGACGTGGAGCATCTTTCCCTATGTCTATTGGCCTTTTGTATGTATTCTTTGGAGAAGTGTCTATTCAGGCCCTTTGCCCATTTTTTAATTCTATTGTTTGGGTTTTTTGGTGTTGAGTTGTGTACATTCTTTACACAACACAGATGCATCAGCTGTATCATTGGTGAATATGTTCTCCCATTCAGTGGCTTGTCTTTTCATTCTGTTTATGGTATCCTTTGCTACCAAAGACTTTTTAGTTTGATGTAGTCCCACTTGTTTATTTTTTCTTTTGTTTCTCTCACCTAAGGAGATATATTGGAAAAAATGTTGCTATGAGAAATGTTTGAGATTTTACTGCTTATGTTTTCTTGTAATATTTTTATGATTCCAAGTCTAACATTTAAGTCTTTAATCCATTTTGAGTTTATTCTTGTGTATGGTGTAAGAAGGTGGTCTAGCTTTATTTTTTTGCACATATCTGTCTAATATTCCCAACACTATTTATTGAATAAACTATCTTACACCATTATATGTTTTTGCCTCCTTTGTTAAATATTAATTGACTATAAAGGCATGGGTTTATTTCTGGGCTTTCTATACTTTTTCATTAATCTGTATGTTTGTTTTTATGCCAGTACTATGAAGTTTTGATTATTATGGACTTGTAGTTTAGTTTGATATCAAGTAGCATGATTCCTCCAGCTTTGTTCTTTGTCAAGATTACTGTGGCTATTTGGGGCCTTTTTTTGTTCCATATAAATTTTTGGAATATTTCTTCTAGATCTGTGAAATATACCATTGGTATATTGGTAGGAATTCCATTGCATCTACGGATTGCTTGGTAGGTATGAACATTTTAAAGATGCTAATTCTTCCTATCCATGATCATGGTATATGCTTACATGTACTCATATCTTCCTCAATTTCTTTATTCAGCATCTTACAATTTCCCAAGTACAGGCCTTTTACATCCTTGTATTTATTTATTCCTATGTATGTTTTTGATGCAATTGTAAATGGGATTGTTTTCTTAGTTTCCCTTTTTGATAATTTATTATTGGTGTATAAAAATGTAACTTCTTTCTGGATATTTATCTTGTATCCTGCTACTTTACTGAATTCATTTATCAGTTCTAGTAGCTTTTTGGTGGAATCTTTAGGGTTTTCTATATACAGTATCATGTCATCTGCAAATAATGACAGTTTTACTTCTTTTCCAACTTGGATGCCTTTTATTTTTTCTTCTTGTCTGGTTTCTGTTGCTTGGACTTCCAGCACTATGTTGAATAAGAGTGGGGGAAGCAGACATCCATGTCTTTTTCCTGATCTTAATGGAATATATAGTTTCTGTCCATTGAGTGTGATGCTAGCTGTGGGTTGTCATATATGGCCTTTATTGTGTTATGTTCCTCTATTCACACTTTGCTGAGAGTTTTTATTGTAAATGGATTTTATCAAATGCTTTTTGTTCATCTATTGAGATGATTATGTGGTTTTTAGTCTTCATTTTGTTTATGTGGTATATCATGTTTATTGATTTGCAGATATTGTATCAACATTGCATCTCTGAAATAAATCCCATGATTGATCATGGTGTACGGTCTTTCTAATGCATTGTTGGATGCAGTTTGCTAATATCTTATTGAGCATTTTAGCATCTGTGTTCATCAAGGATATTGGCTTATATATATTTTTTGTAGTGTCTTTATCTGGTTTTGGCCAGATTTACTACTTTTTAGCTCCATGATTACAGTAAGTTGGTTGGTGGCTTAATTGATGTTCTTCAGTTTCCTGTTCTGTGAACTAAAAATGGCAATATTCCTACCTAGGGTCATAATGGAAAATAGCAAAGTGACTTTTATCAAAGTTCATTCTGTGCCAGATCTCTGGGTCTAGAGCATTACATGACTGTTATCTTCACAAATACTTGCTTCACTTTACATGTGAGCAAACTTGAGGTTCAGAAAAGTTAACTGTCTTGTCCAAGGTCTCACAGCAAGGAAGTTTGGGCTTGGGTTTGAACCAAATCCATGTGACTCCAGACACCTACCCACTGCACTGTCTGAGCAGCGGTGGCACATCCTCAATGAGCAAACACACGGAAACCCGCAGCGCAGCCCTGGCGCTCAGCTACAGGTGCCCCGGGAGTGGGAGACAACATCTGGCATTACACTGAGCAACACATGTACTTCGGTTCTCTGAAATCATCACAAGGGAGACTAAGGAGGGGAACGGAGCTCATTGTCGTTTGGTACTTAATATGCACTAACTGCCCCCAGTGCAGCTTTACACGAGGTTCTTATTCTAGTTGCATCTCCACTTTCCCCATCCTGAAAATGAAGTAACATAAAGTAATAGCAATTGATTATCTCAGAGTAAATGTGGGCATAAGATTTAGGGGGTCTTCTTTCTTGCCCTGCATCAGACCCCAGGCCTCATTTCAAAATGGAGAAATATTTTTGTTTCCTAATTTTTATAAGATAACCTGAATGAAAGTGGCATTGAGAGTTTTTATACCTGGCACCATTTAAAAATACAAAGGGCATGTGTTAGAAATAACACTTTTTAAAATGGTGAAATGTTCCACTGTACGGACGTATTTGTGTACTGTCATTTTCTACCATGTAATCCAAAGGAACATATCAGGAGCTAGTACAGAATAGATATTTCTTTAGGGATATGTATTACAGACCCAGAATTAGGAATAATAACAAGAGAACTAAATGAAAGATGCTTTCTAGTATAGTAGTTTAGTTTATAATGACTAATCTTACAGTAAGATTTTTAGGATCTGAAGAAAGCAGATATAAGTTGGCTAGTGTTGCAGACCATATTATTTCATTAGTTTGGTTGAAGACAAAACTCCATGAAGTAAATCTGAGGGTCCGGTTAACTTTGTCAAAGGAGTCATGAATCGGGCAGCATCCCATCCAGCAACGAGAAGGGTGCTCCACGTGTTGTACAAAATGGAAGGTTTTATAGAAAGAAGGGTAGGGCAGGGGAGTAATTAACAAAAGAAACGAAATAATTATTTCTAGACCGGGACATCTTCTTTTAGGTAAAGGGACTGGCAAGGGTTTCATCTTGCAAGATTGCTCCTCTACCTTTAGGGGTGGGGCAGAGGGCACATGAGGTAGATGACCTCATTGGCATTGACCAGGAAATTCCGAACAGGCTGATTAATTTTCCATGTCTGGTGTTAAGCCAGGTATTAAGTCTAGGTTTGGTATCATGGGCTTTAGCACAAGCTATACCCATTTAGGCCTGCATTTTTGTTTAACAGTTCTGAATTTAAACTTTGGAAAGTTTTCCTTGAAGAACTGGGTTCTTTTGAAGTGTTCTCTACTTTTATTTATTAACACCTGACATGAAGTGAAACTCGAAATTTAATCCAAAGTTTTCATTTCTGTCTAACTGATTATAGAAGAGGGGATAGTACTATAATCTTTCTATATTAGCTGGAATACAAGTATTGTTTGCTCATTAGATGACCCTTGTTTGCTCATTAGATGACCCTTGTTCCTATTGTAATATTTAAAAACCACCTCCAGAAAATCAAGCAAAGGCCAATTAAACATATGGTGTGTTGAGGAAATCACTCTGCCTTGTTCTAAGGTATTACTTGCAGAAAAAGAAACATTTCTTTAAACATCCCAGAGGAATAGCTTGTTTTAAAAAAATCAGTGTTAGAGTCTGAACATTCTTGAGCAATAATTCGGTGGTAAATATTAGATTGGTTGCTCTCACCAAATACAACTTTACACAAAGAAAAGTCTTTAAACTTATTTTCCATTTGGGCATACATGCCAATTTATGTTTATCATCTTTCTTCCATATTGATAATAGCTTACTTCTCACATACTGTCTTGTGTATGGTAAGGGATAGACCTGATCTGAACCCAAACCAAATAAAAAAAATTTGTTTCAGTAGCTCTGGAATTAATTAGATACATTGAATAGACCATTTGTGGAAGAAATTAACATGCTTAAAAAATACTTTTGCTCCATCTGTATCTATTTTTCCAGCACAAGGAAATAAAAACAGCCAGAAGTAAAGGAGGCAGCGCACTTAAAAGTATTCCTCAAAGGATGGTCCACAGGTAGAAATTATCTGAGAGGCTGGCAAAGTGCCTGTTTCTGAGACCCCATTGAAATTCACCGAAGCCTCATGAAAATAAAAGCACCAAATGTAACCACAGGGGAACCATGAAGGTGGAAGGGAATGTGTGATGTGTAGGCAATTTGTTCATGCAACCTACTTGGATGTATGAGTTTGCCTTTTATTTCAAAGGGCGATTATGTCTAAATACGTTACAGAGTTGTTGAGAGTCTTAGCTAGATCATTACCTGATATATAATGAGAAGTCAAGTCAGGTTAAATATTTTAAAGTTAAGAATCTTGGAAAGCCTGAGATATGTGTAAAGTCATTACCTTATATTCAAGAGATGACAGGATGCCAAAGACTTTGAAACGATTGGGACAGGAAATACAATGTATGATTAACCTGACGGTTCAAGGTGGGATCTCAGTGTCCCTTTGATGGCAGATGCTAGAGCATGGAAAACCTGCAGGCACCGCGCGAAGTGCGCCGCCTAGCGTTGTGGCAGTTTTCCGAGCGCTCTAGTGGAACGATGGAAGAGAAATGGAATCCTATTTGCCGGACTTAAGAGTCTGTCTCACGGCACATTCTTCCTACAAAATATTTTGCCTGAAGTCAGGCTTTAAACAAATTTTTTACATGTTACCCTATAAAAGTAAGATTTTTATTGAGATAGTAAATCTCTTTTAAAAATCCATATAGGGTTTGGTTTTCTTTTACTATGTACTAAACACATCCCAATGAATACATGAAACTTAAAAAGAATTAGAAACACAAATATGGTTTTTGTAAAATTGGGGTGTTAATGATAATCTCAACAATTAAAACAGTATCAATCTGATTACTATGATTATGATATGACATGAACCCTAAAATACTATAAATATTTTGAAGATTACTTAATGTCATTGGAAAATATATTATAATGTTTTCTCAACTTTCAGTTGTGCATAGAGGATAGGGACTGAATTATATATATATATATATACACACAAACACGTATATATGTATATTATATATGTGTATGTATATATGTATACATGCATGTATATTAAAGGCTATAAATATAAAAATACTAACAATTATTCTTAGTTTCAGATCATTTAAAATTTTTCTCATTACCTTTCTAAATGTTTGAAATAACTTATAGTGAATAGAAAGTATTTTAATATCAGGAAAATGTGTATATTTCAAGAAACTCTTCAGGAAATGGGAAACTTTACGTATAAGAAAGTAACTGGGAATCCAGCCAAGAGTAGTCAGCATCCTAGAAGGATATTTTGACAAATCAGTGATTAATGACAGCATATTCCTCACTTTGACTAAACTGGGGACGAGATCTGCCCTTCCATGCCAGCCACGCCGTAAGGGGTTTCCACAGTCCTGTAGTAGGGAGCAGAGCAGAGCAGAAGGGAGAACTCTGTATTCTTAGATGACCTTTTTTTTTTTTTTGCAAAGGGGGGTCTCTATAGTTGGAACTCTGCTCCATAGGATAAGAAAGTGGGCACAGTAATGTTAAGTCTGCGTGTAGGATTGTGGAGTTGGCATTCGCATCAAGCATTACCCAGAGCCTGAGACTCAGCTGCTAGCTCAGCTTTCGAGCTACAGTATTTCCCGGTCCCACATTCCTGATGCTGACTGAGAGTTCCTCTCCTGTTAAAGTGAACTATGCAGCCATAGGCAAGAATCATATACCTTCCTCTCAAAATATTTGATCAACAGAACGGGATTAAAATTATGTTGGCTAATGTGGGTTATAATGATTTTACCTATTGGGAGCTATTCATCTGTATGTTGTTTTTATCGTTTCAGATGTTGTTTGTGGAAGGAGAGTGTGATTACTTGCCAAAATCTACATTATGTCATCTGCTCTGTTCTATAAACAGATTACATACATAGCACAGACATAAGCTGTGGGCTGTGGTTAGCTAATTATGTTTAACTCAAATACACACACACATGTTCGATTCATTTTAAAGGGATTAATTATAAGTGCTATATTTTAGTTACGAGGGCTTTAGGAAATACCTCATCACAGTAGTACACCAGAGCCATTTAATAGGTTTTTTAATGAATACAAACCATTTGGAATATTGTATACAAAATGGATTTTTGAGAAAATATTCACTAAGTACATCAAATGTTATGAGATAATTTGGCAAAAGGGCTCATCTGCATTACAAATAGATTTGGTCCAGGTACCTCTACTGCCAAAACCTATCATTTATATTTTTATTTCAAATTCAGCATACAAACTGTTTCCAAATACACTCATTTAACTATTAAAACTGAACAATGAAGCCTACCATTTGCCCTAGCAGCAAATCATTTAGATTAAAATTTAAGCATAAAAAAACTTTTGTTTTTAGGAAAAGTAAAAAAAAATAATCCCACCTTGTTGAACAGAAGTAATGTTTGTATTGTTCACTTCTGTTTGCTGTGATAGACACCTCTCATTGCATTGCCTACTCAGTATCTATTCTCCACCAGTGCTGACACAACAGGGTTTTGATTGAGGCAATATGTAGCCAAGTGAAAAATAACTTTTCTTAGTTTCCTCCGCAGCTACAAATGGCATGTGATATTTCTGGCCAATGAAATGAAAGTGGAAGTTTCTGGGTGAGAGTTCTAAAAGTTTTTGAACAAAAGATGCAACTCTACTTGTATACAACTTTGTTCCTTCACTTCTTCCTGCCTAAAATGCTGGATGTAGAGAATCTAACATGTGGATGAGAAGCAACAGCCATGCATGAATGCTGCACGGGAGTCACTGAACAGAAGTTGAAATGCGCTTGCATCATTGATGGTATTATGGATTCGCCTATATCAGTTCTGAGCAGCCTACTGCTAGGCATGCTGTTTCATGGGGGGGGGGGGAACAACTTTATTCAGTTGAGTCCCTGTAATTTGGGTATCCTGTAAAATGGATTTAAAATGTCTTCCTTCCCGATAGATGTACCAATTATGATTGTTAATAGTTCATTGTTTAATAGATGTTAAAGTTACTTAAAAAATGTCCATTTAAAATTCATGAAACAAAGAATGCTTGAGTGACTTAAAAGTCTAAAGTGTTCCTCCTGTTTCAAAGCATAAATTTTCTATTTTTATTTTACTTTAATTTACTATTTTATTTTATTACTTTGTTTTACAGCCAAGTAGTATTCCACTGTGTAAATGTACCATAGCTGTTTTATCCATGTCATCTACTGATGGACACTGATCTGCAGAATACTATGCTAAGTGAAATAAGCCAGTCAGAAAAAAACACAAGTACTATATGATTTCACTCATATGTGGAATCTAGTGAACAAACGGAAATAACAAGCAAAATAAAGACAGTCTCATAGACAGAGAGCAGGCTGACAGCTCTTGAGAGGGCTGGTGGGTGGAGAGATCGAGCAGAAAAGGAAAACGAAAAAAGAACTCACGGGCATGAACAACAGTGTGGTAATTGAGGGAGGAGGGAGGTGAGAGGAAGGGAAGACTACATAGAGGGGATAATGGGTGATGGAAAAAGTAAATAAAAGTTTTTTAAAATAAAGTGTTCTTCCTTCTTGCAGCCCTGCACATTGCTCTTATTGTTTATTCTGAAGAGTGTTTTTCCACACTACAGAGTTTAGACTCTTTTTATAAAGCATGATTTCTTAATAAAGATGTCCATGGATGGGCTTTAGGTATCCTAAGGTTGTAAATTTGCTCCAGTATTGTATGACATTTTAATACCATGAATTGATGTTTAACATGATGTATAAAAGGCGTATCTTTAAAGAAAAAAATGTCAGTGGTAACCAAGGTCACATATTCTAGTCTACAACCTAAAGACTCTTAGAAGGATTCTCATTGGAGTTCAGCGCTAAGAAGGAACTCAATTAATCTAAAACTCTTGATCCCTCCTATTTCATTTATGAGGTTTAAAAGCCCAGAAGTTTAGTAAAGTATCAAAATCACATCCTTATATGTTTTAATGTACATACACTTTGTTCAGCATCTTCTAATGAGAAATCATTGAATACCTCAAAACGGGGCTAATGGCTTTATTCTATTTTACCATAATTACTGCAAGTTTTATAACTGTGCTTCATTAAAGTAGGTATGAACTAAGTTGACAGATTAAACAAATTGTGACTATTTCTCTGTATAATATTGGTTTTCTTGTCCTCTTTTCTGAAAATACATATAAATTCACTCCTGCATTAACTTACATTTTTCTCAATATAAAATATATGTACAATATCGAATATTTTTAAAACCATTTTATTATACTTCTCCTAATAACTGCTCAATATGTCATTACCATCCTCATTACTGAACACTTCTGATGTGATTGAATAGTTTCTGTAAATGATAAGAATGCTGACCATAGAACCACAATGAAGAATGAAGGTGTGCATTTCCTACTTGTCATTAGTATAGTATTTCATTATTCATGGTTTCTTCATATACGAAAGGCACTATGGTGCATGATTTTAAATGTGCTGGGGTAGAATCGGGGTGTGGTGGGTGTTTGGAGTTACCAAACAGGTAGGGAAAGCATTGACCTTTAAGAGCTTTCATTTATGTATCTCCACCTAGATCATGCAGAATATATTCCATTGTCCTTTTCCAGCTATCCTGTAATTCTGCTGGAATTGTGCTAATTTTATGATTGAGTGAGATATCAATGATAAATTATTTATAACAAAGTCTTAAAACCTGAGTACTTAAACATGTAGAAATAATTATGAATGAGAATCCTGGGAATGAAATATGCTTAAATCAGTATGCAAAATTATACCTTTATAATAATACTCTGAATAATTCATAGTATTGTCACTTTCCTTATATCGACAAAAGAATTTTGGAACTATCCTTATGTCTAATCTCATTACTGACTACCACTCACGTAGTGGGCAATCTAAGATGGGAAAGTGAGATCAGATTTTGGCTGAGGGATAATGTTAGTATCATCGTCAGACCAAGCATATAACCATGAGTTAAACATCACACTTGCTCAGAGATATCGGGCCATTAATTATTTAAAACAAAGCATCTGCTCATTTAGTTAAAATTCACTTTATATCATAACAAATCCCAATCACAGTTATTTGTTTTCTCTCAAGGGTTTTTTAAATCTTATTTTTAATCAGCTTTACTGAGGATTATTATTTATGTAATAAATATCCCAAGTTTAAGAAGTGCACAGCTTAATGAGTGTTGACTTATATATACACTTATGAAACCACCTCATTAGTCAAGACACGAAATATCTTCATCAACCCAAAATATTTCTTTGTGCTTTTTTTGCTGTCCATCTTCCCAATCACCGCCCCAGGCAAACCCTCACTTGTTACATCACTATAGGTTTACATAGAAATTAGAATTTCATATAAAGGAAGTCAGACAGATATTGTGTCTTTTGGTTTTTTCCTTTTTGTTTAGTATCATGATTTTGAGATTCATCTATGTGGTTGTGTGTAGCAGTAGTCTGTTCCTTTCAGCTGAACTGGATACTGTCATATGGATAAACTATCATTCATTTATTCATTCACCTGTTGATGGACATTTCGGATGCTAATAGCTTCTGTAGCTGTAAATAAAGATGCTATGAACTTTCATGCACAAATCTTTGTGTGGGCATATGCTTTAATTTACCTTGGGTAATTACTCAGCAGGAGAATTGCTAGATCATATTATGCCAAATTGTTCTCTAAAATGGCTGTAACATTTTGCATTTTGCCAGCAATATGAGGGCAGGCATTCCATCAGCCTTAGCCTTTCAAAATTTTTTCCACTTTCATCAACTTAGACCACCTGGCTCTACTTTGGATTCTCTCTCTGGATCACAGTCCAAAAATTGTCCATGCAGAAAGCTTGGAAATGTCAGACCTGCCTCCTTAAACACCATTCTCTCAGAAATCATAATTCTGCCTATTGTCCCCATTCCTGAAAACAACTATATAACTCATATTGTCCAGGCTCTTTTGTTGTTTATAGTCAGAGGGTGAGTTCTATACAAGCTGCATTTTCACAGTTGGAAGAAATCTCACCTTCATAGTTTCATGGTCGTAATCACTTATTTGCACTTAATAAATAAAATTGGACGTTTGATCACACATATAGTTTTATAGAATTCCTAATTTTGCAGCCTTACCTCATTCAGCACATATCAGACAAAAAATATTTTTTATTGCTATGTGTTCCTTCTTTCTTAGTCCAGACCCCTGAGTTTCCTGCAGTTCTCCCAGCCCTCAAAGGAGCATTCATTAATTTAGTAAGGATTGCTAGTAGGAGGTGATACTTTCTTAGAGGTTAACATGGTTCTGACAAATTAGGGGGGGAAGATAAAGATAAACTATTTCATGAATGTAAGAGAAATATGTACTATCTGTGAAAATTCAGACAATGCACAAATAAATAAAATGGAAGGTGGAAGTGACTCTATGGGCTTCACTTTGGAGTGTTCATTGTACTAGTTTTTAGATAACAACAACAACAACAACAACAACAACAACAACAAAACTGATTTTACATTTCCTCAAGGTGTTGGGAGTTCACCTCCATCCACATAGTTATATAAGAACATTAGTCCCGTGCTCCCTCTGACTTACTCTTCCCATGTTCAATCCGTTCTCTGCCCACCTGGATATTTGTTTACCTTTAGAATCTCAGAACCACACTTAAAATTCTTTCTCCTGGCCTCTGTAGTCTCACATCTGTTTATTCATCTGACCCACACAAGACTGCAAACACTTAAACAAAGGACAACATTTTACAAATTATTGCTCCCCCAGAATACAGCACAGTGTATAGCAGGAGGATGGGTTAGCATGAAATTTTCATTTTAGCTAATAACATTAATACCTCGGATGTGAAATAGCTTTGATAAACACAATACTGCCTGCCAGCTACACTGCCACTGTGTATCTCAGACATGTCTTGGGAGAGAAATCCATGAACACTATCATAGGAGAAAGTAGAAGTCAGAGGAAAAACTCTAATGGGTTGGAGCCTAATAGTCTGTATAGGCTGTGCAATGCTGTCTATTCAAAGAGCACACTATACACAGCCTTCCTATTTTTTATCATTTTAACATTTTCTGCATGTGATTTTATAATACACGGATACCTACCTCCCAGAATTACTGCATCAGGGACAACAGAAATCTCTGCTTTCTGGAAAGAGCTGAATAAAGAGGGTACACTGTAGAGATTAGTTTAAAGATTACCAATCTAGTGAGTCAGGGATTTAGGAATTTAATATCCTGGTCCTGATCCAGCAAGGGATGAGCTAGATATCTTTCCTTGAGTGATATGCTTTAAACCTATTGATACTGTGTTTTGCTGTGGACAGAGGACAAATGGTTGGGTCAGCTGAAATAAGTTATGCGGACTCAAACTACTACCAGTTCCTTTCAGTAGCTAAAAATAAAGCAGAATATCTCTATCTATTATACTCAATTCTATTGCTACCAAAACACTCAACTGTAAAATCAGAGTTCGTAAGATTGGACAGGTACCCCCTGCTCCGCTGTTTTGCAAATAGCCCCTAGTGATTTGAAAGTAATACTTTCTTTTGATTTCTAGGCTGCTCCATCTCATTGGGGAATCACTTAACCTCTTCTGTTGATAATTCTTTTAACTATAAATTAAAGGTACTCCACTTGAAAATTCTCAACATCCTTTCTTATTCCATTTGGTTATGTGATATTGACTCTCTCCAGAATGTGCTAGCACTGGAGTGTTGTACAATAAAGTTTACAA
This sequence comes from Glossophaga mutica, assembly GCA_039655065.1. Taxonomy (NCBI): domain Eukaryota; kingdom Metazoa; phylum Chordata; class Mammalia; order Chiroptera; family Phyllostomidae; genus Glossophaga; species Glossophaga mutica. The sequence continues at coordinate 106,422,589 of CM077309.1, read as the reverse complement.
GTATAAATGGGCTGGTGAGATTCGTTATAGCAATAAATTACAATTTTTCAAGGATATAAAAATGACCATAAGTTCAGCATCATTAGTCATTTGGGAAAAGCAAATTAAAACCATACAAGATAATCAGATGATAGATTTAAAAGGATTTGACTGGTTGTGAGAGGGTGTGAGAAGGAGAGAAAGAAAATAACTCCCAGAAAATATCCTCCTCCCACACCCCCATTGTTAACCCTCCATATGATCTCCATTTCTGTGGTTCTGTTCCTGTTCTAGCTGTTTGCTTTTGTTTTAGATGTGGTTCTTAATAGCTGTGAGTTTGCTGTCTTTTCACTGCCATATTTTTATCTTCTTTTTCTTAGATAAGTCCCTTTAACATTTCATATAATAAGGGCTTGTACTGTAATAGCATAATCAATAAAATATATTAAAAATATTAAAAAAAAGAAAATATCAAAATGTTCAGCAAATAAAGAATTCAGAAGTGGACTTCTAAAAAATGGATCAAAAGCATCTCAATTATGCAGAAATAACATTCACATGTTTGCTGTATTCTTACATGTTGATATGAATATTTTTCAAGGGGGGGGTCTGTACATTTACTCAACTTAAATGACCTTAACCTCAGTAGAGCAAATCTGTAATTTTGGTTATCTTAGTATAATGGCAAAATCTTAATTTACCAGCTCTTTCCAGATACAGGAAAACAGAAAACACTAACTAAACTGTCAGTACTATTTTATTGTTTGCCATGCAATTCATACATATTATGTGCTGAGCACTATGTTACATTTAAATTCTCTTGCATTTTCCCAACTCTGTAATTTTACAAATTTTGCAGATGAGCGAAAGATTTAGAGGGAGTTCATTTAACCTGACCTCAGAGACAGAACTGAGATTTAAATCTGGGTCTGCCCACGCTTTTGAGCACACCGTCACCCCCTGTCACCCAACCTATGCAGTGCTTCTAGGGTCACATTTTTCTGAAATTGGGAGAAACAGAAAAGTACACTAAAGTTTTTTGAAAATGCGAAAAACAAGCATTGCTTCCACTCAATAAGAAAAACAGGAAAGAAAAATAAAATAGCCCTCACTGCTATTTCTCTATTACAGAAGCAATGTTTAATGTTTTACTAGTGAAACATAATGCTTTAATACACTAAATGGCATCGCTACATAAAATCAGTAGGAGAACTGGAAACCAAAGATGGAGAGTGGAAAGGCCAACCCTCCTGACATCAATATGCAGCACTGTCGTGGCAAATCATGCCTCCTCCCTTTAGCTCTCATTTTTCCTGGGCCAGTCACAGCATGATTGCTCCAGACTGAATGTTTGCGCCCCGCGTTCATGCATTGATGGCCTAACCCTCAATGTGGTGGTATTCCGACTTGGTATGAGTTTGGCTGAGGTCATGGGATTGGTGGCCTTATGAGGGGGTGATGGGACCAGGGCTTCTCCTTCTCTCTCTCTCTCTCTGGACACAATGCAAAGAGTGGTTGTCTACATGCCAGTAAGAGAGCACTTAACCAAGAATGGAATCTGCAGGCATCTTGATGTTGAACTTTTCAGCCTCCAAAACTGTGAGAAATAAAGGTTTCTTCTGTGAGACACCCAGTCTGTGATAATTTGTTACAGCGACCGAAGCTGAACAACACAATGATACAAGCGAAAGCCCTTAGGTATGTTCATAATAACTGGAAAGGCAAGAAAGTGTCACCCACGTGCACAGAGAAAACCCATTTCATGCAAGGAATCCTAATGACATACAATTTCCTCACTTTCACCCTCAGTTCATCACTTCAGGCCGTCCCATGTCTACCTCGGGCTGGAAGCAGAAAGCTCTTCCCCCCTAGTGTACTGCCATTTCCTTTTTCTTCTCCCTCAAGTCCCTCCTGTCTTTCTACCATTTTACCTTCCTTTGTGAGTCCTATCTGCTTTTCCTTTTTTGTTGTTGTTGTTGTTGTTGTTGTCAGACTCCTGTGCAGGCTGTCAGTTAACCCATTTCAATCAGTTTTTTTTTTTTCCTCCTGAGGGAATGGTGGCAGAATACAAATTAGGACAGTGGAAAATGGAAAGGGAGGTTAGTGGCTTCAGATCCTAGGAGACTGGAATGAAGAAATGCTGACCTTCCAGTCTCCCCCTCAGACTGAAGCACAACAAATCTTTCCCTTGCTGACATTGTTCACCTGTGTTGCATCCGTCTCTTTTCCCCTCTACCCAGAGATGAATTCTCTCATCATGGGTTAGAGACTCAGAAGGGTTAGGGGGTGATGGGAGAGACATCACCCAAACTCCCACGCTAAACGGTGCACAAATACCAGGCAGTAAATGTGTCCCACAGAGAAAATGCCTTTCCCCTGCTTTGTGAATCTGGAAACCATTCAAGAAATATGGTTTTAGAGCAGATTGTTCCTTCCCATCAATTCAGGAGGAATGCTTACACATTAGTTAAGGTATGTATGTGTCTCTGTCCGGTTAGCATGGGGATGAAGTAGCACCAACTAAATTTTCCTTATAATCTGGAAGAATACATTATGGCCTCCACAACTGACGAATTTATCATCAAAGGCATATTTTCTGATTATTAATATGTTATAGTCAATTCTACCCTATACTCAAAAGCCTCTTATATTCAAAACACTTCTAAGTGCTCTTGCCTGTACTACGGTATTCCAAAAATAAGCAATCTGTCTTAACTTTCTGAATATTATGCAATTCTAGAATTTATAGCAATAAATGAGGTTACCTGATGCTAAATAACAGAACCATCACCTTTTGTTAGATTACATTTTTCTCTTTAATTAGACATTTTCTCCTGTTTAATTCACAATATGCATTCTTGAATATGGAAACACCTGATTGGTATCTACTAGTTAATATTAAAGCAACTAATTTTTATTGAGCTAATCAATTTTAAAATGTTTTCTCATTTAGATCCATGATAAAAGTTGGTCATATTTTTTTTTCCATTTACAGCTAAATAAATTGAGGCTTGAAGAGTGTAAGATACATACTTGAGGTGATAGAGCCCTTGGCCCAGAGGCTAAGCTTCAGGTGCTACACCTTCCTATTTCCCTGCTGTCTGGGCCAATGCCCAGTTGTGTCCTACTGACCCTGTGGGCTGGCGCTCCACTTGCATAGAATGCACAACATTTATATTAGCAAATACTTCTTAAATTTTAAAATATTTAGTAATGTAGTCTTATACCTACAGTAACTTTTTTGTCTTTTAAAAAGGTCTATTTTTTTAACTAAGAGGTAGAAATATTCATCACAAACTGCCCACACAAAGGATTTTGCACCATGCTATGAAAAAAATATTTAAAATAATGGCTATGAGTCACGTGGAGTGGCTCTGAGAAAGGTCAAAGCACCTTTGTCAAGAGAATTAAAATCTTTGAATAACTAAATCATGGCAAGATCAGCACCAGCAGTTGATCAGAGGAAGAGACCTTACTGTGGTTTTGGAGACCCTCCAAACATATCAGATGTAAGTCATATTTCTATTTGGAGTCCCTTTAAATGTGTTTTTGTTCTTTGTTTCTTCTTACATGGAGGGGTATCACTGTAAAATTCCTCAGCAACTCTTAAAATGATAAGGAACAGTTATCAATTGTTCATTAAGGGCATACATGAATGAATTCACTCTTGGGTATTTAACATTTTTAATGGAGAATGTACCTTCACCTGCAGAAATGTTGTGTCCATCAACATTAAAAGGTAAAGCTGACTAAAATTTCAGTAAAACACAGTTATGTGTTGGTGTTGGAAAATTACTTTTGGACATGTGCCTCTTTAACTCTTCCTGGCAAGCTTAGGAAGACCAAAGATACAAATACATGACATCAAACTATATCAGAACTCTGACAATATTTTTTTTACAAAGATGGTAAACTATTTTGAAAAAATAATGACCCCAAACTTCGTGACAGTGCCTTTCTTTATCCCATCTGATGAGGTTCTTCATATAACATACTTGCTACTATTTTTCAATATTGGTTTTTTTCTTAGAGCCTTCATAGAAAACCATCTGGTGGAATAGTTCAGCACTTAATTAAACTCACATTGTGGGCATGTTGATTAAAAGAAAACTGCCCAAAAGTCAGATCCATTTTTAGTTTTCTTAGAAAACTCCATACTGTTTTCCATAGTGGTTGTACCAGTCTGCAGTCCCACCAACAGTGCACTAGGGCTCCCTTTTCTCCACAACGTCTCCAACACTTGTTGTTTGTTGTTTTGTTTATGATGGACATTCTGACCGATGTGAAGTGGTATCTCATTGTGGTTTTAATTTGCATCTCTCTGATAGCTAGTGATACTGAGCATCTTTTCATGTTTCTCTGGATCCTCTGCATGTCCTCCTTGGAGAAGAGTCTGTTCAAGTCCTTTGCCCATTTTTTAATTGGGTTGCTTGTCTTCTTAGAGTGGAGTCATGTAAGTTCTTTATATATTTTGGAGGATTATATCCTAAGAACCCTGAAACACCAGTCCAAAAGAACCTATGCACCCCCATGTTCATAGCAGTACAATTTACAATAGCCAAATGCTGGAAGCAACCTAGGTGCCCATCAGTAAATGTATAGATCAAAAACTATGGTACATTTACACAATGGAATGCTATGCAGCAGAAAGAAAGAAGGAGCTCCTACCCTTTGCAACAGCATGGATGGAGCTGGAGAGCATCATGCTAAGAGAAATAAGCCAGGCAGTGAAAGACAAATACCATATGATCTCACCTTTAACAGGAACCTAAACAATAAAACAAACAAACAAGCAGAATATAACCAAAGACACTGAAATTGAGAACAGGCTGACAGTGACCAGAGGGGAGAGGGGAAGGAATTTCAGGGGGAAAAGGGGAAGGGTTTACAGGAACAAGTATAAAGGACACATGGACAAAAACTAGGTGGGGGGTGGAAATGGGAGGGAGGTGGGGAGGGCTGGGGCAGTGGGCTGGGATGGGAGTAAAAGACAGAAAACTACAAGAACAACAATTAAAATCAAATTAAAAAAAAAGAAAACTGCCTAACACTAACAGTATTTTAAAGGCAGAGTTGCTTATGTTACATAAATGAAATTTATCAAGAACTATTGCTTGAACTCAGGGACCATGCCCCATCCTTCTTTTTGCTTATACAGGTCCGTGCCCATTCACAGCTTTTAAATGCAGAACATTAAATATTGAAATTCACAAAATTTCATCCTACATTTATAGAGTTCAAAGGAACATTAATGTGTATTTTAGAATAGAAGTGAACTTTGTGAACTTAATAAAATATGCAATGAGAAATGTCTCTCATTGGCTAACTGTAGAGAATAAAAACTATATAAATATTAATTATTTTGGTTAATAATTTTTTAACAGAGGTTTATTATATAACACATGATATGGCAAAAAATAACCCCCAACAACATAGAATTGAAAGTCAGGGTCTCAGTGTTAAACCAGTTCTAAAACACAATTTATTTCTGAGTGCTTACATTTTTTTTAACCTATGAAAATAGAGTCACATTTTATAATCTCTAAGATTCTTCTTGAGGTGTATAATTCTGTAATGTCTTTTTAAAAAGTTTTTAAAACAGTTTTTAGTTATTTTTAGAGAGAAGAGAAGGGAGGAAGAAAAAGAGGGAGAGAACCATCAATTGGTTGCTTCTCACATGTTCCCAACCTGGGACCTTACCTGCAACCCAGGCATGTGCCCTTACTGGAATTGAACTGGTGACATTCCAGTTTGCAGAATGATGGCCAACCCACTGAGCCACACCCAACAGAGCTGTAATGTCTTCAGATAATACATATTTAGGTCCTTTCTCTAGGACATAATCATTCATTGCATTTTATTCCTTAGATATTCCTTATGTATATCAATATATCCACAAGCATGGCTTACTAATCCCCCCAAATTATCTTAGTTTCTTTAGAATAAAAACTCCTTGAAATATGTGCAAAACACACATTTTCAAAAACTTCTGGTTAAAAAAATTTTACAGGTGCTATTTTCTTTAATGAATAAATATTAAGAAGTGGCAAATTTCATAGTCAATTTGTTACTAGCAGCCAAGGCACATTATTGTAACCTTAGACGTGCATGGAAAAGAGAAAATTCCCAGGGTTACTTATGAGCTATTTCATCTATAGAGGAATATGGGGTGAAAAGTTCCAAAGCTGTAGGAGACCGTTCTGCGTGGTGTGGGCCCAGCTCCCACTCAGACATGCGCAGGACCCACGCCCATGGATGGGTTCTCCCGTGGGGAATCAGGCCTGCATTTGTACCTAAGCAGCTTTGAGTCTTGCTTTTGCTAAAACTCCCTCACCCTGAATTGAGACAGCAAGTGCTTATTGTAACTTCCTAAAATCCACGCTAAACCTTCGTAGGATGAGTGTAACTGGTTCAACCACTCTTCCCTTTTTCATTTGCAAGTATCCTTCTGTGATGTGATTAGCAGCATTGGCTCCTTTGTTGTCTGTAAAAGGTAACCACCTATAGTGAACCTGTGCATAGTAAATGAGGACCATCATGTAATGTGAGCAGAAACCCAATAAAGGCCTGTCGTGGTGGAGGCCGTGGCTTTTGCTCCCCTTCAGAGAAAAGCAATGCTGTCCTCTTTCCTCCACCGGACTCGGTAGTCTGTGTGAATGTCTCATTTCATCCATAATGACTCGGACACTGCGGGCCGGTGTCTGCATCAAAAGCATCTTGGATACCCCCATCAGCTGTGTCTCATCATCCACGTGCTTGAGCTCCTCAGCACATGTGGACAGAGATTCTCAGCCATGGTATTAGCTTACATTTTAAATTTATTGTTCTGTAAATGTGTCCTTAGTTTGTTTTATGAGTCTCAATGGTAGGCAGGGATTGTGTACATTTGATGCCAAGGATGAGATATCTACATCCACAGCTGAGAGGCAATAAGTGTTAACTGACCTTAAATGAATTTTAGCTGGCTTAAGTTAACCTCTCTCACACATACATTTATGTGCAGGAATTAAATGATGTATTTCCTATTTACTACTGGAATTTAGCTCTATAAAGCTTTACCAGTGTCTGAGAATACTTTGAAAGGATTCAAGAAAAATCATCTGTTGGGAAAAAATTTTTGACATGAAACCTTAAAACAGCTAAGCTGGTTGAATAATTTAAAGGTAAATGTTAGGTGGAAACTCAAACAGAATAATAGACTATAGAGGTATAAACAACATAGTTATGAAAACAGAGTTATGAATAATTAACTAGAAAGCTCTGTTTTATAAAGGACTATTTAAATGATAATAAAGTAAAATTTTTTCTTAAGCTACAGGCAAAGAAATACAACACTTGCACAGAGGTGGGACAGTGTGAGTTCTGAATTGTTTTCCTATTGATTAATATTAGTCATTTAAACAAAGAATAAACTTGTATGAGGGGACTTTTGGAAGGTGCGTGTGGCTATGTATGTAAATATGTATATGTGATATTTTTATATATCCTTAAAAATATATTAAGATTTTAACTCAGTTATGCATTTATTATGAATTTTATACATTATTAACTGTTAATTTTTTAATATATCTTTTATTTTAAACTAAATAGTAATTTTTTAGTGGTTAAAATTTATTTTGCTCCTGAGTGGGGTCACCAGAATCTCTTCCTGGCGCTTTAAGCTCGAAGCACCACACCATATCAATACCTTCCTCGGTTTACAGCAGTCATTATCACAGCGTCATCATTTTCTTCTTCACACTTGTCTTACATCAATTAGGCTTACTTTCCAAGTGTGAATCTCTTTCATGAGTATATAGCTTTTATATTGAATTTCAGTATTTAACTCACATAATTCACATAATTACTAGTAATATTTTACAGTACAAGTTTAATAATGAAACCAAGATACACAATTCTTAATTATGGGTTAGTATTATGAAATATATCCTTTATTCTTAAAGGACAATGCCAAAATCCTTTCTTTCTTGTATTCCTAGAATAATTATAATTACTTTTGATTTTACTCCTTTTTAACAAAGGATGAGAAACAATTATCTATTTCTCTTTTCTACTTAAAAATCAAAGTAGAATAAATTTATGAAGTTAGAAAGGGCATATAGAATTAATTTTATTCTAGCTTGAAGTTAATTAAAAATCTACAGGAGTAGCTGAGTGTGAATTTTTTTTACATAATCCTTTACTATTTAAACATAAATAAATCAGCCCCAAATTCAAAGGCAGAAAAATGACCTAAAATCAATAATATCCTGCAAATCTTAGAATCTCTAATTAAATTATAACATTATCAACTTAACTGAAAGGCAGATGTGGGCATTAAGAGGAGTACAGGAATTTGAGTTACAGAACTTGAATCCATGAGTGAATTGAGAAAACTTAATTCAGAAGCAGGACACTGTAAAAAGCACTTAGAATGTTGAGTAAGAAAATGTAATTCTAAGCCCTAGTTCCTCTGGGGATGTTCCTCTCCAGAATGAACTAACTAACTAACTTTTCCTCTTCAAAACACTTTCTGCACATAGATTCTGGGACACCGCATGGTTTTACCACATTACTCAAACCTCACTTCTCAACTGCTTCATATGTCAGAGTCTTTTCCCTGGGCTTCCACCTGTATTTTCCTAGATGATTCGACTATCACCCATTAGCTGATGACTCTCAAATTTATATCTCTAGTTTCTAACCTCTCTTTTAATTCAAGAATCATCTAATCAACTGTTGCCTTGGAATATCCACATAAATATAAAATTGGCATCTTTAATACCACTGTCAAAATAAAAGTCATGACATTTACCCAAATTTGTTCCATTGATGCATCAATAAATTATACCACAATTCACCCAGGTGTGTAAACCAGAAGTCTATATCTCATCCTCGATTCCTGCTTTCCTTCTCAGTTCCCTCTGTCAGCAAATCCTATCAGCTAAATGTCTAAACTCTATTTTAATTCCATTTCCTCTTCTCTGCTTCCACTATCACCTCTCTGCTTAAACCACCATTACCTCCCTCTAGGACTGGTACAATAGTTTTCTCACTGGACTCCTGATCCCTGAATTTGAATCTATATAAGCCCTTGACCACACAGTAGCCACTCGCCTTTCAAAACTATATACTTTAATGACTTTCTATTGTATTTATAATAAAAAGCAAATCTATTGGTATGACTTATTAACCTCACATAAATTGCCCTGCGTACCTCTCTGGCTTCACCTCACCCCACTCTCTGGATCTTACTCTGTCACACTGGCAAGTCTTTTCAAGCCCATGCCATCCTCGGGGGCTTGCCCTGATTCTGTCTCTCCACGGCAGCTTCGTTTTTCGTCACTGGATCTCTGCTTCAGTATCACCACTGCAGAGACCCTCCTTGAACACTCCATCCACAGTGTGTATTTGGATAATTTTTTCTCTATTATTAATCTACATTCCTATTTATTTCATATATATTTTTCATAATCTGTAAGGATTTTATGTTTTGATTATTTTATTTTGTTTATTACATATTCCCTCCTCGGAATGTAAGTTCTCTGAGGGTAGTAAATGTGTTTATATTGGGTTGGCCCAAAAGTTCGTTTGTTATTTTCCATATGATGGTTCTAGTAGCACTTAGTTGTTTTTAACTTCATTAAGATAATTTTGTTAGATTGTATTATGATAGCTGTCATATCAGTGTGCATTAAAAAAACTATCAAAATTGGTGAATTTTTGTGAAGCCATTTTAACATTTGAAGGTGGAAGAAAATATGCAACATGTTTGGCATATTATGCTTTATTATGTCAAGAAAGTTGAAAATGCAACTGAAACACACAAAAAACACTTATGCAGTGTACAGAAAAGGTGCTGTGAGTGATCGAACATGTCCAAAGTGGTTTGTGAAGTCTTGTGCTGGAGATTTCTCACTGGACAGTGAGAAAATACTACTCCAAGGTTGCATAGACCGAAGTTGATAGCAATCAAATAGAGACATTAATTGAGAACAATCAATATTGTATCATGCAGGAGATAGCTGACATACTCAAAATACCCAAATCAATAAATCTGTTGGTGACAATGAAAATGTGTCTTTTATTTTATGGAAAAGTCCATACGGACTTTTTGGCCAGCTCAATACAACCTACTCTTCAATCCTAGGAAGAATTTCCTGGAATATAGCAAATGAGGATAAATATTTACTTAGCCATTATAACCTTACTTTATTCATCATCTGAGAGGAAGGAAAAATACCTCCTAGTGGAAAAGTTAAATACGATAATGTGTGTATTATCCCAGGATCTGAAACACTGCAGATACCCCAGGAATATTACAAACAAATAAACAAACAAACAAAAAAAATCCAAAAGCAGTAAGCTACATCAACATCAACAAAACATGGTATCCATAGATACGGGGGTTATCCCATAATAGTACATGTCACAGCTTGCAAACTACGGTTAAGAAAGACTTTTACACATAGATAGACCTGGAGAGCATTATGCTAAGTGAACTAAATCAGCCAGGGAAAGAAAAGCACCATATAATTTCACTCATATGTGGAATCTAATAAACAAAATTAATATATGAAATAGAAACAAATTCATAGATACAGAGAATAGATTGACACTTGTCAGAAGGGACGGAGGTTGCAGGGTTGAGTGAAAAATATGAAGGGATTAAGCAAAAAAAGAAAAAGAAAAAACCTCAGAGACACAGACTACAGTACAGTGATTACCAGAGGGAAGAGGGGTGGGGAGAGGTAGAAGAGAGTATATGGAGGATAAATGGTGATGGGAGGAGACTTGACTTGGGGTGGTGAACACAAAATACAATATACAGATGATGTATTACAGAAGTGTTCAACTGAAACATATATAATTTTAAGCAATGTCACCCCAATGCATTCAATAAAAATTAAATTAAATTAATTTTTTACATTTTTAAGTGGATAATAAAAGAAAATTTTATGATACATAATTATGTGAAATACAGATTTTAGTGCTTATAAGTTTTTCTGTTTTTTTTTTTTAACACAGACTTGTTTACATAGACAGGTTTTATTTACATATTGTCTGCAGCTACTTTCTTGCTCCAAAAGTGGAGCTGTGTAGTTGTGTGAGAAACCCTATGGTCAAGACCAGGTTGTCATCTGAGAATGGATTATGTCAACTCATACCTATTTCTCTGTAATGTATATCACTTTATCCTCATTTTGTTGATATAGAAACTGAACTGAGCAAATGAAATCTGAACTTTATTCTGATTCTAGTGCCCAATCTATCTTTCTATGTCATTTAATTTTATTTTTACAGCAACCATATGAGATAACATTATTAAAAGGTCACATAGCTCATAAAGCACAGAGCCAGAATTTGACTTCTGAACTTTCTGACTCCAAAGCCTTTTCTTGTTTCCTTATATTACTACTGATTCTTTCATGATTGCCTGGAAGTGAGTGCTTATTTTTCCCATTCATAGATATGGATATAAGTTTTCTACATGCTAATAGTTAACACTTCTGATGTTCTTGACAGTTTAACTCAATGCCCTAAGAATATCATTAAATATCTCGATGTGGAATGAAGGAGCCAACAATTGCAGGTTATACATCTGATAAGCATATGGAAGGCCCTAAACGGCATCTTTAGAGCACAATGCAATGAACGCATGACTCAGTCAACCTGCCTTAAGAAGCTTGATCATCTATGATTTTCACTGGATTAAAAAATAAAAGCTGACATCCGTGTCTACTACTTGGACAGCATGACTTCCAATGGTTCGTATAATCAAGCAATAGAAAATGACTTTGAAATATCAGTTTATTTATTGGAAGCTAAGGAACTCGAATACCTAACCTTTCCTCCTCCCCTTTCCCACTCGATTAAAATCATTTGGGAGAAGCTTTTCTGCCCTTCCCTCCTTGTTCACCCCATGGATCCATGGACCCTTTATCTTCTATGCTTCCCAGTTTCCACGTACAGGCATGTGTCCACCATAGCATATAGTGAGGACGTGCTTGTCTTCATAACCATCTCCTTTACTCACTCTTTAAAGTTTAATACATCTTTTATCTGTCTCTATAATTTGTACATATAAATGCCTAATAGTTAATGCCTTAAAATATAGTTTTAGTGTAATCCACCCCAATAATAACCTAAAGTAACAATGTTTTCAACATTAAAATGTCTTATAACAACTTAATTTTATCAGGTTACAGTTAAACATAGCAAATTGAAACAGAGGATCAGCAGAGATGAGCAATACTATAAAGGCAAACTGAAAGTTTGATGCTATATAGATCTTATGGGTTGAATTGTGTTCCCTCAAAGAATATATGTTGAAGTCTTAACCCCCATTGCCTCAGAATGTGGTCTTATTTGGAAGTAGGGTCATTACACATGTAATTACTTAAACTGAGGTCATTATGGAGAAGGGTGGGTCCCTAACCCAATATGAGTGCTGTCCTTATCAGAAGACAGCCAAGTAAAGATGAAGACAAACACAGAGAATGTCATGTGACAACAGTGGCAGAGATGGGAGATGTATTGCTGAAAGCAAAGGAATGTCAAAAATTTCCAACAAAACTACCAAAAGCTAGAAAGAGGAAAAGATTCCCCTATACCTTTTAGAGGGACTATGCCCTTGCCAACACCTTGATTCTGAACTTCTAGCCTCCCTAACTGTGCGATAATACATTGCTACTGTTTTAAAACACCTTACTTGTATTTTGTTATGGTGGCCCTAGAAATCTAATACAGTAGGGATGGATAACCAAGAAAACAAAAGAAACGAGGAAAACAAGCCAGTCTATGATGCAGCTTATGTTGAATGACATTAACACTAATAATATGGCCATCATTGTCGGAGAACTTCCAACATAACTACTTCACATGCATTACATCATTTAATTGTCACAGTAGTCACATGGGATTGGTATTGCCAATGGTTTGCAGGTAAATTTTAACAACTGACTGTTGAGGGGAAAAAGGGAAGCCCTGATTTGCATATTGGCAATTTGTATGGCATAACTGTTCCCACCATGGCCCACTAGGGACATCACCCAACTCACAAAATTCTCACCCTTAAAAGTCAGTGTGAGTTGGCACCATCACATCACTGGATATTATTAACCCCATTTAATTGATGAGTAAACTAAGTTTGGCATGATGGCATAACTTGTCCTTGAACATCAGAGTGTCCAAGGGAACAGCCTGGTGGGAAATGACATAAAAGGTTCTGCTAACTCACAGATTCAGCCACAGACCGTGACAATCATAAAATTTTGTGTGAGGGAGGGGCTCTGCTGGTCCTGTTCTCAGCAGCATCATTTTCGTCTCAAACACTGTTATATTATCATGCATGCATTTAGCAAAGTGCATTTTGCTTTTCTGTATAATAAATACAAAAAACAGACTAGGAAATAAAGATCTGTTGCTGAACAATGACAATACACTAGAATCAGCAGGGTCTAGCAAAGTCAAGGAGAATCAGCTTCAGTGCTCCAGCAAGACATCTGCTCTGTCTCAATTTTCTTATTCTGTCTTCACCGACTTCCTGGGGTTGGCAGCATTTTTCTTCACCTAATCCTGGCGCTACTCCATCCTAAAGCAGATACCACTCTAGAATATCAATGTAATTGCATCCTATGCAACTTCTCATCTATGGTTCCTGCCACACATTGGACCTTTGAGAGCTGTGGTATGTTGGAGTGATTTGGACTGGAGAGTGAGTTCAGTCATCAGAAAATCCATTATCCTATCTACCCTGACACATACACATTAACACAGCTTCAAGAAAAGTCCCAAGACCTCCTGCCATCAAGTTGTACTTCCTCAACAACTCCTTTCAACTATCATAGAATTTCTGTAACAGCCATTGATCCTTGATTTGGCATTGAATCTGTACCTTAGGGAGCAGAACATTCTGATACATAATAAAATAAAATCTTCTATTGGATGCCAGTATTGGCTAGTTCAAAACTTATTACTACAGCATGGAATGAACTTATTCAAACTTAGTAAGGTGCGTTTGAAACAAAAACCAAGAAGTAATTTTTAGAAGGCACTATTTCTTTTTCTTTCAGTATGAAGTCTGATGTAGGACTTAACACGCATTTGCAAAATTTACTAGAATCTGTGAATCATCCATTATGACATTTCATTTCTAAGTTTGATGATAAAAGTAATGTAAGTACCTAGAAGATCAATGTGTATGTTACTACATGTGGTTAGTTTTCCATTCAGACAAGGTTTGTCAGCAGACCTTGAAGAAACCCTATGCAAATCACCAGCAGAGTAAATGAATTCAAAACATTTAAGTTTTCATAGACAGCTAAAATGCAAATTTCTGACTTCTTGTGACAGAGATTAAGATCTCTGAGCTGTCAATGACAATTAGAAGGAGAAAAAGACCCCTAAACGGTAGGACTGTCAAAAGGGGACAGTGAAACAGGGCTCACAGGTCTATTCAAGTTAGTACAGAGAGGTCAAATGACAGAGTCCCCAGCCACATGAAGTAACAGGGAAAATATGATAACGTGATTTGTCATTTGTTGTGATCACTCTCTTAGGCAGCAAGCACATGTGTGGGAACCCATGCAGGCAAGTGGTGCCGGGTTCCACCAGCTGGACCTGCAGGGGTTGCCCTGGGATCTGGGGCAGGAGGCGTGCTTCTCTCACAGACACACTAAGTGTTCACTGCAGATGATCCTGGTCTTTCCTAGCACTTTGCAATTTGCAAATAAATGCATGCCTTCGTTAGTTTTCCCTTCTTTGTGCCCCTTCTTACAGTATGTCTGCTCCATTCTTCTTTGCAGAGCCAACACTATGGAGCCATGGTCCCTAAGTACATGAAGAAATGAAGCTTTCCAACAACAGCAATCTTGATGAGAATGTCACTTTTACCCTTCATGGGGATAATTTCCTTATTTCTTCCAAAATGCTGGCAGCTAGTCTTCATTAAGTCAGGAATTGTGCATTATCGTATTTTGTCCTCACAACCAACCTATGTGACAGATATACATTCCCTGCCTCAATTTTATGAATAAGCTAAAGTTTGTGCTTATAGAACTCTCTGCATTAGTTATTCAATAATTAACAACCAGATCTGAGCATCATTTTAAGGGCGTTGACTCTAGAATCAAACCACACTTCTGTCCCTTCCTAACACATGACCTTGAACAAGTTAACTCTCTTATATATCATCTTTCTGATCTATAAATATGGAAAGTTTACCTATCTCCTCTGTATTTTATTCTAAAAGAAATAATGTATATAAAACACTTAAAAGACTTTCCTGTTTCTGGTGCAAAGTAAGTGTTAATACATGGAGTTATTCTCTATTTAATATCACCATTGATTTTAATATCACCATTTTCTCAATTAAAACAATTTCCCATTTTTCTTTGTAGTAGTCTTCCCTCTAATTACATAGTAGGGAGGGGATTTCTTTCTTATCAATGCTCTGTGTCTTGGTGGAAGAACTGAACACTATATTTGTGAAAATTCACAAAAAATTACTCTCAACAATACAATAGACAGAAAAGGAAAATCAGAAAGACATTAACCTTCAGCACCTTACAGAAGAATTCACCCTCATTCTTGAAATTGGGACAGGGCACTTGAAATAATTCAACTCTCCTTATTTTCAGAAATAAGCAATTCTGGTGTCTATAAGACACTGGCCACAGCAAGTAGCAAGGTGTACAATGAAGGTGTACACACAGGAAGAACAATTGGCCTTTGTCTGAGAGGCACAAGTTGCCACCCTGGATTAAGCTGGTTCCTCAGGTTCATGGTTTCACAGGGATTAGTTCATTGTTTAGGTGTTTATTGTTCTAAAAGTGCCCAGTAATATATAGCATTTAAAAAATGTTATGAGATACTTGAGGACTAGCTTCTTTGCGCATCTGTGAGTAGTCTGCTCCACCCAGGAAAAGTATCTTTCTGCTCTGAGAAAAATGCATCCTGCCTCAGGCTTTGCAAGACTTTTAGCTTCAATCGAAACACCTTAAAAAAGACAATCCAAGTTTTATTCTTGTACAAAAGCAAATGTTCGTGGGCAAAGAATGGGGTGTTGTGAGAAGACAAACAAGGACTGGAATGCTTGGGACAGCAGTGGCATCTCATTGAGCTGCCTGGAGATCATGGCCTCCATTCCTTGACGTCTGCCCACACATCCCCTGATCTCTCCTCATTCTTTTTATTGGATGTCATCTTAACTGGGAGACAGATCTTGATTTGCTTTATAAAATGTATCCGGTCTGAGTTGTCCCTGCCAGGAACCAGTGTTTCCATTTTGTTTTTGAACTCATTGGATCTCTTATTGTATTTTCTTTTCCAGGATTATCCCAATTTGACAAATCAAGAATTCCCATTTGACATTTTGACCAAAGAGGGAGCATTTGAACAGTTCTGTCCAGCTGTCTACAAAGTTATGCTCGGTCCCCATTAAAGCCTGCCAGCAATTCATATGCTTTCAAATCATGTTTATCCTGGGACCATATGGAAAGAACTATGTGTGTATATGGAAATATTTTGTCTTTTGCCTTTGTTTAAGGTACTGTAAATTCTCACTGCAAACCCACATTTGGGAAAATAAACACTATTGATGCTGTCTTTGACAGTGTGCTTATTCTCTCGCATTAAAAGTATCTTTTAAAGGATACTAAAATAAATGCTCATTTGGCATTTCCAGAAAGGTTATTATGGCCATGTGAGATTTCCTTGGCACTGCCAGTCAATTAATCTTAATTATCTTTACCAGTTAAGGAGGTTACCCTGAAGGACATCGGATTTAAATGAGTCATAGCTCATCAGATGTTCAGTTTTATTGCTTCTTGATCAAATACATAGTTTCTGTGACTTATGACCCAACTGCCGATTTCTCTGTTGACTCATTTGCTTTACAGAAGCCAAAGCTGATACAGTTTTATCTCTCCTTAGCTGACAGAAGAGCTGTGCTGTTTGAATAGCAACCGGCCACGGGTTGTTGAGTTTTGAATGCCCTTCCTGAGGTCGGGTCTCATAATTTTTAAAAAGTTTATCAGCAGGGGTTGGATTGGTGAAAGTCGGGAAGGGGGATGCAATTCACAAGTGATTTGCTTTCCCTGAAAGTGACTGTTCATTTGTTTTGAGAAAGTTACCCAAACCACCACATTATATATTCAAATAAAAAAATTTTAAAGCACTTTTATTATGGAGGGGAGAATACAGATGTTTTAGAATGAGGAGCTTATTGTCCTCTTTGGAAATGAAAATTATTGTATGTAGTTGAGGGGGAACCATTCAGAGTGGTGAGACTTGGCTTTCTGAGGCGCAGCAGTAGAGTGTGGAGGCTGGGGATAAGAATGCTTCCTGAGTATAAATCCATAGGTCACAAGTATGACTGCAGCTTAGAATTACCCAGGGTTTATAAAACACCTCCCAGCCCAGGTCCCACCTCTGGTGGCTGGGAACCCTTGAGTCTGAGTGAGTGTGAGGATCTAGAAATCTAGATGCTGAAAGGTTAGGGGAAATGGCCAGCCTGGGGAAGCTCTGCCGAGTCAGGAGAAATGTAGTAAAAGCTTCCTGCACGAAATGCACATGCATCCATGAGAATGGCCCATGAAGTAAGAGCCAGCCCCTTAAATTAATTCCCATCAACTCCAAACCATTAACAGCTACAGGTGAAAGAGACAGCAAAACCAGGAAGAAGCAGGATGTCAGCTCCTGTGTCACCTCATTTCTCGCTCACCTCAGGCTTTCAAGCCAAATGTGACCCTGAGCTGGGGGAAGGGAGGGGCTTTCTATTAGATAGAAATTGAAAGGAGCGTATTAAGATGAGACTTAGTAAAATGAGATTGTTCAGGTGACTGAAAGGAACCGCAATAGTCAAGGAGCTCTCTGAAATGTCATCTGTGAGAGAGTATGCTGACTAGGACGTTAGACATTAGAACAGAGCTATTAACTCATTTCCTTTTCCACTGAACACATAGGGAAAATGTCTGCCTTCATTTCAGGATTCAACGGGACTTTTCTAAGCGCCAACTAGATACCCGCGGAATCTGGGAAATGGTGCTGTTGTCTCACCAAAGCAAGCAAAACCCAACCATACTAGCCCTTGATGTTTGGCTGCATCAAAATTGGCGTATCACTAAATACAACTTTAAGAAAATTCCCTGGTGAGAATAGACATATTGGAAGCCAAAAGAAGCCTTAAGGCACTGGGGAAGCCATGATAAGAAACAGATACCAAGGATCAAAAAAATAAATAAATAAAATAACCAACTACATAAATAAATGTGATGGTTGGTCAAAGACAAAACACCCGTGCTCTGTTCTCCCCGTTTTTTTTTTTTTTTTTTTTGAGGGGATTCTGGCTGAGATGAAAGGGGGGAGGCGGTCAGGGTTATTTGCCCACAGATGCATGTGTTTAGTTCAGTGATATTATTTTGTTTTTTTTTAAGTGACTATTATATTCTACAATTTTGAAATATACAGTTCATTTCCAGTTTTTGTTTTTAAGACAAATAACTTGATTTTGATTTGAAATGTGGAAAACTTAATATAATTTTTTCCCTTAGCATTTGCAATTGAGGGTAGTTTATTTTGATTTTCATTTCTGTCCCTGATGTGGCTACTCAGAAGGTCTTTGGAATGTCGAGAATGGGGGAAAGTAACCTTTGTAAAATGAGATGAAATCAATAGTAATGTCATAGACAATTTCAAATGCTGGGTTAATTTTTTTAAGGCTGATGTATAACCAAAGGCTGCAATCTGGAGCAGCCCAGGAAATTAGGGTCATCGCATCACTCAAAAATTTTCCATTTCTTTGAGGGTGGGAGAAGATGACATGAGCCCAGAAGTGGCAGATAAAATAGTTCCAGAAAAGAGATGAATGTTTTTCCTTCCAAGACTGCCAGCCTTTCCTGGTCCTTTGTAATGACACTGTGGATTATAATTTCAGGTGAACAATGAGCAGTAGCAGCTAAAACATACCCAAAAGATGTAGTGATGGTGTTGGGACATGGAAATTGAGTGGCAGAAGACATTTGGGCCAAACAACACCCCCTTCCATGCCCCCTGATCCTAGAGAGAAATATGCAATACGTTTCAAAGCCATTTTTGTTTTGTGGAATTCCAAATATTTCCTCCTACTCCCCAGGGTGTCCACATTATTATTACTGTATTAACATTATTTACATTTCATGACTTTATTTTTTTTTTTGCCTTCATTGAAGCTCAAGGTGATTTAGTAACTTTAAATTAGCCACACCAATAATCTAAAATGCCAACAGGAAGACCTAGTTACTCTGTTGTTCCTAATTCCTGGGGAAGTGTGTATGCATAGGCCACTTTAATTTTCTTTATTATGGAATCTTAGAGGACTGTGGAAATGGCAAGGGTCTCTCAGTCCTTTATGGTTTGGGTTCAAGCAATACTGTCGTCCCATATTGTGGTTCTGACCAACACTGAGACTGCGTATAGAAACCGGTCTCCACTTCCAGTGTCTCGGTGAGCTGTCAGTGTAGTGTAACCAGTAGTCCCGGCTTTATGGTGAGACAGGGCAGTGTTCGGTCTTCCCACCATAATGCTAACAGGGATGCTTGGAGTGGTGGGAAGGGTGACAGACGGGATTCAGGGAACCCGGCTGTTAGTCGTTAGTCCTTTCTAAGGGGGGGCTGCCACTCTGTGGGCACGGGCTTCCAACTTTCTCGTTGGTATTTTTATAACGGGTGACAATGACCGAGCTGGATAAATATCCACCCAATTTGCCAGTGATTCTGATAGCTGCTTGAGACAACAAAAATATTCCGGAAGGTGCTCTCTCCCCCTTCTCCCCACCCCTTTCTTGTGCCCAATCTCATCTTATGAAATACCTTCAGTTATTAGAGAACTTGTATTTTACTCACCTGGTATGCCTAGTCAGGGCTGAAAACACAGAAAATCACCACCACTTTAATCTAATCAGGATGGAGCCAGGGAAAGAACTTTGGTCAGGGGAAGTAGTGACAGGCTTGAATCAGGTTTGGGAATAAACTGTGCTCTCCAATTTGGCTTTGACAAATTTTATCCCAGAAATAGTTCTCTCACTATTTCTCACACTTTTCAGAGCTGGTAGAGATGAAAGAACATGATTAATTATCACTCTCTTAAAACAAAAATGATATCAGAAAGTTTATGCTGGCCTTCCTTTGGGTTAGCTTCTTGTCCTTGTTAAGGACCAAACCCATATCCCTGAAGAGTTACTTTACATATACACAGCAAGAATCCACAAGGGACTGAGTTGAATTTACTGTCTTCTTAGAACAAGAGAAATGATCTGATTCTTCCTACTGGTGACTCAGCACTACTCTCTTCACACAGGTAGGAAAAGCTTATTCAAGATATACAGAAGTCTAAGAAAACTCAGAGAATCAGAGGCCCTATTGAATGCAGTATATCATTACCTAGTAAGATCTCAAATCTTGATTTTTTTAAAAAAAATTAAATGAAGAAACTCATTAGACAAACACATTAGGTTAATAGACTAATGCTTAACACATTAGGTTAAATATATTAATTCTATGCCCTAAGTTTTCTCTGGGAACATAGAGTCAATACTCATTTTGAAAATCTAGTTTGCACCATTAATGGGTAATTTTTCTTATATATGTATATATTTTTTCAAATATACCAGCAATGTTATTTGAACTGGCAATAATAAAAATGTTTCATCAGTGATGTAAAAGAGTATTCAAGACAATTTCAGATTCCTAGGAAGAAATGCATTCTAAAATAAAATCAAATGTATGCTTAAGATCTTTTTGTATTAGCTTCTTTAAAATGTTACAGTACATATTGTTTCCAAATATATTTGATGTGTTCCAATTTGTTTTCTTCTGTTTTCTATTTGTAAAAAAATGTAGAAGAAACAGATAAAACCAAGAAAAAGTAATTTCAAATGCAACAGAAAAACTATCTAGGAGATCTTTTGGGTAAAACTTATCTTTAAACTGTTAAGTGTGGTCTGTCCTAATCAAATAATGTTTAACAGTAATCACTTCTCTGTTTTTCAGAAATTTTTGTGCTTGGAAACTTCGAGGGAAAAAAAGCTTTTTATTCCTTGAGTTGAGCAACTCAACAGGAAACGGGGACTTCAATCACTAGAAAAGCACTTTTTTTTTTCCGACACAAATTTTGCCTTTGTGCCTTGACGGACAGCAATCCCACTGTCTATAAACAATCCCGGTTGCCCCAAATCACCATTTGGTTCCCCCATCCGACATTTAAACATGGAGTGCTTTTGCGCTCAATAAAATTCCTTTTCATTTCACCCTAGGTTGCCATGTCTCTTCAAACAGAGACAGAAAAGCCATGGTCTGTGTCAGACAGATTTTAATTTTCAGTCCTCATCCATTCGGAGGAACTAGACACAGCAAACAGAGTCTACCCCAAAACCTAGCAACCCGGGGTTTAAACAGCCAATGCATCTGAGTACCGGGCTGGGGGCCTGGACCTGTTCACACATGAATAAAGAAGATTAAGATTTCCTTTCAAAGACGGGAGGCCTTTGTGACAGCCAGTGTCAACAGCTCGGTCTGCCTTCAATGTGAAGCAGTCTTCTCGCTCAGATTCCCACAGGGAGGTCCTGCTGATTAGCATGCTCCACGCTGCTGCGCATGTCACTATTTAATTGAAGAATAAGGGTGTAGAGTTTTGCAAACTCTTACTTATCCACAAAGAAAGAATAACTTACAGGAATTGTTGAAAGAAAATACCAGTGGACATGAACACCCACGGGGAGCATTTAAAAGTGAAGAACAGAGCAGGGACATAAGGCATAGCAGTGATTTCTCTTATCTGACTGTGGAGACGTTAACAAAAGCTTTGTAGTCAAAGTACATGTTTTGATGTCACAAAAATCAGTTCTGCTCCTAGAGGAGAAAAACACATAATTTTTCTTTCCAGATAGAGTTATAAAATTGAACCAGAGAATATGCATTGATCCCGAAAACTTTTGACAGACTAATATTCTTTGCCTTAATAAATAATTTGGAGGTAAATCCTTATCAACAGATATTACTGAAATTTTAAATATGCACACAGGCACTGGATAATGTGAATTTAATGTCACATTACAAATCCTTGATATGAGTTAAAAAAGAAAAAGAATATCATGTCTATAAATGCCAGTTTCAACAATTTATTATTTCACTCAGTGATAGTTTCAAACACTCAAACATGTTAAAGACGATTCCTACTTTGAAATTACATGCTCATATTAATTTACATGTACTGAATTATTTTGAGATCAGTTTCAATAGCTGAGTTATGCCTATTTACAAGAACAGAGGTGTTTTATGATTACGTGACAAATGTTTATGCAATTTGATGTCTACTGTTTATTTTTTCAAAGCCCGGTAAGAATGTAAAACTAAAAGTGTGCTGCCCACATCTATCGCTGCCGTGTTTCCTCGCCCATGGCATGTGCCCAGTGACTTGCTTTTTCCAGTGATGGTGAAAGGTTCACACTCAACTGTTCTTATTCATTTGTTAAGTATTTACTTTTTGAGCACCTACTGTTTGCAAGGGATCTGGGTGCAAACTAGGAATAGAGCCGTGGTGTTCTGAAGCCAGATCTCACAGACCTGTGAGAGCCGATGGCACGCAGCTGTTCCCAGCTCTGTGTTTGGTGCCATCAGGTTGGTGACTGGAAATTGGCTATGGCAGGAATACTTACATCAGAACAACTGGCCACGCTACAGATCAGGGCTTGTTTTTACAGAGTCAGCTGTCAACCACTTACTAGCATGTCACTAGCTAGAGGAGTGAGTAAACCCAATAAGGTTCTTGTCTTCCTAGGTCCTCCAGCAAACCACGTACTAGAGATAATGACACATTTGCAGTGAGAGACTAGGGACAAACTACAGAAGGATTTATGGGAAGAATGTCTGTAGGCCAGGATCGGGGCTAGACAAGATGGCAGAGGAGTAGGTGACTGTCAGTGTTGCTTCATTTGAGTGGCCATCACTAGGGCCCCATTACCAAACTCAAAGCCCCACGGCCCATCACTCCACCATTACAGCTGATTCTTTTGGGCCTTCATGATGTATATTCATAATTAGAAGTAGTCTCTAACTTCAGATGTAAATGCCCTTTGAAAAACCACAGCTTTAAGTGGAATTTTAATTCGAATACAAACATAATCTGCCTCACAAAACTACCACTTTCTGCATGGAAACAGAGCTTCTGTATCTCTGTTGATTTGTGCCCCGCAAAACCCACCTATTACTAATTTTTTTTTATCAAAAAATAAGTATACATTAATTGAAATCAATTGTGGAAAACAGATCATATATGATATCAGAAAAAATGACTTTTATTTGGTGATATTAAAAAACTTGAGTATATTTTGGATGTTATGGGGAATTGAGCAAGTAAAGTGAGGGAAAATGAGACCTCTGTTTACCAGAATTAAACATAGGCAGGAAAGGATAACCGGGATAACAAGAATCTACAATGAGAGCATTAGAGAATTTCCTCTTCATTTATAATGTACACAGCATTGATGCTGAATCTTTATAGGTGACCGATGCTGCCTGAGAAGTATTTAGAGCCAGAACCTGCTCAGCTCTTCCATTCACATTTTAATGTATCCACTATTGGCCTCAAATACATAATAAAATATTTTACAGCTTCAGCTTTAATGGGATTAATTTTAATTTAGGTTAGCTTGAGAAAATTAAAACAAGCATTTTTTATGTCATGAGCATGTATAGAATTTCATGAATGAAATTTTAATTGATAACATGTTTTTTGTTCAATTCACATCATTTCATATATTTCACAAATAGAAATCAACATAGATTTTAATTTACTGAAAAAAAAAAAAAACGTCTAGACACTGAAAGGGAGACACACGAGGATACATGTAGCAGATGCGCAAACACGCTGAAGTTGATTCTGTTCTCTCGGATTTCAGTTATTTACAGGAGTTCATTCTCAGACTGGGGAGCAGAACCTGGCAGCCGCCAGGGACCTGTCATTTCAAAACATGACTTCTCCCGCAAATACAAGTACTTTTAATTCATTTCAAAAATTGGGTCAAGTGAATTCAAATAACTTAGAGCACCACATGTACAGGATGGGGAAAAGTAGGTTTACGGTTCTTCATATGGAAAATAATACAATAATCAGTAAATAATAATACGAGAATAATCTCTGTATTTTGCATACTCGCAACTGTCAACCTACTTTTCCCCACCCTGTATTATTCCAACAATTAACATAACTCTGTAAAATATCCAATGTGGTTCATGAATGGCTTCTTGTTTATGTTCTAGGAGTCAAAATACTCAGGAGCAGCGAAGGTGATTTGTTGCCCTTCAAAATAGAGGCTCGCATGACTTGATGTCCTACTTTGCAGATTTGCTTTTTCTCCAGACAGCATCTTGGTTCTTCCCACAGGATCTCGGAGCTTCACTTATAAAGCTCCACTCCTTCCTTATCTGCATCAGGTGGAGGTAACCCCAGGGATGTGCTGGAGCTGTCTCGCACTGGCTTTCTAGAGCTGACTGTTCAATTTTTAGGAATTTTGCTAGCTGGTTCTTAAACACAGCCTTTGCAAACATTACATTAAAAAAATTTAAGAATAGCTTTTAAGTGTTCTATCACAGAATAATAATAATAATAATAATAATAATAATAATAAAAAATAATAATAATATAAGATGAAAGAAAGTTTTTTGCCCTGATTGGTGGGGCTCAGTTTGTTGGAGTGTGACTGAAATGTTGCAGGTTCAATTCCAGAGCAGGAAACATGCCTGGGTTGCAGGTTTGGTCCCTGGTCAGGGTTGGTACTGTCCCTGGGCCTGAGGCATATGAGAGGCAACTGATAGATGCTTCTCTCTTGCACCCATGTTTGTCTCTCTCCCTCTCTCCCTTCTTTTCTCTCTAAAAAAAAGCAATGAAAAAAATGTCCTCAGGTGAGGATTTAAAAAAACCCCAAAGGATGGAGGAAATTTTTTGAGATGATGGTAAGTTTATGGCACAAGTTGTAGTGATGGCTTCATGAAAATATACTTATCTCCAAAGCCATCAAATTGCATTCATTAATTGGGTATAGCTTTTTATATATCAAAAACTTACCAGTAAATACACTATATACTAAAAACAGTAATAAACATACAAAGTCCACTATTTTCTGATTATTTTTCTCCATTGCCCTTCTGTTGCCTATGTTTTAAGTTCTGCAGCACCATTCCAGGTTTTAAAGCTAAAATGAAACTATTTCCCCCAAGTTTGGTAATCATCAGCAATTTTTCTACATAGCATTAATTACTTTCTCTTCCGATTTTTTAGCTATACTATCCTTTATCCTCCATCACTGTGTGTGTGTGTGTGTGTGTGTGTGTATGAAAAAATATTTTAGCTTTAAATAAGTTGGTTAGAGGAAAAGGGAGAAAGCCAAGGCTTCCATTTGCACAAGTAAAAATGGTCCATTTCCTTCTACTCAAAGTCCCAGCAGTAGAGTCTGCATTTGAGACCTTCGGAAGACACTGAAGTGGGTCAAGTATAAGCAGTCAGTACACTAGGCCCACCTTGTCTTGCACTTCTAAAGAGTTAATCACATTGTGAGCAGAAGATGGACAACTCAGATCTGTAACTTGCAGGAATTCTCAGGACTTTAGTGTC
The DNA here is from genome assembly GCA_039655065.1 of Glossophaga mutica. Lineage (NCBI taxonomy): Eukaryota > Metazoa > Chordata > Mammalia > Chiroptera > Phyllostomidae > Glossophaga > Glossophaga mutica. Next base: position 106,396,984 of record CM077309.1, on the reverse strand, counting down.
TCAGGCCAAAGGCATTAAGTTTCACCTGAAAACCACCTGTTGAAGTATATCCTCATCTTCGTCAATACATACATATCATTGTGCATTGTATTTATCTTCATTTGCAATGAACTTAATGCATTTTTATACTTGGTAAATGGTATTAGCCTCTTTCAAAACTGAAAGTCATTACAAAAACTTAATTCATCCTAGAAAAAATGGTAATTCTTCAAACAGTTTTAGAAGTAATTCTATAATCATACCCAATGTGTCCAAGTTTAGATTTCAGCTACTAGATTGTGTTTCTTCCTAACCAACCACCTCAAGTGAAAAAAAAAAAAAACAAGCAGGTTGCTTTGTACATTTGTGTGTTTGTTATCAGTACATCAACCATCATGTGTGCTTCCTGAACCCCAGCAAGACCCCTCAGAGAAGCACTGTGTATTTGTCAATATCCTGGAGTTTTCAGAGTTCCAAGTGCTCCTACCATTTGACCCAAAACTTCCTCTCTTCTCAGATTCCTGCCTCTAAACGCACACACACACACACAAACACACACTTAATGAACCTTTACTTAAATTAGTTCATGTGTCAATTTTTAGGGTCACTTGGTTCAGATCTGAAAAGATTTTAAGTCTCACTGCTAGATTTTGGTATGTCTTTATCCAAATGGCAGTATATTGAACTCTTAACCTGAGCAGTCCCTGGGCTCAGTATCAAATGCCCTTGTAGGTTCTGTATTTGGGTATTTGTATTCTATTCCTTTCTCCTTTCAGAATGTAGGAGAAGTACAAGTATAATAGTTTAGCTGAATATCCACTCTAAAGTAGCTGTCAATTTTGGCACTTATAAAAATCTGAAGCTGCGCATTATTATTCACACAGTGTTCACGGAAGTCTACTTGATTTCAGTAGTTACACTCGCCTGGTATTGCTCCACAGCATTCAGGTTTTATTTGATCAGATAAACTTTGCCATTGCTTATTAAACAATAAACATTAAAAATTAAAATTATTATTATTGGGCATTTGAATTGAAAAAAGAAAGTATGGTGTATATTAGATGTGGTGGTACCATTTTGGAAAAGAAAGCAACATAGATAAAAACAGAATATTTTAAAATGTCTCTCACTACTACATAAAGTGGGCCTTACCGTTCATGCAGCTAATTCAGTGACTTGTCAGAAATAATAAATCCTAAATATATGCCTTAAAATTTCAACGGCCTACATATAGCATAAAATTAATTGCATTTAATTGCATTTAAAATGAAGTTCAGAATTTTGTCTCCCATCAAATTTAAACAACTTGTTCATTGAGTTATTCAGTGAAATAATCAACATTTCACTCATTCATAAAATATAACCAGGGCCAACATGTGACAGATATTGGAAAATATATCAATCAGAACCCACAGGGGAAATTTATATTCATTGCACTTATTTAAATATTTTAATAGATATCTGTAACTTGATATGATATTATTTGAAAACTACACAAAATAATATTCTGAAACTTTGGAAAGTTGAAGTATAAACTAACAAAACCTTGACAATGTTGATAAATAATTTTTCTTCATGTGTCTTGAAAAAATGATGTTTGAAATGCATTAATGAATGGTCTAAAAGCAGAATTCTGGGAGAAAGAGAGAGAGAGTTGAAAGATTCAAAACAAGGATCTAATTCTATGCAAAGTTTTGAGCCAACTACCAAGTCCAAGATTTCTACTCTCCAGTGGTCACCATGACCCTTCTGGGCAAACCTGAATGTCTGCACTCCATTGGCTTGTCCCTAGGACTCCTGCAGGAACCCAGAAGACGACATTGGCTCCTTAGAGACTGTGAGCTTTCTCTTACCTACCTGGACTTACATAGAAGCTCTTAAAGAACCTTCAGTGGCCCAGAATAACCCATTTCCAGAGCTGGCCCAGTCTCTAAGAGTCATCTAAAAATCCTTATGCTCACTTCTTTCTTAAACTAACACAAGAGAAAAATTAAGAGCACCCAAGGTGAACATTCCAGAGTATAATTAAAAATTAGTGTCATCAGATGATAAGAATAAGAAATTTTAAGATATTGTACACCAAGCTCATATTTTATAAATGGCATATGTTGATATAATAATTACAAATGTTATATTTATGGTACAATGCCAGGAAAAGTTAAAATTGTTCTACTGAAAAATCTCTAATTTGTAAAAAAGGCAAACAAACACAAATACCCATTAATAATAATAATAAGATATAGACAAATGCACAAATATTAGAGAGAGAAAACAGGAGAACTTCAGTAGTCTCTAAAAATTCAGTGACACATTTTCAGTTATTCAATATTTTAAAATTCAAAAGAGCCTATTTTATAATAGCTCATGTATGAGAAAAGCCTTAGTGTCCTCCAGCCAGGAGAAAGAAGGAAATCCTGCCATTTGCAGAAACATACTAGAAAAACCTGGAGGGCATTATTATGGTAACTAAAGTAAGCCAGACAGAGAAATACAAATACACTATGATCTCACTTATGTGTGTAATCTCAAATGAAAAATTTTTTAAACTTGAAATAGAAATAGAGTAGAATAGTGGTTACCAGGGGCTGGGGAGGGGGAAGGAGTGAGGTGGTGTTGCTCAAAGGTACGAGCTTTCAATTATAAGATGAATGAGTCCTGAAGCATGTACAGCACAGTGACTATAGTCTATGATGCTAAACCATGTGTTTGAAACCTACGGAGAGCAGATCTTAAGCATTCTCCCTTGATTGTGGTAATCACTTCTCAGTATATACATACAGCAAGACATCACATTGGACACTTACAATACATACAATTTTATTTGTCAATTACACTTCAGTAAAGTTGGGGGGGAGAAAAACATTGCCATGTGTAGTTTTTACAAAGCATGATTTAGAATATAGATATAAAAATAGCCTATTTTGCTCAAATAGGATGATTGGGACAAGTTTCAATTCCTATCTTCGAAAACACTAAACTTATAAGCATTAGGTTCCAACTGTAAAAATATTGCTGTGTTTTTAATACTTTATTAGTAATACAGATCTACAATTAACCTTAAAACCTCTCCTGCAGTTTGAAAAAGGACATCATTAATACACAGATGCAAACAGTCAGTGTTTCATGACTTAAACCATAGGTATTCTTATGTTCCTGGTAAAATAAAGCACTCAAAGTCACTGTCTGTTAGTTGGTGTGCATCTGTGACTGCTTCACACTTCATTTGACAGAAACATTATGAGGTCTGAGTGGGTATTTGTGGACAACTCTGTATATTTTTCTCATGGCAAAGAGCCAACAATAATTTTACTTGTCTACCACTTTTAACATAGAGCTGCCTTTGAAAAACACTTGGCAAAATTACCTAAGTGGAGGTCTAATCTTAGATGACTGCCAACAAACAGATATTATCAACAAAATGTGAGGGACATGGAGAGACTGGTATATTAATAAAATATAAAAGTGTAAGAGAGAGCCAGCAGGAAAATAGATGGGTCAACCTGGAGAAGGAGAGATGTACAAGTATGAAGCTTCTGCATTCACCAGGGAAATTCCATGTGATTTCTAAAAGGGCAGTATCCAAGTATCAATTTTGATTGGAATGAATTCTCACTGGGTCTCCAAGAATTGCTGTGCCTGGAGTTCCTGACATGGGCAGATCTTGATAAACCATCTGAATGAAACTCCTTTAATGATGTAACCTCAGGGAAAATAACTCATCCAGAATGTTTTTATTCCCTTTTCACTGTATCTATTTTCATTTGCTTATTCCTTCTATTTGGAGAGAGCTGACTGTCTCAAAATTAATCTGTTCTGAATATCAAGCTAAGAGAATGGTTTTTATGTTTTTATAGTTAAAAATTCACAGTAAATGCTAAGGTAGAATTTTAGACATATATTGAAAGAGAATAATTCAGGGCTTTAATAGATACATGAAGTGATTGCTTTACCATCAAACTGGTTCAGAGGAATTCAAATTTTCTCAAGAAAATTTGGTTCTCTGGACTCTGGTTGAGTCTTCTAAATGAACTTCCTTGATTAGCTAACCCAATATGACCTGATTACATGTTCTCTCAAGATCTAAGACAGATTTAAAATGGTCCTGAATCTGTTTAAAAGAAATGTAGATTTTGGCAAAGCCTGATTTCACACACAATATATATATATATATTTTTTTTTGGTATCGCAGGTGGGACTCAATCACATGCAATTTTTAAAAATAACTTTGAATTTTTTCCAGATTTGATCATGAAATTCATCTAAATTTATTAAGAGTTATCTCCTTTCTGTGGTAAAGTTTCATTTTGAGTTTTGGTGGTTTCATTTTGCAAATTACTGGAGGAAGAAATACCTCATGGAAAATATGAAAAATAATCATGCTGTGTAAATTAACTCAGTCTTTCCAAGATAAACCTTGGTCAATGGATAGTAAAGTGCATGTCACCTGTGTTTACATGTTGAACACTAAAATTTAAAGTTTATATTTTTTCAAGTAGCACCTGGACACGAGATATTTTTCCTCATTGTATTAGAAACCCAACAGAAATCTTATATTGGGAACTAGTCACCTTAACTATCAGTTGTCAGGGTCATTCACCTAATTAATATCTGTCATTGCTGTTATATCCATTCCTAAACCATGTGATACTTGGAAGCGCTCACTGAAACTTAGATGAGAACACATGTTTAGGATCCCAAAGGCCAGTGGCATTATGCTAGAATATATAACCTGTGCTTCAATAGTATCTGTAAAGACTATTCTGAAAATGACTCCACAGAGAAGCAACATGTACTGAGCCTTCCAGCTGATGGTTCCACAAACATGTCTTCTTGTTCACTTGTCTCTCTCTGTTTTCTTCCTATTGACTCCATAATTCTTGTAATTTATATATCTTCTTGTAATTAAGACATTTTTAAGGTATTCACAATGTTTAAAAAGATACTCCAGCTTTATCTGTCGTACTATAAAATTAGAACTGATAAAACTGTCTATCGATATGGGAACTATTAGATAAGTTAGGGAACATCAATACAGAGATATAGTAAGTAGTTATCTCAGTAAGATTACTTGAAATGTGCAGATCTAAAAGGTGTACATGATATATTACATTCCAAAGGAAACTTAAAATTGATGTGCATTGAGTATTCTTCCCCTTCTTTACTGATACATTTTTATGTCTTTGTATTTGCTGAAGCAAAGAGAAAAAAATATTAGGCTGAAAGAAGACAAAGGGGCTTTTACTCAGAGGCTGAATTTTTAAAAGGATATCAGTGATTTATACTTTGTTATGTTTATTTTTCTCTATTTTTCAAGTAAAACATCCTATTATTAATTCAGAGGGTGCATGCAAATAAGTTTGCCAACCACTGTAAAACCAAAAATCTACTGGGGAGTTTAGAATCTCAGCCTTGGGACTCCTTTGACCCCAAATCAAAAGAAAATGTGTTTCCTGTTCAGTTTCTTGTTCAATATATGGGCCTTGTGATTAAACAATAATCTACTATAAAAACAATAAATTACCCTGCCATCCCACACCACTAAATGATGTTCTATTCATTCTTGACTAGACCTCTGATTTAAAAAAAAAAAAAAAAAAAAACACCACCATATACAAAACTTATTTGAGTACAGTTTCTATCTTCCCAATTTTCTACCAGTTTTAAAAAGTACGTGCTACATTAAAGCGACAGTTTACTGTCACTTTAAATTGAGCGCTCTTCTCCCTCGATGCTCTGGCACTAGTGTGAGAGGGACAGAATATCTGACCTTGGGTTTCCCTTCCCATATTGACCCGCTGGCAAGAAAATGTGTTCTTTACAGTTTACTTTGCTAGCAATGCTGACTGGTTGCTGTTACAGCATGTATTGGTTAAGTACTTTCAGAAATAATCACATGCTTTCCAGTACTGTGTCACCTCAGAAAACGTTTCAGAAAAAAATCAACTCTTCTTACATTCATTTTCAAAACTCTATTGAGCACCCACTGTGCTCTTAGCATCCAAATTATATTTTGTAGACTACCTCTTATACATAGAAGTGGCATGAAAGTCATCTTTTATACCAATTATTCTAACGACTGGGGTGAAAAATGTGGTAAGTTCAGTTAGTGTTAAAATATCCATGTGGTCAATATGTTGGCCTGTTGTGACCGTCCTTTGGAGCTCAGGGTAGGTGTGTGGCTGTGTGGGGCAATAACTTTTTCTAGACAGTGTGTAATGGCCCATAGTAGGGATATGATGTGATGTTTTATAAACAGAAACAACCAGTAGCGTATAATGCTTATTTTAGTTGTAATTTAGTTTTAAGGATCAAGACCTGCCACAGTCGCCATTCCTAGCATAATGAGAATAATTTATATTCTGTAAGAGTCGTCTGTGCAAAGCAAAATGTTCATGCCTACTGAAATATGTGTTACTCGGGCCCATTCCTGAGGTCTTTGCTAGAGCAAGACAAATCTTTTCTTGTGAATCGCTTTCTTCTCTTGCATTAAAAATCAAAATAACTGCTGATGACAAGATTAAATACAAATGGTATACACCACGGAAGACTGTTTAACTCATAACAGTGTTTCTTTTCCTCATACACAGACTAGTTGAAGAAACTGAAGTAAGTCATTGGGAGTAAAACTGATTCTCTCTCTAACAGGTAATCAGTGAGGTCTCCAACGCATCATTTCTTGAATATCATTTATAAAACTGTTTAAGTCATGAGTGCTACTTATCACATATTTCTGGCTGCCTTGTCAGGGGTATGGGGTATAATTGTACTTCCCTATCTTCTTTGAAGTTAGACTTGGCCCAGTAACTTGCTCTGGCCAATGAAATCCAAGCAGACAATTTCACAGACAGGTTGAAATGCATCATGTCTCTCTCCCCACTGTCATAGTGGAGTTATGGCAGGAAGAAGCCTTGATGTTTGACACTCCCTGTGGGCCCACATTAGGTGGATAATGGGCTTGAGAAAAAAACTTCTGTTGAGTTAAAATTTGGGGGTGTCACTTTCAAATTATGAAAGTATAATCTATTCCATCCTGACTGATGCAATACCTAAATAAAATACCTTCTTTTCAAGTCTAACACCAATGTTTCCCAACCTTCCTTTCCATTTCTAATTCCTTTTCATTAACAATATCGCCTAAGTCACATCCAAGAAGACAGTATCCTTTGTAAATGTGAGTTTCAAAATCACTAAGATATAGCCAATTCTAATTTTGTTTTCTAGGAGAATGAGGATGACAGATTGCAAAAGATCTTTAAAAATTGCTCACTATATGAAGCATTATACCCTGAAGAAAACAGACATCACATATTCATATTTTATTTTCTCCTAAAATACAAAATGTAGTTCTGTTATCCCATCTCCTTCAGTTTATGCTCAGTAATACAGTCCTAGAAAATTACAAAATATGACTCTCATAATTCTTAAATACTCTACCTCTGGGCAAAATATATAATATACCAGAAAGAATAAAACCTAGATTTTCAAAATATCATTTCTATCTCCAATATTTGCAAAGCAATTACAAACTTCCCTTAGACTTAAGACCATTAAAGTCAAATATTGAACAAACAGCCAAAGTATTTTGCTGTCAGCTTAGAGGAAGTAATAAAGCATTGAAAGAACATCCAGTATAGTCAAAGTTGGCACTGTATTGGTTAATGTTTTAGAAACCAAAGAGAAAGTTTAGACGGACCTTGAAAACCTGTATGATAGACTCTATTGTCTTACCATTGCCCTTTCCCAAATGACTTTCCCACTGCTTTGAAGTAAAACTCCATTTTGAACTTTTCAGAATAATTTCTGTTTTATGTGAGAAATATTTACTGCTCATAAACCTGCTTTAAAAATGCAAGTGATTCCAATATAGAATACAGTGTCTGGCAGAAGTAATGCCTGCTTGAGTGTGGTTGGTAGGGTAATAATATAGGTGTAATAATTTATAGTTTTAATTCGAACATTTCACCTAAAACATCATATGGTGTGCTTGAGTGTGATATTGTTATGTTACAGAATTACATGCTTATAATTTTTGTAATAAAAAAATTTATACTAAAAAGGGGGCATTATTTGTGCGGGACCCTATATATTCTTTGATTCTAATTATTGCATCTTCACCTAATAAGTAAAATTTCTCTATAACACACAATAGATGTTTTTGAAAATAAGAGGAAGACTATTTTTCTAGAAACAAATTTCCAGAAATTGTGTTCATGCTTTCTTGAATTTTCCCTATCCTTCTTCTAACATGAACCCTGATTGCTGACAGCTTCCAATTTCTGAGACTGGAAGGCACATTTCAATCTAATAATCAATGTTTAGGAAGAGGTTTGGCAGAAATGAAATATTTTAAACTATATTTAAAAATGTATCTATACAACATGACTATCATACTTACAATTTTGAATTTTTTAATGTGCAAATAAATAGGTATATGTTCTTTTATTGTATAGGAATACAATAGAGAACATTCCAAAACTGATTGATTAACTTATAATTTAAATTAATTAAATAATTTATAACTTATACATTTATATGCCATAAATTATTATAATTATAAATAATATATCATTATAATAGTATTATTATACCTCATAAATTATTATAAACAAAATTAATTTTGATAATTATTTATAATATGAATTATTATAAATTATAATAATGTATAATGATTTGACTTAATAAATTAAATGATTTATTAACTTTTAATTAATTTAAGTTATAAGTTAATCATTAATTATAACTTAAGTTATACATTTTGGGCAAAGCTTTTCTCCACTTTTATGGTTCATGTAATTCCTCATATGTTAAGAGAGTAAAAGTCAATTAGGTTGATTTAGTAAAAAATGGAGAGGGGAGGCATTGATAAGTCTTTGAGAACTTGGAATCTCTTAGCTTTATACTCTGTAATTTTTAACTGCACAAGAAATTATGACATAGGGGGGAACCTATTTTAGGAATCTAAAAATGCTCTGAAGAAATATGGAATTGAAATGGTCACGTTATTATTAACAGTTAATAGATTGATTATTTAATAAGTTTGTCTGAGACATACAATCCTAACGACATGACCATAATATAAGTGTGAAGGCAACTGCAACAGTAGTTCATATCCCATCACAAATTTGCACTGAAAATGATAACAATAGGAAAATGACTTAGATAAAGGCATTCATCACATCCCCAATTGTCTGTAGAGAAATAAAAAATAACTTCACAAATGGAATCTTGCATCACTTTGCAACATGATCACAGAAATACCAAAACTGGTAACATCAGAAACCCCCAGGATGGTACATCTGAGCGTCCTCCCTCAGCTTACAGACATTCCCCCTGAAGCAACACCTCGTTTCTTCCAAGGGACTGAATCTGTAAATCTGTATTTCTCACAGCCTCTAAATATCGCGACCAATTCAGATCATGTCTTTCAAATGTGGACATTCTCTCTACTGTGTACCTTCAGCCATGGACTTTGGACCCGATGCTCCTTCACTTTCATCCCCCCAGCCCCATAATTTCCACCAGGTTGTATCTCAAAACTGAAACATTTTCATAAGAAAGCTATTTCATTCTCTTTTTAATGATTCTATGCTGGCGAAACCTTTCCTGGTGCTTAGCACACTTTTTTTCTTAACCAGAGAAGAATATACATTAAACACAGAGTAACATCTGCTGTCTTCTCCGCTCCAACACTGTCTTTTAATCTCCACTAACACTGAGTTGAACTGAATTTCAATAGACCATGGCTAGCTAAAACCAAATAAAAGACGGTGAAAGGATCATTTGATGATGGGTATGACAAAACAATTGCCTAATATTTGAAAATGGATCTACTTTTACTGAATTAAGACAAGTAAATAAAGCAACATGTCAAGAAATCAGTAATGAAAGATCTTAAAATAAGTTGCATTCCTTATTGTTGAACATTGCCTAAAATATCCTCCCCCATTTCTCCTGCTCCTCTTCACATCTGTTTTGATAGCTTCTCTGTGTGGAATGAGTCAAAAAGAGAATGTGACTCTGAGAAGGAAAAAAGACAGTTTTTCTCGCTGTGCCTAATCTTTATTAAGATTTTATTTTATTTCTAAAATAGGGACTTACGATACTCTGTTCTTTCCAGTCTTTACTTAAGATTCTTCAGCAATTGATGTGCACGTAACACCACAAAAACAGTTTTTGACAGATACCAATAATCCTCGGTACATGATTCTAAGAAGAAAAAATGAACTCATTTATCTTAGCAGTTGCTGAATTTACTGTGTGAATTTATGGAGAATCCAGGGTAAGGAAAATGTTACTTGGATTTAGCTCATGTGAAAATAGTCCACTGAGGCTCACTTGATTTCTGTTAGGAAACAATGACTACTTTAGACCCTTTTCTACAAACATTATAGTCATCATAGGCTTACTGCTTGCTGATTCTTAAGAGTGTAAAAAATAGCTGTGTTAGTAGAGACTTGCCTGACACATATTTTAAAAACATTGAATATCTTTATTGAGATGTTAGTTGATTTTATCAATGCTGCTCCCTCTTGCACTTCTTGTTCTTGTTGTTGTTTACATGTATAAAGAATCTTAGTACCTACAAATCTTTATTTAATCCTAGTTTATTTTAACTTCTTTATTCTGGAAATTTAAAAATTTTCCATGAAAATGCATACTTAACTTGGCCCATATTGTTATCACTTGTGCTTTTATATTTACATAAACATTTTGAAGGATTTAAAAATATGCCACTGGAATTTATTTACCCCTTTGATTGTGTATTCTTTATGTCATCTAAGCTGAACACTGAACCAGCAAAACATTCACTTGTATTAAAATGGTGTCAGGAAATTGGCAACGTCTGGCCAAACTGTGCATTCCCACAAGTAAAGCAGAAGTTAGAGAAAGCAAAGGAAGGCTGGAGTGAGGGAACAAGGGTAAAACTGCATCAGCCTAACCAAATTATGATGCTTTTCTAACTGATAAAATGCCAATGGCATTTACAGCATCTCCACTTACAAAAAAAAAATTTAATGAATTCCTGATGGCCTTTTTTTATTTTTAGTCCACAACCAGATGGAACAATTGATTTGGGGGTCATAAATAATTTCCCAGAGAATGAAGACACATGAGGCTCGATTTCAGGATATTCTGAAGTCAATAGGTCAGAGCTAACAAGAAGCACCAAGAAGCGCTGGCCAGAGCTGAAGTGTCTGAAAACTGGCTCTATTAATCTTTGCTTGAAAGCATGCTACACTGGTCATGCCCTGCACTTGGTGCTGGAGCTGATGATACAACATCTAAAGAGCATCTTCCAGAGCATCGCATCGTGTAGCACTAACAGCCGTGGAATCTTGGCTATTATTGCTTTCCCCTTCAAAGTTCACAACTCCAACCCACATTTGGATTCTATTTCAGTCTGAGCAATGGGCAGAGCGGAACCCACAGACACATTGAGAATAAAGATGACTGTTTCTGGCTTGCCTTGAAAATCAAAGGGCCACTCTTGATTTGAAACAGGACTCTTCAGGGCCTTTTTGGAAAAGCCATTAAGTGTCGGACACTGTTAAGTAATATGAGGGATATTGTTACATTCGTCTTTTCCACCACTGTGTGCTCTGTGCCTGGCATAGAGCTTGTCCCATAACAAGCATGCCAGAATGTTTTTGAACGAAAGATGGAGCAGACTGATTGAATTCCTTGTCCATTCAAAATAATCTTCCACATTTACACAATACATGGGTTACTGAGTGAATAAAAATGGAAAACCTTATCACCAGTGTTAGTGATAACAACATAAAAATGGACTTCTTGCCATTAAAAGATTACTGATGTAGGCAGAAGTAAGAGTTATGTTACCATTCAAATGATATCCCAATTGGCACAGTGAACTTGGGGTTCCTCAAAACAATCTAATAGGTTGGGCAGCTGCCTTTCAGGCAGAAACCAATCTTAAATATAGCCACATGGACACAGAGGATAATTGGTCTCTCCTTCCTATTAGCAACACAGTCCGGCTGGAAGTTAAGGACTGTCCAGGCAGAAAAATGTTTTGATAAATATCAGTCTCACAGACATCCTGAGATTTACCCTAGATAGCTGGGAACCAGACAACCATTCTCAATTTTCCTGTGATTACTAACCCTCCCTCTTTTTTTTTTTCCTGGCAAATCTTAGAATAATGTCACAATTGAGCAAAAGCAGTCCAGTGAGAATGCTGGTTTATGTTTCCAACACTTCGGTCCTAATACTCACAGAGAACAAAGTCTGTTTTCCACAAGGAAGGAGTGTCTGATCTATTAAACTACACTGATATATAATATAGACTAAGTAGAAACAGAAACATTTAACAGGATTTTTATATTCCAAATCTATTTGGGACTGCAGATAAGCCTCTTCAAGTTTGCTGTCAACTTAACTTTCTATATATTTTTTATAGCAAGGACCATTAAGGGTAACTGGGATCTTGCCTAGAATCCATGGCTGATAAAAGTAGACTTAGACATTATTTCTAGAGATAATGGAAAATAAGTAGGAATTCCAAGACTAAAAAAGATGGCTGCATAATCATTTTATTATAGTATGCAATAGCCTACTAGAAACAAGTATTAATAACTATTAACAAAATTCTGTTAAACACTGAAACTTTTTCCCTAATATATTACCTCAAGTATTGAGTTAGACTAAATGAATATTATAAAATATAATAGAAATTAATATGTGAATAGAAATTAATATGTGAATAGAAATTAATTGTTCCAAGTTTATAATAGTACTGCATTATCTTTTTGAAGTTTCCAATATTTTAAATGACAATAAAGCTATTCTAATATCCCATATAAAATACCCTATATACGTCAAAAGACAAAATGCCAGATAGTATAAAACATATATACACATATCTTTATACATAACATACATTATACATACTATAAACAAGCACAGATAATCATTACAGAAATCTATGCTATTTTTGAAACAACATTAGAAACAAGTGAAACATTCAAGTGACATCATAAAAAAACTTTTCAAAGCACATTTTTTTCAACATGGCCTATCTACTAAACTATCTGTGATCTCTGAAATCATGACAGCTTTTGTTAAAAGTTTTCAGTACTAGATTGCAAGATCATTTTAAAAGCAGATAAATGCAGAACATACAGGTTCTGGCAGAAGTAAGGCCTGCTTGAGTGTGGTTGGTAGGGTAATAATAAGGGTGTAATAATTTACAGTTTTAATTTGAACATTTCACATAAAATGTCATACAGTGTGCTTGAGTGTGATATTGTAATATTACAGGATTACATGCTTATGATTTTTGTAATAATAGATTTTTTAATAAAAAGGAGCATTATTTGTGCCAGACTCCTGTATAAAAAATACATATAATGTCTAAAAGTAGATATTCTAAGAAAGATGTATGCCCCTCTGTATAATATCCTTAGGATTGGCTTTCCAGATAAGATTCTTAAATCATTTGTAAAGTATATAGTTAAGAAATGTTATTTCATTTATGGGTATCTTTTCATAGGTACAGAGCTTTTCTGCCTAGAATTTCTTCAAACTATTGAAATCATGCTGTCATTTAAAGAAACATTAATTAGTCATTCTTACTTTTCCTATACAATAAAAATCCATGCAGCAATGTGAGTTTCATGTTTGATCTTAGCTCACAGAAAATTTATAATTAAATTTTATATATAATTGCAATAGTCTTAACATAATTTTTAGTAGAAGAAAAAATGTGTTGCTCTTTTTATACATTAGAGTTTATTATATCTGTGAGTTTAGTGTAAAACTGATTAAAATAATTTTTGAATGGCAAAATGTATATATTCATAAATATATGCACAACATATCAGCCTTTCAAATGAAGCAAAAGTTATTCACCGACCTGTCAATGTTCATACGCTACATGAATGTCTCCTGGTGGTGGTGATACTACCCAGCTGGAACATTTAAAATGTTTAGCCCACTCTCCTGACACATCTGCCAAATAACTTGCCTGAGTTAGGCACAGTCTGAAACCACAGGACAGAATAAAGGAATCATAAAGGTCTATGAGTGATCAAACTTTGAACACAGAATTTGCTATTTAGTGTCCCAGCTGACTGATCTCAACAAATCAATGGAATGGGGCTCTGCGAGTGTTTGCCAGACAATTAGGAGAGCAGTCGTATTTCCTGCTAGACAGTCTAAGTTTTGGATACTCATTTTCCTCCAAATAAAACAAAACTGGCATGGATGATGTCATTCACAGACACTTACGAAGTTCTTGTAAAATGCCTCAACCTGGATTTCGAGAACTAAAAGAGTTTTGATATTTCCTTTTCAGTTACAGAGCAATTGAAACTTTACATTTCCCAGTCCTTAAGAGTTCATAGCAAAGAAGATTTATTAATAAAATCATTCAGTAGGTCATTTTACCCTTTGATGATATGTATTTATTTTAGACCTGGAAACATGACTACCTATTAAATAAATCAGTAGTGAATGTTACTGTCCTCCAATAAAAAACTGCAGCCTGCGTCATTCCATGTGCCATTGATGTGCAGGAAGCTGTTGTTCAGGACATGACCCAGGAAAAAAGAATCAGAAGAGCTGAATGTCTTTGTGCAAAAAACAAGCAAATAAACAAACAAACATCCCTAAGAGGCAAAATTATACATAAAATAAAATGAGGAAAAATGATGAACTATTGTTGTCAGGAACTCCAAATGTGGGTATATTTCTATTGAAAAACAAAAACAAAAACAAAAACAAAAACAAAACAAAACACCTTCTTGTCTGCAACTAGGCTTTGCCAGCAGCTGCCATCAGCTAACCATACCTGTGACTGGACATTCATATAAAAGAAACCCAAGTCCAAGTGCTCATGTTTATCAACTCAGATATCAGAAGGTAAAATAAAATGAGCAAACTGCTGAATGTGCCAAGTTTCCACCAAAATGAAGCTTACTCCATACAAGCTTACTTGGTGAAAAAGAAGAAACTCACCAAATTATGTCATTAGGACTTTAATTTACATGCTGCAATATTCACTACCACAAGCAATTTTTCTTGTTCTGTTTATGTTTTTCCACTCTGCAAAACCCCATCCAGATACTTTGGCACATACTGTGTTTTCAAAGAAAAATAAATACTTTAAAACAGACAGACATTTCTGCCACTAACAGTTAAGATTTATAGTATTTGTAGACAGACTACGAACTGAAATTCTATGGTGCTTTCCTTCTTTGTATTCCATAAAAGAAAACATTTTAAACACCCTTTGTAATTACAATAATTGAAAGCACGCTACACAGAGATTTCCAGTTGTACTCAGAGTCTGCATATAACTTTTCACCATAATGCTTCATGCACTTTCAGAAAGAAATACAAACCAATCAATATTGCCAAATTTGTTTTAACATTCCAAATCCTATTGCAGAACATAAAGTTCTACAGATAGAACTGAGGGGCAACGGGTGATGCTGCATCGGAATCATCCCGAGTGATCCACGGAAATGCCTCTAACACCACAGCACGAAGAAATGAAGACGTTCATGTGTTGTATATGGTTCTCAGTGCTTTCTAACTGGAAGGCTCTTCAAAGAAAACACATTAACCTTCATGACAGTTAATCAGTAAAATAAGCAGTTTGATTTCCTAAGTTGTGAATTCCCACCAGGCTATTAACAAGCTTAGATGATGCCTTTCTTCACAGAAGGGTATTATTTAATGAGTTTTTCATAGAACTCATTAAATTATAAAACTTTTTTGATACTGTCATTCTTTTGATAAAAGAATGACAAAAAACTTTAAATTACAAATTTGTTCATTTTTTTCTGCTGTTGAATCTGTCATTTTTCTACTGACCAATATAGAACAAGTTTTATAAACAAAATATTCCTCTGTATTTTTATCCCTTATTTAATGCCATATTCTCAATAAAGTCTATGTTAACAAAGGTAATGTTTGTCTAATTGTCTTGAGTAATTGGGGGATATAGGCAAGAGAAATGGCTGTAACTGTGGGTATTTTTCTATTAGAGATGGTAAGCAAAAAGTTCTTTGATAAGTGAAATAGATGCAGGTATGATATGGTAAGGGAGTGGCAACTTTTTTGCTTTGATCAAAGGGAAGTATTGCACGGTAGAGACTGGATTTGAAGACTCGGAAATGGTGTTTGGTATCCTGTCACCAAAAGGGAAGTAGCTGTTAATAAGCCATCCCATTTTATTGCCATTAAAGTAGTATCTGTAATGTAGTGATTAAATGTGTTTATGCTTTTTATCTTTGAAGTGATTACAAATGACTTCAGCATCATATGCGTCTCTCCTTTCAGAAGATAAAATATCAAAAGTATTTTTATATAGCAGAACATTTTTGAATGAAGTAATTGTATGTAACCTTCAGATTTCAATGAAAATATTCAGATTTTGAAATAATTCCTTTTCTTCCTTGAGATAGAAGTAAATACAAGTGTATTCTACCTATTTGCCAATCAGCTGAACAATTTCTTTACATGGGTTTACTTCAAAAATCCTTTTACGAGTTAAACAATCGCTAAAAGTTTCTCTGGATAGTCTCCAGGTATTTGAAATATTATAACCAGGTTTAATAGAACTTTGAAATAGTCCATTTATGAAAAATTCTACATGGAAGTACATATTTTTTCACCTTGCTTCTTGGGTCTTGAAAATATAACTGTCATTAAAGAACTCTTTTAAAAATTCCTGCGATTATGATGGCAGAGATTTTTGTAGTGTAGCGGTCATCTATTCTCCCTTCTATTCACTTTCTTGAATAATGAGATGGCCAGATTTAACTAAATGAAATCAGATGTTTTTTTTTCTCATGAGGTTACATGTTTACTAGTTTTCTTCTTCATTTATCTTATTAGTAAGTTCCATTATTAGGTTTCTGACATTTAACATTTGTCAAGCTGTTACTAAGTTCCAGGTATTTTGTTCATTGTCCAAATCACAGACCGTATTAATTCCAAGTGAGTGTTTTCTGAGAAGAAGATGTATCTGTACTACCAACTGCATTCAGTATTCTGTATTCTGATTTGTGAAATTCTCACAGAACATGGCAGCCGCAGGTACTGGCCTTTTACCCCACTCACTCACCATATGTTTTCTGTTTAGAAAAAATGGAGATTAAGTTCTCAACATTGGTCTAGTAGCATAGGTACCACATGACTATTAATTAGCTGATTTTGCAGACCTGTGCAACTTCTCCCTTAATTTTAACCTTTTGTCATTGTGATCTTACACAGATTGGAAGGATCAAACTTAGCCAGAGTTAGGGCTTAGCCACTGGCCCTTAAGTGGGGTCTAAGGCATCTGTAACATGGGAAATCTGAATTCCATAAAGAAGATTAAAAGTTTCATGAAATTTAATGCAGAGAATAAACCATCGTTCTATTAGCAATGGTTTATTTTTATCACTATCATTACCATTATTACTAATAGAGTGTTGTAGATCTTTTGAAATATACTCAGGAATCACCTCTTGTTATCTAATATGTTAACAAAAAGCCTGAAGATTACCATATCGCAAATGTGCTTTTAAAGGTTTTGATAACTATATTTCAGTGTGATTCACTTTCTTTTGTAGTCCTAAGTATTTTCTTTGGGGTATTTAGCAACTTATTCTGAGAAGAGGTTTGTAGTTCTCACCAGGCACAGGGAGAAGGCACCAGGCCACTGCTCAGGGGTGACCGTGGTGAGGAAGCCTTCCCTGGGGCCAGCCCAGCGAACCTAGCCAGGAAGCACCCCGCAGAGCACTAGGCTTACTTTGGGAAGCACGCTTGTGATGACTTCTTCACAGGCATGTTCTGGATACATGTTCCTCTTTCTGGCCATCATTTTAAGTTTTTACCCTGGAATGCTGTCTGTTTGTGTTGACACTTGAGCTGAGTAATGAGATACAGCCAGCTCTTGGCCCCAGCCTCCAGGCACTTGCCCCAGAATTAAAGTTCTGGCAGCCCGTGTTGTAGTGACAATGAGATAATCGTAGGTTCTGGCAAGCTCTTGCCAGTTTGGGTGGCTTACTGAAATGCGGTAATATTTAATTTTCTTTGCATTTAATTAGATAGTAACACATTTTATATTTCACTTTCAATGCACCCATATTTTTTACATGTAATACTCCTCAGACATAAACAATATTTCCACAATTCTATTAAACCAAAGGTTGAAATACTGCATGATTTCATCAGTGTAATACTGGAAGCACAGACAAGTGGCAATTTTTCTCAACAACTCCTGCCTTCTGTAGGCCTGTCATCCTTCAGATTCAAGCCCAAATGTCATTTCCTCATGGAATCCTCTTTGAAAAGACTGCCCCCATATTTTAGACCTTCCTAGAAATGTTGACCTTTCTTCTCTATCAGATTGCAAGCTTCATATAGACAGTCAGTCAGAAACAGTGTCTGGTTTTATTCATCATTTATTTCCCACCATTCACCAACATACCTATGACATAGCAGACGCTAAATAAATATCTGGTGAGCAAACAAATGAAGGCATACATTGTATTTTTAAACTTAATTTTTTTGTGTGTGTGTAGTGATCTATACAGTTCAGCAACCTGTAGTCCACTAAGATACTACTTGAAACATTATAATACTTGCTTCTTACATCAATAAATAGAAGAGTTTCAACAAATTTATGTTTAAGCCTCCCTCCTGAATAGAAGACTGGAGTGGTAAAGTCATACTCACAGAAATCCACTTTAAATTAAAGTGAGTGACCAAAAATCTGAAGACCACGGGCATTAGAGTATTGAAAAATGTTTGCTGAAATGATGGACAGTGGGTTCTTTCCTGGCAAAGGAAAAAAGCGGAGAAATGAGAGGGCTAATGGGTGAGAAAGAAATGCGGGATTTTTAGATAGAGGTCTATCTGTCCTCTTAGAAAGTCATTCATGGCAGCAAATAAAGACGCTGTAAGTAAGGGTTTGCTGTGGAGCTGTTACAGGCCCATGTGTGACTATGGGAATGTTGACCAAAGTGATGAGGTGGCGTGGACAAAGACTGAAGGTCCTGGATGGGTCATCCACATGGAGATGAGTCACACAGGATGACCAAAGTATTTGACTTGAAGAGGAAGACATTGACAAATACCCTTGGAAATGAGAAACAGGGAGAGAGGGCATATATAGTCCAATTACATGGGCTTCAAAGGGGAGGGCTTTAAAAAAACGATAGGGCAATAAAAATTTTATTGTTTAAGGAAATATATTCTGATGCAAAAATTCATTGCACATGGGGATGAGGATGAAAGGGGCCTGGAGAAGCATTGTGGGTGGCTTTGGCGGTCCTAGAAAGGCCAGTTGAGGAGGTTTCTCCTTTAACAAGTGTGGCCACCTGGGCTCAGGAAAGGCAGGAACGAGGGAGAAACAGTACGAGCTCCTCGCACAGCACTCTGACTCTCAGAGACTCCTCACACAAAGGGGCTACAGGTGACGACCCTGGGGCTTCTGAAGAATAAATGCTACTCACACTTTCAAAGTCTCGATTTTTCTGAGCTACAACCAAGAGATAACATAATGGCAACAGTAGTTTAAAAATATTAACATCAAAGTTCTGAAAATTCCATGTGCATCATGAGTTGATACTTTCTAAAAATGACATACGAACATTTCTAGCAAATCCACGAACTAGCCATTAAGTATCTTCTTCCCTGAGAGATCAGCTTCACATTATGTGTACATATGCAGAGTATTTTGTATTTTACCCTGCTTAGTTGGAGGAACATTTATTTTTGACAGCATTTTTTTATAACTAACCAGAGAGCATTTATGACTTGGAGATAAATATACTGTAAGTCTGGGGAGACCATTTTTGTCTAAAGGAGAGTAATATAAGTACCTCCTGGTGGCCCTCAAACTTCTAGTAGAGTCGGCTCAATTGTATTCCTAACCTTGAAAGAAAACCTAAATGATTTCAATTTTTACTCAGTTCCTAGAATATGTTAACAGATTCTAACACTCACTGGGCACTCGGGAAGGCCCTTGCCCTTATATTTATGGTTTAAAATGCTTATATTTCTTGCATATTATTACAATCACATAAGATCATTAACAGCAAGAGCAAAACCTGTATTTCTTTTGTAATCTGCATCAGCTTCTAACTCAATACTGAAAACATATTCAGAACTCATTAAACCACTGACTGAAAGTTACAAAGGCCCAGGTCAGAAAAGCAATGAGCGTGCTTGGTTTGTACAGCCAGGGCTCCCAGACCCTCTTAGCTTACATTGGAGCTCCTGTTCTCTGGTAAGGGCTGCCTATCAAAATCGTCCAAATGCACATAGGAACCCCATTATTCCCAGCTAGGTTTTCCATTGCCTAATTAATTCAACCCTACTCTTTCAAGATCGCGGTGAGTAGCTCTATTGAGTCTGAATGACTTAAGAAGCTGGCTCTCACAGCCAGTAGTTTTATGAACTGAGTGTGAACTAGAAGCAGTGATAAAATATTACCTGTCCCTATTGCTCTATTTGTACTAAAGCTGTTATTTCGAAATTGGCTATTCCTGTCTAAATACCACTCACATAGAACTAGGTTTTAAATCAGACATACTTTCCAAGAAGCCAGACATGTTAGATGAAAGAAGGAGAGTAAACTGATGAAGCAGAAACTGGTACGAAAATAATGCAAAGCTCGCCTTCCCCCCACATGCACATACACTGAGGTTTAAAGGCTGATTCTGCTCAAAATGCTCAGTTCTTGTGGTGCTGGATATGAGTTGAGTCCTTGAGAGGCAAATCGATATTTTCTCGTGTGATAAAATTGCAAACAAGACTTCTTTCAGCTCATCATCTCTGACTAAATCATCTCCAGACTCCCAGAGCCCAACACCCTCCTCCGCTAACGGTGAGTGCAGTGCACTTATTGATCTATGTTCTGGAGAAGCTTCAAAAGACTTCCTCTTTGAGATAATAATATATTTTTAAAAATCTGTTAATTTGCTGGAGAGAGAGAAACAAACATCAGTGTGCTGTTCCACCCACACATGCATTCACTGGTTGCATCTTGTATGTGCCCTGACCAAACATCGGCCCTGTGACCTTGGCCTATCAGGACAACACTCCAAAAGACTGAGCTACCCAGCCACGGCGGAAATGCTTTTATTTTTTTTTTCTCTTAGCCTCCCCTTTATTATATGTTGGTTCTTTATCTTCCATGTCTCAAACATAAAGAAAGATCATAAC
Source organism: Glossophaga mutica (assembly GCA_039655065.1). NCBI lineage: Eukaryota > Metazoa > Chordata > Mammalia > Chiroptera > Phyllostomidae > Glossophaga > Glossophaga mutica. The sequence goes on along the minus strand of CM077309.1, from coordinate 106,375,819 downwards.
TCTCTGGAAAATTACTTGTCTTTCCTGGTAGGTTTATTATGTCTATCACTGTTAATTAGGGGAAAAAAAGTGAGCCCGGACTACAAACAAGAGGACTGCAACTGTAAGTTAGAAGCATCTTGAAAATCACAGACATTTGAGCTGGGTCAAAAAATCTATAAATCCTCAAAAATGACAACTATAACAATAAGATGCCTTTTTCTTTCTTTCTTTTTTTTTTTTGTTCTTAAATCCCCGCTGACAGTAGAGGGTATTTGAGAGCACTCAAATGACAGGATTCCTTCCAGCCTCAGTTTTCCCACATAAATAAGCCCATGGCCTCAGTTGACTTTGTTACTTCCCTTTAAACATCTCCCCCAATCTTACCAATTTCTTTATGGTTTAGAAATAAAAGAAGTGCGGGAGCCAAGCTATGCAATGATGGCAGCAACACGAAAAAGAAACCAGACACAGAAAGAAAGGCTACTAAAGAAAAATTTAGTTTAGATACAAGATTAAATATTTAAGAACTTATAACTTGGCCTTGTCCACGGGCTTTGAGAAATCTGTACGTTGGATCTTAGTGGCAAAGGGAGGGCAGCACAACGCGGAACTTTCTGCAGGACGAGAACGTGAGCTGTGAGCAGTGGGGTGTTCCTGAAACTTAAATAAAGTACAGGCTCGTTTAAGGTAAAATAGCTCTCCCCCATACTGATAGTGTCTTGGGACATTTTGCCCGTGTATTAGGGCTTTTTAGACCCAAGTTGCAGAAACTTTGATTTGAGAATAGATGTATTCCATGAAATGGTGTTCAATTGTGAATTGCAATTGTAGCTGGCATTTATATGTTGTTGCACTCTCATAACATGTCTGTGGATTCCCAGGCTTCAGAATAAACATTAAAATGGAAAAAGTACAGCTTAATTATGCCTGGTATTGAATATGAGCACAAATACTTATTGGCTGTAAGATATTTATCAAGTTACTTAAGTATTCTGAGCCTACTGAGATTAATGCAGGACCTGGTGCATAGGAGGTGCTAAATAACTTTTCCCAGCCTGCATTCACAAATGATTTCATATTCTACCTTGTGTCATGATCTAGGCGAGAAGTCATTGGCTGTCCTGGTTTATAAAATAGTTTTTTCTTTGTTCCTTTCTATTCATTTTGTTTTCCTTTTTGTGATAAAAAATTAGATTTCAGGAAACCATACCAAAACTTCCATCTTAAGAAAATTTGGGTGTTATCACTCCAGATCTTGAAAAATCTTCATTTTTTAATTTCCAGGCATTGTGGAAGGTAGAAATCATACAGTATGCACCCCCGCCAAACTCACAGAAACGTTGGATCAAACATAATAAAAAAGCAATTTTAAATGTGTAGTCAAGTTCAAAAGAAGGAAAGAAAAATCTCTTTAATGCAGAGATGAAGAGTGCACACCAATCCAAGGGATAGCTGTGGAGGTACTGGAATTGGATACAGACCTTCGAGGAGTGGAGCTTTTGGAAGCAAGCTGACACAGGAGAGAAAGGGGCGAGGATAAATCACAATCCGAGTGCTTGGAATAAAGCTTCCAGGCTTGAGGGCATTCATCTTCCATGAAACTGGGACTAGAAAATTCTGCCTGCTATCTAAAGAATTTGCATTTTCAAGGGCTGCTGAAGGAGGGAAGTTAAAAACCCCAGTCGGTAATACATGCAGGAGTGAGGTCTATATGTATAATATCTCATGGTCTGGAGACTCAGGTGGACAAAGTAAATAATTGTATCTTAGGGACCAGGAAGAATGCAGAAAGTATGTGGAAATGCTTCAATCACTCAGGGTGTGTGGGAGCTCTGCCCTAAGTAATTCCATCACAGATGGGCTCACATTTTAACAGAGCTGTTAGCCACAGAAGAAAATGTACCATCATCAGGGAGACACAACACACTCAACAAACAGAAAATTTGAATCTCAGTGTTGGAAAACATACTGGAGCAGTTGGTATAACTGTTAAAAAAAGAAGTTTTATGAAAATATCAGCCCATCGAGGCTTTTAAAATCAAAGACAAAAGACAACTATCCACAGTGTGTGTGTGTGTGTGTGTGTGTGTGTGTGAGAGAGAGAGAGAGAGAGAGAGAGAGAGAGACAGAGAGACAGAGACAGAGAGACAGAGAGAGAGAGAGACAGAGAGAGAGAGACAGAGAGAGAGAGAGAGACAGAGAGAGAGAGACACACAGAGAGAGAGAGAGAGACAGAGAGAGAGAGACAGAGAGAGAGAGAGACAGAGACTATCTTGGTTGCCAGACCAACCTTGGAAAGAGGGTTGGTAGAGAGAGCTCTGCACATAGTTAGGGACTCAGAAGCTTCCCTTACTTTTATTTCAAAAGAAACTAGAAAAATACCCATACGTCAGCCCAGGATGGCAGCAAAGGAATCTTGCTATCTACCTGGGACCATGAGTGACAAAGGACAAAGGAACCAGCATGAAACTGAAACTCGCCAGTTCCATATGTAACAGAGTGGTTCAGACATACCCAGCCTGTAACCAGCTAGAACCCTGAGGCCAAATATTAACATAAAATCTGAGACAAGCCAACCCCAGAGGTGCTGGCAGTGAGACCACCTTCTGAGAAGATGGTCAGAATCCCGGGCACACAGGCAACCCCTGCAGAACATTAGTTCTCAACCCCCATTCACAGCTACATGAGAAAACGTGAGGTTGAAAGTCAGCGTATGCAACAAAGGAGAATTGGCACCCCAAAACTGGCAGTAAGAGCATTTTGATTCATACCATAACTATGTTTAAAAATAGAACAGACCAAAAGGAAGAAGGGGAAGCACTGATTATTATTACTGTGTGTGTTCTCCAATACTCGTATATTAGATCATTCTAGATTGATGGACACTGTAAGGGAATCACTACAAGGACAGAAAGAGAATCAATAATTTCCAAATTTGTGGGGTTAGGGTAATAAAACTAGATTAACCTAGTAGACAAAAGAATAAGGTCTGTTTTTACTTTTTAAATGTCTTCTCAATATCTGTTGTTTTTATTTTTTAATCATGTTTCAAACCACTTTAAGTAAATGCTTGATCTATTCTTTTTCAATCTTTCTTGCTTATCAAGGTAATTATTTAATGCTTTTCTTAAAGCAATGTTGACAGAGCACACAGCTCTGATTTGCTTTCATTATGGTTATTTTCTATATAATTTCAACTTCAATTTTGATGTTTAATAATATCAAACATATCAAATTCTTCTATTCTTATTTATATTTGCCAGTATAATGGAATATAATTAGAGAGTGCTGTCCGTGTCATATGTCTTGGAATTCACTGAGATTTCCTTATGGCTTAATATTTGATTAGTGTGTGTTAATGTTCCTTCAAAACCTGAAAAGAAGGTACCTTTCCCATTTTTAATTTATAGAATTATATCATGCGTATAAATTTTACTTTTTAAATATAACATTTATTTCTTATTTAAGTCTTCTCTATCTTTATTTCTTCCTCACCTGACTTGTCATAAAGCAAGAAGTAAAAGTCTCCTGCTCATAAATCTCAGTATGTTCTCTCTGTCTCTCCCCCTCTCTGTCTCAGTGTTTGCTTCATGAATTTAGGTTCTAGATAATTGGTACTTCGATGTTGATGAAATTTAGGTAACCTGCATGGATCATGTCATTATTGTTATAAATGTGTGTCATTCAGTATTTTCATTCTGAATCTACTTCCCCAGTATTAAAATCATGGCTACTTTATTTCCTGAAATGCTTTTTCCATCCTTTTTATTTCCCACTCCTCTTAGGCACTTTGTTTTAGGTATGTTGCTTATTTATGCTTTGTGAACTTGTATGATGACCTTATTATAATTTGGGGGGTTTGCTTTCTGTTTTAGAACTTTCAGCAGTCCGTTCTGCAATGATAATTTAATGTAATATACTTAATGTTCTACTTATTTGGAGAGTATCAACTGATTCTCCACTATGAGGCTGTGAGAAATTAACATACCTTACTTCCTTTCAGTTCTCCTTCCTTTCCTTTCTTCTCCTCACTGCCAATAGAATAGTTGGTTATATTATTTTCTTGGTTCTTGTAGTACTTAGCATTATGACATTAAAAAGATACACTTTAATTACTTGATTTATCAGATTTTAAATAGATAAGCTCCAAACATAGAGTGAGGAATCAATTTTATTTATACACTTGCCCTAGCTCTCTACAAACAAATTTTTTATATGTCGTATGTATGTTTGTTTCTCATTATTTTGGTTTTAGGAGTAGTCTTTAAGATTTGTTCAAACAGTATGTCTATATGGCACATTCTTAAAATTGGAAATCCAACAAGAATTTTTGTCCCTCTAAAAATAAATACATTTTAAAAGCTAAGAAGATTTTCCCATAGTCAATAAAGAGTTAACCAAGGAATTTAAGTAGGAATTTAGACAGCATAAAAGTCTATGACAGAACAGAAAAGAGTAAGTTGAATGATATAAGAGTAGTGTAAGTTAGCTCAAGGCTTACAGAATGTTTTCAGTACGTAAATTTGTGTCATTAAAGCAGTGTGTATATAATAATGTTGCAAGAAAATATTGCAAGACAAAGATAATATTTGTGAAGTGAAATAAGAATGGTTTGTTTTAGCTTCACCTGCATAGTGCCTTATATAAACACATTTCTGTTTGCTCACTAGAAAGAATTAGTTGAACACACATTCTCTGGACAGCTTGACATACAGTCAAGAGGTACAGTCTGTACTACTTGTCTAACTATGCAAACTTTTCATTCTGAGTTAAGTAGAAGAGGCATTTGCTAATGGGTTTGTCTTTTGCATGAGAACCTCTGCACATCTCATGTAACCCCAGGAGAAAATGCCTTTGGGTTCACTTGGATTGGAATTAGAACCACCAGAGTTGGATGTGAGTTTTATTTGGTGTGTCGGGGAAAGCCTGAATGTCTACTGGGTGACTGTTGCTGTCTCAGAAGGAGTTCAGTCTCCATTGTTTAGGAAGCCAGACATGGGCAACATTAGGATGGGCTCTTATATGGACTTAATCAGTCGAGCCCACCTCATGGTGCCCCCTGGAGTCCGTAAAGTAAAAAGGGTTATCTTCCACTGTCTGAGTGTGCCAATCACCACGTATTTAGACTTCACTGCTCTATTATTCATTCATACATATATAACCATAAATAAGATTTCCAACTGGCTTTATTGTGAATGAGACATGTCATATCTCGCTGGCTTTTTAATACTGCTCAGAAATTATATTTGATGTTCTCTTAGATAGACCAATATGCTTACAACCAGATATAGACACAGTTGCAATCACTTGCCCTGCAATTCACGAGCTTCAGCTACCTTGCTTGAAATATTATCAGTACTAATAATATTTACCAAACCACCATCCTAAGAAAGCCAGTCTCCTTCCTATATGCCCTAACTCAACTCAGCGCTTCCAACTCAGAGATGGTTTTCAATCAATATACCCATTGTTTTAGAGTTCTTGCAACATGGCCCTCCGCCAAGGCCGTGCCCAAGACATTAGTCCTGTGTTCCCTGACTGAATTCAGCCTTTCTTACAGGATGCCGGTATTTAATCACTTCATGTCCACACAATATCACTGCGAGCCCTGGGAAGCATTACCACGTTTCTGTTTTTATTTTGTCACTCACTCCCCTGACTGGTTTGTTTTTAGAGGTTTAACTGAGCCTTTAGCCTAAAGGCTGTTTCCTTTACATGTGTTGTACAGAAGTATGTAGGAATTTCGCCAAGAGGCAATATAATGAATGCTGGAAATGGGACAGGTTTTAGGCTTAGATGGACCTGTATTTGAGATCTGGCTCTGTTACTCACTTACTGAGCAACCTAAAGTTTAGTTAACATCTCAATATCTTATTTTTGCACATGTCAGTGCACATATTCTACTCCAAAGGAACTAATTATTTTGAAAATTAGAAATAAAGCTATGTATCCAGTAGATTTTTTTTTAAAGATTTTTTATTTATTTATCTTTAGAGAGGAAGGGTAGGAGAGAGGGAGAGGGAGAGAAATATCAATGTGTGGTTGCCTCTCGTGTGTCCCCTGCTGGGAACTGGCCTGCAACCCAGGCATGTGCCCTGACTGGGAATCGAACCGTGATTGTTTGGTTCACAGGCCCGCGCTCAATCCACTGAGCTACACCAGCCAGGGCTGTATCCAGTAGATTTTTAAAAAAAACAAATAGCTCTTTTGTTTATGGGTATGTATGTATTTAAAGAAAACATTCACAGAAAAATTTGTAACTTATTATCTATACTATTAAAGAAAGAAAGAAAGGAAAGGAAAATAAGATACTACTCTGAAAGAGTAACCTATTCCTGGAAATTTAGTTCTAATATTTAAGTTAATATATCTTGTATGAAACATCTTTCACAAACTTGGAAGTCCAGATGGTGTAATCCAACAGTGACCACCAAGTGTGAGGACAGCGCTGAGTGCCTGAGAAATTCAAGATGCCCAGAAAGAGCCTTGACCTTGATGGCCATATGATCCGACCTTGTGAGAGGACAACATGAGACATTCACAAATAAAGACATCATGAAAACTGCCTGAGAAGAACTACGAATGCTATGCAATTTGAAAGAAAAAAAAATTGAAATTTGAAAAAAAAAATTCACATCCGGGTGGAGAAAATTAGGAAGAGCTTCAGAAAGGAGAAAGAAAATTTTTGAGTTGGATCTAACAAGATGGGTAGGAAACCTCCACGCAATGAGATAGAAAAGGCATTCCAGCAGAATAAAATAAAGACAAAAGCAGATTACATTTGTTGACATTTTACTATGTGTCAGCCACTCTAATAAATACTTTATGTCATTTAATCCCTAAAGTGTTCCTGTGAAGGAAGAATTATATTTATTTAACAAAATAGAGAATCAAGGCATAGAGAGGTATTTGAGTAAGGTGAACAGCTAGTAAGTAAATTCCGTATTTCTTGTTGACTTAAGATCTGTCCAATTCCAAAGTCAGTCTAGTAAACACTATTCTATGGTGTCTATAAGAAAGTATGGTGGTCTGTAAAAAACAGCAGTTCACTTTCAAGTTGGGACTGCTATGCAGTAGGGTCAGATAAAAGAGAGCTTTGATTAAAAAATAGACTTTATTTTTAAAAGGCAGAGACCTTGAAAGTATAGTAAAATAATTAAAAATTTACCATGAACATTATTTTGACTATAGTGTTTAGAATAGGAACAGTGGCAAAATTAAAGAGAAATGATCATTTTGGAATCCATGCAGTAATTTAAGCAAGGTGTGACAGAGTCCAAATTAGCTTGGAAATAAGAAATTGTCTCAGAATTACTGGATAATCTAAGAAACTATTGGGTATGTAAATCAATTGAGTATTGTTTCACAAAATAGGGATAAAGTCAAAGGTTGTTGCTATATAATAAAATTTTTGACTGGCGTTTATTCCTGATTTCTAGAAGGGAGAATCAAATCCTTAGAATTTTCCAAGTAATAGAAGTAACTTTGTTATCCATCAGCCTCTGGGATCACACATGCTAAGAGATGAGATGACTTGGGGTTTTGGCTGGTCACTAGAAAAACCAACCACATGATTAGACATTTGGCACTGAAGTGTGGCCAGTGAGTTAACCAATCCTGCCTACTTTATAAAACCTCATTAAAAACCCTGGATGCTGGAGCCTGGTGGAGCCTCCTAGTGGCTGGTATGGGTACTGCAAAAGAGTCAGCAGTGCTGACCCAGGGAGCCCCTTCCAGACTAGGAGTGTTTCCATTTGGCTGGTCCTGATTTGTATCATTTATAATGAAAACTGTAATTGACAGAAGTGTGGGTGGCTTGTGGAGCCCTAAAGTATAGCTGGTGTTTGAAGTAAAAGGTAGTCTTGCTGGGGACCATGCCTTTTAATCTGTGGAGTCTGACACTAACTCCTGGTGGGCCGGGTCCAAATTATATAGGCATACCTTGTTTTATTGTGCTTTACTTTATGTGCTTCGTAGATGCTGTATTTTTTATATATAAATTGAAGGTTTGTGTGGCCCTGTATTGAATAATCAAGTTTATTGGTGCCATTTTTCCAACAGGCTCACATGATAATTAGCATTTTTTAGAAATAAATTATTTTTAAGTTAAGGTATGTACATTTTTTAGACACAGTGTTACTGCACATTTAATAGACTACAATATAGTGTAAACAGAACTTTTATATGCAATGGGCAACCAAAAAAATGGTGTGACTGACTTTATTGGCATATTTGCTTTATTGCGGGGGTCTGGAAGCAAACCCATAATATATATCTCTGAGGTCTGCCTGTATCACAGCACCAGTTGGTGTCAGGATAGTTGCTCAGAAATTTCAAGTACGATTGGGAAGCAGATAAAGATAGAGACAATATGAAATATATAGAAATCATCTAGAATTGTACTCAGAAGCATTAAACATATTCGGAAGATTTCTAGAAATGGAGAGCCATGTGTATTTGTTTTGTAGAGTTGCTATAACAAAATATTACAGGCTGGGTGGCTTAAACAACATAAATTAATTTTGCCACAGAGCAAGGCATCAGCAGATGTCTTAGCCTATTCTGAGTACTATAACAGACCACCACGGCCTGGGTGACTTATAAACAACAGGAATTTATTTCTCACAGCTCTGGACCCTGGAAGTCCAATGTCAGGGAGCCAGCATGGGTGGGTTCTGGGGAAAGCCCTGTTGCAGGTTGCAGGGGGCCGAATTCTAGCTTAGTCTGTCCCGTGGTGGGGGGAGGGGCAAACAAGCTCTCCAGAGCCTCTTTCACAAGGGCCCCACTCCCATTCCTGAGGACTTTGCTTCCATTGCCTAATTCCCCCGCAAAGGTCCCACCCTTCAGTCTCATTCCCTTGGAAATTAGGATTTTAACACCATAGCAGCAAGTTTGGTTCCTTCTGAGGCCTGTTTCCTTTGTGTGCAGACGGCTGCCTTCTGTCTGTGTCCTCACTTGGCCTTTTTTCTGCCCACGCCCACCCTGGTGTTTCTTCTCCTTCTAAGAACCAGTTCTGCCCTGGCTGGTGTAGCTCAGTGGATTGAGCGCGGGCCTGCGAACCAGAGGATCGCGGTTCGATTCCCAATCAGGGCACATGCCTGTGTTGCAGGCCAGTTCCCAGCAGGGGACACACAAGAGGCAACCGTACATTGATATTTCTCTCCCTCTCCCTCTCTCCTACCCTTCCCCTCTAAAGATAAATAAAAATTAAAAAAAAAAAACAAAAAAAAAAAACAGTCCTTTGGATGAGAGCACCACTCTAAGAGCTTCACTTTAAATTAATCACCTCTTTAAAGACCTTATCTCTACATAGGTTAGCATTCTTGGGTTCTGGGAGTTGGGACTTTAACCTATGAAATAGGGAGAGGTGGGATATGATTTAGTCTATGACACCATAGTTTTGAGAATCACCTAAATATAAAGTATCACTTTAAAAAATAAGGTTAAAGAGAATTGCTCAGGGAATAAGTATAAAAGGGAATGTGGGTAAGAGTTAATAATAAAATATTTGGGAACTCCACAGAACAAAATTACATAAACTAGCAATTAGAAATCAGAGAATACTTGAAGGTCAAAGAGGCAAAAATGACAAAATATGAGGCTATTATGACAACACAAATAGTTGATGCAATTAGTTGGCTGGTTACTCAACTTATAATAAGAAAGATCACTGTGGCTATTGCAACAATTATTCAGTGTTGAGGAAAGAGGGTAACCAGGAAGGCAACTCCCCACAAAGCAGATGAGGATGAAGGAGAGGAATAATGGATGTGGGCAGAAAGGGAATAAAGAATGAACGAACATGAGAAGATCTGTTTAATGAGGTCTTTGATTAAAAACTTACCTGCCAGCCACGCATGGAGGATCAGCTGATTGTGTATCTGAATAACTCAGGTATTTTGGGCACCTAAGAAAAATACATTTTACTCACTCTTCTAGGCTGAGAAAAATCTCTGGCTTATTTTGCTTGAAATCATCAACATTTTGGAGAGGAAGAAAAACAGAAATGACATTTTTCATAGGCTGATCAATTATGAGTATGGATAAAAGTACTACTAACTTTTATATATTTCAGTTATAAAAGCGTACCAAACTATCAAGAAAGGAAGGATCTTTTCACTAGCTCCTTAGGTATTAGAAGGCACAAAAGAACGAATAGTCGCTAATTCCCTATTCTGTCATTGAAGATAGTCACTGAAATGAGCATAGCAATTTAAATCAGAACTCAATAGTGATTTGATAGAGTCAAACTCAAGAAAAATGCATCAAAATCTGAAGCTATAGATTTAATAAGCTCTGAAGCTATTGATTTTGCTAAAGAGAATTGTAGTTGGGTCATAGCTGTGAGTACATTAAACCAATGTCAAAAGACACTATTACTTCTAAGCTGCTTTAAAATGGTGTTTGTTTCCTGGGCATAATTTTGTATTCACCCTACCCTTACACTGTTTCTACTCAGCGCCACAGATACAATCAAGGTTAATTCAAGAACAGAAAATGGCACCATAGTGCCACATTCAGGATGAAAGTCAACATATACTTATTCATTTTATTTTAATCAGAGGAAATAAAAAGTAGCACCATATACATAATGTATAAAGTTAACAGAATTCCCAGGGGGGGAAAAAAGAATGAATCTTATCTATCCCAGCATAACAAAATAAACCTAGCATTCTCTTTTTAAAAAAAGAATGTCATTAAGACTTGCGGTTACCATTTAGTTACATTGGTTAAGACTATCCCTAGGACATTACACATTCTTTTTTATAAGTAAGAATATCACATTGAGGTAATAAGACGAAACAGAGCCGGTATTCTAAGTTAGCTGGGAGACTAGGTTGTAATTTTCTCTTTTACCAGATGATGTAATTTCCCACAGCAGTGTACACAGAAGCCTTACATGTTAGTTACAAAAAAAGTGGGACATCTTCAGAAGGCAAATGCCCTCAGTCCTTTCTAACCGGGACATTTATTTCCTTTCCAAAAGCTATATAGCTCATTGTATCTTTTCACGACATCTGCATTCTGCTGTGTATCATGTTTATCCATGTCCTTGAATTATATTGGTTGTTTGGCCTTAAATTATTCTGGAGGAACTGTCTGAGAATATTTAAATTGTTTCTGTTACAAACTAAATAATGTTTGTGGTTATCCCTTTTTAACACAGTGGTTTTAAAGGGAGATAGAAGCTGCTGTTCTGCTTCTATTGAACTGTTTTTCTTAGCTGAAGAAATAAAACTGAGGATGAGGGGTTCAAAATGCGGTGCATTTTACAAAGCTACCAAAACTCACAGCATTAAAGCAGTTTTAACAGGAGAATGGTGTGGGGCCTGGATGGACCTGGATATGCCCTTAAATCACCAACATTCCATGTGCTTTATTGTGTTTGTCTACACATACATGGACATTTCTGGTAAGAAGTCCCATACTTGCAACAGATTCTTAAAAGAAATTTGCACTTCTAAAAGTGAAACAAACAAACTGTAATAGAATGACAATAAAAAATGATTTAATAAATAAAAAAGTGGAACAATTGCCTTACTCTCATTTCAGATCATAAGTTTCTCAAAGTGTAAAAATAGCGCATTTATGCTCTTATTCAACATTTATTGAGTACTTATCATATTATCCCTCCCCTCAGGAAATTACAATCAGTGGAAGAGAAGTTAATTATATAGTAAGGTTTTATGCATGTTAAGGGATAATGGTTTCTAAAGGATAGAAGCATGGCTCTCAAAAAATATAAAATGGGCTCTTGTGAATATTTTATTACATTCATGACTTAATGAAGGTATCAGTAAGATGTTGCAACCAGTTCAGAGCTGATTTAAAAAAAAAAAAAATCCTATACAAATATAGGCAATAAGAAGTGCTAAACAAATTTATAAATCCAAGCAAAACTGGCCTATTCACAGGGCAATAGTCAATTGCATTCTACAAGGCCCTGACCTGTACTTCACGAAAAGAATAATCTATATTATTATGAGCCTTAAATAGCTCACAGATAGTGAAAAAGCATGGATAACCTAGAAGTGTGCTCTATGAAGGATGTCCACTGATCTCTCTCCCCATCTGAGATCGTCACGGTTTTTCTTCACATAAATATACAGAAAGGTTTAAATAAAGCTTTTGTACAATACAAAAAGCAAGCAACTAATTTGATTGAAGGAATTAGAATAAGTCCTCATGGAAATGATATATGAAGTGGAAGTTGAAGAAAGAATGTGGGGAAAAGGTAAAGAAAAGGACATAAGAAACAGACTTCACAACATCGACAGGGGCTTAGCAGTGTGAAAGAGTCTGGGGCATCCGTACGTAAAACAGTGTGAAGCTGTTTGATGACTGTGCAAATGTAATTTAGAGTCTTATTTTGGAGAACTTTGAGGTCCCAAGGATGGAATTTGCATTTTTATAGTTTTCCAAAGTGTTTCTAACAAGGAGGAAGTGCCCCTCAATGTCTGAGGGAGTCTGAGAGCTGTGCATGAAAAAGTCAAATCAATCTGTCATCGTGTTTTATTTTAAAATGCTTTGTGATGGTTTCTAATGTGATCATGTGAAATTATAACTTATAGTGTAAAGCTTACTGCGCCTGGTGTACGAGACCCAGGAATTACACTAATTCTGAATTTTGGCTGAACTGACACTCCAGGAAGGTCTGAGCCTGTCCCAGGCTCTGAGTCACACTCTCTGGGAACAGCCCCTTTGTCTTGAGAAACGCAAGCCTCTCAAGCTGAGATGCACGGCAGGCATTGACCACAGGTTCTATGAAGTTTTCTTAGTCTGAGAAGCAGCACAATGAGTTTTTACATATTTGAGGAAAGTTACAGGCACCTTCACAAAAGACAACTTGGACCAATGCTGATAGGAATGAGCGTGTAGACACAGCTCAGAGAGAGATGGGGTGGCATGGATTAAGGCAGTGGCAACTGGATGGAAAGGGAAAATCTGTATTAAAGAGTTCATTAGGATTTTCTGACCAATGGGCTGCAGGGGATACAAGGGAAGAGCTATACGCAGACATTTTTTTTAAGACTTTATTTATTTTTAGAGAGGGGAAGGGAAGGAGGAAGAGGGAGAGAAACATCAGTGTGGTTGTCTCTTGAGCACCCCCTACTGGGGACCTGGCCTGCAAACCAGGCGCTTGCCCTGACTGGGAATCGAACTGGCGACCTTTTGGTTTGCAGGTCGGCACTCAATCCACTGAGCTGCACCTGCCAGGGCTTATACACGGACATTTTACTAGTGGAATCAGAGTGGGCTGCTAAGACACAAGAATGGATGGAAGTTGTAGTCAGAGCTGTAGTCACCTGAGAATTCCCAAATCCCAGATTCCTGGGATTACTCATAGATCTTTTCTTTTGACCTGTTATAGATAGATTTGCAAAAGAGCAGCCTCACTTTTGAATTTGTCTTTTCTTTTATCTTGGGACTCCATAAGCTTCGTACTGGAATAGGTAGCAGGTCACCATTTTAAGACACCCAGAAGGCATATTCTGACCTGAGTGCTTCTGTAAATGTCTTTCATGATTAAGTTTGTGTAAGAAAACAACATTGCCATCGTCCTACTTGGTATAAAAGAAAGTTTGTTATAATATCAATGCTGTCATGGGGTGAATATGAGGGTGCAAAACCAAGCAGTATTTAAATTTATCTGCCTAAGAAGATGTCTCTAATCTGGCACATTAGCAAATGGATCTCATATAAAAATTTCTCCTAAATGCTCACATAACTAAACTTTCAGAAATGCAACATAGGACCTCTCAGGGATAAGCCATATAATAACAAACAAAATTGTATACGTGTCAAGTTTCACTGGATGACAGAAGGTAGAACCTAAGAGAGAAGGTTTTATGCTGAAGTAATTTTGCTTAATTGAGTACTGGAAACACATACACACCCCCCTGTGTTTCTAGAACTAGAGTTACAGACCTTAAGAAGTCTAGGACACAAATCCCATTCCTCTCGTATTCCAGATGGCTGGCCTTGTTTAAAGGGCATCTGAGGAGAATTATGATAATTTCTTTAAAACCACCTGGTCCTAAACTTTCCCACAAGTCTGGTCATGGAGAGATTTCCCAAGGAGCTCTGCTTTGAATGTTTATATCCATCTGACTTCTAAAAAAAAGTCAAGAAATTGACAGAGCACCAAAGAATACCCTCAAGACACTGAAAGATGAACCATAATGTAATGTTACACATTTCTTACGACAACATAATATATTAGAATAGACTGGATTTGCTTGGATAGGAGTCAGAAATTTGGGGAAACAATGGCTCTGTCAGCACAGGCAGCCCTACCCTACCACGGAGCCTGTTTTTCTTAGCACGCCATGGATTTAAAGTTACAGCCCAAGTGGCTATTCCCAGCTCAGTTGATTTCTCAGGAGCACATATATCCACATGCCCCAGACAAGATCATTTCCAGTTTTCAGCACTCGTGGTTCTGAGGAGGGAGAGCTAAATTATGTGAGTGCACTCCCAGCGGGGGAACACACAGAGATAGTTATTCTAGAAGCAATAAAGCCAGGGCAGTAAAGGGAACTCAAGGTTGGGCAAGTCTGGGGCCTCAGACCTTGTATCCAATGAATTCTAGCAGAAGGGGCTTCACATAGATTCCGGCTGAAATCTTAAGTGTACAGAGGCTGGATTAGGCTCCGGGAGAAAACAGCGATTTCAGGGGCTACCTAGGAAGATGAGCTTCATAAGCAGCTCTTGTTTTCCTAAAAACTATTAATTAACACTTCAACACACACTATTAAGTATATTCTGCACACTGGGAATACAACTGTGAGCACACAGACTGTTTCCGAGGACTCCTCCTCTCTTCACAAATTCCTCCTGGGTACGATAACAAAAACAAAATTAGAGAATGTATATGACTATCATTAATATGTTAACTCTTTTCGTGGAGAAGAAAAGACAAAGAGTATGTAAAATCAATAAGCTAATCCCAGTAAAATAAAAGCTTATGTTGCTGATTCACACTGTGGTATTTTCTCCTCCAAGCCTCATCAGACTTTTCCAACTGCCGCCTGCCCTTAGTGAGAAACTCTTCCTCGGAGCGTTTGATTTCCGTGATTTAGGTAAGCCAATTTAAACATTCTGTTCCCTGTTAAAGCAGAGACTACTATGTTCTCAATAGCTCCACTACTGACCCTAAACAGGAATCATTTCTGACTTTCGAGTATCAGTTTTCCTATTTGTAAAACAGGCTTCACAATACATTCACCCAATAGTTTTCTTTTTATAAATAGATCTATGACAAAGAGGAGTAGCATACCTGTATTAAGCTATCAACAAATGCCAGCAATTGCTGTTATTGCTTCCCAGGTTACTTTGGTCTCCATAAAGCAGATATCCCGAAACACTCTGAGATCTTTACCCTACTCTTCACTCCTGTCCACGGTAAGAGCAGGTGTTACCCAGAAAGTGAGCAGTAGCCACTGCGCGCACTTCTCACACAGCCAGGTCTAATCTAGCAACAATCCCCAGCCCGGGCAGGGTCTGTTTTCTCCTTCCTCATCAGGCAGAGTTGGGTGAGTGGGCTTGTTCTGTGGATTGGAACTTTCACTTTGGCAGGCAGTTCCAAAATCTGTACAGGAAGGTAGGGTGTGAGCAAACATATTTTTTGTTCTCACTAAGCCAGGTCTCTTACAAAGTTGATTTTGATGCTTCATCTGCTCATGCTCTTGTCATATTTCTCAAATAACACAGAACCTGGGAGCAGAAAGCAGCTCCCAGGAGCTGGAGCAGGAGGGAGAGGGGTGATTTTTATTTAGCCCCTTCAAAATCCCAATATGGTTGACAGTGTGTGCAGCACTACTAACAGTGGACATGAGTGAGGAGTCAAAGCTCTTATTTGTCAGTACTCATTACATGTGAGCCGGGCCTGCTTTTGAACCCAATAAGAAGCTCCCTCTAGCTATCCCGTGTCCTAGTTTGATCAGGGCCTCTCCTAGCTGGCAGTCAAGTAGACATTACCCAAGGTCCAGCAAAAGCCATAACTCTGTGCGAGTGTGTGTGTGTGTGTGTGTGTGTGTGTGTATCCACACATGTGTGTGCATGGGTGGGAATGTAAGTAGGTCTGGCAGAAGATAATAGAAACCAATTTCCCAGAATAGATGCAAACTGTAGCTTAGCTAAGAATCACTGGAGGTCTTGTTAAAACACGAGATCTCTGAGCTTTACCCTCACAGTCCCTGACTGGACAGGTCTGGGGTGGAGCCTGAGTGTGAGCACCTAACAGCCTCCGCGTGACTGTCTTGGTTAGTCTGGGATCACACTTTGAGAACCACCATGTCAGAACTGTTTGCACACTCACATTATGTACTTACGCAATAATACATGTGAGTGTGTGATGAGAATCTGTGTAACTTCTCTATATGTTTAGGGTCAAGCAAATAGAAAGCTTAGAACTGGAAAATACAATAACCAAAATAAAAAGTTCAGTGAATGGGCTCAAAAGCAGAGTGGAGAGTGCAAAGGAAAGAATCCGGGAAGTGGAAAATGGAACGGAAATTTACTCAATCTGAACACAGAGAGAAAAGAGAAAGGAAAATACTGAACGGTGCCTCCAGGACCTATGGCACTATAACAAAAGATCTAACATTCATATCACCGGAGCCGCAGAAGGAGAGGGGAAAGTGGGCAGGGCTGAAAAGTAGTCAAAAAATATGGGCTGAAAACTTACCACTACTTCAATTATTTTGTTGCTCATGTTGTTCCTCCCAAATTGGGCATTGGGAACTCTTTCAAGTGTTGCCTGGGCTCCTCTGACATACCCACCAGAGTGTGGTTTTAAGGTTTGTTTTTTGTTTGTGTTTTGAATTTCCTTACTCTTTGGTATTACAAGATGCTCTAGGTTTATCACATTGTCTGCCCACTCCTAAAATCAGTCATTTCCCATGAAAAACTTGTTTCTTTTATTAGAGGATGGTGTCAGAAACCAAGATCTGGGTACTAGATATACTTGTTGCTCTTGGGGTGTCATTTCTTTCAGGCCCTTTCAGTTGACAGAGCAAAAATATGTGTTTATATGAACCTATGTAGACATACATATCTATAAATATTTTCTGTATGTAATCATATGTATTTATAGTAAGCTCAACATGAGTTTATTCTCATCTCCAACTCCAATCCATTGCCACACATATCATTGACTCTCTTCCTTTGCTTATTGATAACTTCCCACTCTAACGTGAGAGACCTGGCTCCCACCGTCTGTCATCCATTTACTTTATTGCCCCATCTCACTATACAGGTGCAATGATATCAGTATTGATAAGCCCTAATCCCATGGGAAACAACTTTATCAACTAGAGTATGCACATTTCCTTTTGTCTTTAGTCTTAGAGACTCTACTCCTTGTTCAGAGATCCTTAGATCAGTACCTGTTCTTGTCCACTTCTGTAGGTGGTTTCATACATTAGTAAAATGGATTTCATTGGCAAAGTCTGCATTCCTTCCTGGAATCTCTCAACCTTCAGAAGATACTTTTAAATTTTCATACATTGAGGTTCATGACAGTTCTATGGGTTAAGAAAAATACATACTGGCTTGTATCCACCATATGGTATCATACAGAATAATTTTACTGCCCTAAAAATCTTCTGAGCTCCACCTATTCGTTCTTTCATCTTCTCTCCAACCTCCTAGCAGACAATGATCATTTTCCTTTTTCCACAGTTTATGTTTTATAGAATATCTTATAATTGGGATCAGACAATATGTAGTTTTTTCATGCTGGCTTCTTTCGCTTAGCAATAGGAATTTGAGATTCCTTTATATATTTTCAGAGATTGATAGCTCATTTCTTTTTATTACTAAGTAATATTCCATTGTATGAAGTTCCACAGTTTGTTTATCCATTCACCAATTGAAGTATATCTTGAATGTTTCCAAGTAGTGGTAATTATTCATAAACTGAAGCTGCTATGAGCATTTGTGGGCGACACTATTCTTATGTAAACACAGGTTCTCAAATCAATTAAGTAACTGATTCTAGGAACACAATAGCTAGATTGTATGGTAACACTATGTTTAGATTTTGAAAATACTACCAAACTGTCTTCCAAAGTGGTTGTACCATTTTTCATTTCCTCCAGCAGTGAATAGAGTTCCCCTTGCTCTGTGTCCTCACTAGCATTTGTTATTTTCATTTTTTGTGTACCCTAGCTATTCTATTCTAGTAGGTATGTAGTGGCCACTCATTATTGTTTTAATTTGAAATCTGTTTTATTGTTTACATACATTTACATCTATATACATTATAAATTCCACAATACATTGCTTTTAATGTGGCTTTAACAACTGGCTAGCAGTGTCCGAGTCATTATGGATGAAATAAAACATACACACGGACTACCAAGTCCGGTGGAGGAAAAAGGATGACAGCGTGGCTTTTCTCTCAAGGGGAGCAAAAAGCCGTGGCCTCCACCATGACAGGCCTTTATTCTATATCTCCTCCCATTACAAGATGGTCCTCACTCACTCTGCCAGGTTACAACAAAAGGAGCCAATGCCTCTAATCACCTCACAGAAGAAGGATATTAGCAAATGAAAAGGCAAAAGTGGTTGAGCCGGTTACACTGGTCCCTGCAAAGTTTAGCATGGATTTTAGAAAGTTACAACAAGCATTTGCAGGGTGAGGGAGTTTTCAGCAAAAAGTAGCTTAGGTATATTGCAAATCTGATTAACCATAAGAGAACCTAACTGTGAGCGTGGGTCCTGTGCATCTCTGAGTGGTAGCTGGGCCCACACCACGCAGAAGGGTCTGCCACATTTTAATAATTATTAATAATCTTTAATAATCATTAATAATCATAAAAAGATATATATACAGAGATATAAGAGAAAAGTATATTTACTTAAGTGGTTACCATTTCTGGTACATTTTTTATTCATGTAAGTCCAGATTTGAATCTGGAATTTTTTATTTCTGCGTATAGGACTTCTGGTAATATTTGTTTTAGTACCAATTCCTGGCAAAGAGATTTCCATCATTTATGGACCCAAGGTAGCTTTACTGTATTTAATTTTTAAAGATATTTTTATTGGTCATAGAATTATAGGTAGGCAGGTTTTGTTCTTTTTCTTCAGTAAATCACATTGTTGCACAGTCTTCTGGCTTGCATTATTTCTGACCAGAAGTCTGCAGTACTCCTTCCCTTCACCCCTTTATGTAATGTGTCTTTTTGCCCTTGTGGCTTCTTTTAAGACTTTTTTCCTTTGTCATTGGTTTATAGCAATTTGAGTAGAAGGTGCTTCTGTGTAGTTTCCTTCATATTTCTTGTTCTTGGGGTTCGTCGAACGTCTTGGATCTGTGGGGTTATGATTTATATCAAACTTAGGAAATTCCCCGTCCTTTTTATTGAAGTACTTTTCTGGCCAGTTTTTCCTCTCTTCCTTCAAGGACTCCACTGTATGCATATAGGACTGTTTCAGTTTCCCACAACTCATGGATTCCTTTTCTTCTTCCTCTTCCTCTTCCTCCCCCTCCCCTCCCCCTCCTCCTTCCCTTCTACTTCTTCCTCTTTTTCCTTGTTAATATATGTTTTACATTTTGTGTTTTATTCTAAATTGCTTTAGTTCCTGTGTCTTCAAGTTTACTAATCATTTTTTGCCGGCAATGTGCAAGCTGCTATTAAAACTATCCAGTATATTTCTCATCATTCATTGTCATTTTCTCATATAAAAGTTTGATATCAATCATTTCCAAACTTTCTATTTAATATTTTCAATATTTCCTTTAACTCCTAGGATACAGGAAATAAAATTATAATAACTGTTTTAATGTCTTTGTCTACTAATTTTATAATTGTGGCATTTCTTATTCAGTTTTGATTGATTTTACTCTTTTTTTTCTAATTTTGAGTATACCTTACTGACTGTGCATTACAGTTGTCCCAATTTTTTCCCTTTGTCCCCCTCCACCTGGTACCCCCCTTCCCTCCAGCAGTCCCCCTGCCTTAGTTCAGGTCCATGGGTTGTGTGTATAAGTTCTTTGGCTTCTTCCTTTCCTACACTATTATTAACATCACCCTGTCTATTTTGTTCCTACCAATTATGTTTCTTCATTGTGCATCACATTTTCCTGTTCTGCAATTTGATAATTTTTAAAATGGAATGATAGTATATGAATTTTACATTACTGAGTGCTGAATATCTTGGTACCTCTAAAAATACTCCTAAATTTTGTTCTGGGACATAATTAAGTTACTGAGAAATAATTTGATACTTTCGAATCTTGTTTTTAAGCTTTACTAAACAGGGTCATAACAGCTGTCAGTTTTATGTTAATTTTGCCTCGTTACAAAAGCAAAATCCTTCTGAGTACTCTACCTAATGCAATGAACTGTGAAGTCTGGCACTCTGACTGGAGTAGCAGGGAATGTTCTAGGCCACGTGAGAGCTCCATGTATAGTGTACCCCAATCCTTGAGGCAGTTCTTTTCTCAGCTTTGGGTAGTTTCTTTACATGCATATGCTGATCAGTACTCAGTTGATAATTTGATTGAAATGCGCTAGGAGAGCTTTCTGTCTGATTCTCTGTCCCTGAACATAAACTTCCTTTACTTCCCTCGACTTCCAGCTCTGTCTTCTCAGTCCAGAGAAACTGAGCAAACCCTGCCTGGGTTCTCCATCCCTGTGCCACTATGTTGAATCTGGAAATGTTCTCCAGGCAGTAAACTAAGATAGTTGTTGGGATTCCTTTGTTTGTATCCAAACTGTAACTAATCATTGCCTTTCGTTGCCTGATGGCTAACAGCTCGAACCCCATTATGTCATATATTTTGTCTACTGTTTTATTTATTTATTTATTTTAGGTGGGAGGGTAAATCTGGTCCTTGTTCTCCCACAATGACCAGAAGTGGAAGTCCTATAACTGACTGTCCAATGAATATAGTTCTATTTCTCCTATTTGTTCAAGAATACTTTATAGAGTAGCAGAGGAAGTAATCCGGGGCTCCCAGAAATTTTAAATGAGATGTATTTTCCCAAACATATCTTTTTTTATCCTATGCCATGGGGGCACATTTTTCCTGACATGAACAGATCATCCAGATAGGTTACATACCTCAAAATTAAGCACCTATTGATCTTCTTCTAGATTACTAAATTTATTTAACCTATGCTCCATTGACTTTAATCAGGAGATAGTATTTTCTGTTTCTTCTTAACTACTTCACGTCCAGAAGATTTCTTTTATTTAGATATCCAGATTTTAAAGAAACCTACATCCCTCAGGGATGCTTAATACTTCAGCCCACCCACACTCCCTTAGGATTCTCACTTATTTTTAGAGAATTCTATACTTCATTGAAGATGTGAACATATTCATTTATTTTGGCTTTCAGCAACCTTCAATTCATCTGAATTTCAGAATGTCTGGAAGATATTCTTCATAGAATGTGGTTTAGGGAAGTAGCTGCTTTTCATCTTCACTGCAAATACAATCTCTCTCTCCCCCACCCCCATTGGTTTCAGCAAGGGTCGCAGATTTCACAAGTACATTACCATAATTCCCTGAGAGCCCTACCTCTATTAATGAATCTCTAAGTTTCCTATTCATCAAAATCTGAAACTTCAGCTACCCTCCTGAACATGGAGAAGAAAACGATGAAGGATGAGTTAGTTATTTAGCTGTCAATTATTTTTCACAATTTCCCTTATAATGATTTATTTTCATCACCACTAAAACAGTGGTCTAGGACTGTATTATTGCATGCTTGACTACTGAAATTGTTCTTTTTGTGTATTATTTTAAATCCTCATTCTTTTAGCTAAAAAATTGTTCACATTGACTTGTAATACAAGACACAAGTCCAAGTCTTCGGTTAGATGTCACCGTTTCAGTAGAGTTGCCCTGACCACCACATTTGAAATTGCCACCCCCTCTCCTCGACACTGCCTAGTTTCTCTTATCTTGCTCTAATTGTTTTTATAAAACTTATAGAAAAGCTCTCTAATATAGAGGTATATAATAAAATTATATAGCACATACAATACATACTCTATACTGTCTAACCTTTGTTATGATATAATTTTCATTTTATGTTTATTGGCTGTCTCTCTTTGTTAGAATAAATGTAAGTTCATAGGAGCAGGGAATCTTGGTTTTGTATTGCTGTTTTGTTGACCCAGAATAGAGCTTGCTATTTAGTAGGTTTTAACACATATTTGTTGAATTCATAAATAGACCTACTAAAAAAGAGATAAGCCATGTAATGGAGTAAGAGAAACAGATAAATGAGAACATAGAACTGATTGCTGCATTTACTGAGTTTCTTGGCAAATGTGCGGGAATATGATAAGTTACAAAGCTCACCTTTGATATAGATTGAAAATGATCTTTTATCTAGCATTAAGCTTTAAAAGCATTACTGCAACAATCTTCTACCTTATCTATCTGCCCTTTAAAATTAATCTTTCTCACTCCTCTAGGATGATTCTTGCTAAAGTGCTGCTTTGCTACTTAATGTATTCTACTATTCAAAAACTTAAGATGCATTCACATTTGCTACAGGATAAAGTGCTTACTTCTGAATGGCCTTAAAGTCATTCTTAACCTGACCGTGATTTCTTCTCTGTTGTTTTCATTCTCTAGTTTTCTAAACATTAAACTCCAAGGATATTGACTTACTGGTCAAAATATTAGTGGGAAAAATAAAAACTTTTTAAGAGTCCTGCACATCTCTTTCTCCTCTCTGTTATTGACATGGTTCCTGCTGTCTTAGACAGCCCCAGCTGCCATAACAAAATACATAGACTGAGTGACTCACACAATAGACATTTATTTTTCTCAGTGTTCTCGAGTCAGGAAAGTCCGGATTTAGGGTTCTGGAAGGGTTCAGTTTCTAGTGAGAGCTCTCCTCCTGATTTGCAGACAGCTGCCTTTTCACTGTTCTCTCCCATGAGAGAGAAATCTCTAGTATCTCTTCTTTCATAAGGACACCAGTAGTCTTGGATCAGGACCTCACCTGACCATCTCATTTAACCTTAAGCATTCCCTTAAAGGCCCTATCTCCAACTCAGTTACATGGGCGGTCAGGGCTTCACAATGTGAATTTGAGAGGAAATACCTCATTTCTATTACACCTGTGTATCCATTCTGGGTTGGCCTTGACATCCCTTTCTCTCTCTCTCTCTCTCTCTCATCTGTCACATTATTTCTCTTCCAAAAACAGTTTAAAATAGTATTCATCAATTTCTTTGTCTTCTTCTTAATTCCTATGACAACTGTTAAAGGCATTCATTTGAAAATTAATCATAAACTACTGCCTGACACTTCTAGTGTTTGGTTAATATTTATCACTTATGTTGTTTAACCTTTTAATTATTTGTATCCTTTCTTTGTAACAAAACCATAAGGCTCTTGATGTCGGAGACTATTATATATTTCTTCATATCCTGTAAGTACCTGGCAAGCATTCAATACATATATGAGGGGGAACCCAAAAAACAGAATTTATTCATAAAAAATTATGTATTTATTCTTACATGTTTCAACTTGAGTTACCTTCAAAGTACTCTCTATTTGATGCAGTACACCTGTGGAGAGGTTTTTCCCACTGCTCAAAACAGTTTCTGAACTCACTGATTTTGATGCTGTTTAGTGCTTCTTTCTTTGTTTCACCTTTTCCATATCAGCAAAACATTTCCCTTTGAGGACTTTTTTCATGTGGGGAAACAGAAAAAAAGTCACTCGGGGTGAGACTGGGTGAATAGGGAGGGTGGGGCATGGGGGTCATGCTGTTTTTGGTCAAAAACTGCTGAACACTCAGTGCAGTGTACGCAGGTGTGCTAGTAAATCACCCATCATGAAATGGGCAAATGTGTTGAAAGAATCTTCAAAAAATTTCACTGAAGCAGAACACAGCCTCTCACAATGTCATCTGGTACACTGACAAGGTGGTTTCCTAGAACACTCACGTAGCAGGGGAAGCCTGTACTACAAGGGTCTTGCCCTCCAGAAGATAATTCTGGTTTTTCTTGGGTCCCCCTCAAATGTCAATTTTCATTTGTTTAATAATGATCAGTGATTTTAAAGTATTTGCATGTAAAATAAATAATCTGTGTCTCATTAGATTACCTCTATAGGTAATAATAATCCTATGTTCAAAATGAAATCTAAACTTAGAGAAACCATACAACTTGTCTGAAATAATGCAAGGGAGCAAAAGCATCTAGTCTAAACTCTGAGGTGGACTCCTTGATTGGATCTCTTTCCAACCATATTCACTAAGTGATGTCCAGTAGAACAGCTAAAGCTGTTCCTCAAATAACACCACCATAAAATAAGGCCCTCCTCCCACCCCGAGCAGACAGATTTCTACTTAAAGGTAGTTGCACGTACAATGTGGCAGAAATCCTATTTGCTTGCCTTTATGTCACTCTGCTGAGTCACCACTGAACGCAATATTAGTACGTGGAGTGCTCATATAGATTCAGAGTCACTGCAAGAGCCTGTGTGCTTCCCGTGGCACTGAGGACCCAAGGCCTCTTCTTCCCTCGGAATAAATGATCAGTCATCATCTCTGATGCCTGCATTACTATGCTTTTCCGAACCTGACCCCAGGTTGATTGTGCAGTGTCTTCTGCCATCATTGACTGTGACAATGGGCCACAGGCTGTGGAGAATGTCAGTAGCAAGAGCAGACCTCCAAGCCCTCCCAGGGGACAGCCTGAGTGCTCAGAGAAGCAGTGAGTCAGAACTCCTCAAACAACAGCCTCCACTGACTCTGGACTTTTTGAATTCTTCTCCTCGGGACCTAACCATTTTGTAAAAGGCTGTCAGATCCCATGCAAGGACTGGCATCCTTGTTCCTGGCCCAGAATCAGGCTTAAAGGAGCACTTTATACAAATAAGTATACACAAGAGACAACGCCTTCCTAGAAGAGTGAAAGCCTTTGAATTCACAGAGAATTGGCTCTGAATCCCAGCCCTTGTCTCGCTATCAATGTAAATGTCACCACTTAATTTCTCCGGGTTCAGTTTCATTTATAAAATGCAGATAATCCTTGCCTTACGTGGTTGAAAGAGGATTAGAGATAACAAACAATAAAGGACTGGAATATTGCCTGGCACAGGAGACCAGCAACGTATTGTAGAACCATTACTGAGAGATGAGTTGTGAAGTTCTTTCCCCTGCTTTGAGTAGTCTTGGGTGCTAATGAGAAAAGGACTGAAATACTAGTCAGAATTTAATAAAACTTATGTTGCATATGCAAACAAACACCTCTCAGGCATGGTTTGGCCTGAATCTGGGGTGTATAACATACTTGTGACCGTGGGAGCTACCGCTCCATCTAAGAGCTCTATGCCTCCTGCTCTCAGGACCAGGGAGTTCATTAGAAATCAGTCCCAGTTCAACTGCAAGTGGTCAGTGTTCACTGCTCCAAATTGGAAACTTTTCCTTAGCTCTTTGATAGTGTATAAAGAGAGAAGTAGACATATATATTTTCATTTTTTTCCATAGCTATGTGTGTTAACCCAGAAATCACAGTGTTTGATCTCACAGACAATACGTAGGTGGTATAGTCACCATGCCCCACCCCATCTCCATTTTTCCCAAGTTGGCTGGCAAGAGGGATGTGGCCCAGTGAACATCTGCATGCATCAGCTATAGAGACACAGCCAGGTGAGATGTGTGAGTGGGATACTGGAGCCAGCTCATAGCACCTGGCAAGAGCTCATTATAAGCATTTTTCCCTATTGCATGGTGAGTAATGACACGTGGGTAGCTTGGAATCAGCCATGTGATGGTACACTATCTGGTGAACACATACTACACACTGGGGCCATTAATTAGGGGATACCAGGTTGCTAGACACAGCACGGAGTCTGACCTTAACACATCCTTATTCCTTGCCTTTATACCAGCCTCCAGGTCTTTAAGAAATGCAGAATCTCCAGTGCAGACTGGTTATGATTGAACTCTGATACGTGTTAGAGGAAAAATTAGTATCATATTTGACACCCTGTAAAGTGGTGTCTTTTGGATTATTAGAAGAGTATTTACTCAATGGCTCTGGAAAAGAGAAAAGTTAACCCAAAAAGTCAATGTTGCTGACAGATGAGTGAAATAATAAACAGAAATTTGGCAAAGGTTTATACAGAGGGGGCCCACACATCACTCCAAACCTCTCCGGTCTGGCTATCGGGCTGGAAATCTCACAACCTCGGGCTGGCAGTGGATATTTCCACAGTTTCTTGGGTTTGGCTCTGTCAGGAACACCACAGGCTCGCTTCACTTTCTTCTGTGGTATTTCTTTACTTCCGATTCCACAAGAACCATGAAGTCAAAGGATCAGGCAAACAAAACAAAGAGCATGAAAAAGAAAACAGGAAGGGAATTTGATGAATTTCAACCCTCAGTGAGGATCTGGTTTGATTTTCATGGCAAGTGTCCTTATGTAGTTGGACCAATTCGCGCTCCCTCTGTTCCTTTTCATTCCCTCACATCCCACTCGGCAAGATCTCATTGCATAGATGCGGAGCCCAGGACATCCATGCAGCTTTGGCTCTGCCAGCTTGTATGAGGAGCGTTGGCAGGCAGTAGTGAACCTGCTTTGGGAACCAATCAACTTGTAATGAAAGCAAATTTGGTGGGCTTCTGATGCAGTTGTGATCAGGTCACACAAAGCATTTGGGTTTTCTTGTTTTGTTTTGTTTTGTGTGTGTGTATTTGTTTTTACTCTGTAAAGATGATCTGTTCTGTTGAAATGCAACTTAAAAATCAATCAAGAAGGAACCCTGTGAGGTCGCTGTGCCTTTGCCAAAAGTGCCCATTCCAGGCCGGGTACATACAACAGAGCAGAATGGCAGGGGTAGACTTGGGAAGTCATTCCCTCTGCTTCCCAATTAAAGGCCATTCCTAATGCAGCACTAACTTCTACATGGAAACAAAACCTCCTAAGTATTTTACCACAATTTTCAAGAAAAAAAATGAGGTGTGATGGGCTAGAGGCAGCCAGGAATGTCAGGGAATGAGGTGCCAAGTTGGGAGGTATGCCAGTATTAGCCATAATCTCTTTCTTTACACTGATCAAAGTTCAAAGCTGCCTGCCTGTGGCTCCACGTGGGAATCCTTTGCCTTCACTGCACAGCAAAGAGTTTGGCCTGTTGGCCTCTGAGGAGGTACCTACCTGCCTTTCATCCATGGCCCACCTTTGAAAACCTGTACAACTTTGCCCTGTCATGAATTATACATGTATTCAAAACTGGACAAAAAAATCCGAATTAAAGAAATGGAGGGGACCAGGAATTCGCTCTCTGAAGACCAGAGACTGATTGTAAATATTTACTTTGAATCCCATACTACTCAGCCACATCAAAGGAAAAACTGGTGTTGGAGGCTCTTCTAGGAGGGGGTGGGAAAACTGGGCTCCCATCTTGGTTTCATCTGATCACTTACCCTTTGTAGCCAAGCCTATGTACTTAACATTCACTAATGAAGAGGGGGTCAGATTTAATGGTCACATCCTTGGCTTTATACATCAGACAACTGGAGTTCAAATCCTGGTTCCACCGCTTCTTGACTTGAACAATTACTTAGAGAGTTTAGCTTTCATCTCCTCGCTCATCAAGTGAGGAGGGTAATAACTAATTGATTTGCTGTGTGGAAACAAGTGAGTCAGTGCAGGTATGACACTCAGCACAAGGTTTGTTTCACAGTGAGCACTGAATATGGGCAGCTATTATTATCACTGACCGTAGCAAATTAAATCTCTCCCCACCTATGGGATGAAACCAATGCCTCCAGATTACAATGTTTTTAATCAGCAGAGGCCCTGGGTTTCAGGGCACCTAGCTGGACTCATATGCTCATGGAGCAACTTTCTTCAAATCCCAACCAGCTTTCCTTGGTGCCCAGGTGCCTATGAGCTGCCTCATCCCATCTACGAACGGTGGCATCCCTTGCAGCTCTGGCTCTTTGGTTTAATGTGGTTTGTTTTTAATGAACATCCAGACTATTATTACTATTGCTGTTCTTTTGTTTGTTCTTGTCATGAGTCCTTCACATACAAGCAGTGAGGGGACAGCTTGGAGCCTGCTGCTGGATTTTCCAGGTGGGCAGATGAGGTGACCTCACTTCCAGGCAGAAGAAACTCTTGTTGTTTCTCCAAGAAAGAGCCAAGTTTGAGAAAATCCCCATGGCAACTGGTTATTTTAACAGAACTTTTTTTTTGAAAGCCTACTATGTGCAAACACAGGACTATTCCTGGGGATACAGAGATGAGACAGACATGATCACTAGAGAAATTTTTCAAAGCCAAATGGTTGAGACTTGTGCATCACTGTATGCAACTCGAGGGGAGGGGCAATGTGTTAGAAACGTGACCTGCATCAATGACAGCATGACGCATTCTCAGAGCTCACAGTAGCATTCCCTCATAGCACGCCTTGGGGCATCCATTCCAAGATCCCCATTAAATGCCTGAAACCACAGATAGTACTGAATCCTAGATATACTATATATTTTTCCTATATATACACACTATGATAAAGTTTAATTTATAAATTAGGCACAGTAGGAGATGAACAATAAGTAGCTATAAAATAGAAAAATTACAATAACACACTATAATAAAAGTTGTGTAAATGGGGTCTCTCTCAAAATATTTTATTATATTGTACTATTTTTTTTTCACTTAAAGGAAGCACTGTCTGGCTTCTCTTTGGCATATCTGAATTGCCAGCATCACTACTCTTGCATTTTGGGGCCAATATGAAGTAAAATAAAGGTGACCTGAACACCAGCGCTGAGATCCCAGGATGCTGGACAAAGGGAGGGGTCACATCCTGAGTGGGATGGAGCGAGACCACCTGAGAGTTCATCACAGTCCTCAGAACAGTGTGCAATTTAAAGCTCATGAACTGCTTATTTCTGGAATATTCATATCTTTAGGCCACGGTGGACCACAGGTAACTGAAAGAAACCATGGAAAGTGAAACTGCAGATAAGGAGGAACTACATTTTCTGGAATCGTTAAGTCACCAATCTTCCCATGACTAAACTTTGTGAAGTTAAAATACAGTATTGGAAGGCTTACACCCCCATCCTGGTGGAGCACAGTGAGAAGGCTGGGTCTCTGGGCTCTTGAGGTTCATGCACCTGCTCTGAAACCACCGCATCATCCCACACGAGCTAACTTAGATCCCGTTTGTCTCAACTGTCTCATCTGTAAAATGGGGTAATCATAGCACCATGGCTCAGGGCTGCTGAGAAGATGAGACAAGATAATGTGCACACAGTGCCTGGGGAAGTAGTCGATACATGGCAAGACCTCAATATGCAATATGAGAAAACAGTAATTTTTGAAAAGGTTATTTTTAAACATGTAATTATAACTCTGTTCCACAAAGCAAACTAAAGTTATGCTTAGCTTTTGCTTGAGCAAAGAGAGTCTTCAAATCTTTTTCATAAGCCACATCATTGGTAACAGTAGCTCAGGTTATGATGTTTCTCAGCCTTGGCTGCATATAAGAATCACCATGAGATTCACAAACACTAGATATTCCAATTAATTGCTCTGGGATTGGATCTCAAACTGGAGTGTTTTGAAAAAATCTCCCCAAGTTGGTACAGTTAGTTTTGAGAATGACTTGTGTTAGAAGAATGACAAGTCCAAGTTGGTCCTTCTCAAGTGAAGCTGGACCGGCATGCACCCATCTGAACTTGTGTCTGCAGTGCAGCTGCTCTGGATGAAGATGTGCAGTCACAGGTAAGTTGGTTATTTTGAAAAGTGTGGCATTGAAACTGAAGTCCAATCCTCTAATGTATGTTCAAATGTCATGTCCAACCACCAGACCCTCAGACAGCATAGAAGACCCAGGCTTCTATAGCTGATGCCTGCATTTCTACAGTCATTTCTTAAGAATATGAATAACGATAATAGTGCTACTATCAAAAATAGTAATACTATCATTTATTTAGCACTTACTTTATCTGTTATGGACTGAAGGCTTGGGCCCCTCTGCCCCCACCAAGTTTCTATATTGAAGCTTTACCCTTTAACATGATAGCATTTTTACATTTAGAGGTGGGGCCTTTGGGAGTGATTAGGTTTTGATAATGTCATGAGGGTAAAGCCCTCATAATGGGCTTAATGTCCCTATAAGAAAAGGACGAGAGACTAGAGTTCTTTCTCCCCTCCATAGGACAGAGTAAAAAGGTGGTTATCTGTAAGCCAGGAAAAGATCCCTTAGTAGACGATGCTCAAATTCTGATCTTGAATTTCCAGCCTCATCTGAGTGTGGCCATTACTATTTATAGTTCAATAAGCTCTCTGGTAAAATGAGTGGTAGCACTAGATGGAGACACACTAGGACAGAGCCTCTGTTCTAAACTGATGACAAGAGCAGGGGCGCAGCCACTAACTCTTCTAAGCCTCACTGAACTGGGGTGAACATTCAATGTGATACTACATACAAACTACAGCAGATGTCCATGCTAAGCATTGGAATCATAGCAGCAACAGCATAATCTTTGTACTGACACACAGAGGTTAATGATATTACCTGAATCTACACAGCTTCTAAGGAATGAAGCAGGTATGGGAACACGCATTTCTCAAGAAGAAACCACATGGTCTTATCCCTACAATACACTATCCTTGCCTTTCCCCTTCAACAGATAACTGTTTTGGTGCAACAATATTCCTCATAATATGAAGACTGTGTTTAAATCTGGCTATCACTGGCAAAGATTCCCTTCATAAACTTAATTTTCCAATGACTTTTGTAACTGTCAGTATCAAAAGAGCTTTCCAAAGTACACAATTCTGTCTTTGGAATGCAATAAACCAAAGCTAAATGCAATAAATAATGCAATAAACCAAGAAAGGTGTTTAAAACATATGAATAATACGTATGAAATTATACAATCAGTTCCATGAAACCTGGTGTTCTAAGCTTGGGTCTACCCATGGAAATGTAATATCTCTTTTGCTCTACTTGATAAATCTCATAGCCTTGAGAAGCCAACTCTCTTATTTTCCATTTTAAATTAAGGTTCTGGAGTCATTTCAATCCAAAAATCACAGATGCATGAGCTGTAATCCTAAATGCAGTAACATGACCATCTTAAATATATGCTAATATATACAAGTTCTAAATTCTTTGATATAGTAAACAAAAGAATTAGAATAAGTTAAGAGTTATCTCAGATGGACGTTATTTTATAAATGCATCTAGTTGCAATTTACTTTTCTTAAAGTATAACTGGTAGTTTCTTTAGAAGAACTGTGATCAGTTATATTTGCTTTAAGCCCAGGAATGTTTACAAACCTAAGTTAACATGACCTAGAACTGTATATTTCAGAGCCGTCATCTTCAGCAAGGAGAGAGTATGATATAGTATGAGTCAAAATACTAAGTCATAATGTGATGCAGAAACAAATAAACATCTAACCTCCATGGTACAATAAAGATTTATTTTTCTCTCATATTCCCTGTCTAATACATGTCAGCAGGAACTCTACTCCACATAGCTATAAAACCAAACATCTTTGGACACTGCTGTCTCAATTGATAACATCCAGGCTCACTGCAGCAGAATAGATGAATGTGGAGAGCTCACACCTCTACTGAATGCTACAGGTCACTCCCACTGATGGTCCATTGGTCGGAATTAGTCACATAACTCTGCCTAACTGCAGGAGCCTGAGAAATCTTTCCGCTGGCCCAGCAAGAAGAGAATTATATAGGGTCAGCGCTACTAATGTCTATCACAGACTCAAAGAAAGATATTTCATAGTGAATTCAAACAATAAGTATATTAAAAATCTTAAAAACCTCAGTTTACAATGTACTTAAGATACATGCATACTTGCTTTCCGCAACGAAATACACATTTTCGTAGCTCGATTTAAGCCACTGATAATGTGATTCTGATTATACTCTAAGGAAATTTTCCTGTACATACTCATTATCTTTACCTAAAAAGTTTTTCAAAATACAGTAATAAAAATATAGTAATAAAAATTTCCACAAGCATAAGAGTCCCCCTTTCAGCCAGAATCCAGGTGGTAAACCTTGGCCCAGTCGTTCAATCAAATGCCTGTGGTTTATAAAGGGCCCTTCAGACATGGCTGTAATGTACTACACAGGCGGCTGCCAAGTCTATCAGGTTAGGTGCAAGCTCTTTCAGAGACTCTGTTTTTAAACCATAGGTTGACCATTTCCCCCAAGAGTCATGTACACTAACAACCTCAAAGCCATTCCCTCCCCTTGCCATTAGCTAGGCAGTTTCTGAGAGAAAATTGCTGTATTTTTCAGACACTGGGTCATATTACCACTGTCGTCTTGCTCGTAGCCCTTAGGGATCTTCAGGCACATTTTAAATGATTATAATAATCATGGGAAGAGCTGCCAAATCACAGCTCCTGCTCATATCCAAATCCACTTATGTTGGCTTTGCAGAGATGGGTTCTGTAAACATCAAAGACTGAAAGAGACAAGAAACCACCGTAGACACTTAAAAAAACAAACAAACAGAAAGAATAGTGGTAAGAGAGCCAAATGCAAGTTGAAAAACCAACAAACATTTATAGCGCAGGCAGGCCACGGTTTGTAGTAGGAGGACAGCTCTGTCCCTGAGACCCAAGAAGATGACTGATGCTTCCTCCTTGCCCTCCAGGGAGGGCCTCATCCGCCTCACTTCAGCAGCTGGTAGTGCTTATTTTCCTCATAGCCACCAAAAACGTACGTTTGATTAGTTTGAGGGGAAAAAAATGGAAGATAAAAATGCTGCAGCTTAAAGCTTTTCCTGAAGATTTTAGTTGTCTCTTCATCGCGGTTAAGCAAAGAAAAAAGAATTCTCAAGGCGTATGTCTCTACACACTGAATTAAAAGATCCCAAATTGGTCACACTTCAGTTTTCCTTCATAAATTAGGAAAACTCTACGTTCCTTAATCTTCCCTCTCATTCCCATATAGCTGCTTTTTTCTCCCTCCACCCACAGGAAGTTTCTGCAGCCTCATTAAACGAGACAACTAAAGGTTGTTTAGCAAATGAGCCCATGCTTGTCTCTTCTCTGAAATCCAGCTGTGCTTACAGGAACTGGGGACCCTGAAGTGCATTGATTTTGACCTTCTGCTTCCCAGAAACAGTGTGTGGGCCACCCACTCTGTCCAGTGTACATAAAATCTTTACTCTTGAAATCATTTTTTTTTTTTCTGTCCCTTAAGTACTGGTGTGTTCCTGAGTCTTCTGTCTTCTTCTCAGTGCACATGCTTTCACTGGGTGAAGCCATCTACTGCCTAGATTTCTAGTATGCTCCATTGGCCATTTTTAGGTTGGTGATGCTCCAAGTCTTGGATATGTCCCCAGTCTCTTTAAACTAAAGAGAGTAAATTCCATCCACATCTTTTCCTCATTCCAAATGTATTTCATTACCAGGTGTCTTGGCCAGAAATATTACCACCTGCAATTCCCCCCACCCATCTTTAATCATCAACCATCTAAATACCTCTCCTATCCAAGTACTTCTCTATCTCAGCTATTGATTTTACTGGAAGAGTTCTAACCATTCCTCTAGTCTCCGGTCTTGTCTTTTTGTGATTCATTTTCCACAAGGAAGCAAAATGTTGTCTCTAAAATGGAAATCTTACTATTTGCCTGCACAAAACTCTTCCATGTGTTTCACTTACCCCTGAATAAAATATACCTTATGATACCCATAATAGTTTTGCTGCTACTAATTTCTCATCTGCATCACTTGACAATGCTGTGCATCCCCCATATTCTAGCAATATTCAATTGTTCAGTTCACCTGACATACAAGCTATCCTTTTCTCTGTATCTTTACACATGCTTGCTGTTCTCTCAAAATACTCTTCAGCTACTTACTCTATTATTATCCCTAACTTCCCTTGACTCCCCTCAGTTTTACCTGAATCATCCTCCACATTTTGATTACAGATTCACCAAAGTCCAAGAATCCTTTCCTGAAATGTAGATTAAATGTACCTCAGGAGTGGTTCCTTAACATCCTGCCTTTCACTCTTAAGTTTCTTTGTAAGTGATTGTTTATTTGTCAGTGTTATGCCCACACCAGCCACTAGCTCCATGGATGCAAGAACCGCATCTGCTCCACTACTTTGGAGTCTCCCTGTCCAAAATGGTATTAGACACACAGTGGGTGTGTGACAGACACTTGCTGAGTAAACGTTAGATAAAGCAGGGTGGGGAACTTGACATTCTCAAAGGCCTGGGGAGGAATTATCCCCGTTTTTCTAAAGAAAGGAAGTGAAGCAATAATCAGCTCAAGTGAGATTTCTGTGTCTCTTAGTGTACTGTGTACCATGAAGTGACATCCCATGAAGATAGTCCCAGTCCTTGCTCTCTCTTCCCTGGAGTCTCCACCCAAGGTGCATTTTTCTGGCCTTCCAGAACATCCCAACCACAGTTAGATTCTTAACATATTTGTCTTAATAAGTCTAAATAAGCTTTTTTTTTTTTTTTTTTTTTTTTAACTTGGGAAACAGCTCCCTAACCTGCTTCTCATTTTCCATGTTTGCCCATTCCTCGTGTTTCCTACTTCTGTCATTCTCCTCACACTGCCGGGCAAGCTGTCCTAACCATCCACCTGCCAGTGTCACTCTCCCTTTCTACTGTGGGAAATAATTAGCTGTTTTCTTTGGCAATTACTCTCATCCTTGGCTCTTCATTAGAATTAAGTAAAAAGCTTTTAAATAAATACTGATGACTGGGGTCTACCTCAAACCAACTGCATCTTAACCCCAGAAAGTAGGGTTTAAACATCCGTGATTCTGATGAGAGCCTCACACTGAAGACCTCAGGATGCCATATGTGATGGTTCCTAGCCTAGTTCATGCCCACTTTCCTGTCCCATCCACCGCCATCTCACATGATACTCTATGTGCTCCAGTAATAAATACCACGTGCTTTGTTCTCATCTTCATGTATGCTCTGCTCACTCAGATGTCCATACTCGATTCATTCTTTTTCTCCCCCTAAAGACCCTTGTGTTTGTTTCTGTGTTCACTTGACTCCATCTTGTCTTCAGGGAACCAGCTGAGGCATTATCTTTTCCATGGTCCCTTCCCTGACTTCCCAGCCTCCCCACAAATCATACTCTTCCAAGTCCAGATCCCAGATGGGTTCACAAATGCTCCTTTGAGCTCCCATAATAGCCTAGCTTATAAATGTGCTCATCATTGCACATTACCACACTTTTTAAAAACCATCTATTCATAGGTACGTTTCCTCGACAAGACTGCATTGCCCTGAAGGGTAAGGGTCCAGCCTCCATGTCTGGAAGATCAGACACTACCAGTCAGAGACACCCTGGGGCCATGGCATGACTTAGGGCCCAAAGCCATCTGTCTACAGAGGTGATATTAGAGTAGGAAATCTGAGGAATATTTGTAGAACCCCTTCCCCCATGGGATTTTCAAGCCCTACCAATGTAATAACTAACTCTGGATCTTTGCTAAGACATGAAAAAGAGGCAAAATGAGTAATAGAGCCCAGATGAGTGCTAACAGATTCAGATGCCATGTATAACATTCGAAGCAGGTGATAGGAAAGCAATCTAGAGAAATTTCCTGATTTGGGCTCTGGCTGTTTACTAGCTTTGTCCTCTGTCTGGCCTTGGAGTTGACAAATAAGAGAAACCAAGATTGTGGAGTGTGTGTCAGCGTGTATGTCCTGCCTCACTGACATTGATAAAGAGTCTCTGCTTGGTCAAACTCTAGCCTGACTCCTCTCAGTCCTCTTCTTGACCAGACCTTGAACTTGGCCTATAAAAACTGCAGACTCTCAGTGCAAATGATTTCATCCATCCCAAAACACTCTTACATTAAAATACTTGAACAAACATGTAGTTTTCAACAGCTCAAGGCAGCATCCCTACTTCAGTCCCCTTAAGTTCCTATCTGGAAAAGCTTAAGGCTGCCAAAAGGATTTACTGATTATTCTGGTCAACACCTGAGGACAGACCCCCTTTCCCAGTCTCCATGGGAGGATAAAAGTCAAACTTCGATAAGCAGTTTGCCAGTGGGCAAACTCAGGTGAGTTTCCCATGGACCAAAGCCCTTCTTTTAAAAAACTTCCATTTCTTTGACGCTGTTCGAGCCCAGGCAATTCCCCATTCCTATTCCTTCATTCACTCTTCAGAACGTCCAGTCGCCTCTGCACAAATAGAAGTTGAGTTCAGTTCATGCCGGACCCTCTTCCCTATTATAATAGTCCATCACTGATTAAAATCTATTCTTACCATTTTAATTAGTGTTTGGCTTTGTTTGTCTTTGGTAGCATTTTTTGAAATACATACTTGATATCCTGACAGATCTGATTCCTGAGTTTGATGTGGCACTTAGCAGCATGACTGTCTCCAGGAACAGGTCAGTGGATAAGAAAAAGACAAAAACTGACCAAGTGGTGGCTGGAGGAGGGTATGGCTCAGACGCAGGCATTGGGGACAAAATGCGTTAGAGAAAAACTGTTATGAATCCAGCAAACATTGGCTCCTCAGTTAGACATTTCTGAAGAAATGTTCTTCATGGTAAGGTATTTAAATGGAGGACCATTCTGGTTCTGTAAACTTACTCTTTTGTGTTCTCTCTGTTTTGCTAAAGAAATATACTATTTTCTAAGCCTTTAATGTGTTTCTACCTATAAAATAAAATAACTTTCATGAAAATTAGTCTCATGAGTTTCTATGCAGACTAAAATGTTAATGTAAGAAAATGTATTCTTTGATTTAGAATATGACTTCATTCATACAATTGGTATTTCTTTGTTTATTCTTTAGCCAGGTTCTGTTCCTTTAACATTTGTTTTTTTGACAGTTATACAGTCAGTTGTATAATTGAGTTATGTCTCAAGGTCCAGAAAGAAAACTTAGGTTAAGACAATTAAATAAAACAGACAGTTGAGATACTCAATAAATTTACTTAGATCCATTCACTTAGCATCAATGCATAACACATTCCAAAAGCAAGCAGACATCAAATTTAAAATGGATGGTCTTAATTGTGTTCAATAATTGGGGAAAGGGGCAAACAATTTTCATTGTATATGCTTTGGGGCATGCATTCCATTCCTATTGACCTGCTTTATTGAGTTAACATATCGATTATTTGTTTTGCTAAGAGCGGGGACAGCATTGCAGAAAGGAGCAGTGGTGGAGAATGTGCCTCGCTGCTGCTCAGAACACACAGGGCGGGTCGGGACACCCAACAGCTAACTCCCAGAGATACCTAAGTGGCCTGTCTTGGCACGTGTGGGTAAGTATAATGTTTATTAATCTAAAAATGAGAAAATATTATAAAAATAGAAGAAATAGAAAACCCCAGACAAGTTAAAATACCGAAAAATTTTATGCAAAGTTATTTGGATCAGGCAATATTTACCGTATCAAATAGTAATCTTAATAGCTAGATATAAAGTAATCTAAACCCAGAACACTCAACATGTGAAGAGGCAGCAGGCATCCTGACCACCCCAGAAGCCTTCGCCAGGGTTAGTGTTCTCTGATACACACTTAGACAGCCCCTGGTTACAAGAGTACTTGTTCGTTATTGATATTATAAAAATAACCATTCTTTAAATGAGTACACATAGTAAATGAAATTAGAACTATACATAAAGATTTGAGTAATTGCAATTTCCTTAAGGACCACTTGCAACCTCTGCCTGTTTCACAGACCTGTAGGAAAGAAACAAAACAAAACAAAATGTGCTTAATGAAATGCATATAGTGTAGCATATTAAGAATATATATGAACTTTCTCCATCCAAGTACTGATGGACAATTAGGTTGTTTCCATACCTTGGCTATTATAAATAATGCTGCAATGAACATGGTGGTGCATAAGCTTTTTGAGACATTTTTGTTTGTAACCATTCAGACAGTATCATGTATGTATTATATATAACAAAATAAATTATGTTTAATTCATTGACTCACTTTTCATGTAAAAATATTGTAAAAAATTTTCCACATCAATATGTGTATATAGGTATGGATAGCTAGATATATCCAATTAACATAGTATAAATATGTGTATATAGTCAGTTAATATATACATATATATTTCATCCTTGATAATAGATGCATCATATTCTATTTTATAGACTGTTATAAATTTTTAATCCTCTTGTTGATCATTAGGTACTTTTTTATTTTTATATGTTTTCCATGCTTTATTATAAAACAGTCCCCATGTTTTATTATAAAATATGTGCAATGAATATAATATTCTGATAACTAGACAGTGGTGCCTTGCACAAATTACTTTTAGGTAATTTATTAATATAGAATTATTGGGTCAGTGAGCCATTAGAGCAGAACAAAATTGAATGAGCTGCCAAAGCAGGTAGTGTACTTCTCATCTCATGGAGAGGCTGGGTGACCATCGGGTAGAAGTTTTGCAGAGGCATGATGAGCATCATACTGGAAAAGAAGTAGATGGTTCCAAACTTCTTTCTAATTTTGATATGCTGTGACCCTCAGTGCTAAGGATAAACTCAACCTTTGCTTCCCTCTGTGACATAGTTGACAGAAGATACTGTGAAGTGCTCATCTTCATATATCCAGTTCACAGACCGGCTTCATGTCCATGGACCTGAAATTGCTCTGAGATGCTGTATCTCCAGCAGATATTAATGGCTCCATGGACTGCATGGTCTGCACACTGGGGGAGTATGTTTTCATCTCCACATATATTTAAAAGTGATTTTCCTGCCAAGAAGAAGGGGCAAAAATCCCCATCCCACCTTCTCAGTGAATACAGACTCAGTGAGGAGCCTGAGGCCCAGAGAACATCACACGAAAAAGGAAACACTGTGCAGGGTACTCAGAGGAACATCTTTTTTCTCATTATAGGCCCTGAAGACTATCTATTCTAAACACCTGAACGTTGAGCAGTTGTAGTAGAGTTCCCGTAATTACCTGACATTGATATAAAGTGCCCTGAGCAAACATACCAGAGTAGACCAGAGTAGGACAAGAAGAACACGGAACACAAAGAAGAAGATCAGTAGAACCTGCACAACAAAAGAAAGAGAGATAACATGCTGGACCAGGAAACAGATCTATTCAACACAATTCCCTAGTGGTTTAGCCAACTTCAAGTGAAAGTTAATCAAAATTAATATTAAAACTACATTTATAGTATATAGTGAGCTGTAATTACATATAACTGTTTAATAGTGAGTATACTCTCTTAATTCAGTCGTTTTCAATGTAAACTTTTATTGATTTTTTAAATAAAATCCAGGGCAAAATGCCCCTCTGGATAGCGTCATGAATGTATACGTGGGTTGCAAGAAGCTACTACCTAAATCAAAGTCATATTTCGTATGCTCAGCATGGGTTAGACAGGAAAGTAAGTTCTATAGAATGTTACCTTTATGCAGCTTATTCAGGACTGGATGGATACATGCCACAGTACTGTGATGCTATAATATATGTAATTTCATGCCATCATCATAAAGCCATCATGAGATTTACATGAAGTAGTGCATGTACATACCTACACACCATATCTATAACACTGCATACTAAATATAATTCTGAATACATCCCTGAGGCAAGAGAGCATAGCCTAGTGGGACAGGTTTAAAACCACGAGGAAATAAAACAGCATAAAAGCAGACAAAATAAAGGAATCAATACACACCAAAGATATTCAAGGCTCTTAAAAGTTCTGTGATAATGAAAAACATTTAACCTGATATTTATCAAAGTGATTTGATAATAGATTTTTATGTAACTCGCTGCTAAAAATTCTAGAGAGACCAATGTACTTCTTCAACTAAAGGCATATCAATGCAACTGCTGCTTTATATAATTCAGCAGTGGAAGAGCAAAAGCATGGGTTTCGTATTCAGATACACTGGATTCAAATTCTGTTTCCACCTTTTCTTGTACAGGTGATGTTGAGCCAGTTTGCATTGCTCACCATCGTCCAACAACGATGGTTATCAGGGAAACGTCTTTGGAAGTATCATTAAGCAATGGGCATCTGACAGTTTCACAACATTCAAAATTAGAGAAATAGGAGCTACAAAGAACATTTGGATTGAAGGTAGTGATTGTATATGGAATGTGAGTGTTTTATTTCATAAAACTGGAGAACTTGGTACATTTTCTGAAATCTTACACATGGAAGTGTTTGGGAACAAAATAGTGATGCATTCACCTTCAGGTCTTCTTTACCAGCCA
Organism: Glossophaga mutica; assembly: GCA_039655065.1. Taxonomy (NCBI): domain Eukaryota; kingdom Metazoa; phylum Chordata; class Mammalia; order Chiroptera; family Phyllostomidae; genus Glossophaga; species Glossophaga mutica. The sequence goes on along the minus strand of CM077309.1, from coordinate 106,335,638 downwards.
AAGATGTTAAAGAGCCTGGTAAGAGACCAGTTGAAACACTGCTCTATACTAGCGATTCTCACATTTTAAGGGTATCAGAATCACCTGGAGAGCTTTCTGAACCATTGCTGTGGGCTGCATTATCAGAGTTTCTGACTTAAGTAAATGTAGGGTGGAGCCCATGAAAATTGCATTTCTGAGTTCCCAAGAGATGCTGATGCTGATGTTGCTGACTTATGGACCACACTTTCAGTATCAATGTTGTATGTAGCATGGACTTTAGGGTGAAGGATGAAGTCAGATGTGGCCTGACATACTTGGAGAAAAAAGAGTAGTGAAGTGTCTGGGTACCAAACAAAATTCAAATGTACGTTTAATACGAAACAGAGAATCTTAAGGGTAGTGGGTTTGGAACAGAGAGTAGATTACGGCAACCTAAAATTTTAAAGTTGGATGCTATTTCACACTTGACAAGAAAAAAAATACATTGGCATGGAAGACCACTAAATTTGAGAGGGCCAAAAAATGATAATGGTAAGACATTGGATAAGGCACCCAGCTGACACTTAAAATTTCCTATTCAATAATAAGAGCTGTGGTAGAGAAGAAAACAATGAACCAAATGTATGCATCCCACATGAAAGAACAGAAGAGATTGGTAGGATAATAGTGACAAGGAAAGAAACCAGACAGCCGGGCAAATGGCATAAGCCTAACAAAATAAAAAGGAGAATTTCAAGTAGAATGTTAAGGCTTGCTAACAGTGTAAGCACCATGTCAAGACACATGGTAACTGAAGGAAGGAACAAGCAGTGTTTTCTAGAAGAACCCACTTCAAATAAAGTGGGAAAAAACAAAGATATGGAGTGTGTTCTTTGAATATCATTAAAGGACAATTGGTTTGCAAATCAAATTCCATTGCACAGAATACAGTAGAAAGTTCTGGGCGATATATCCGTGGTGGTTAAGAATACAAAATTGGGATGATTTTATTTTGAGAGGGGCAGTAGGGCAAGGCAGAGTGACCAATGTTAACAGGAATAAGAGTCAGAAGTAACTAATCTCAAGTTTCTGAACTGAACTTTGGCATGATGTTGTTCTTGTATGGCAATAGGCTTAGGTGCCAGCCTTACATGGCTTCCCTTTGTGAAGTAGGACTCGACGTAAGGGGATAGCCTACTATTCCCCACGCTTGCAGGAATGTAAGAAATGAAGCAGTTTGGGGGTGAGAGGGTGGAGAAAAAGTGAGAGAGGAGCCTATATTCTAGAAATAAAGATAATTTGTTTACACATTAGAACACTCTTCTTCTCAAATGCTACAGGTACAGGTTTATTCAGTGAAGAACAGGAACACAAATCACCTGAAACAATGCATTACAGCACATGTGTAGGAACTGATGCAAATGCTGCACTGAAGACCGCGTTCATTGGAACACTAAGCTATCATTACCACAGAGGAACAACAGAGTGGACATGTGAAACGTCATCGAACATACTACGTTTGGTTGTCTGGGCCAGCAAGTAATTTATTAGCCAGAGTTGTCCATGTTTCTAATCATGGCCTTCCTCAATAATCAGAAGATGAAGACTCAGGCTTGAATCATTCATTCCATTCACTGAGTAAATATTATTAAGTAAATAAACAGTGAGTAGGTAAATAAATGTTAAATAAATGTGTATTAAACACTTATAATGTAAAATGTGAATATTAAGACTAAATTTTCCCTAATAGGTTAATCTTTGAAATTAAATATGTGAAAGCGATTTATAAATTACAAAGTCTATATAACTAGTGGAAACTTTCTGGAAATTATTTTGAATGTTAACAAATGGATAACCCTTTTTGTCATAATATGAAGGAGAAAGCCACAGAGAATTTATGTTTAAGAATATAAAAAAAACTGTTTTTGGTCTGAAGAATGTGTAATTATACTAAAGTTGATACAGACTTTTTGGATATTTACTCAACATTTCAAAACAAGTCATTTTGAAGAAATTTGGCAGCATGCTTTGAACAGTTGTTCTATTTTAAATAGCTTACTACAAGATTGAAAACATGCTTAATGTAATTACTAAATGTTATTTATTTTATTCTGTCTAAATTTTAATTTTTATGTTTATCACATATGCCTCCCTTAATTTTCTGGATGACTTTGCCTGTAGATAATAATTTGGGGCACAGTGTAAATACAAGTAAATCAAGTTGAAGTTATATTAAAAGCAGATTTCCTACTCAAATGTATTACTGCTTGTTTCTTTATATGTCACTTTTCCTTATTTTTCATGTTTCATAGTATTTTCTTTACGATACAAAGTCTCTCAGTTCTCAGTGAAATAATTCCTCTCTTGGTACTATTTATACATTCTTTCTTTCCACCTTCCCTCTTCTTTCAACTTCTAGAGAATGACATTTCAGAGGAGAACATATGACCTTAAATTAAGTTAAAATGTGAATGGCACTTATTAATTGTGTATCCCTGGGAAAGGATATTTAATAAATCTGAGATTGTAAAATCAGAGCACTACCACCCACACATTAAGTTGTCACAGGGATAAAAGGAGGTGCTACAGAAATTGAATAAATGTCAGTCCTCTTTCATTTCCTCCTCTCTTAGAGACGTACATGTTTCTCTATAACCTTAAAATGTCAATTACTTATAACAGCCTTTAAGGAGAAATGGAATGCTATAACTCTAAATATATTCCCCAAATTGACTTTGTAGTTCTATTTTATATCAGGCTATGGGACAAGTTTTCCAATTTATCATTAAATTAATACTTATTAGAATAGATGTCAATTCTCTCAGTGAGAAAGACTTACGATGCCACACTTTTAAAGTTCTGTGCTTAGAATATTGATTTTTTCCCCCTTTAGTTTGAGAAAAGTAAGGCAAGTCTGAAGTAGGAGGAAGAAGCACAAAGGGATAAATAATAGGGTAGGTTGGGATCAGTGATGGTGTGGTGGCAGGTTCCCTGATTACTAGGCATGAGCTGAATGCATACAGTCTGGAAGAATATGTGAGAGCATCATAGGGATGCCAGTGCCACCTACGAGCCCACCCAAGGGAGAGGCCACTCTTTTTGGCCCAAATTAGGACTATATTCCTTCTCTCCTCAAAGTGCCAAGGTATATTAGAGGTCACAAGTTGAATGCAGAAGCTGTAGAATAATTAAGGAAAATGAGCTGTGGCTTCATAAATGAAAAGATAAAATCATTCCTAGTTAGTAAGTAAAAGGCAGAAAGCATCTGGCAGAGAATGTTGGAGGACAGCATTCCCCTCCAGTCCCATGTAGTGACTGTACCTCTGATAATTAGCCTGGGAATTAAGCAAACACAAAAACGTGAATGTGAGCTGTTTCTCTGCAAGTCACTCATCTGTGGACCACAGGGAAGAAGCAGGGACTTTGATGAGTCTCCTGTCTTCCAGTTTTCCCCACTCCATCATAGCTTCTAGAAAAAGGAAATTTGCCTCACAATGACATAATTAAATGACATGTATATGCTCATGAAAAAAAAAGTGAGTCCATTAATAAACTGCACTGGGAACCTAACAAGTGACTGAGAACAAATTCCATGCAGAGGTAAGAACACAATGTCATTAACAGTAATATGAGTAAAGGTTAAGTAGAAGCCTAATAAGGCATGAGTGATGGAAATCCTTATAGGATAGAAGATAAAGTAAATATTGTCATTAGCTTTTTTTACATAAATAGAAACCATTTCACACATTACATGTTAAGCCAAAAAGTAAGAACTTAGACTTAACTAATGTTTACCAAGCACATGCTAAGTATCTGACACTATGTTTGGCACAAGTTAAAGTAATAAAAAGTAAATCTTTTATTACTCTATAAAAACAAAATGTAATAATCTGAAGATGTGCTAATTCTGCCCAACTCTGTTGAAATATTTTGAAGTGAGAAACTGATAATCCAGGAATGGTTGGGTAAAATATCCAGATACAGCATCCCACTAAAACATGTAAAATATTTTTAAAAGCATGTGTGAAGGCATCAGAGACCTTTCAAAACAATAAAGTATTAAATGGCCAATATACAGGAGAATAAGAAGATGATAAGCATGGAGTTTGGGGACATACTTCCTCAAAAGGTACCTGCCAGTTACAGAAGAAAATTCTGAGAGGCTGACAACCAAAAGAGTGATTGCAAAAATTCCTCCACTGACAGGACAGAAACTGGACCTCCAGGGTCACTGAGGGAGGTGACTCAAGTAAACTCCCTAGGTCTGGGTTGCCACTTTGAAGGCCCACACTGTAGGAGAGGAGTAAGGACATAGACATATGCTAGCCCTCTCAACGAATAAAGTCCAACTTAATAGTCTTCTCAATTTCTTGCTGAATTTCAAATAATCTAGGATGGCTATTATCCCATTATGACTTTTAGAAGCAAAGTTAAAATCTTCTCTGGAAGAAGTTAATATCATCTTAGGCTTCAAATTATCTTCCCAGTTTGTCATATACAATTTCAATACTTAATTAAAAATAAGCAGGCATATGTGGTGACAAGACCATGAGATCAAAAATTAAGAGAACAGGAATGGGCACACAAGGCATTGGATGATGAACACCACAAAATGATAATAATTTAGGAAGGATGTGGGAGCTCTGAACAACACAACAACCAACTCTTCTTCATGAAGGTCTTTCCAGTCCCATGTTCCTGCTGCTGACACAACGTGCAGTTTCCCTCATTTGGCATCCGAGTAACATTCCATTTACCTTTTGAGAAATAATCTGCCCCATGGTACATGTGCTTACGCATTTCTCTGTAACTTACTAAAGAAAAGAGATCATATACTAATTTTTTCATCTTTTATGCCATAGAGCTTAGCACACTGCAGTTTCTCATTGTAAGTAGGTTGATTTTTCTAGATCCATAAACATGACTATTCTGAGGAAATAATCTGACCTATGAGGCATACGCAATTTATGGGAGAATCTTAAATTCCTGATTTCAGACAAAAAGGTCCAGATCCATTTAATTTGTGAAGGTCAATGTTGCAAAACAAGCCCAGGAAACCATGGAAAGATTTGGCTGGTGTAAACATGCTCAAGTTCTCGCAGTAACTGAAAATATGCAGAACAACATCCATAGAGAACAAACAGGCTTCACTTGTGGCCAGCCCAATACATTGTTCTTATTTGTGAAAAACATATCTCATCTGATATAAGGTTGCCCTGCAAGCTAAATCCATCCAAGTTAAAGAATAAGCTAGATTTCCCTTCATTCTGTGTTCATTATTTTATTTTGTCGTGTTACCACACCTACAGCAAATATAAGAATATTCCAAGACAAACAAATACTTGGTAAAAGTAATAAAAACATGTGTTACTCATTCATACATTTGATTTTTTTAAATAATGAAAAGTGGACCATATATCTCCTATTTTTAATTTTAAAGAATTCCTTATGATAATCTAAAGAATTTTGCACTCCAAAAGAACAGTTTGGCTGTCTTGTTCTTTAAACAAAGCCTTCTCTGATGCCTGTGATGAAATTTTCTGACTACTATTGCATGTGACAAGAAAGTTTTAATTAAAAAAAAAAAAAAAAAAAAAAAGCAAGTAGTCTTGAAGCATGCAACCTTATATATTGCTGAGCAACCCGGCACATTTTCCCATAACACTTAATAATAGTTTGGTTTGTGAGATTATGTCTTAAATGTCATTAAATGCTACCATTTAATTTTTTTCTAGGAGCTTAGAAATCAATTGAACCATTCATAATATCAAAATTTTACCACAGACATGGGAAACATTTCAAAGTAAGAATGCCACATGAATAATTCAGAGGTATTTGGCCTCTAGAAATTGCAAAAATATATGTACAACTGAAAATATTCTCTAAAATCAATATTATATAGAGAAATTGCAATTTGGTATTAGTATCTTTTGCTTCTAATAGATAATTAACAGTAGTTATTAACTCATTTTTATATTTATTGACTAAAGATAAATCCTTAAATACTTATAATGATAACAGTTAGCAAACATGCAAATGTTGATATAACTGATTTTAAGGATTTATTGCCCGGTGTCAGTTCAGATGCCTTGAATTTCCTAGGCAAAGACTTAGAATTTTCTAAGTACTCATAGAAGATCGAATATGCAAAGTAACAACAGAAACTACTGAGATTTCTTTGCCTTCAGAAGTAACTATAATTTGCTAGAAGTTTTTGTCTTTTTTACTCTAATATCTTACCTTTCTACTTATCCTTGTGATATTCGTTTTGTATTACTATTATTATTTTATTTTTTCTTGTTTCCAGTGTGTGAATACTTTTTCTACAAATACATGTGACATGTGGGATAAACCAGTTGATTTTTAAATAACACTACCTAGGTTCTGTCTCACTTATCTCCTGAAGTATGTAGACCCCACTTCTGATGCCCAATACCATTAATATCCTGAGAGTTACAAGTCTCATGGAGCCCTGACACCTCTCTGACTTCATCAGCTATCCCGTTATTGTGGTCCTTATGCTTTCTATGGTTCACTACTCTCCCACACACCCTTTATCCCTTCGTCTGATAGAGTGCTAGCACCTTTTGCCTATTAAGATAATCAGCTGTGGTATAACACCACTGCCTTGAGCATGGCTCAAATACAAATCTTGGGAGATCACCTGAAAAGAAATAACCTGATGTTCGGTTATAGAGAACAAAGATTCTTCTTCAAGATGAAAAGCCTACCTATATCCTCAGTGGGTAGAAACTCATAGTCCCACTACTGCCTGAAGCACTTTGGCTCTCAAGAGTCTCAGCATAGACTCTGTCACCCCTGGTAACAAAGGGGAATGAAGGAAGGTCATGAGTGAAGGATGAAGCATTGGGGATAAACATCGCTGGGCACAAGCAAGAGCCCTTGATTCTAGTCTTCCCTTGGCTACTAGCTGGATGACATGAACAAGACTACAATTGCTCGGTGCTTCAATTTCCTCTTCACTAAATGGAGAGAATTAATATTTAGAGGATTAGATTAGATTAGCATGCCTTAAAATCCCAGAACACTTGTTCTTCCAGCAGTTAGTAGGCATTCTGCAAATTACAGGCATTTTGAAAGTAGGAATTAATGATCATTCTTTAAAAATGAATAAAAGTAAATAAAAACAAATCCTGGGCTTAAACACAGTCAAACAGATCTTGTTGCTGTAGGACTATTCAGTGACTTTAGTATGTAAATATTTTCGAAAATACTATATAGCATTTCTTCAAGTCAACAGTGGAGAATATTTTTCCTCATTTTAAGCCAGGCTGCTGATTATACCCCATCTGTTCATTTAAAATTGTAGAGCTGCCTTGCCCCTTTTGAAAGGTTTTTATATCAGTGGTATTTTTGCAATTGAGAGTCTCTCATATATAATATGTAGAATTTCCCAAAATTTATTTTACTATAAAATTGTTTTCGGTCACTCTCATGAAACTAGGACTCAAGGAAACAGACACTGTCTGGTTCTGTAGCTCATTACAAAGATGTCATACTCTCCTCAAAGAAAGAGAAAACTAGGAGGATGAATTCAAGGAAAAGCAGGAGAAGAGAAGCATGTCTGGAAGTGGTGTGTAGGGATCTCCAAAAATCTGTTCCTCTATAAAAGCAACTAGAACACTAGCAAAAATCACCAAAATCAACTTTTTCAGGATGCTGGAAATTAACCAAAAACTTGCAACAATTCATAGAACATTTATTAAAGAAAAGCAGCTTATTAAAGAATATGAACAGTAAGTTGTATGCAGTTTTATGGGTAGCTGTGCAGTAGCTCTGAAAGTGAGCAGCCCCACAGTACTGTAGCCATGAAGCAGCAGCCTAGCATCTATTATGGCAAAATAGTGCCAAGTTCTCCCAAATATCCCATTTCCAGAGAATTGACCAAATGGAAGCTGCCTGGAGAATCCTCACTTGAATTTTTTTTTTAATTTGACCTGAATTAAAGTTCACATGGTGAGAAACCATGTCTCTATGAATTTGTCAAAAGCAATCAGGGACAATAGTTTTACATAGCAGCTGCCTGAGGTAGTAATAGCAGCTGAAGCAAAGAAGAGATTTCCCAAAAAAATTTAAAAGAAATTCTGGTAAATGAGATGTTCATAGAAGGCTTTCAAAAGCTCTGACATATTTCTGGGTGTCAGAAGGCCACACAGATGCAGTGTTATGCATCTGATCAGGAAAGACCTGAGAAGCCTCTATCTCTCACTTCTGGTGGACCTATGGGCTCTGTGTACCATAGTTGTAGACCACTGGAGTGTTCACGGCATCCTCCATACTTTGCCCAATCATTAGCTAACTGAGCAGAGACTTCAGTGGCAGCATACAATAGAAAATACAGAATTTACAGATTAGTTCAGGAAAGTCACTAAATAAAAAAGTAGCAACAATATTAAGAACAAACAGCAGCAAAAACAAACTGGGCCAGGGGAGGTGAGATGGTCCAATTTCTAGAGCTCCCAAATTATATTATATTAAATATTCAGATTTAAATAAACATAAAAGTGACATGCTTTATAAATCATAATATCATACATGCTAAAAAACATAAAAATATGGCTCATAAACAGGAACAATAGCAGTCAATTGAAATTCTCCTTGAGGAAGCTCAGATGACAGACTTTAAATCAAAGGCTGCTTTGATACAAAGACTTTAATCAACTACTAAAAATATAGTCAAAGGACTAAAAGAAATCATGTCAAAAATATTTTTAAAAAGCATAAGAATGAACTCCTACCAAATGAGACTATCAATAAAACATATAAAATATTAAGGGGAAAATAAAAATTCTGTAATTATAATGCAAAATTTACTAGAGGGTCTCAAAATCAGATTTGAGCTGGTATAAGAAAGAATCAAAGAACTTAAGTCAGTTGAAATCTAGTCATAGGAACTTCGGAGAAATTCTTAAAAAAAAAAAGAAGAATAAACACTTCCTCAGAGACCATTTGGGACGCCATCAAGTGTACCAAACCATGTAAAACCAGAGTCCCAAAAGGAGAGGTAAGATTAAAAGGGGCAGAAAGAATATTTGAGGAAATAATAATTGAAAACATTACACATTTGATGAAAAAATTAATCTATATACCTAAGAAGCTCAAGAAACTTCAATAACATTGAACTCAAAGATATCCACACCTGCATATCCCTTTACCAAAAGACAAAGACCAAGAAAAAAATCTTGAAAGCAGGCAAACAAAACAAAAAAACAAAACAATACAAAACATCTACAAAGATTCCTCAATAATATTAGATGCTGACTTCTTTTTAGAAGCTACAGAGGCCAGATCATTGGAATAACATATTTGTTGAATGCAAATTAGAATTAGTGACTTGCTTCCAGAGAAAATATAGAAATGTAGGTTAAAATTAACTTTACAATGGACAAACTAGAAAACACTATCCAAACTTAATTTACAGATTCATTGAACTTTTCATTCCAGTAATTCTCAGTCTTAGAATAAGCAATGATCACATGAAGAATTCATTAGAAATGCAGAACTGAAGTCCCATGCAGAAAGATTCTGATTCAATAGGTCCAAACTGTAGTCCAAAATTATGAATATTATACAAGTACCCCAGTAGATCCAAATATCTGTGGTTTGAGTTTCATAGTGACTTTGGACCATAATTTGAGAGATTAAAAATGAGTGCACCCTGACATAATTTTTTAAACTTGTGATTTATACTTTAGTATTAAAAGAAAAATATTCTTAATTAAGGGTTTTGCTTGTATTGTTTATAATTAAAAATTTTAAAGCTTCTCATTTAATTAAGGTGACTTTTCTTAAAATGTGCTCTTTAGTAAAATTTATTTGACCTACAACTTATTTTAAAATGGTGCAATAAGAAATATGCACCACTACAAAGATCCTGAAACTACCTGGAAACTTTTCACCATGATAACTTTGTCTCAAGATATTAGAAAATTCCACAAGATTATCTAGGTATAATTTATAGAAAGCTGAGTTAAGAAACAGGTGTTAATGGTGGAATGATGAATCTTGTCCTTTTCCTCACCATAAGTTTCTAATAAATGAGCCTCTAGACTCCAAATTAGATGCTGGGTTCACATAGATTTATGTCATTTATTCCTTGTCACTGAGAAAATAAAGTAGAGGATCTATATATATCTGACCAGCTGTTCCACAAACTGCATGCATTGAATACAAGTATCAGCCCAGAGACCATTACTTCCATGGCACCATCTTACACTGTCCCAGCCCCTGAATATTGGATGCCACTCTTGAAAAGTATTTGCATGTCAATGCTATGAGCTTAGGTACAATGATAGCTAGCATTCCATTTTCAGATAGCTACTATTACTACCTAATTATGTTTAAACCCTAATATTATTTCAAATGATTTCCCATTGTAAAGGGTTGCCTCCAAGTGATAATTCAGCTAGCTTTGGATCTAAGTCTATGTTAAGGAGAGTTCCAGAATGGCCTTCTTTGAGTGATAGACCGACCATATGGTGAAATCTCAGGCTAACCTAAAAACACAATATCAAAATTTTAATTAAACTAAAATTAATTTTTACCATTATTCTGTCATAATTATTTATTTTGCTTTAAATTTTCAATTCTTAATAAACAAATTAGAGGGTACCAAAAATATGAGTGTAAGTACTCATTCATTCACTCTTTTTATATTTATTGAGATCTTATTTTGTACCTCAATAAGATGAAGAAAATAGATTTCTTCTCTCAAAGAATTTGCAATCTAGTGGAATAGGACGTGATTACAAATTACTATTAAAATCTCATGAGGGTATATGCAGAAAAGCAGTGTGAGTAGATGACAAGGGTTAAAGCCATTTCTGGGGATTTTTATCTCCTTTGCAATATTAAGCTGTTTTCTGGACTTAATACTGATTGGAGACATATGGATTTGAAGGAAAAGGAAATAAGTTTAAATTTGGACTTGGATTAAATACACTAGTTTGGTTAGTTCCTTTCATGCTTTTAAGTTTTAGTACATCATCAGTTATAGCACACTCACAGAATTAACACACAGTGCATCTTGTCAGGATGTTGTTTATGTGTAAGTGTTGCCCACTTTGGGCACCTGTGTGATAAATCTAACAGCTAAGAGTAAAACTAGCCCATATATTGTCTTTATACAACATGCACACACGCAATTAGTTTGAAGGATTTTTTAAAATATAAAATTTATGAAGACCTCAAAGAAATTTGGTAAAAATTATTAAATCCAACTCTAGAATTAGAGTCATGCATATTTAAATATGTAGAGAGTGAGGGGAGTGGGGCTATAAGTGTGCTATCATTAGCTTTCATAAAAGCTCTGGGCTACTATTAATTCTATTAAATTTGGGGGATGCTCTTTTCCTTGGCCATTTTACTTAGGACTTTTTTTTTTTTTTTTTTGCATTAAAGGTCTTCAAAAAACCTCTTATTTTTGTACTTGCTTAAAGCACCTTAAAGCACAATTTGCTTTCTGAGTCTTCATAGTTACTTTCTACAGAGGGTGTTGATTCCCTGCCATGAAATCTGTAAAATATCACTGCATTCATTACTCACTACGTTTCTGAATATGCCACCTGATGGACACCTGGGCTCTATGCTTCCTCCTTTCACCTGAGCACTTGGACTTCCTAAGTCCCTCCCCTGGCTGTGTCCTCTCTGAACACATGAGCTTTTTAAATGCCTTTAACCTGGAAGAGGAATTTCCTGGAACCCCAGGGTGTACAATCATAATGCTACCTGTGTAACACATTAGTTATCAGGAGAATTATTAATTAATCACTTCACACCAATGATCACAAAGGCTACATTATCACTTACAATCTTATTTTTCTGTGCTAGCTACAATTGATTAAAAAAATTAAATTTGATAGTTACTATTTTAAAAATTGTTGTTTTCTCTATATAATTCAGACATTAACCTCTCATCTAGAGTGCTGAACCCGTATGTCTAACAATACCAACAAAGCCCTGCAGAGCGTGCACTGAGTCATGCTAAATTATAGTAATCTGTTCTTTGCTATGATTATAATACAGCCATTTAAGTCAAGAGCTATATATTCTATCTTAAGTACTGTAATACTAATTTGTTCTGTGAACTTAGAACAGTGTCTATACATAGTCAACCCTTGAACAACATGGGTTGGAATTAAACCAGTCCACTTATACCATTTTTTTCAATAAATACTGTAAAGGTATTTTCTCTTCCTTATGATTTTCTTAATAATATCTTCTCTTCTCTAGCTTACTTTATTGTAAAAATACAATCTTTAATACATATAACATACAAAATACGTGTTAATCAACTGTTCATGATCTCAGTAAGAACTGTGGTCAACCCTAGGCTATTAGTAGTTAAGTTTTAGAGGAGTCAAAAATTATACACAACTGCTGTATTATTCAAGTGTCAACTCTACATACATTTACTCATTTAACTAATAATGATAATTCCATATGTAATAATGAACTGATCTTAACATACTTTGAATTTTTTAAGTAATCATAAGTGAGTCATCACTGATCTAACGCTACGTATTTATAGAAGATTCACATTCCAAATGAAAGTTTTATGTTCGTCTCTAGGAAGACTAATTTCTTTTTTTAAGGTATTATACTTTTTCAGAAAGTTAGTTTATGATCATCTGCCAAGCAATTATGACATCATTGAATCAAGTTCCATATACCTGAAGTATAGCTTAACATGTTTTCCCTAAACAAGTCTGAATTTCTTTGCAGACAACATTTGGTATTATGAAAGAGGTATATCTTCATCAAAGCTGTCCTTTGCCTAAAAGCAATTTGTCAATAAATAGTAAGGTCTACTCACGTTTCTCTTGCTCTGCTTCCACTCCTTCACTTTCTGTGTCACTTGGCAAGATCCACGGTTGGTGAACCACCTGCAATTGCTTTAAAGATTCATCCTGCCAAAGAGAAAATTCACTTCAGATTAAACTCTAGGATAAACTTGTGAATACCAATATGGCTGAACACTTCAGTTTCCATGAAGTACATGTTCAACAAACTGTAATGAAAATTTCCTGACAACAGAGAAGAGTTCTAACTTTAAATTCATTTTCCTGTCATAGACATGCCACTAACTCTAAACTCTTGTACGTGCATGTGTGTGTGTGTGTGTGTATTTTCCTTTTAATAAGATTTAATGTCATGATAAGAATAAATACCTTGGCTATGTTCCTTCCGGAATTAACATTTTTGAGGAAATCTTAGAACTTGTTTCTGGCAATGTAATAATAAAATGTTCATTATGAAATTGAGCAAACAGTGTCTCTTGTCATCAAGACTTCAAATTCCCTTTAATAAGAATAAAGTTTAGTAGGATTTGGAGAACATTCTTAACTTCACCCTTCAGTACTACTTCGCTACCTCCCTCCTCCTCTGACTTCCTTATTTTTATTATTATATTTCTCAAATACTTCTTTGCTGCTCCATGACTTCTGCCACTGACCTAAAACGGACCCTTATCATCTCCCATCCTGACTGTAGTAACTGTCATCTATGAAGTTTTCTAGGATTGAGTTTCATATGCTCCCTGTTTCTTCCCACCAATTCCCTTTGTTCTAAAATGAGTTTCTAAAATGCTGTCCCCTTGTTCATTATCGTTGAGTAGCCTCTTCGTTATTCCCAGGAAGAGATCTAATCTCAAGGCCTTTCATGATCCATACTTGTCCAGCTTGATCTACTGTCAGTTCCATCCCCATCCTCCTTTACTGACCCTTCTACCCCAGCTATAACTACCTGGTAGCTCCTTAATTTTGTCATTCTGTCTGATCTGCCAATATGTTTTCATGTGTTATACTTCCTGCCTAGAATGCACTAAATTTATTTATTTGTCTCAAACATGAACATGCTCTCAGGCTCAGGTGTCATCTCTACTGCCTTCCCTGATCCTGCAAGACAGAGTGATCCTCTATTCCTGTGTGTGCCTATTGCACCAATAGAACAACTACTATATAATAATTGTCCTTTCCTATCTTCCTGCCTCAAAATAATGTGGAAAGTCCTGGAGGACATAGATACCTTTTTTTCACCTGTGCATTTCTGGTGTCTATTATATAGTAGTGGGCAAGCAAATAGGTATTCACTCAGGAAACATTTGTGTAGGAGAAAGTAGAGAAGGAAAAAAAGAAACAGGATGAAGGAGAAAGGAAGGATGGATTCTCTTTAGAAGAAAACAATTTCAAATTTGTTGAGACATGATTCAAGAAAATATTTTCCAACATATTTTTGAAAATTAAAAGCACAAAGTCAATGTGATCTGTCATTTCACTCTTTTTGTTCTCTGAAATTCATCCACTATCTTCCCAGCTTTTTAATGATCTTTTCCTTCAATCTGAGATAGTTTGCTTTATTTTGCTTAGACAGATACCAGTAAGACAAAAATAAAGGCTCACAGTCAAATGGGTATTAGAAGCATTTGGGTGATCACTTTGCAAGTTATATAAATGTCTAATACTACTCTGTGTACCTGAAACTAATATAATGCTGTATGCCAAGAGTAACTGGAAAATAAATTAAAAAAATAAAGGTTCGCACCCCTGATTTCTAAGAAACATGACATCAGCAAACAGTGTATGTTCACTTTAAAAAATTTTTTTTTGTATGACCCTGGCCAGGTACTCAGTTGGTTGGAGTGTTGTCCTTAGGCACCAAGGTTGCTGGTTCGATATCCAGTCAGGGCACATACAAGAATCAACCAATGAATGTATCAATAAGTGGAACAACAAATCCATGTTTCTCTCTCCCTGCTTTCCTCTTTCCTTCCCTCTTTTCTCTAAAATCAATCAGTCAATTCTTTTGTGAGAGGAACATCCTCTCTGTTGTCCCTTGATTGTGGATGGTTACCTCTGAAGATGTCTAGTCCCAATGCAGAGTTTCAAAATGGCATCATTTTCCAGTTTTGGAAGGTTTAGGGAGTTGATAGGTAAAGCATGGAGGATATTTTAGGGAGGTGAAACTATTCCATATGGTATTATAATGATGAATACAAGACATTAAGTATTTGTCAAAACCCATAGAACTTTACACCACAAAGTATATGTCAATGCATACAAATGAAAAATAAATAAATTAGGAGGTTGGGGGATCCCAGAGTGAGATGCAAAATATGTAAAAGTAATCTAAATGCATTACAAATGTATGAAACAACCTCACCGAATGGGGTGGTGAAATAAGGTGCTGACCTGAATAGCTGAAAGTGAGTGGAGTCTATAAGACCAAAAACAAAAGGAACTGTACACAAGAACTGTGCTATAGTTGATCAACTTTTTTCCTATGGGCATACAGGTTAACAATTCTAAAAACTATATATCTAGATAGATAGATATCGATATAGATATATAAATATACAGATAGTTGGAGTGGGAGTTTACAGATAAGTTTAGAATAATCCAAATGTAATGTATTAGAGTTGAAGACATGAGTATAGATTCATATTTAGCGTACTATATATACAAGTGGCTACATATAGAAATATTAATGGATATTTATACATACATGGGTTAGTAATCACACATATATCTCCCTGCTCTGGCAGCTGAGAGGACTTAAACACAATGATACCCCAATAGTAATGAACACAACTACCACCCAGGTCTTAATTTGTAATACCATTTTTCAATAAAAGAACCGTACTCTTGATTGATTCTTGGATGGAGGCAAGAAATATACAAGATGTCTAGAGCATTTGGATGTGCCAGAAAGAAAAACTCACACACACACACACACACACACACACACACACACGATGATGATATATCAAAGGGATAAAGGAACCAAAACCCCCCAAAATCTCTCAGTGGCCAAGTCTAGAACAATTTGAGCAAGAAAAACAAATAAGGTAGCATTGGGTTATTACCCAAAATATAAAATAAATATTTATGAGTCCCTTCTGATAAAAAAGACTGAATAAACAAATATTCAATAAATAAACCAATATGTCATGTAGAAGGAGTGCAAATATTTATGTAGACATTCTTCTTAAGAAAGTGGTTGATAACTTCCCTCTTCTTAAGAGTGGTCTATGTGTAGTGACTTTCTTCCAAAGAGTACAATATAGAAAGGCAAAGCAAAAAAGAGTAACTAACTTTACAGTGGAAAAACCTGACAAATATTACCTAAAGACAGGTGATTAAAGTCAACATCAACAGCGATAATTCCTATTGATAACATGTTCCTTTGATAGAATGGGATGAAAATAAAATTTTACCCCTATGGTTTTCTTCCTAAAAACACACTATCTCAGTCAAACCATAAGAAAACTATCACACAAATCTCAATTAAGAAATGATGAACTAAATAGTTCTCCTCAAAACTTCTGTGGTCGTTAAACATAGAGAAAGTTTGAGAAATGAGCACAACCAAGAAGAATCTGAGACATGACCACAAAATGTAATGTGATATCTTGGATGGGATCTGAGGACAGAAAAAGGACATGAGGGGAAAAGTGAGACAATTTGGATAGAGTAAGGGTTTAGTTACTAATAAAGTATCAATATCTGTTTATTAATTATGACATGTGTACCATACTAATATAAGATAATAAAAACAGTAGAAACTGGGAAAGAGGTGTATAGGGACTCTCTGAATTATTTATGCAATAGATTTTGTAAGACTAAAACAGCGCTAAAATTTAAAAAAGTAATTAAAAATTCAAATAAAAATAAAAAATGATTTCATTTTAAAAATAAAATCACAAGTTCTTTAGCATGAGCAACTCTTGAGAATAGTTTCTTAATCAGATTAAAACTTAAATTCCTGACACTTGAGAGATGGCTTTGCAGTGAAAAGTCCTTGCCCGAGGGGTCATGAGTCACAGCTTCTTGTCAGGGTTGATCTAAGGCTTGTCCCTTCCCCTCTGGGGATAGAATGAAGAGGGTGAAGCCACTGGATTAGCTCATCTCTAGTCCTTCACAAGCAGTTAAGTTTTTAGGTCTAGATTCCTTTATAGTCAGTAGTATGTGAGAGGCACTAAATGAACTGTTGGAGGGAAAGTCAGCAAAGAATTAAAAATATTTAATCTTGGAATATATAATTTAGATATAAATCAGTGTTTATTTTTAAGATTTAACTTACTTTTTCAAGTTTATCAATTATTGGATTTGGTCTTGGGGGGTCTACAACTAAAGAAGCAGCATAAATGTGAAAGATCTTAGATTTAAAATTCCATTAACAGTATAGAAGACAGCAGAATTCAATTTTCAAAGTTGTTCATGTAACAGAGGAAAATCACATTCTTCAGTTTTTAAAAAAATATGATATGTAAAATTTAAAGAACTATGAAAGATGTGCTTTTTGATTTTGTTGGGTAAATATCAAATGGCTAAAGCTTTTTATTTAAAAGAGAAAATTTTAAAGTGACCATTAAAAAATGTTTTTAATTTAAAAGTTATTTTGGTTAATTAGCTTTTAGGCCCAAATACTAAAATCTGTTCTCATAATAGACGAGATGATTAATAAGTTAGCCGTATTACTTTTGCCCACAATAGATCAGAATATTCAACCATACTACCAGTTGGTTCTTAGTTTTAATGACTTTACTCCCAAGCGATATAGGAAGCACCCAACTATTTTTTTGTTGCAAATTACATAAAGTACAGGTGGAACATTAGCTCAGTAAAATATATAGTTTGGGAAGAATTTTAAAATGTTGAGTTGTTGGAATTGTAGAGATAGTACAAATATTACTATTAATAGATTGCTTAAATGTTTTGTTTTGGTTTTCCCTTGAATACAGCTGGTAAAGCACCTGTTTTCTTTATCAATGTCAACAGTACCGTGTGTGTCCAAAGTTCAGCCTATCAGACTACTTATAATTCTTTTTGATGGGGTCAAGGAGCTAAAACTTTGAATACTTTTATAAACAACAGCTGACATGTTCCTTTTTGCCATCTTATTAAAAAAATTCCTCTTTCTACGGGAATATTAACCTGGGTCTGAGCATAGCACAAACTCTTTCATATTCCCAAGAGCAAGTACTTTGGATTGCTTTTAGAAAAGATGCCATTCATCCTTTTTCCAAAACACTTTCACCATAAGTATGCAAATGTCCAGGGACTAGGAGTGGTGAGAAATAATGACATGTGTCATATGGAAAACAGTTGCTAGCCTTGTATCAACATACCATTCTATCTGCTAACAGAGTAAGTGCTTTATAAACTTCAGCAATATTGTTATTCCACATGAATAGCTTATTTTTGGATTCTTTAACTGCAATCAATCAGTGATTTATGTCATGTGTGGCCCTACAACTTCATTGTATTTAGAGAAAAAAAATGTTCCTTTGTTCAAATTTTCACCAATGGAAACTTTAATTCAGACAATAAATATTACTTTCCCTTTAGTTAAGAATTAATGCACAAAATACTAGTTTCCATCTTTCAAAAAGGGTTAATCACTTTTGTTTTACTTTTATCACCATAGGATCCTTCCTTATAAAATAAGGAGCCCCAAAACATGTTGCATATAAAAGCAAAACAAAATTACACTCTACTCTAGATACATTGAATGCTGACTACTACTTCTGCTGACAAAGAATCAAGACTCTACCATGAAAATGAATTTCTCCATATGCAATTTATATACTTAAATGAATAAAGTTTGGAAATAACTTTGTTAATGAAATGTCCTTTATTATCAGGCTGATATCCATAATTTTTTAGTGAATTACACTCTTGTGACTGAAAATGAGGTCCTTTCCTGGAGAAACAAGAAAAGCATACCAGGGACTCACATATGGGAAGATGTTTCAGTGGTAAGGTTTATTGTAGAAGCAAGATCAAAGGACTGTACTGGGTTCAGCTTTGTCCAGCTGTGAAAGAAGTCCAGCCTTATCTTCATCAGGCCAAGAGCAAAGGCCAAGTTCCAGAAATTCTGTGCCATTGGTTCAGCCCATATTATAGGTTAGTATAGTCCAGTCTTTGTCTCCATCAAGCGAGCTTAGTCTGTGTTCCCAGCTGCACTCCAGCTGGTGCTGTGCCCAGGCCCTTGCTTAGAGTCCATGTGGCCTCTAGGCCCACATGACTGTTATAGAGAAAAAAAACGTGAATGAACGGGGTGAGTGCATGTTAGAGGATGAGAGACAGACAGACAGACTTTATAAGGCTGATTATATTATTTCAGTCTTGGAAAGGACTAGGTGCCCTTTCAAACTAACCAATCAACTTTCCTATCTTTCAAGGGCTGGCATTGAATCTTCCCACTAACCAATCTATTTCCTAAATCTTCCAGGGGCTTATGTCCCTTATCAAATCTGACGCTTTCCTAAGCAAGACAGACACACCTCTAAGTTTGCCATCTTATTTCTTACTGTGCATGCCTCATAGTAGAAGCACTTCCCCCTGCTCTATCTCGACTTCTATCAGGTGTGTACCCAGCAGAGGAATTTCTACTCCTTTTTCCCCTGATAATCTGGTACCATTGGCAGTTCCCTGGGGAGATTGGAAATCTAGTCCTTTGTCCCTATAGAGGGGAGGGAGGAGTCTTAATCCCTTTGGCAAGGAATGCTGCAATCCCCTAGGGAGTGTGTGAAGCTCCAGCCCCTTAGTAAACTAGGCTTCCTAATGGCCTGATTCCTTTTGTTCCCTTTCTTTATTAATATCTAGCTACCTATGTTAACAATACCTCTGTAGCTATTTCCTTATGGGGATTACAAAAGGGCAATTAAAACCTAATAAGGGAGGTAATAAATTTGAGAAGCTGTATGTTTGAACTAATAGGTTCTTGGAAAAGAAAAGAGAGGGAGCAATAATAAAGTTAGAAAAGAGTACAGTAGAATGTGAAAAACATTACAAAATAAATGAGATTCTAAAATACATTTATTTGACAAATTTGCCACACTATACTATGCTCTGAGATTGCATTCCATTTTATTTCCTAACTCACCCCATTTGGTGGATTTTCTTACCCAAGATATTGTGGGATAAAGTGGTGAAAGGCTTTGAAATGAATGAAACAATACTGGCTGTATCGTAGCCACTGAAAACTAAGTCATTTTGTAAAACAGTGAAACGCTCAGCATCTCTGACTCCATCTTGTTCAGGCCTACTTCGTTCCAACGGTCTTCAGCCTAGTAGCTCCTGCTTTAGGCCCGTAGTCATCAGAGAAATTCTGCTTGGGGCTTGAGTTTTTACAAAAACAACCCTTCTCATTTTTCCTTCTTTGACATAAAAGAAATCAGAACTCTGAACTTTCTTAAGATGAATTTCAGAAACTGCTAGCATTCTAAACTTCTTGATTGGCAACTTCTCAATCAATACACCTTTCTCTACTCCAAACTCTTGACATTTTGAGTTTTGGTCTTTCAGAGCTTCAGACACATGGATTTGGAACCAGTAACAAATTTTCTGGCATTCCCTTCCATTTATCTGGTTTGATGGAGGTTCTGAGTCATTCATTGACTTTGAGCTATTTTACAAATATGTACTTTATAAAAATTTATAGTAGTACAAAAAATTCTTGTCTACATAAATGTAAATGGTGTCTATTTAAATGCAATTATTATCCTATTGATATTAATCAGTTTTGCCAGTTTTTGCACTTATTTATAATTTTACTTCAACATTTCTTATTTAACTTTATTTGTGAAGGTTTGAAATCTTCTTTGAACTGGTTGTAACATCTTACTGGTTCCCTCATTAATTAATGAATTGAATAAATCTTTGATGTGTTCATTTTATATCTAAGAGACATGATTATAAATTTTTTAAAAATTGTTATCCTTTAACATGTATCAATTCTTAATGAATATCAATGATAAATTAGAGCTACTTTTTAAAAAATCCCTGTTTCCTAGTTTCCTAAGTGGAACAAAACTATGATAGTGAATACTGGTTATTTTAATTTTTAAAAAGTAAACCCCTGTGCTTGATGAAAAGTCAATTATCTCTTATCAATTTAGGAGAATAATGTCATGCACACTTCTTCAGAAGTATAGTTGGAACTTCACTGCATTGACAATCACAGAATACAACATAAGAAAAAAAGAGACAAAATTGGCAGGGTAAGTGATTCATTTTGTCGCATAGAACTGATCCCCTTTCCAGTTCAGATGGTGCAGCTGGCAAAACCAACCTCGACACATTTGAAAAAGGTCTGCTGTTTAACAGGCTTCTTTTCCTGTCTGACACCCTTAGAGATGTGAAGCTGCCACTCGACACCCTGAGCTAGTTCACACCCCTCTGAATGTTGCCTCCACCAATAACTTCCTGAGTTTGTGAAGAACTGCTCTAAGTTGTTCTTTAAAAAGTTTTAAAAGTCATAAACTTCAGTCTTCAGTTCTTCAGAGTTTCTCAGGCATTTAATTTTACAATACTTATCCAATTTAGAAATGTTTAAATTAACACATTTCTCCAATAATTAGGGGATTTTTAACTAGTATACTATGCTGCTTCCCTTTTATTAATCTAGGAAATATGATATTTTAAATAGACTAGCTTCTCTACCAAAGGCCTAGCTAGCTTTGGAAGTATTTGATTTTGATAATTTATTTTAAATTTTACATATACACACACATATATAATGAATGTTGATATTATGATTCCCAAAACTAAAATTTTTGTAGTGTGAAATTATTATTTCTCCCTTGAGTTATTAAGTGTCTTACAAGTAAAGAATATGTAATTTTTTTTTTAACTTTGAGAACCATTTTGAAGATTAGGAAAAGTAGATTATTATAAAATATCTTCTTGTTTTTTAAATTTGGTCAAAATATAAATTCTATTCTGGGAAAATAATGCATTAAACAATATAAAATATGGACTAGAAATTCCATTTTAGCATTACTTTTTGAGACTATATTGTATCTTTAATTTTGAGTTAGGTCTAAACAGAACTGTCTGTCTTCACGTGGTAATAATTCTGTCTAATTATGAGTAAATAAATAAAAAACCCCAGAGACTTTGATTTGCAAAGAGTTGTTCAAACGTTAGCAAGAAATGTTAAATATATTAAAAGTATAAACACTATGGTTTATATGAGTTTTAGTGTATACTAAATAAAAGCAAATGTTTGCTTGCTCAGTTTTAACTTCGATGTTTCTAACATATATAAATACTGGTTTTTATTGTTTGCCAATTCTAAGAATACGAAGAAAGAGGGCGAAAGTGAAATAAGAGTGTACATGAGAAAAAAACAAAAACTATCCACTTTTGGCTCATATTTTTAACTTGTTCACAATAAAGAAGAGTTTGAGTATATTTCCCAATGACCCAATGATTGTCTGCAAAAAAACCAAAATAGGAAAACTATCAATAACTGAATAGTTCTCTAATTAAGATCAAACTTACAATTTTACTATAAAGGATAATCACACTGATTTTATAAGAGCTAAAAGCTAAATACCAACCAACATTAGATAAAATTACTATGTGAAACTGAACCCCTAAGAAAGGCAAGGCTTACCTTGGGCAGTTTGCACATACTTGTAAATTCAAACTGAAAGTCCGTAATGAATCTCATAAGCTACAGACATTTTATACCCCTACTCAACCAAAATTATTATTCCTCAGAGTAGATGAATAAACAAAACTCTTAAATTTATTAATAAAATTTTCCTCTACCTATATTATATAAAATTGGTGATTTTCCATGATGTATGAAGTTACTCTCTAGAAATAACATTGGAAAAAACACTTTAGGGCTGTGCCCACAAACTTTAGGGTGTTTATGAATCATGTGGGGATCTTGTTAGAATGCAGATTTTGCAATTTTTTACAAGCCCTCAGGTGGTGATGATGTTACTAGTCAGAGGACCACACTGAGCAGGTACACGTTCTCAGCCTTTTCGTCACTCTCAGCACTTACAATTACATACGACGTGTATATTTATATGCACATTTGTAATGATGGAGACAAAAGGATCTTTGTACGATGAGAACGACAAAATTAGAATAAGACACTTTGAAAGTTCTCTCTCCTGCACGCAGCCCATTTCCTACATCAGCACCACAATGCCCCACTTACTCCACAGCGCGAGGCCTCTCCATGACACATTGCAAGGGGTATCAGGCACCCTTCCCATGGAGGTGGTCTACCCTCCAATACCCTACCAGTAAGTGGGGAATGCTAAGTCAAGCACTTGGGCAACCACAGAATCTTAAAGGGAGATCCTATTAGTGTACATGTTGAAAATAGTGCCTGCCTTGTCCTGGCACCATTTATTGCTTAATGTCGTCTACTCAATTTCTGTATCCAATTCTTAAGGTGAAATTTAAACTTGGTGCTCCAACCCTCCATTTTTGTGCCCCATATATTTTGATTTTTCTGACCTGAGCTCAGAACATCCACCTCGTTATGTCCTTTCTTTTCCTTGTCACCCCTTCATGTACCTTTCAAAAAACTCCAACCATCTCCAAACAAGCACGAAACCCAGAATGTTAGAGACGTACAGGGGTGCTGTGTGCTCTGGTTCTCCTCTCGAGAGATCCGGAAGTGAAAA
This sequence comes from Glossophaga mutica, assembly GCA_039655065.1. NCBI lineage: Eukaryota > Metazoa > Chordata > Mammalia > Chiroptera > Phyllostomidae > Glossophaga > Glossophaga mutica. The sequence goes on along the minus strand of CM077309.1, from coordinate 106,312,216 downwards.
TGCGTTTATGTGAGGCTTCGGCGGTCTGAATAAATGAAGGAACTGCCTCCAAGAGGGAACCACAAAAGACTGGAATTTATTTACAAAAAATGTATATTTATTCTTACATGTTTAAACTTCAGTCACCTTCAAAGTACTCTCCCTTTGATGTAATACACTTATTGAGACGTTTTTTCCCACTGCTCTAAACAGTTTTTGAACTTGGCAATTTTGATGCCTTTTAGTGCTTCTGCCTTGTTTTGTTTCGCCTCTTCCACATCAGCAAAATGTTTCCCCTTGAGGACTTTTTTCATCAGAGAAACAAAGAAAAAGTTGCCCAGGGTGAGATCTGGTGAACAGGGAGGGTGGGGCACACGGGTCATGCTGTTTTGGGTTAAAAACTGCTGAATACTCTGCGCAGTGTGGGTGGGTGCACTCGTAAATCATCTATCATGAAATGGGCAAACACATTGAAAGACTTTTCAAAAAAAATTCACTGAAACCGATTGCAGCCTCTCACAACACCAGCAGCTCATACTCTGATACACATGGGTTCCTAGAACACTCACCTAGCAGGGGAAGCCTGTACTACAAGGGACCCACTCACCAGAAGATAATTCTGTTTTGGGAGGGTTTCCCCCCTTGTGGTACATTCGGTCGGGCAGTCAAAATTGTTTTTGAAAGAATCTGTGCATGCAAGAATAGAATATTTAGAGAAACAGACTGTTTTGCTAAGAAGCAAAATTCAAATCTAATATTTAGTACTTCTATGACCTCATCACTCAACTGTCTTCCAGATCCCTTCACCTGCAGGGACTCAGATGGCCAATGCAGTGACCACTGTGGATTGGTTTCAGATCAAGTTTCACAGATTCTATGCACTGGTGTACTCAAAAGTTCCCAAACACCACCCTGTAGCCTGCCCAAAGACACATCATGTGACACAGAGCACCCTTGGACTTCTCCCAAATAAATCAAGAAGTTTGAATGATTTTTCAATAAAAATCACCTTTATGTTTTAATTGTTAAGACAGCACTTTGCTTAACAGATTGCCCAAATAACATTCTGGATAAGCATTTGTCACACAAATAAATGCCTACTTGGTATAGATTGTTCTTGTCATGGGAGAACTGATCATGTCTTATTTTGAAGGGGATGGCCAATATAAAACACATGTTTCTCATTTACCAGGATATTAGCAAATTCTTGTGACTGAAAATGTATGATGGCACTAGGTTTATGCAGTTTTACCTTCATTTTCAGGATGCATTGATATACAGTATCTCCCTACCAATGAGGAACAAAAGCAATTTTGATAGCATTACTTGTCTCGTTTGTGTGGGCGTGCCCCATGAGTGGGCAGAGACTGGAAACCCTACAGGCAGATGGAGAAAGCCCCTGTGAGGGCTTCGTCCTATACGATAGGTACTGTTTTTAGACTATGTTCCAAGGCCACCTTAAAACTCACTTCTTCCATGTAGTTTTTCAATGACTGTCCTCCACTGGGGGCTTCTCCCTAGAGGCAAAGAGGAAGAGAGGTTGACAAAGTCAGGAGAAGGAGAAGAATCAAAGAAGGGAGTCATGGAGAAGAGTGAAACCCAGGAGCGACACCCAAACTTTACTGCTGCCCCAGCATCTCAGCTGAGGCTTGTAAAGATTATCAGACTGGCCACTTTTACTGAGAAGGAGATAATATTTTGTCAAGGCAACAGTATAACTTTTCAGTAACTTTAGGTGACATAAACATATAACCACCTAGAGTGGCTAACTAAATTTAGGACGGAATGCTAAATGAGTAGTACAAAATTTTGTTATTAATTTTGTAAATGTGTTCCTACAATAAGACTAAGAAAAAGTCACTGATTCTGTATTCAACAATTGTGTGTCAGGATCTAATACATAGTTTTAAGACTATTTTAGGGAAACAGCACAGGTCATTAACCTGCCTTTTACCAAATGTTTATATAAAGTCTTTCTCACCTTACCTGTATGTTATTAGTTAATTCTCCATTATTTGTGCCTTTTACTAGCACTTCATTGAACACTAGTCATCACTGAGGTTTAAATCACTGAAATTTAAAACAGATTAAACATATATCTCAAACTCATCCAAACACTGGTAGTCAAAATTGTCAAACAACTTGTTAGTTTGGATAAATTATCTTTTTATCCTATATGCCAGAGACATTTGGAAATAAATTCTGAAATACCATAAAATGATAAATTCTAGAACACCATATGTGTTTAAAAGATAACTAAATAAATGTGAATAAGCTTACATTTGTTTCTAATGTTTCGAGTTTCCTCTTTTTTATTTTCAAGAACTTTTATATATATTGGTTTGGTTTTTCACTACAACTTGAGGTAAGCCATCCTCAGGTCAATTTAATACACACATCGAAGAATGCTGAGATGTGCTGAGTGAAGGGTAAAGTCAGGGAGTTAAGTAGGGTATTTCTGGGACTGAACTTCACCCTAACCTTCTTTCACCTTGTGGAAATAAAAAATTTAAAACATAAAAAACTAAATTTACTTTAGTTAAAAAAAGTGATGTACACTACAAAGTACTGTGAGAGGATTAAAAAAAGCATGCTCACTTCAAAATAAAAATTAAGCAAAGAATAAAGTACTGGTATTCCTAAAAACTTAGATATGGTAATATATTTTCTTCCAAATAATGGTTTCCAACAGAAAAAAAAATAAATATGCTGCATTTTAGATGTTTCCACAAGCTCCAAGCTTGTAGGATGGTCAATGGATAAGATAATGAAAGAGGTAAGATAGTTATATCTACTTAAAACTAAAAGCTAAACTACTAGAAAGAATCAAATCCATAAAAATCTCCCTAACTGAGGAATTTAACTCAAAGCATTAGACAAGGTTGGAAACTTACTTCAGAAAAACTGGTTTTTATGATTGAATTTGCTGCACTCCCTCCACTCATTTGGAAAACTAGTCTAGAAGGGATGCTGCAGGTGCTTCCAAGCTGGCTCTCCCATGTGAGAGACTAGTCCTTTGTGTCTTAATAATCCCTCCCCTTTGCCTGGGTGTCTAAGAGGACGTGGTGACAGCTGCTTGTTGTTACCTATCTGCTCTCTGAGGAGCCAGCTTCTGCAGGCTGGGTGGCTGGCCTCCGGACGCCCAAGGGCTAGCTGTGAGATGCTGAGAGCAGGCCGTGGCTGCTCCCCCAAGAGGGTGATTTGTTTCCTTAGAGCTGGAGCGCACTGGGTTTCCCCAATTGTCTGGACACTTGCAGTTTCGGGGTAAGACCAGGTGATGGCTGGGGCTTTTCCTTGATATCAAATATAACTAAAGCACAATGTGTTCTATAGGGTTTCCTCGCAGGCTTGCCTCTTCCCACAGTGCCACGCAGGTCCTTTTCAAATCTGCCCTATAGGAAAGGAGCAACTCACACAACATCATTTGTTTCAATGGCCACGCAGGCTGATGTTTGGCTGTAACTGCCATTCATAAATCACAGACATGGGGTAGCACTAATGAAAGAGGAGCGTGGAGTGAAAGACTGTAGGAGAAAAATACAGAGGAAACACACACTTTGCAGAGAGGATTACACACTTGGCACAGGGCCAGGTGGACAAAGCCAAGAACAAGGCCTCAGGATCTCTAAGCATTAGGGTCAGAAGCGATGGCCCCAATCAAGAGGCTTGATTCAATATGCCTACCTCAGGTTCCCCATTTCCAACACTAGACTGCAGAAAGCCTGACCTTTCCTCCTTCCCTGGCTGGGGGTGCTAATGAAACAAAATCCTTTCCAAACACAAAGCTATCAGCTTCACTCATCCTTTTCATAGTTTCAAAGAATTGACATTTTAAATAACAAGTCATTCTAACAACATAATACTTTGGTAATCACCTGGAAATGAATCAAAAATATCCAAATGCAATTTCCCTTGAAAAACAAAGAGAAGAAAGAGCCTACAAGGGAGGCAGATGGGGCGCATGAAGGAGGGAAAGGGCAGCATACATGGAAACTAGGCCTTAAAAGGGGGGGAGGAGAAAAGGTATTTCCTGAAATGTGGTTTCACTTATCATGACTCTAAATATAACCACGGTTGAGATTAAAATGTTTTAAATGTGAATTACAAAATATACTACAAACTCAGGGAAAGAAAAAAAAAAAGGCTGATAGGATTACTGCTTAACATAGGACACGGGGTCATGGCTGTAAGAGACAAAGGCTCTGTCATTCCCCTAGTTCCGTTGCAATTAAGGGCACATTCGCAGGGAGATGGGACACCCTAGACACAGAAGTAGAACCAGACTCACACCCTCCTGAACCTAGTGCCCTTTTTCACGATACCATGCCTCTCTTCTCTTAGTAGGTATTTTTTATTCATCTTTTACTAATCCTTAGAAAAATACATTCACTCTCATTTGCATGGAGAGTACATTTATTCACAAACATTTCATGTCTAAGATTTCTGGTATTAATATCCTTCAAAGAAATTTCCATGAGCTCTTTCTATCAGAATGATCTTTCTCCCTACCTTTTCTCAAATGAAACCGAACAATAATCCTAGTATGGAGAACACCTCCTTAAAAAGTCCCTGAGGAATTTAGAACCCACTGAAGAATGGGAGCTCGATGTGAATGGTGAGGACATTTCTGAATCCAAGGGACTCATAAAACTTCACTCATTATTTATTTCACCATAATTATTAGGCACCTGTGGTGTGCCACACGCCATGCTAGTGTGGAGACAAACTGGTGAACAAGAACTAACCCCTACCTTAAAAAGTTCATCTTGAGACAACAAATACACAAGTTATTAGAATATAGAGCAAAAGGTACTTGGCACAGGTAAGCCCAAGGTTCTATTGGGAAAAAACAGAAGGAAAAGGTATCTCAGCCTCCATTTACTTAACAAGAGTGTGTTGATAGCTTGTATGTGCTGAGTGCTGTTATAGTCACTAGATATATGTGATGGAGGACAAAGTGAGGGATTTAAAAGTTGAGAAAATTATTTTTTTAAGCTTTGTCCTCTAGACAGTCAATTAATCAGTCCAAGAAGCTGAATAGAAGGAGGACCCATGTCACGCACAAAGAAAATTTCGTGCGAAGTCCCAGACACACCAGAGCAAATATATGAAACTACAAGAATTAAAATGAAGAGCAACAGTTACACTACGCACTAAAATGTGTACTGTACTTTTGGATATAGAGATATTACCATGTATCATTTCCTAATTTTATAGTATAATTCCCTCTAATATTGCTGCTCATAGGATGGTTAAAGTATTGTGTTTTATAATTGCATTATTGCACAGAGCTACTGAAGTTGTGGCAGATGATAGTGGACTGAAGCCCAGCTTTCCAAACTCTGGCAAACTCTATTGCTAACTACTGATGTCCAAAAGAACAGACAGTGCTCTATTTTTAATTAGTAAAAAATTGAGTACCATAGTTAGAAACTCAGAAGTTTTGGGTAAATTCAAATACAGTGAATAAATGGTCATGCTTGTTTTCAGACTTATATATGAAGTCCGTCTGAAAAAAGTCCAGCCATTGTTAATATAGTGAAAACCATTTAGATGACATAAATGTGCCTTAGTAGGCAAGGAGAGTGGACTAAAATGTGCATGTGCGAACAATGACAACTTCACTGTACTAGTCAGTGGGGGCAGTAGACGTCATTGAGCATGTGTACTGTGTTGCCATTGCATTTAAAATGATGGAGCAACTAGAGCACTGAATCTGTATCAAATTTTGCCCTTGAACATTCTTCCATGGAAACTACTGATGTGATTCAGAAGGCCATAGCTATGGGCAACTGATGATCAGCAGCCTCATCATAACAAAATGCCCACCCATGCATCATATCTTGTGCAGAGTTTTTTGGCAAAACACTCATCAAATCACCCAGGTGACTCAGCCCCCCTAAAGCCCCTATTTGGGGCCCTGCATCTTCTGACTTTTCTTAAAATTAAAATCACCTTTGAAAAGGAAGAGATTTCAGACCATTGATGAGATTCAGGAAAACACAACAGGGCAGCTGATGGCAATTGGGAGAACTGTGTGAAGTCCCAAGGTGCCTGCTTCGAAGGGGACTGAGACACCGCTGTCCTGTGTACAATGTTTCTTGTATTTTGTATCTTCTTCAATAAATGTCTCTTTTTCATAGTACATGGCAGGATACCTTCTGGACAGATGATGTATATGTACAGATACTATTGCTATTGCTCCCAATATCTTTTCATGTTATTCTGCAAATTTCCCCACAATCTTATAAAAAATATTATCTGGCTGCTAAAAAAAGTATTTCCTTTCTTTTAATGACATAAAAAAATCTCATAAAAAAATGGGAGGCCAAAGCCAATAATGAGAGGCTCCCTTTCTGGGAGAGTGGAAAATTTCATCAGTGGATGTTGGACAAGAGAAAGGCTGGATGAGAGGGTAGGGCTGTAAGAGTGGATGGCTAGAGTTAATGATTTTGAATTGCATTGACTTAAAATTAGATTGAGAATATATCAATTGTATCAATTGACTTAGAAAAACCCATCTGACTTTGAACTATTCATCATACTAGTCATGTGTGTCTTCTCTGGTGTGTTGATTAATTTATCATCCCAATTGTTAATACCATTTCACTATTATTATGTATAAAAAGTATTCATTAATCCTTTCTAAAATGATATAATTTGCCAATACAGCCAATTATCAGCCAAAAATCTTGAAGAGTCACAACTTTCTCCTGAAGCTGAGTTTCCTCATATAGAAAGTATAGACAGCAGGTTGAGTCTCATATCAGATTGTGAATGTACAAGAGTATTAAAAACTTCAGAGAGTTATACAGCTGTACATGCAGTAGTACTATTTCATAAATAAATGTGTGTATCTCCATGGATCCACCAACCGGTGGTGTCCTGCCTCCTACTCTGTCCCTGTCACTTATGTCTTTATGTGTTCCTTTGACCCTGTGCACATCTTTCTCAAAATACATATCAGATTCTAGAAGAGTCGCTGGTTACTTGCTCTCTTTCCAATTTCATTCTTAGTTGTTGGAGGGCAAAAATTGTTTTTATTGGTTCTTCCTTCCCAAGTCCTGGTCTGGTATTTATACTGCCTTTCTTATGAGAACTGAATTCCTGCCTAAGCAATCAGTACATGAAGGAAAGTGTTTCTTAACAAAAGTGTTCCAACAAATAAATACAAAACAAATCATAGAATTTAAATGTCACTACTTGGCAACTAGAAGTGAATAAATGGGTATTGGAATTAAGTATCAATGGCTCCTAAGATGATAAAATGAGAAACAACCAGATATTATGTGTCTCCTGTCATCATGCCAAAGAGTAGCTTTATCCAGTTTCCAGGTAATTTTCAGGAAAATATTAAAAACTGAAGAACATGTTAAATTGCAACACGAATATAAAGTGAGCAAAATTTAGGTTATAGAAAACTCTACAGGTCAAGGGTCAGGGTTGTTTAATGGATAAATTATAAGAAAATGCAAGAAATGGAGGAGGAACCTATGGATGAAAAGAGACTTAAGGACATAATTTTAAAAAGTTGGTGAGGTTAACAATAGCATAAAGGGATACATATTTGGGTGACAAAACTACTTTTAAAGTGCAAGGAGTTGATTATTATAAAAGTTAGACTATTTATTTGTGGGGAGAGGCAGAGGTTGTGACAGGGACGGAGCATACCGAAGTGAGTTCTCTGCTGTCAGACACAGGTCAACTTCTTCACCTGGGTAATGTCCCCATTATAATGAGTAAGTAAGCCAAGCATTGGATTCGGGTGATTTTTCTATATTTGTGCTTTATTTGTAATAGAAAGATATTTAAAAATAAACTGATTGCTGTCTCTAGCATTAACTATATTGTTACAAGCAGAAATGTGAAGTACAAATGAAACTCTTATAAAATCAGAGTGCACTTTCAGACTGTTCCATCTGTTGTTGGCTACATCTCCGTGGTCGCTCACCTAATCCCTCATTGATCCAGGGCTTTTGGTCTATGTAAAGAGGTGGTTACTAGTTACACATCTAGAAAAGTAGTTAAAGGACACTCTTACTATCCTGACTGAATCTTAAGCTAATCTAATTATAACACTGACCTCATAAAAATCATTTGGCAATTTTCATTTTTACCATTTGAAATAATTAAGCCTTTTAAATTCTCTTCCATTAGGCTTTTTAAAAAAATCAATAGATGTCACTTTGGAATTTGTAAATTGCCTGTATAAATTCTCCAAGGTCATAGAAATATGAATGTCAGCCTCATAATTTAAACCAAACATAGAATGTATTCTTTTAAAATTAAATTAACCGGTGTCTTTGCAAAATGGCTAAATGGCTAAGGTGACCGACTTCCTGAACTATGACTCAAGGCGGGCGCGCGCGGGGCCACGGGCAGGCTGATGCTCGTGAAATACAGAGACTTTCATGTCTCTCCTGTCCACAGCCCATGCTTCCTTAAGTTAAAAACTGACTGATTTTTTAGGTAAGTAATAAAAGTAGGCATTTCTCTACATGGAGAGAAACATATTTCTCTGACAGATGCATAGACACAAATGATTTTATGTTTGTTCCTTTTAACATATGTCTCTAAGTTTTTATTTCAACAATAAAAAAGACCACTTTCACATTTCAGACACCTTTGCATTATTTAATACGCATTAATGAGGTATTGAAGAATTTAAACTTTGTAAGAAAATTCTTTTACACTAACTTGTAAATATAAATAAATGCAGGTAGTATAATGCTGAAATACATTTAAATTCAAAAATATATTTTTCATCTTTAACACATTTATCTCTAGGGGGCTAATTTTTATTTTTTAATTGATTCCTTCAGCACATAAACAAAATGCATAAATTAAAATGATCTAGCCTGTCACAAACTTGGCAGCTGATGCCATAAACAGTGTCACCAGGAAAGTTGTGACTTGTTTGGGGGGAACTGTGTAAAAGTATAAAGTATAATCGATTTCCCAAGAACAAGAGATGACTTCCAAATAAGTATGTAAAGTGACTTAGAGGGGGTCTTAAATAAAAGTACCACAGTTACTAACTCTGAAGCTTTCCCTGTCTCGAGGATAATTTGAAAATGCAGTTTCCACTAGTGTGTCCAAACTCACCATGTGTGTTTATGTACACTAGTTCTTCTGCTTAACATGGACTGGTCACAGGACTAAGACTTGGCTTTAATTCTGTTTACTGTCAGAAAGTACCAAAAAATGGTGATGTCCTGGAGAGGCAAGAGTACAGGCTTTGGAGTCAAGCAAATATGTAATCACACCACTTACGCTCATGTGCACTGGGCAAGTTACATAACTTCCCCGGGTCTCAATCTCTTCATCTGTAAACTGTTATAACATCATGTGCCTCATGGGTTATTGTGATGATTAAATAAAACAATGTCTGTAGAGCTTGGAAGATGAGAATAAAAACCCTGGCTGTCATCATTAGTAATCAGGATAGAAAGCATTAGTACTCGTATTAGCAGAATTTTAATGAATGAAAGACAGAAAAAGCTAACCTTACACTCCATAACATAGGAAAATTACAGTTATGCTTAATTCTTTAAGAATACAACTTGGAAGGGGATCTGAATGTGAGGAAATCAGATGCCATTTTTTAATGTTTCTATTCTTATTTGTGTCACTCTTTCATTTAAAAAAAAATTGCATTTTCAATGGCAGGTAATTATTGAACAGCTTCACTTACAAATAAGTTTTCGGCAGTAAATTCATGGATAAATGGAAGGCTGACTGAGGGTGAGATAAAGGAGACCTAAAAAAGCCTGGGACTTCAGAAGTGCAAAGAAGCGAATGACACAAGTCAAGAGAAATTAATTGTTAAGAAAATAAGACTATATCTTTAACAAGATATTGTTCCTGACCATCTGCCCATCAAGTCAAGACCTTCCCCAACATTCCAGCCATGCTGAATAAGCTCCAGTCCCGCAATTGTCAGCAGCTCTACCTCTCTATGTCCTTCATCCTTCCCTCTGTCCCTGCTTCCCTCCTCAACCTTTGCTTTGTGCACTGCATGCCATCTTGCTGATATGACCTAGTAGATTCTACTGTTGCCAATCTAAGTTCAATGTCACTGGTTCCAGGAAGACTTCCCTGACCCACATGCTTTCATTGCCCGCACCTCGGCCCACCATATGTTCCCATTACTTCCAACAATTATAGATTTTGCTGCTCTGACTGCCTTGGCCTGAAGTTCTCTACTACAATGTCAGCTCCAGAGACTTACCCTTACCATTTGTAGAGCCCGAGGAAAGAAGTCAACAGAGGTCCACATTGCCAACAAACTCTGCCAGAAAGTCTTCTGACTTTTAATCAGACTTGGCAGTCCCGCTTGAAATTCAGAATTTTGTATTCCTTCTAGTTCTACACTATAGGTTGGCAGAAAAGGGAGAGCAGGAAGGCAGTGCTGACCCTAAACCCACATCCTTGCCCTTCTTTTCCCCCAGCCCACGCTGAACCACAAAGGGCTTTGTGAGCACGTGAGTAGCTATTACTGCCTGCGTCTCCAAGCTTGTTTACGCCCTCCCGAAACAGCTGCCTCTTGCCCACTGATCAGGCCTAAAAATTGAAGCTTGTTATACTCTCCCAAAACAGCTGCCTCTTGCCCACTGATTGGGCCTAAAAATTGAAGCTTGTTATACCTTCCCAAAACAGCTGATGAGTCCTAAAAATTGATGGACTAGGGAAAAAGCCCCAGGCAGTTCTGGGAAGCAGGCTAGAGATCATTTGGGCAGGAGATTCCAGGATCCTGGTGTCTAGCACAGGGTCAGTCTCCAGGTGGATATGTCCCCTTGACCCAGGGTACTCCTCATCCCATGCAGAGGGGAACAGCCTTGGGCTGGTCTAACGTTACCATTGAAGTGCTCTGATAATAGATGTGTGTCTTTATTGTCTCTAGTACTTAGCACAGGGCTTGGCATATAAGAGTTACTCCCAAATATTTATTGAATAAGTGAAGATTATTACAAAAGGCACACATTTCTAATTTAAGGTGCTGAATAATCAAAGGACAGTAGAAAATATGGTTAGAAACATAGGAAGACAACGACATTGTGTAAAAGTTTTGAATATTGTAGAAATGACAGACTCACAGTTTGTAGTAGCGAGAACATATTTTAGATCTATGCAGGATCCATAGAAACTATTGTCCAAATGTGAACTGGAGAAAGACATTTAAGAACTTGACTGTGTTTGTCCTGAGTGAGATAATGACCCCAAACACAGATGAACAAAAATAAACTACCAGAAGAATATAAGAATAACAATAAAGGAGCGAGATCCAATGAAATAGTCCACCAAAGAGAAACTTTCAGTCCCACCAGCTAACTTGGTCTGAGGAGGATCAGAGACAAAGTTTCCCTTTAGGACAGAGAAAGCATTTTGCAGTGTGATTGTCAGAGAAGCTGGATAAAACTTAGAAGTAAAACAAAATAGGAAAGGATGTGGAAGAACCTGTTTACAGAAGGGAATCATATACTGCTAACTATAGGACACACTACACCCCTTCAGCCTCGTCTTGTGTTTTTGTTAACTACACAGTGTTATCAGAGTTTATGCAGATCACCCAACATCCAACAACCTCACGAACCGCAATCCAAATGCTTCATTAAATCTAAGACAGGGCATAGAGCTCATGATGATGTTCCAAGTCTCTTTGATGCAGTGCAGTTTTTCCTTTGTGGTCTAAAACCCTCACCCCTTTGGAGACTAGAGCCCCAAGATGTTCTATAGGAGGAAATTTCTATGTTAATTTTCAGTCCAAAAATGAATTTAATGTGCCTTACAGAACAAAGCTTATTTGGGGCCCTAGAAAGGGCCAAACCACATCATAAAGAGTAAGAAGATATCTTCCATTCTCACGAAGGTATGCCCATCTTTAGAACCAAGTTCAAAGCAAACATCTTTTGAAGTCTTACTGAACATGACTGAACATTGAGGTTTATTACAATGTTTTTGCATGTGTTTGCATTTTGCGAAAACAGCTAGGATCAGAAGCAGAAGAGCCAAAAAGATTTCCTGCCAGGTCGGGGAATCTAAAAGCCAAAACTTTCAAGACAAAAAATAATTCTTATAACATGTGTAGCCTAATTTTACACCCTCTCAATGTTAATTGTGATAAACGCTTGAAATCCTGGACACATTTTGACAATGAACTTCAGAGCCAAACTATTTAGCCCTGTCTCAAACCCATAGCAACGCTGCAGGTTAGAAGTTTAATGTAACTCATATAATGGTCACTGCCAGTTAGTTGCACATATCAATTTAATAAAGCCAATTCATGAAAAGGCAGCCTCAATATTTTTAAAGATCACAAGTCTCCTGGGAAACAGTTCTCTTTTCTCTTACAGAATGTCCTTTGAAGCCCAGAGACAACACAAATCAAGCCAATCAAGGCACCTGCCACACAGAGTTTTGCCTTTGAATATTGGGAGACTCTGTAATCACTCACTTGGCTGCGCACCAGGCTCAGGGCTGCCCGCCACATACAATCATGCACAGTGTGCCCCAGCCAAGGACATGAATGGAGGCCAGCGATGGCCACTTCTGTAGATGAGAAAGTGCTTCGACAGCAAGTGAGATAAAACAATGCACAACAACAGATTTTCCAATTTTTCAAGAACCAGAAAATAACCAAATGAAATTAATTGCAAAATATTCTTCTATGCTTCAAAAAAAATCACATAAACATAGAATTAAAGAAACATAACTACATAGCAGTTCATATTAAAAAGAAAGAGAAGTTTAGGTGACTACAACTTTAGTGTACACCAGCAGTACGGTGGAAATTACTGAAAAAGCTATTTCAATAGTAGGCATCATTAATAAAAGCACAATAAACTTCTAGGTGGTTAATATTTGAATTGTACGTTGCTGATCAGGTGTTGAGTATCATGCTTCATTGTGATGTGTTGGGAGGAGAGGTGATTAAAGTGGTGAGAGGTTTAAAGAGAAGGCCGCAAAGGGGTGATTGAAGAAGTTGCTCTTTTTCATCAGAAGGACAGAGAAAATAATAGAGATAATTAACTGAAGAGTTAAAAGATGGAGGGGAAATTAGAATTATTTTTTGTTTCACAAAGAAAAATTAAGGCATATAACTAAACGTTTCATGAAGAAAGATTTTCTCTCTGAGGAGGCATTGCTCTGCAACAGTAATAAAATACGGATGGGAGCAGAAAGTTTCAGGAAAGAGCTGTTGCCTCAAATCTGGGGGCAAGAGCAGGCAGTAGGTATCGAAGGAGTTCCTCATTGAAAAAGAAGTTGCCTTATATTCTTTTCATACTAAAATTCTTCTGTTAAATTGCCTACTCTTAGAAAACCTGATCACTTCCTAAAGTTCCAAAGTTGGGCATCTAACCTGAGGCAGACTGGATAGAACTGAGAGGATAGAATTAGAGCAACCCTTGCCTCCCACAATTATAACTCATTTTGCATTTTAAAAATATTTTTTATTTATTTTTAGAGAGAGGAGCAGGGGCGAGTAAGAGAATGAAAACAACATCAAAGTGAGAGAGACACATCCATCAGTTGTCTCTTGTACAACTGGGGACCAAATCTGCAACCTAGGCATGTGCCCTTAAGGGGAATCGAACTGGTGACCTTTCAGTTTGAAGGATGACACCCAACAAACTGAGCCATGGCACACCTGTCAGGGCTCATCTATTTGCATTTAATTCAAGTCCATGAGGTGGAAAAGTCCTTAATCGGTCATCTAGTTTTTAACTGTGTTGTTGAATAAAGGAGAGGAAAATGTTCTCTATCTTGTAGCTGCTATAGACCAAACACAGGCCCACTGCACTCAGTTCTTACACTATTCCTGTGAAGCAATTGTTTCTATTTTAAAAACTAAAAAACTGACACTAAGAAAATTCCAAAGTAGAGATGAGTCTTGAAGCCTATGAACTTTCTACAAGACAGAGAAGGAAATCAGCCATTGTATTAGTAAAACTGAATGCTTAAATTAAATTGTGACAGAGGTCGATTTAAGACCCTGCATGGACTCCTAATCCAGTTCTCTGTTAATTTCATTATATTGCTATTTTCTACTTCTTGATTTTGCTTATCTAGGGCCAGTGCAACAAATTATTTATGCTAAACCTGAGTGCAAATTAATATTGTGGACAATGAACCCAGTCAAATACATGGCAAGTAACTTAAAGAGATAAAAATTACTCTTAATCATCAGAGCTTGTGTTAAGTCCTTGTAATAATTTAATTAATAATATTGTGAAAACTCCATTCCCAGATAAGTTAGTTTATTTCTGCCAGGAAGAAGAAGTAAGGGCCAGTGCTGGAATCTTTAGTGTTTCTTCAGGGCTTGCAGGATATAAACACGTCATTCAACACTTCTGGGAAGCCAAACCCCCAGATCAGTAGAAAGAGCAGTGACTTCAGAGACAGGGTTGGGTCTGAATCTTTTTTTGTGTGTTACTCATTAGGCATGTGGCCCCTGGGTCGAGTCACTTAGACTCCCCAAGTCTTTCTTTCTTCAGTTGTGGAAACAATAAAAAAGAATAAGAATGCTTTCAATAAAAAGAATAGGGGTGACATCTATAAATTACGGTGCTAGACACTCAATAAATTGTTCATTCTTTGATTATGACCCAGAACTTCGACATCATAGCCTTCACTTGACCCACCCCCTTTCTCCATCTAATTCTCCAGCTGTGCTGAACTACATGTGGGCTCCCAGGCAGATTTTTCTCTCCCTCTGTGTTAGTGAACCTTCCCAGTAACTCACTAAGCCATCAGCTCAGAGGCCACCTTCTCCTGGAAGCTATCTTTGATCACTCTTCACCCTGCAGCCTACATTAGATGCCTCCTTCTCCCATGTGCACGCTATGTATATATCTGTCAGAGCATTTCTGTGCTCTCATCCACATCTGTTCATTCAACTGCCCTTCCCATCACACTGTAAGCTCTTTAACAGCAAGAAATAAATCTTTCATTTCCAGATCCCAAGTATTTCACAGAGTGGTTTACAATAGAAGTTGCTCAATAAATGTCTGTTGAATAAATGAATGTACTAAGCCTAGAGGACAGGATAGCATATTGTTTCAATGCTATACCAAATCATTTTCTAAGAATAGTTTTATCTGTCAATCCTTTCAAAATCTCATTTAAGAATTCAACAGATTTAAAACAAATGTGTACTTCCAAGTACCTTAGTCCATTCAGGCTGCTATAACAAAATACCATAGACTGTATAGCTTATTAAAAAATATTTACATGTCAAAGTTCTGGAGGCTGGAAGTCTGAGATCAGAGTGCCAGCATGATCAGGGCAGGACCCTGTTCTGCATTGCAGACTTCTATACCTGGTGTAAGGGCAAGGGAGCTCTCTTGGGTCTCCTTTATAAGAACACTAATTCCATTCATGAGGGCTCCACCCTCACTACCTAATCACCTCTCAAAAGCTTCATCTCCTAATACCATCGCATTAAGTACAATATTAGGATTTCAACATACAAAGTTTGGAGATGACAAATATTCAGACAACAAGCAACCCAAAAAGCACTCAGAAAAACACGAACAAGTTTCTTTACATTTTTCACTAAAAGTCAAATAAAGATACTACTTACTGATTTCCACATGCATTATATATTCAATAGGCCCAATACATGCAAACAAGGTGCTCATCCAAGTTCCATATGTGTATTTTTACAGCCAAAGAACCTTTTAGGAGTGTAATGTTAAGGGTGCTCTCACTCTGGCAGACACATTATCAAAGTCCAACAATGAGGGTAATAGGGATGTTTGGAGGAAAAAGAAAATTCAAATTAATATTTTTTCTAATTTTCACTCTTTCTGGAAAAAGAAAGGATAGATCCTCCATGGTTGTTTTCATCTGAATGAGAAGAAGTGTCCTCTTGGAAGGTTAATAAACATTAACTTTGAATTAGACTGCTAATTTAATATTTTTCCTCCCTTAAGTAAAATAGAAGTATATGAGTACATAATGGGTAAAAAACGTGAATTTGGTTATACATATGCTAATATTTGTTAGAACGGTTTAGAGAAATGTAGACTATGCGTATATGTACGTGTGTGCATGTATATATGAGTGTCTGTACAGAATTTTTTTTTTTAATCAGTATTTTTTAATTGTTGATATTGTACAGTTTTCTGTCTTTTACCCCGCCCCAGCCCACCACCCCAGCCCTCCCCACCTTCCTCCCATTTCCACCCCCCCATAGTTTTTGTCCATGAGTCCTTTATACTTGTTGCTCTAAACCGTTCCCCTTTTCCCCTGAAATTCCCTCCCCTCCCACTCTGGACACTGACAGACTGTTCTCAAATTCAGTGTCTTTGTTTATATTATACTTGTTTGTTTGTTTTGTTGATTAGCTTCCTGTTAAAGGTGAGATCATATGGTATTTGTCTTTCATTGCCTGGCTTATTTCGCTTAGCATGATACTCTCCAATTCCTTCCATGCTGTCGCAAAGGGTAGGAGCTCCTTCTTTCTTTCTGCTGCATAGAATTCCATTGTGTAAATGTACCACAGTTTTTTGATCCATTCATTAACTGATGGGCACCTAGGTTGCTTCCAGCACTTGGCTATTGTAAATTGTGCTGCTATGAACATAGGGGTGCATAGATTCTTTTGGATTGGTGTTTCAGAATTTTTAAATAGTGCTTTCTTCAAAAGCTCTGGCACTCTGCTTGGAAATACAAATAGTTAAAGATAAAGCAGTTAGTTTTACTTTTGTCATTATTGTACAAAATGGCAACTGGGCCACAGCTGTGCCAATGTTATTAAAAATAGTTACAGGAGAGTAAATATAAGCCAGATAGCCTTACTGCTGAGTTTAGAACAACTTTCAACCATTGAGGGAAGTCATTACCATTTGGTAAGGAAGCCTACCTATTAGATAGAATCCACTACATAAATAGGTGAGCCTATGACAACAGTACAGGAGAGTGAGTCTAAGAATAATGTGGATGCTCTACATTCTTGCTGCTTGGGCTGACGACAAGTCCAGTTCTGACGGGCCCTTGGGTTCCCACACAGACAGCAAGCTACTACAATCCCTTATGATTCCTCTTGTCCGAACTTGGAATCAAGTTAGCAAGCCCTGAAAAGTCTCAATTAAAGATGGATACATAGTTCTTAATAATTCTTTTACACTCCCTGATTTCTCAAAACTAATATAAATATGTTCACATGTCACTTGTTTCCAGAGAGGATATTCCATCCTGATAGTCCTAAGCAATTCAACCAGCTGCCGACTAAGGCAAATGACTTGAGTTCAACTTCATAAAAGAGCTGTCCTGTGTTACCCTTTGGACTCTAGTTTAGTTGGGAATTTGGAAATGCAAAGAATGGGGTTAGCAAAGACCACTAGGCCAAAAGAAAAAAGAAAACAATGAAATGCATGTGGGGAGGAAAGCCTAGTTATTTTTATTGTTTGCTTAAGAGAGAATTCAAAAATAAGAAATGAGCAACCTTGCCTTTGAGACTCCCTACGGACATCACAGCGCGCACTCTAGGCCAGCCACAGTGAGCATCATTTCACGACCTCCACGAACTGGAAACCCCTGAAGGAGGAAGGCTGAGCCGCTCATGATTTTGTTTCCAAGGCACAGAGTGCTGGTGCTTGGCACCCAGCAGGCATGCTGCAAATATCTGCTGCCTGACCGAATGGATTTCTGGTGAACTATTTCACTTCAAGGACCCGGGACAACATGGAACAAGTGTGAACAAGTTCAATAGCTACCATTTTTTGCACTAAACATATACATAATCTCATTTCATCTTTGTTACAACTGTAAAAGATAGTCTTATGAGTAAAATACTGAGTTCAGAGAGAACATGTTAACTGCCTAGTATTTTATAGCTAAAAACCACTGAAGCCAGATTTGGCCTTGGGTTTGTAGAACTCCAGTGTCCACTTTCTATTCATCGTACATTATCTTGAGCTGTCAAAACAGATATGAGATTTGACTGGGCTTAAGTTTAAAATTTGAGGAAAAAAGACTTTACATAGACTCAGTATAATATTCATTGCAGGCACCATTTTTATTTTTAACCTTGCAAATTTGTTCAAGTGAGCTGGTTAACAAACATCTCTGCCCCACTCCCTCCATAGCCTAACAATAGATACTGTGCAGAAACCCAGAAGTTACAGAACTTCCCTACTGCCATTACAAGGTTTAATCTTCATTTTAAAAGTTGGCTTGAAGGATCTTGATTGTAAGAAAAATGCAAAAATAAATCATAAATCAATAATGAAAAAGTTTTGTCTTTTATTAGTCTGCACAGCAGACTTTAAAATTAAATCAAGTTTATTTCCACTCTAACAATAATTTTGACTGTGAAATGCAAATGCACTGCTAAGATGCCCTTTTTTAATGTCACGGAAGAGGAATTGTTTCAATTCATGAATAGTGAACTTGGTCCGCATCTGATCACCCTATGTGTAAATCACATATGAAGCCTTCTGTCAACTGTGTTTAACTAAATAAGGGTTCTCTTTCATCTAGAGGAACAAATATCCACATGTGAAGACTCCAGATTTTCACAGCGACACAAGCTAGTCCTGTTCAAAATCATATCAATCAACACCATTTAAATTATTCAAGATTTAGATCAGACTATTTATTTACAGATAGAATTTCTGCAGTGTTGTCGTATGCAGGTTTACTCCCGTATTAGTCCTGTTTAGATTAACATTCCTCAGTAACCTTCCAATTAACACATTGATGAGAATAAAAACCAAACAGCCCCTCTCCTAAATGCAGGGCACCTACCTGAGATGTTATTTAAATGTTTGTACTTTACAAAATTCTTTTTCATTAAGCATACATAATGTTTCTTTATCCCTAAAGACTCAATTTAACCCAAAACTGCCCCCTTACTCACACCCCCCCACCTCAGCCTTGCACACTCACATTTTGTACAGTGCCCAGTGTAGGTGCTTAGTAAATGTTTAGGGATACAGATATGATACTGAATGAGACAGTGTTAACCATAATTTTTAAGAAGAAAACTAACTGCATTTTCTGCATTTATCAAGAATTATAGGCCATCAATTTAGCAGAATTATGCTTTTCAAAATAGAATAAATTAGTTCCTAATTGAATTAATTCTGTATAAGTGGCTACAGCTTCAGTGTATTTATATCTCTTTCAGGTCACAAATGTGGGGGAAATAGAGTACTCAGCATGCCTCCTATCTTCAATCAAGCACACACTCTGTGTCAGGGCTCTGCCTGGGGTGCAGGGGACATCGATGGTCTAATGGGAAGTGCAGGGCTGCTGGCAGCTTTCACATGCACTGTCTACACTGGGGAAAATCGCTTTTAGTTTTCAGCCACAAGTGCACTTGTGTATGCACAGACTTATACAATGCCAAGGATATATTTTCCCTTGGGTGGCTTGGGCAATTGTGGGTGGTTGGATATCTAAAGAGAAGCAGCAGTTTTCTAGAATGAAGAATACGAGCTATGGAGCCAAGAACTATGTCAATGCTGGCTCTGCCATCCTCTAGTGGTGTTATCTTGAGAGATTACTGAGCCCCCTGACAGCAGTCTCTACAGCTGTGAAACTGGCAGAACAATGTCTACTGCATATAAAGATTGAACAAGGTAATATCTGTAAAGAACACAGCACAGTCACTGTAAATAATCCATTTTCAATATGTAAAGGTAACTCTCATTATAATGATTGATTATTATTCTATTACTGTGATTACTGACAGTGCCTTTATACCATAGAAGACCCTTCTGTTGGAGTCCATAGGGAGTTACAGAGGATTAAATATTTTCAGTGTCAGGAAGACTTTCAACAGGAGACCTCACAAATCAGGGATACAACTTTCCCTTGACAGTGAAATTATGACAGTTTTCCCAGGGTTGAACTTGGGCTCTATTTTGAGGCCAGTTACACTGAGTAATCCTGTTATCTTTTAGAAATACCCTGTACATGCCTGGTGAGAAATACTGTAAATTGAAAGAAAAACATTTAAAATGATGTGAATATTTGTAATGACATTGTATGCATTATTTCATCAGAATGAGCAACCAAAATATGCATTTCAGCTGTGTTATAAAATGTTCAGTTTTATAGATTTAGGAATTTCATCTGAGGTTAAATACAAGGTCTGTCTGGAAAAGGTCCAGCTATTGCTAATAAAATGAGAATTGTTTGTGACATCGATGTAACCTGGCAGCCAAGGAGAGTGGACTGGAATGCACGTGTGTGAACAATGATGACCTCACTGTACTAGTCATCAGAGGTTGCAGACACCATTGAGTGAGCATGTGTACTGTGTGGCTATCACATTCAAAATAACTGAGTGAGTAGAGCAACAAAACTGCATCAAATTTTTCATTAAAAAACCAAAAAAATAATAAAAGAAACAAATTTTGCATTAAGCTTGAACATTCCTCCAGGGAAACTATTCAGATAATTCAGA